>JAYESA010000008.1:128713751-129371251 GCA_036927795.1 Iris macrosiphon | reverse complement strand
ATTTTTTGACACGATGGTTACACGGATTGGTATATACGGATCTCGTCATGCGATATTATTCCTTGTATATGGTGTATCTTGTGCAAGTCTTATTCCTTATGAGTGTTGATCATACACCACACATATGATTAACCAGGCCATTTTACTCTTGTGCAAGTTCCCAAGCCGATCACATGTTAAAGCTGGTGCTCACTCACTTAGTCATTAGTATTATTGTTTATTGCCATATTGTTCATTCTTGTATTTATTTCCAATATTTCCTTTATTGTGTATCTCTTGTACATGTATATGCATCTTGTATATTCATATCTATTTACTGCTACATAGTTTATATCATTGATTTAGAACTGTTGTTAGAGATGTAGTTCGCTCTATTCCTGACTGGAAAATATTTTTCAGAGGATCCGAGAGATTGGTGTACGACATACTTTGGCTTCGACTTATAGATGGTGCAGACTTGGACCCACTAGTTCTGGAGTGATTGCCGGAAGGTTTATCCGGATCACTAGTTTTCATAGTTAATTTCTTTAGCACTTTGGTACTGGATTTATTTCCGGCTCATATTTGAGAGTTTGTTTATTATTCTTTTGGTGTTGTTATATATTATATGGATAGTTATGTTAGATTTCCTTGATATCTTTTCGTGCTTTAGAATGTGATTGAGTTCTGTGTGAGATATCGTTGGCAGATTTTATATTATTGTGAGATGTTTAGATTGTATAGTTGACCAAGACATCATTCTACTGCCGATGCTGCGGCGTAGACTGGGCGTTGTTCCCGACTTGCATCCCTACACTGGATGCGGGTCATGACAATACTTCCTTCTTCCCCCGACTAGTACACGGATCCAAATCACGATACGTTATAACACGTATATCATGATGCACGGTCTATAATATCATGCACTATGATCACGGTCTAAATAATCACGAAGATATCACGGTAATAACTGAGTAATCACGAAGAACGACACGACGATCACTGAATAATCACGATAATAATATCTCATGAAGGGGATCCACGTATACCAATCCATGTAACATCGTATCAGGAATCAAATATCTCAATACTAAATACATGTAACATAGATACTATCAAATAAAAAAACTATCAGAGAATATACTCTCCTCTGGTTCTGAGCAAATGGTACGACTCGGTGTCCGAGCTGGTATCACACAACCATATATATGAATCTCATGTCAATTTGTGTATGAAGTAATAAATGTGCTAAAATATGATTTTAGGCCATTTCTAGGTTATATTAGTCAAATTAAGTCAAACTAGGTGTTTACCTTAATTTAGGGCCATACCTAGCTTCTAGGTTGATTGCAAGTCTAAACTAGTAATTTTTAGGTAATACTAGGTCATATCTAGTTTTCTAAGTTCATAACTAGGAAGTATTAACTATACTAGCTATGTTAGTAAGATATCTATATACTAGATAGTATGATACTTTATGTATCCTCGTATACCATCTATTATGAACTTAAATCTATATATACTACTATCTATAGTATAAAATCTAATACTTACCTTAGTATCAAAATACTTAGTATCAAAATAATTAGTATCTAGGTATCAATACCCTTTATCTAACATTACTTGATACTACCCTCCCATGTATCAACCTATACATTAACTCCCAGCTTAGACTTGACACTGATGCATATTGGCACTCAAGGCACTCAGACACAAGCCTTACACTCACAATCACCACACTCTCAAACACACTCACTTACAACTTCTCCCCTCACTCTCTCACTGCTATTGGTGCTTCTGTTACTTCTTTAAGGTCTGATCAGACCTATATTTTCTTCCCCCTTCAGTTAACTGCTGCTGCTACTTGTTCTTATCTCCCAACACTGTCAGATCCCCCTCTTAACTTGCAATCACCCACAGTATACATCCAACCCATTTCCTAATCCCTATACCCGAGCATCACCATCACACCAACACCTCTACCACAACAACAAGGGTCTGCAATTAACCCGCACTCCTTGCAAAACTACGTACCTTGGTACACTTGTAGTGCACAGCTCGAAGAAGCCCCTTTAAGTCTACGTCCTGAGCAAATTTGTGTACTGCACCCTAGTGTAGTCCACACCCCACTGCCGTGCATTCCTTCAACCACAAGTTTACCCAGGCCTGTAGGTTTCCTGCATACATCACTTGCACATCTCTTAACCATTACTAACCCGAGCTTCACATTAGTTCTCTCTTGCATCTGTACACAAGTGTGTACACATACAATACTTATCCCAAAGCACCACTAGACACATTCCTAATCGTTACTGCACATACACTACACTTTAATCCTTGATACAACAATGTCCCTACAGTCAAACACACTCAGGCACTATGCATACACATATATATGGCTAATACACCCACTGATACACTAGTTCCTCTTATACACAATCATTAGTTCAACCCTCTGTCCATCTAATATACTTAATACCTCTACAAAGATATGTAATGCACTATATTAACATACCTCAAGTCAAACTTAAGTACTTAGTGTGTATCCTCTATAAAACACACACTAATAGTCATTCCATCAAACACCTAGAGTGTACAATTAGGATACTCATGATACGCACTCGAACAAGGTACCAAAACCCCCAATGCTTAACAAATACTAATTATACATATCAATTATATATATATAATTTAATGAATTATAATACAAACTAAAGAGAAATTACATCGTCACGCACAAATAACCCAAAATGAACCCCCGTATCGTAGCGTATCATAAGGTATCATGATACATCCTACTTATATCCAATTATGGATACGCAGCTAGCCTCACACACTCAATCCAAGTCTAATTAGATCTAATTGACCGAATGACAAATACTTGATGCACCAATATCGAAATTTTTCCAAATTGACACAAAACTCAGTGTAGAAGTCACAATATAGGTCATATGAACCTAGTTCTTCTTCCTATGGGTAGTCCTTAGCCATGAAAGGGTTTCTAATTTTCAAATATAATATTTAGAGTCTAAATCACAGGGATTTTCAAAATTATACCTATTGGAAGATGGATTTCTAATGAATTGTTCAATGGACACAATTTGGACACAAGCTCCTAGCCAACTCCTTCTCCAAGTGCTCATTACAATCTAAGCTTCTAGGCTCCTTAGATGATGAAATTAGGAGTAAGTGAGAGTGGTTTGAGGATAAATTGGTGGAGGGATAAATTAATTTGGGAAAGAACACAATTGTGGATCTAATGGAATAAAATGAAGATGAGAGAGAGAGAGAGAATTCTCCCCTCCTATAGTGGTCGCCCCTCCTATGCTTGGATCCCAAGCAATGTGCAATGCCAACAATGCCTCCACTAATTAGTCAGGAGATATTTAATTAAGAGGGTTATATTAGGAAGCTTCTAATTCTAATAAAAGTTTAATCTAATCTCATAATTAATTAAGAGGGATGAGTCTAATGGGCCTAGCCCAATTGTTGGGTTCATTGTGTTATGTCAAGTCTAGTTAGGTCCACTAGTGTCAAGTCTAAATACATAGGCTAGTATAATACTAATCAATAAATACTAACACAATATATATAATATAAATACAATACTACACACACACACACACACACACACACACACACACACACACATATATATATATATATAATTGCAAAATAACAAAACTACCCTTATTTAGAAATATGGTAGTGGTAAGTCCACCCTCCTTAGCAATTTTTTGTCCTTGAAATTTAAAGAAAGAACTAGCACTACAACAAGCAATCACATCAAGAAAATAAAATACCTCATAGATCAAAGAGATAAGGGTATCGCTCGCGCATCTCGACTTCCCTCTCCCAGGTAGACTCTCCCGGAGAGTGATGCCTCCACGCGATGCGTACTAAGGGAATTGTCTGGTTTCGCAGCACCTTCTTCCTGCGATCCAGAAATACCACCGGTTGCTATGGATAACTGAGATTCGGACCCACCCTCGATCTTTGATTGATCTAATACATGACTTGGATCTTCCATGTACCGTCTCAGCTGCGACACATAGGAACATATCATGCACTCCCTCTAGTGTAGGTTGCAAGTCTAGTCTGTAGGCCACTGCACCAAACCTCGCAAGAACACTGAAGGGTACGATGTACCATGGACTAAGCTTTCCCTCTCCACCAAAGCGAATCGTGTCCCGTGTCGGAGAAATTCGTAAGAATACCAGATCGCCAACCTAGAAGCAATACAGTCTTAACACTAAATCTAAAACAAAGCAATCAAAAGCAATACAAACAAAACCTATACCTAAAATTTTAAGGGTCTCTGGTAGCTATCGTCCCAATACCGCTGCTATCCTGTACCACCCGAAGTCTATCTCTAATGAGCTTCACCTTCTCAACTGCATCCATAATTATCTCTGGCCCTAATAAGTCTCTCTCACTAACATCATCCCAAGATATAGGAGTGCATCATCTCCGTCCATATAAAGCCTCAAATTATGATATCTCAATATTGGCCTGGTAACTGTTATTCTAAGCAAACTCTACCAGGTGAATATGATCCTCCCAAAAGCCTCTGATATCCAAAACACAAGTGCGAAGCATATCCTCGAGAGTCTGAATAGTCCTTTCCGATTGTCCGTCTATTTGGGGGTGATATGCGGTACTAAACTTGAGCTGGGTGCCCAAGCTAGCCTACAAACTCCTCCAAAAGTGGGATATGAAGAGACTATCCCAATCTGAGATGATGCTCACAGTAAATCCATACAATCTGATAATCTGTCGCATAAATATCTCTGCCAACTTCTCCGTAGGCACACCCACTTTGAATGGCAAGAAATAGGCCAATTTGGTCAACTTGTCTACGATGACCCAAATCGAGTCTTTTCCTCCCGGAGAACGCGGAAGCCCCAAAATAAAATCTATAGTCACATTCTCCCACTTTCACTCTAGAATGGGTAAAGGCGGAAGTAAACTTCCTGGCCTCTGCCTCTCTGCCTTTATCTGCTGGGATACTAGACACCTGGATACGAAGCTCGCTACCTCCCGCTTCATATCATACCACCATACATGCTCCCTCATATCTCTATACATCTTGTTGGCACCTGGATGCATAGAGTACTATGATAGATGCGCCTCCTAAAGAACCTCCTTGCGCAATGCCCCACTCGGCACACATAATCTGGTACCGTGCTGCAATGATCCATTATCAGCAATAGTAAAGTCCTATGATAATTGTCACTACCACATTTTAAGAAGAAGGGTATTTTAGTAATTTCCTATTTAAATAAATATTGTGCATGGTAAATAATTTTTGTTGTATTATTTAATTATTATTGGATGTTATTTAATTATTTTGGACTTATTTTAGTAGACCCAACTAGTGTAGTTTGGACCCATGGACCAACATGAATTAAATAGTTAGACTTGGCCCATTTAGAAAGCCCATGGTTAAGGAGATGGATTAAATTAATTAAATGATTAGACTAGAAGCTTCCTTCCTTAATTATTTCTTCATGAGAGGCACCAAGGGGTACATTGGACATTTTACAATTGCTTGGAAGAGGGGCAAGGCCGGCCTATTAAAAGAGGGAGGAAATTTCTCTCTCCTCTCATTCTCATTCCAAATCTAGATCTAGAATTTCCCACTCCCAAATTCCCTCCATTCCCATTCCAATTCTCCACCAAATTTATTCTAAATTCTTCCCAATTCACCATTAGAAAGTTGAGAAGCAAGGATCTAGAAGGAGGAAGAAAGGATCTACAAAGAGGAGCAAGGATCTACAATTTGGAAGCAAGTTCATCTCAATTGGAGGTTTCATTGGGAATCCATCTTCCAATAGGTATAATTCAGTTTTTCCCACTAAAATAGCTTCTAAATCTGAGATTTAATCATGTAAAATTAACCCATATGTATGTACTACCCATAGGACTTTGTTTTGTGTTCATAGGAGACCCATGGAGAAAGTTATGGTGCTTTTTGTGTCAATTTTGTTGGAATTCCGAATTTATATTTTGTTGTGTGTGTCAATTGATCCTATAGATCAATTGGGCATGTGCTTATGTGTTTGGGGCTTGTGTCATGTCCATATTTGGGTACATGTGGTTCGTATCCCAACTATTTGGTGATACGTATTATTTTGGGGATTTCCCTCCGACACGGGGCTTTGTACATGTCGTATTTTGACACGGACACATAGATCTACATTCGACACTTTGATTTATTCATAAATATTATTTGTTATTTGTTTGTATCCTTTGGGGTACAATTGGTTGTGTGTTGGACTCGTGTCACATGCGTATCCTAGATCTAGTGGGATACGGTGTAAAACTTTCCAATTTGGTGTGTTTATGTGTAGATCTAATTATTTATGCTTTAAATTCTTCATTTATAATTAGTAAATATATATAGATATTATATATTATTTTAGTGTATTTATTATGGTATTTATTGTAGCATAGATCTATATTTCTATGTGTTCTAATGTGGTGTGTAAATATATGTATGTAGCTTTCTTGCATGCAATTATATATGTACTTATGTTAATAAAATAATTTATACATAAATGTTTTATAAAATATATTTATGTGTTTAAATGTATAATTATATTATTTATAATTATTATATAATTATTTGTATATTAATGAATATATTTTTATGTGTGCTTCTAGCCATGTAAAATACATACATTAATATGTGCATGTGTTATGTAACTATTGATATTTAATTGTGTAAGTTTATATGTATATATATATAAGTATATAGTTATTAAATTATTTTATATATATATATGTATTTTGATTTATATATCTTATATATATATGTGCTTTGTGAGGTATAATACTAGTAGTAATATATTATATTATTTGTATAAATATTGGTTTGTATATACTTTATATTAGAGTGTATATTATTTATACTTTGTGTGGGTACCAATTGGGATCAAGACCTTGATTCCTAATTGTGTATTTTTATTCTATATTATTTATATAGATGTCTTGAGAGGTTGACCTTGGTTTGACCATGTTTGACTTTAGTTGACTTTAGAGTTGACTATAGTTGACTTTTGACTTAAAATTTATTTATTGACCAAGAAGTTGACTAGTTTGACTTGTTCTCTTTCCGGGACCTTGTATTAATGTGGTATTCTATATCTAGGTCTTCGAGGTACCGAGTCAGACATCTGTGAGACTGTTCTTTGGACTTCAGGCGAGTACATTCTCTGATAGTTTCTCATTTATGATATCCTCTATGTTCGTTGTATCTAGTATAGATTTACATGTTTCTCTCGACACTATGGTTACACGGATTGGTATATCCGGATCTCGTCATGAGATATTATTCCTTGGTATATGGTGTATATGGTGCAAGTATTGTTTCATTGGTTATCTTGTACATGTACAGACACCGATTCTCGGAGAGACTAGCTATCTTCTTGGGGAATCTAGTGCCATAGCATACCGTGGTTGGATCTATTATACCAGTTGGGGGTGGGGAGTATTAGTATAGATATGTGATCAAATTCCTATTGAATAAAGTATTGGTAAGCGAATAGTGTTGATCATGCACCGCACGTATGATTAGCCAGGCCGTATTGTATCTTGCCCAAGCCGATCACATGTTAAGCTAGTACTCACACACTTAGTCATTAGTATTATTGTTTCATTGGCATATTGTTCATTATTGTATTTCTTTCCAGTATTTTCTTATTGTCTATATATCTCTTGTATCTATTTTATGCATCTTATTTATCCACAGCTATTTACTGTTACATAGTTTTTATCATGGATTAGAACTGCTGTTAGAGATGTACTCTGCTCCTTTCCTGACTGGATATATTTTTCCAGATGACACTGAGGAGTACCCTACCTATTATGGACCCCAGGATGTTGTGGGTTTAGATTCGGAGACCCAGGCTCAAGAGGGACTTATCCCAACTGAGATAGTTGACCCTGGAGTGTAGCTTGTAGTATGATAGTATTCTTTTGTACTGGATTTGTCTCCAGCTTATTTTTGTTACTCTTCAGACTCATTGATGTATTACTTTAAACTCATGAGTTGATGACTATTCTATTCTTATCTGATTCGTGTTCATTCTATCTTAGTTCTGTGATTGAGTACACTATCTTTTGGTGGTTCATTATATTAGATAGACTTTCTAGACAGCGTTCTACCGCCGATTCTGCGGCGTAGGCTGGGCGTTGTTTCCGACTAGTACCCTTACCCCGGGTGCGGGTCGTGACACATTTTTGGTGGTGGTCCATGCAGGTCTAGCTTCACAAGTATGTGATGTCATGGTAGTGCGACAACTTAGTTGTACTACTGCGAGCCTGCAATAGGATATAGGATATAGGCTGAGATACTCAATCACATCTAGGAAAATTCTTTTGATTCAACTATTCTCCTTTGATATTGATACTTGATCTCTTAAACTGTCCTTTCCTTGATGTCTACATCTTGTGCTATATTGATCCTCATTCCGTATTTTTATAAGACATACTCGGAGATACTTGCGGAGGCACGCAAGGTTGAGCGGGATCTGGTTTTAAAGACCAAGAGAGACCGTGATTCTTTTCTGGGGGCCAACGACAGTGCAGTATCTGCCAAACGTCCTCATTTCCAGTCCAGACCTTTCCAACAGCCACAGCAGAACCAGACTCCAGCTAGAGCGCCTTTTCACCAGGCACCTCAGCAGCAGAGGCAGTTACAGCATGCCCCATGCAACTTCTGCAAGAAGTCCGGCCACATCTGGAAAGTTTGCAGGAGGAGGCTAGGAGTTTGTTTGTATTGTGGTACTGAAGGGCATCAATCGAGGGAGTATCCTCGTCATGCAGTTCAAGGAGCAGCTCCAGCTCCGAGGACACAGACGAGACCACCTGCAGCACAGCCGAGGGGACCGCTTCCGACACAGCAACAGCATTTTGTCCAGCATCAACAGCAGGAAGGTGCTCGACAGGGACGAGCGTTTGCTATGACCGTCGAAGAGGAGGAACCCATCGGAGATGTCATCGCAGGTTCTATTCTTCTTGATTCCATTCCAGCTTTAGTTTTGTTTGATAGTGGTGCTTCCCATAGTTTTGTATCTGTTTCTTTTGCTCTGAAGCATGGTTTGGTAGCTGAGTCTTTGCTTAGGACTTGCAAGATCATGACCGGGGGAGGCATTATCCTGATTAATGATATTTGCAAGGATCGGAGAGTTACTCTGGGAGACCGGGAGTTGAGTGCGTGTCTACTTGTAATGCCACTTTCAAGCTATGACATTGTACTTAGGATGGATTGGTTGAGTAGGCACCGTGCTAGCATAGACTGTAGAGGAGGTAGAGTTTTGTTTGCTCCGCCAGGAGAGCCAGAGTTCGAGTTTGCTAGAGGAGCTGCGGAGCAAGGAGAAAGCATTATTTATGGAGCTATGGTGGAAGACAAGGAGTTGCCGCATCCGTTGATAGCAGAATTCTTGGATGTGTTTCCTGAGGAATTGCCAGGATTGCCACCAGATCAAGATGTTGAATTTTTTATAGACTTGGTGCCAGGTGCAGAACCAATTTCGCAGCATGTTTATAGAGTAAACAACAGCGAGCTGGTCGAGTTGAAGAAGCAGGTGGACGAATTACAGGATAAGGGGTTTATCAGATCGAGTTCTTCACCATGGGGAGCCCCGGTATTGTTTGTACCGAAGAAGGATGGATCGGTGCACATGTGCATTGATTACAGGGCTTTGAATAATCTCACTATCAAGAATAAGTATCCTTTGCCACGGATTGATGATCTGTTTGATCAGTTGAGTGGTACGAATGTATTTTCTAAGATAGATTTGAGATCAGGCTACCATCAGGTGAAGGTGAAGCCGGAGGACATACCGAAGACTGCTTTTAGAACTCGGTATGGTCAGTTCGAGTTTATGGTGATGCCGTTTGGTTTGACTAATGCACCGGCGGTATTTATGAACTTGATGAACAAGGTATTCCACCAGTACCTTGACAAGTTCGTGGTGGTGTTCATCGACGACATACTCATATACTCGAGAACACCGGAGGAGCATGAGGAGCATTTGAGGATTGTGTTGGATGTGCTGAGAAAAGAGAAGCTGTATGGGAAGTTGTCCAAATGTGAGTTTTTTTTGGACAAAGTAGAATTCTTGGGGCATGTTGTGACTGGTGATGGTATTTCAGTGGATCCGAAGAAGATTTCAGGAGTGGAATCTTGGAAGACTCCGAGTTCGATAGTAGAGATCAGGAGTTTCTTGGGATTGGCAGGCTACTACAGGAAGTTTGTGCAAGATTTTTCGAGGATTGCCGAGCCGATGACCAGACTCACAAGGAAGGATGTGGAGTTTGTTTAGACGGAGGATTGCCAGGTTGCTTTTGAGGAGTTGAAGAAGAGGTTGACGTCTGCTCCTATTTTGACGTTGCCATCAGGGTCCGAAGGTTTCACTATTTATAGTGATGCATCGGGAAATGGTTTAGGTTGTGTTCTTCAGCAGCATGGGAAAGTGATTGCCTATGCATCCAGGCAATTGCGTCCTCATAAAAAGAACTATCCTACCCATGATTTGGAGTTGGCAGCTGTCATATTCGCCCTGAAGTTGTGGAAACATTATTTGTACGGAGAGCGTGTGGAGATCTTCACAGACCACAAAAGCTTGAAGTATGTTTTCACGCAGAAGGAGTTGAACATGAGGCAGCGTCGGTGGTTGGAACTGATGAAGGATTTTGATATCTCTTTGCAATATCATCCTGGGAAAGCCAATGTAGTTGCCGATGCTTTGAGCAGGTATCCGGTAGCTATGTTCTTGACGCAAGATCGATATTTGTTGGAGGACTTGGAGAGCTTGGGCATTGAGATGATTGTTCCTGGTGGTGCTATGCAGATGTGGGGATTACAGATACACTCAGATTTGATGGACATGATTAAGGCATCACAGTATGATGATATATCTTTGAGGAGTATCAGAGCTCAAGTGAGGGCAGGATTGGAGGATGATTTCACTATTGCAGAGGATGGATCTTTGAGGCATGGAGTTAGATTGTGTGTGCCTAGTGGGGAGTTGCACGAGGAGGTATTGCAGGAAGCGCATCGCTCTCAGTATTCTATATATCCAGGTGCTAACAAGATGTATCGGGATATGCGAGAGAGTGTGTGGTGGTATGGCATGAAGAGAGAAGTGGCACAGTTTGTATCCAGATGCTTAGTGTGCCAGCAGGTGAAAGCCGAGAGGCAGAGGCCAGAAGGGTTACTTCAGCCATTACCCATTCCAGAGTGGAAGTGGGAACATATTACTATGGATTTTGTGTCCGGACTTCCACGATCTCTAGGAGGGAAAGACGCGATTTGGGTCATTGTTGATAGATTGACCAAGTCGGCCCACTTTTTGCCTTTCAAAGTGGGTTTGTCTACGGAGAAGCTGGCAGAGATGTATGTGAGGCAGATCGTTAGGATATACGGAGTTCCCGTCAGCATAGTCTCAGATCGAGATAGTCGTTTCACTTCTCATTTTTGGAGGAGTTTGCAGGAGAGTTTGGGCACTCAGCTCAAGTTCAGTACTGTATATCATCCCCAGACAGATGGGCAGTCAGAGAGGACTATTCGGACTCTCGAGGATATGTTGCGCACTTGTGTACTAGATTTTGGGGGTTCTTGGGAGGACCATCTCCATTTGGTAGAGTTTGCTTACAATAACAGTTACCAGGCCAGTATAGAGATGTCACCTTTTGAAGCTCTATATGGTCGGAGGCGTCGTACTCCTTTGTCTTGGGACGATGTTGGAGAAAGAATTTTGCTTGGGCCAGAGATAGTTGTGGATGCAGCGGAGAAGGTTCATTTGATCAGAGACAGACTTCGAGTGGCGCAGGACAGACAGCGGCATTGGGCCGATAGCCATCGGAGACCTTTGGAGTTTGAGGTATAGTTTAGATTTTGTTTGTGCTTGTTCTTGTTTGTTATAGATTAAGTTCTTAAGATGGTGTTTTGTTCTAGGTGGGTGGTTTGGTGTTTCTGAGGATTTCTCCGACACGAGGCACGATTCGCTTCGGTGGAGGCGGAAAGCTTAGTCCGCGATTCATCGGACCTTTCACTATTCTAGAGAGGGTCGGTGTAGTTGCTTATAGACTAGACTTGCCACCTGCATTGGAGGAAGTGCACAACGTGTTTCATGTGTCGCAATTGAGACGATACGTGGCAGATCCTAGTCATGTATTGGATCACTCAGAGATAGAGGTAAGCCCTACTCTTAGCTATCCAGAGCAGCCAGTTGAGATTCTGGATCGGAGAGAGAAGGTGCTGAGGAACCAGACTATTCCTTTGGTACGCGTCGCATGGAGGCATCACTCTCCGGGGGAGTCTACCTGGGAGAGAGAGGATGACATGCGAGAGCGTTACCCATATTTGTTTGTACCTTGAGGTATGTTATTTTCTAGTTATGTTCTGTTCATTAGTTAATTGTGATTCTTTAGTTCTGTTCTATGATTTTTCTGGGGGTAGTTTTCATCTTTAAATTTCGAGGACGAAATTATTTTAAGGAGGGTAGACTTGTCACTACCACATTTTAGGAAGAAGGGTATTTTAGTAATTTTCTATTTAAATAAATATTGTGCATGGTAAATAATTTTTGTTGTATTATTTAATTATTGTTGGATGTTATTTAATTATTTTGGACTTATTTTAGTAGACCCAACTAGTGTAGTTTGGACCCATGGACCAACATGAATTAAATAGTTAGACTTGGCCCATTTAGAAAGCCTATGGTTAAGGAGATGGATTAAATTAATTAAATGATTAGACTAGAAGCTTCCTTCCTTAATTATTTCTTCATGAGAGGCTCCAAGGGGTACATTGGACATTTTACAATTGCTTGGGAGAGGGGCAAGGCCGGCCTATTAAAAGAGGGGGAAAATTTCTCTCTCCTCTCATTCTCATTCCAAATCTAGATCTAGAATTTCCCACTCCCAAATTCCCTCCATTCCCATTCCAATTCTCCACCAAATTTATTCCAAATTCTTCCCAATTCACTATTAAAAAGTTGAGAAGCAAGGATCTAGAAGGAGGAAGCAAGGATCTACAAAGAGGAGCAAGGATCTACAATTTGGAAGCAAGTTCATCTCAATTGGAGGTTTCATTGAGAATCCATCTCCCAATAGGTATAATTCAGTTTTTTTCCACTAAAATAGCTTCTAAATCTGAGATTTAATCATGTAAAATTAACCCATATATATGTACTACCCATAGGACTTTGTTTTGTGTTCATAGGAGACCCCATGGAGAAAGTTATGGTGCTTTTTGTGTCAATTTTGTTAGAATTTCGAATTTACATTTTGTTGTGTGTGTCAATTGATCCTATGGATCAATTGGGCATGTGCTTATGTGTTTGGGGCTTGTGTCGTGTCCATATTTGGGTACATGTGGTTCGTATCCCAACTATTTGGTGATACGTGTCATTTTGGGGATTTCCCTCCGACACGGGGCTTTGTACATGTCGTATTTTGACACGGACACATAGATCTACTTTTGATACTTTGATTTATTCATAAATATTATTTGTGATTTGTTTGTATCCTTTGGGGTATAATTGGTTGTGTGTTGGACTCGTGTCACATGCGTATCCTAGATCTAGTGGGATACGGTGTGAAACTTTCCAATTTGGTGTGTTTATGTGTAGATCTAATTATTTATGCTTTAAATTTTTCATTTATAATTAGTAAATATATATAGATATTATATATTATTTTAGTGTATTTATTATGGTATTTATTGTAGCATAGATCTATATTTCTATGTGTTCTAATGTGGTGTATAAATATATGTATGTAGCTTTCTTGCATGCAATTATATATGTACTTATGTTAATAAAATAATTTATACATAAATGTTTTATAAAATATATTTATGTGTTTAAATGTATAATTATATTATTTATAATTATTATATAATTATTTGTATATTAATGAATATATTTTTATGTGTGCTTCTAGCCATGTAAAATACATACATTAATATGTGCATGTGTTATGTAACTATTGATATTTAATTGTGTAAGTTTATATGTATATATATATAAGTATATAGTTATTAAATTGTTTTATATATATATGTATTTTGATTTATATATCTTATATATATATGTGCTTTTGTGAGGTATAATACTAGTAGTAATATATTATATTATTTATATAAATATTGGTTTGTATATACTTTATATTAGAGTGTATATTATTTATACTTTGTGTGGGTACCAATTGGGATCAAGACCTTGATTCCTAATTGTGTATTTTTATTCTATATTATTTATATAGATGTCTTGAGAGGTTGACCTTGGTTTGACCATGTTTGACTTTAGTTGACTTTAGAGTTGACCATAGTTGACTTTTGACTTAAAATTTATTTATTGACCAAGAAGTTGACTAGTTTGACTTGTTCTCTTTCCGGGACCTTGTATTAATGTGGTATTCTATATCTAGGTCTTCGAGGTACCGAGTCAGACATCTGTGAGACTGTTCTTTGGACTTCAGGCGAGTACATTCTCTGATAGTTTCTCATTTATGATATCCTCTATGTTCGTTGTATCTAATGTAGATTTACATGTTTCTCTCGACACTATGGTTACACGGATTGGTATATCCGGATCTCGTCATGAGATGTTATTCCTTGGTATATGGTGTATATGGTACAAGTATTGTTTCATTGGTTATTTTGTACATGTACAGACACCGATTCTCGGGGAGACTAGCTATCTTCTTGGGGAATCTAGTGCCATAGCATACCGTGGTTGGATCTATTATACCAGTTGGGGGTGGGGAGTATTAGTATAGATATGTGATCAAATCCCTATTGAATAAAGTATTAGTAAGCGAATAGTGTTGATCATGCACCGCACGTATGATTAGCCAGGCCGCATTGTATCTTGCCCAAGCCGATCACATGTTAAGCTAGTACTCACATACTTAGTCATTAGTATTATTGTTTCATTGGCATATTGTTCATTATTGTATTTCTTTCCAGTATTTTCTTATTGTCTATATATCTCTTGTATCTATTTTATGCATCTTGTTTATCCACAGCTATTTACTGTTACATAGTTTTTATCATGGATTAGAACTGCTGTTAGAGATATACTCTGCTCCTTTCCTGACTGGATATATTTTTCCAGATGACACTGAGGAGTACCCTACCTATTATGGACCCCAGGATGTTGTGGGTTTAGATTCGGAGACCCTGGCTCAAGAGGGACTTATCCCAACTGAGACAGTTGACCCTGGAGTGTAGCTTGTAGTATGATAGTATTCTTTTGTACTGGATTTGTCTCCAGCTTATTTTTGTTACTCTTCAGACTCATTGATGTATTACTTTAAACTCATGAGTTGATGACTATTCTATTCTTATCTGATTCGTGTTCATTTTATCTTAGTTCTGTGATTGAATACACTATCTTTTGGTGGTTCATTATATTAGATAGACTTTCTAGACAGCGTTCTACCGCCGATTCTGCGGCGTAGGCTGGGCGTTATTTCCGACTAGTACCCTTACCCCGGGTGCGGGTCGTGACATAATCCCATCCGAACCTGTGCCCTGATACTCCTCAGAGACTCATCATCATACTGCGTAGCCCTGATCTTGTCCATCAGCTTAGACTGTATTTGTAATCCCTACATCTGTGCCTCGACACCAGGAACTAGCACCTCAATACCCAAGCTCTCATAATCGTCCAATAAATGTTTGTCCATTATCAAGTACAAAGCCATCAAATATCTGCTAAAAGCATCGTCGACTACGTTGGCCTTCCCTGGATGGTACTGCAATGATATGTCGAAGTCCTTCATCAGCTCTAACCACCGTCGCTGTCTCATGTTTAGCCCTTTTTGTATAAACACGCACTTCAAGATCTTGTGGTCTATGAAGATCTCTATGCGCTCTCCGTACGGATAGTATTTTTATAGCTTTAGAGCAAAGATGACTGCTTCCAACTCCTAATCTTGGGTAGGATAATTCTTCTCATGAGAACATAATTTCCTAGAAGCATAGGCAATTACCTTCCCATTCTGCTGTAAGACACAACCCAAACCCTTTTTTGAAGCATCACTATAAATAGTGAATCTACCTGATCTCGATGGCAACGTCAACACTAGTGTTGTCGTCAATCTCTTCTTCATCTCATCAAAAGCGGACTGAGAATCCTTTGTCTAGGCAAAATTCACATCCTTCTTTGTCAGCCTAGTCATCGGTTCTGCAGTCCTGGAGAAGTCTTGTACAAATCTCTTGTAATAACCTTCTTGTCCTAGAAAACTCCTGATCTCTGCTACTGAACTCGGAGTAGCCCACGACTACACTGCCACGATCTTCTTCGGGTCAACTGAGATCCCATCTCCTATCACCACATGACCAAGGAATTCAACTTTGTCAAGGAAGAACTCACACTTCGAAAGCTTCCTATAAAGCTTCTTCTTCCTTAGAGTCTCCAAAACTATCCTCAGGTGCTCCTCGTGCTCCTCCGGGGTCTTCTAATATACCAGAATATCATTAATCAATACTACCACAAACTTATTAAGATACTGGTGGAACACCATGTTCATCAGATTCATGAATAGCGCCGGGGCATTAGTCCACCCAAACGATATCACCAAGAACAAAAACTGCCCATACAGAGTCCGAAAAACTATTTTCGAAATATCCTCCTTTGTCACTTTCATCGGGTGGTAGCCCGACCTAAAGTCTATCTTCGAGAATACTTTCACTCCACTCAACAAATCGAAGAGATCATCTATCCTTGGAAATGGGTATTTTTTCATGATAGTGAGGTTATTCAGAGCCCTATAGTCGATACACATGTGTACCGACCCGTCCTTTTTTAGTACAAACAATACCGAAGCACCCCACGGCGATGAACTGGATTTGATGAAGCCTATATCCTATAACTCATCCACCTGCTTATTCAATTCTGCCAGTTTGCTTTTGTTGACCCTATAGACGTGCTGAGATATCGGCTCTGCGCCTGGCACTAAGTCTATAAAGAACTGAATGTCTCGGTCAGGCGGCAAACCCAATAACTCCTTTAAGAAAATATCTATAAAATCTGCTATCAAAGGATGTGGTAGCTTCTTCTCTTCCACCATGGCTCCATAAATGGCATCCTCACTCTACTCAACTGCTCCTCTGGCTATCTCAAACTCTGGCTCTCCTGGTGGTCGAAATAACACCCTGGCTCTATGATAATCTATGCTAGCATGGGGCCTACTCAACCAATCCATCGCGAGTACTATATCGTAGCTCGGAAGTGGCATTACGAGTAAGCACATGCTCAACTCCCAGCCTCCTAGTATAACTCTTTGATCCTTGCAAACATCACTAACCAGGATAATGCCACCCCTAGTCGTGATCTTGCATGTCCTGTCACGCCCTAGTCCCAAAATAAGTAGGACTAGAAATACGTAACCATGTCAGCCGTATATATGTGGCAACTCTAATATATGGAAACCATAACCCATACGCACGCTGTATTTATGAATAATAATTTATAAGTGGTAAATATAATTGTCATAAGTCACAGGGCATAACTAAATCTCATCCACAAATGCAAGTCAATAAGTAAATAAACTAAACAAAATAGATCAAAATGAATCAAGTCCAAATAATCCAAAATGATACTCGGGTGGAGACAAATCCACTACCAAACTTGAATATAAAAGAAAATAAATAATAGTACATTATCTAGTGATCCGAGAGGCTCGAAGGGAAGACCTCGTCAAAAATAGAGAAGTTGCAAGTCCTGATCCGTGCTCCTGTAAATAGTCATGATCGTCTACACCTGGAAAGAGACCAGGTCCTCAGAGGGACGCAACAAGATACATAGAATCATGCCAATCATAAACTAAATATAAACATATATACAGGGTAACCTAACCAATCTATGTGAATGTAATTAATGATAACCATTGCACGAATGAGCAATCTGGATAAAATGGGATTGACATAGACTCATCCGAGACTAGAGGTCTACATGTACATAATCTATCCAATCATATGTATGTGCCGCAAAGCATCCCCTGGATGCATGAGGCCAATCTCTCTCATAAAAATCCATGGTCGTCAACCCGCATCTTCCTCAGAGCATACGGTCACAGAAAAGTGCAAAGTAGCCCAAATGACTCGTGAATATCATTCCCACCCAAACGACTTTCTGGATCATATCTATGACACGAGACGTCCAGCTCCTCACCACTAAGTTAATGAATGCACCAAGACACTAAATATGACTAGGCCGACACACGTCCCTTACGTATCAGGAGTGACCCGAATATGATGGTCCGTGCCTTCTCACTCGTATCACACATCCGTGTATGTACAAAGTATGTGCCAAGATCAAGGAGAAATGATGATATCTCACAAACATGGGGAGGTCACATAACTCTAGGTCAATATGCATAATGAACAAAATAAAGACGACGAAATTCGCTGTTGCACCCAAGTCTATCTTGGACGCACATTTTTATAAAAAAACTAAATATATAAATAAATAAATACAACATGATGTATAAAATATAAATAAAAAGCCATCATGGCAAGGTATACTTGCTTGACAGTTATTTGGTGCTGAAACGACGCAAGACAACATGTACTACGAACCCAGAAAATAGAGAAGCTGAACAAACGTCTCCGGATGCTGCAATAAATATCACCAACATTTTTGGAATAAAAGAAATAGCCAGAAAATACTACCCTTTTGTCCAATTTGAACATAGGACTAAAACAGTCATTTCGGGTTAAAGCGGGATCCACATATGGCCCACTCTGCACCGAAAAATGTGCCAAGGATAAAGGTCTCTAAATAGGACAAATTATAGGTCAAAAAAAATTCTAAATGATGATATGAACTCAACGGTATGTCCAGTTTTGGATTTTGATAAGCCAATCATAAAATCGCTCGTTAAGTCAAACCGTGGGGCCCACGAAATGGCGTTCTGTCGACTGACTCAGAATCGGACAAAAATTCGGTCACAGGATAAGTCAAATACTTCGAGTACAATGGCGCAAGTTTTGTGGCGATCCGACGAGCGCACACAAACTAATAAGGTATTTTATAAAATGTCGAAGCAGGAACTTTTTACGGATACGGGTTGATTCCGGCGTGCACACATGTCTATATTAATTTTTGCGAAAGCCCACACATCAGGATATACCATACGCGTCTTTCGGTATAATTTGTATGTGACAACGTGGTCCGGTTGGCGGGACAGACTCCGCATCACAAGATTTTAGTTTTAAAAATTATGGTTTTTGGTCAAGTTCTAACTAAAATAACTCAATAAATAAAGCAAGTTAATTAAAAATAAAAAGGTTTTGAATCTTGGATATATTGTTAATATGTCCTTTTAAATAGATTTTAAAAATCGTGTATTTTTTGGAAGAAATTCGTGCTCAAAGTAGGGTGTTTGAGTGCTCAAAACTGTCACAAAAAACTATTTTTTTTCTCAACTTGTCCTCGATTTCTACCTAGTTTTTATTGCCAGATGTTAAAATCTATCGACTAGGTATCGAAGAGGGTTACATATCTTTCCAAAGAATTAAACAAAACTAAATTTGGTTCCGAATCAAAGGAGTAACGAGGAGTATAAGAGGGGTACCTGGA
Organism: Iris macrosiphon; assembly: GCA_036927795.1. NCBI lineage: Eukaryota > Viridiplantae > Streptophyta > Magnoliopsida > Asparagales > Iridaceae > Iris > Iris macrosiphon. Next base: position 129,351,668 of record JAYESA010000008.1, on the reverse strand, counting down.
CTGCTTGCTCGCAAACATAGTTCCCCCTGTTCTGCCGTCCGATGGTCGACGGTAGGGCTCCGGCGGCGCTGGAGGTGATGCAAGTTGTCAAGGGGGTGCGCAGGAAGTCGGGGTCCCCTATGATATTTGGAGATTCGAAAATGAGGGGGTACACGATAGTAGGAAGAAGAAGTAGTTTCTATATTGGTGTTTATATACTAGGTTTTAGGATTGATTTTCAATTATTTTTGATCGAATTTGGAGAGATTTAAATCAAGTTTTGATTTAAAATGGAAGAGAATCGGGTTAGGATTGGAATAAAAAATATTTCATCAAAATCGGTTCAGTTTTGGTCTTGTTTTGAATCAGAGGAGGGTGGCATTTTCGCGCATGAAAGTCGGCTCGGAGAGAGTTCGATTTCCGCGGGGGAAGATGAGAGTTCTGTGCGTGTGTTTGCTGTGTTGGTGACGGTGGTGTTTTGTTTTGTATTTGGATTAGAGTTTGTTTTGTTTTTGTTTTTGTTTTTATTTTATTTTTTCTTTTATTCTCCTTTTCTTTTCTTTTCTTTTTTTTCCTTTCCTTTCCTTTCTTTTTTTCTCTTATTTTTTTCCTTATAGACATATAAATAAATATATATATTTATATATATCCATAAAAAAATCCTAAAAAATATAGAAAATATAGAAATATATATACAGTGCATTTTAAAATTAAGTATTCTATAAATTGAAACAACGAGATAATAAATATCATTTAAATCAAAAAATATCATTATTGCTAAATAAGAATAAAAATATATAATACCATTATAAAAAAAATCTCTAAAACTTAGAAGTTGAATTTTATAACTAAGTACCCATTTGAAAACATCTAAGTATTAAGAAGTTTATAAAATAATTATAGAAACACTTGTAACACTTTATTTGAATAATTTATTCCCAAAAATATTTTTGACAAAAAATTGAAACTACTAGATACAAAAAAAAAAATATTTATATCAGAACTCAAATCAAGATTTTTTTATTTTTTTCTAATTTTTTTTCCACAATTCAATAAATAAGATAATTAAAATAGTAAAAATACTAAAATTAAAAGTTTAAAATTAGGGGGTTTACATTCTACGAAACATAAAGAATTTCGTCCTCGAAATTAAAAATAAGGCACAATTACAAAAATAAGAGAATGTAGAATGGTGGAGAAAGGTCAAGTACGGACTATTATACCTCAAACTCCAGAAGGAGAAATATAAATTATGCATTAATTTCTAAGGGTCGGTATGACCTGCTCTAAGTAAGGTAATATGGCACGAATAATTTTGTACAAGAAAAACTTGCACGAGGGATCGAGGACACGAAGGAATACGATATAGGAGATGAGTAATCCAAGGGAACGAGGTATTGATAGGATAGGGAATACTATTACTGCTACTCGTGTCATCAACCTATTTTATGGGTATGCCATCTAGTTAAAATATTAACCTATCCTTGTAGTTGCTAAACCACCATATTACATACGATTCTACATCTATCTATACTCCTAAAATTGTGTCATAATGGGGTACATATCTAGTACTATCCATATATCAAAATTTCATTAAGCATAAGCGTTCGTATTTCCGAAATAGGGAAAAAAGAAAAATAATAATAATAATGAGTTCAAGGAAGATGCGATCGAATAAAAATACGATGTTCAAAGGCATTGTAGGAATTCAAAAGAGAGTTTTCAAGGCAATTGCGGATGAGATCCTATTTTGGTTAATTTCTATTCGCAGGCTCGTATTAGTACAGTTACGTAACCGATACGAAATTCTTAGAACTGTCTAAAGGTCAAGTATACTTGTCTAATAAACTAAGTCAACTATATCTTAATCCACGTAAAATAGTCATACGAAGAGTGAACCAAGTGCACTATGGTTGATCAGACCATAATACACTAATTCTAATTAGACAATGTATTAGTGCGGGAACCCAATAATACATATATCATAAACAAGCTCGATAAAAGAATAAGCTTGCAAAACTAGGCTATAATAGCAGCATAAGTCAAGATAGTCCAAAAATATAAGTACGTGGGATTATGATGAATGAAAGTACGAATAAGTTCCACGCATGAAGCACTTGCGCTGGAACCGCGCTTGAGAAGGAAAATAGTATCGGAGAGGAATAAACCAAGAAGGATGCGTTGATAAGGTGAAGGGTAACCGCTCCTACTTGTGACACTTACAAGGTTCATAGGCAGGATATCTAGCTAAAAGACTAAACTATAGTTGCCCAGTCATCCTATTATACAAACATCTTTATCTAACCAGACTTCTAAACTCCTATGACACAATGGAGAATCATGCTCATGCTATGATAATGTTAATAATAAGGTCATATCTGCATCTATGACTTCTTTGTTTGTGCCTCTACAGTTGCCATACTAAATACTTGTCTAAATGTCTGGTTGGCCAATTGGGATCTGGTCCTCTAAAACTCTACAGTCTAGATAATCTTTATCTTCATACACTAGCATATATTCAGTGTTAATCAATTATACTTCATTAATGGGTCATAAAGACTATGAGATACTAGGTTATGAGGCATGCTACCCAACTTACAATAACTTAACTAATAGTGTAATTGACCTATGGGCATATATACCTAATACAAGTCACCTTCCTAACCTCTATCAAGTACGAAAGAGAAGATAATATTTGCGTTGGGGAATGATCAAGCAAGATAAAATTCAAGTAGTCAAATGAGAATTTAAAAAAAAATCAAGAGAGGTAATTTAAATAAGTGGACGAGATCCTAGACTCTAATCCTATACTCAAGCTTACTCGGTATAGTAGTGTAACCGAAACAATATACTCTCGACTTGCATGGGCTACCAAAAAAATATATCACGCTCCAGTCCCAAAATACGTAGGACTAGGAACATGTAACCATGACAACCGTATGTATATGGCAACTCCAATATATAGAAATCATAACCCATATATACGCTGTATTTATGAATAATAATTCACAAGTAGTATATATAATTGTCACGTTGTATCTATAGATCAAAATGAATCAAGTCCAAATAATCCAAAATGATGGTCGGGTGGAGACAAATCTACTACCAAACTTGAATATGAAAGAAAATAAATAATGGTACATTATCTAGTGATCCGAGAGGCTCGAAGGAAAGACCTCTTCAAAAGATAGGGAAGTAGCAAGTCCTGATCCGTGATCCTGGAAATAGTCATGATCGTCTACACCTGGAAAGGCACCAGGTCCTCAGAGGGACGTAACAAGATACATAGAAGCATTCCAATCATAAACTGAATATAAACATATGTACTGGGTAAACTAACCAAGCTACGTAAATTTAATTGAGAATAACCTTTGCACGAATGGGCAGTCTGGCTAAAATGGGATCGATATAGTGTCACAACCCGCACCCGGTATAGGGGTACGAGAGCGTGGGTACGTCCAGCCTACGCCGCAGCATCGGCGGTAGAACGATGTCTAGGTCATGATACTAACTAAGCAATCTCACACGAGCATCCAATCTCCATAAGGAGGCACGGATGACACAATACTATATGAACACATACTCAATCACATAACTACAGCACGATAAGAAATCGAAGAAATAAAATAAAATACAACACAAGTCTAATGTAAATAAATCTAACTCAACAATAAATCCAAGTCTCAACAAAATACCGGAGACAAATTCGGTACCAAATAAACTACTGAAGGAAACTAACTAGATAACTAGTGATTTCGGCTAGACTTCCCAGAATCACGACTGAACTACTAAGTCCAAGACTGCAGCTACTCACCCTGTGGTCCACAAGTGTCGAATACCAGTCCTCTAGGCATAGTCTGGAAAATATTTTCTAGTTAGGAAGGAGCAAAGTACATTTCTAATAGCAGTTCTATATCAATGATATAAACTATGTAGTAGTATATAGATGGAAATATATAAGATGCATGTATATGTACGAGAAATATATAATAAAGGAAATACTGGAAATATTGTAAGTAAATACTGGAAGGAAATAATATGTCAATGAGCAAGAATACTATGACTATATGTGTGAGTACTAGCTTTAACATGTGATCGGCTTGGGAACTTGATCAGGCTGGTTACATATGATTAGCTATGATTCATATAAGGTCAGGCTAACCATTTGGTTAGCTATGATGCATGTAGAGGTCAGGCTAATCACATGTAACAGCTATGAAGCATATAATGGTCAGGCCACACCCGACGTGAGATGTGGGGTGACTATGATGCATGTAGAGTTGGGTATGATCATATATCTACACTAAAATACTCTCCACCCCCGACTGGTATAGTAGATCCAACCATGGTATGCTATGGCACGAGATTCCCTAGAGAGGTAGCAAATCTCCCCGGGAATCAGTGTCAGTACATGCACAAGATAACAAAAAAAACAAGTCTTGTACAAGCTACACCATGAACAAGGAATAACATCTCATGACGAGATCCGTGTACACCAATCCGTGTAACCAGCATGTCGAGAATATGGATATTTATACTAGATACAGTGAACATAGGGGATATCATAAATAAGAAGCTAATCAGAGAATGTACTCGCCTTGGGTCCTTAGCTGGTAATGTCAAAGTCCTGTTCCAAAGTATTGCCTGGATGAACCAACAGTCCTATAGACATATAATGAAACAATACAACATTTGCATCAGATGCTATACTAACACAAACATAAAATATTGAACTCAGGGCTATGCCAGGTATGGCACTGGTCAATCTAGGGTCAGTGTGCGTCAAGTTGCACGAGCGTCGCGTCTGTGATTGCTGTGCATGACAGACGGTCAAATTGGTACGGGGCTTGCCAGTACGTCAGTGTACGTGTGGCAATTAACTAACACTTACAGGGTTACAGGTCCATGCAAATACGGGGCATCCGTAATTACACACGGATCGTCTACAATATTTATCAATAGACATATATCAATAATTAAATTAATATGTATTTATGGGTATACCAATAATTATATACAATATGTCTAAGTATATACACTAAATTAAATACATATACAATATATGTATACCAATTAATCACATATCATATATATATATACTAGTTGAACTATATGTATACTCATATATATGCCAAAATACATTTTAAAATATACATATATATTGTCAACATTATTATTAAAATATACTAATATTAATACACCAAATTAAGTTTATACTATATATATACATATATATATATATATATATATATATATATATATATATATATATATATATATATATATATATATATATATACACACACGTACATATATACCAAAATACGTATTAATATATATTACATTTATATATATACAGATAATTTAATATATACACATTGAATACGTTTATATGAAAATAGAGAATACACGATGTATATATATATATATATATATATATATATATATATATATATATATATATATATATATATATATATATATATATATATATATATATATATATATATATATATATATATATATACACACACACGCATTTACGTATTTATACTAAAACATATTTTTTAATACACATATACGCTCATACACATATACACATATATGCACATACACATGTACACATTTACGTATATACGCATATACACATGTACACATTTATGTATATACGCATATACACATACACATGCACACATAAATATGCATATACACATACATCTATACACACATATACGTATGAAAGAGGGAAGAGGGGTGCTCACAGGTGGTGACAGGGTGGTGGTGGTGCCAGAGTGCAGTAGAAGGCCGCCGGAGTTGGGTGCAGAGCAGCAGGGATGAGGTGGTGGTGATGGACTGCAGGTGGAGTATGATGAAGATGGTGGTGGTGGTATTCAGTGAAGATGGCCGGGGATTGCAGGGAGTCGTCGGGGAAGACTCGGGCTGCCGGACTGAACGAAAGGAGAGGGGTGGAGTATGGTCGTCGTGTGGTGGTGCCGGTGGGGGAGTCGACAGAATGGCTTGGGACTCGGTCGGAGTTGAGTAGCTACGAGGAGGAGGGGAAGAAGAGTGGGAGGAGCAGTCGGGAATGGGAGGTGGTTGTGAATGGAGATACGGAGTCGAGGGTAGCTGCAGCGAGGGAGGAGCTCCGGGGAAGAAGCTCGGGACCGAGGGAGGATGCAAGGATGAGGTGGTGGTTGTGAAGGTGGTCGACGGGGAAGAGGGAGCTCGGGACGGGTAGTGGAGTTGGCTGGCCGGAGCGGGAGTCGGAGGAGATGTGCAGCTGTGCGGGGCTCGAGCTGTGTGGTGCACAGCCGCCGTGGAAGATGGCCGGACAGGCAGGGAGCAAGGGGAGCCCGGGGCATGATGACACTGGTGGTGGTTGCTCGTGAAGCCGCGGTGGAGAGGCCGGCTGGGTGAGGCAGTGGAGGTCAGAGCAGTCAGCCGCCTGTCGGGTCGAGGCAGCACTGGCTGGGGTCGGGATCAGTCGGCCGGCCGGGTGGACAGTGCGGGTGGTGGTAAGGATGGTATTTCCCCCCTTTTAAGTTCAAAAACAAAGAAAAGAGGAAGAATGGAAGAAGAAGAAGAGAAGAAAAGAGAAGAAGAAACAAAAATTTTGGAATGAAGAAGGGGGCTACGGTTGCGGGGATACAGGGAGTTGCCGGAGCCGGAGGGGGAGTCGGGGGAGATGTGCAGCTGTGCGGGGCTCGAGCTGTATGGTGCACAGCCACCGTGGAAGATGGTCGGACAGGCAGGGAGCAAGGGGAGCCCGGGGCATGATGACACTGGTGGTGGTTGCTCGTGAAGCCGCGGTGGAGAGGCCGGCTGGGTGAGGCAGTGGAGGTCGGAGCAGTCAGCCGCCTGTCGAGTCGAGGCAGCACTGGCCGGAGCAGTCAGCCGCTTGTCGAGTCGTGGCAACACTGGCCGGGGTCGGGATCAGTCGGCCGGCCGGGTGGACAGTGCGGGTGGTGGTAAGGATGGTATTCCCCCCCTTTTAAGTTCAAAAACAAAGGAAAGAGGAAGAATGGAAGAAGAAGAAGAGAAGAAAAGAGAAGAAGAAACAAAAATTTTGGAATGAAAAAGGGGGCTACGGTTGGGGCTTGTGAGGAGGTGGGAGGCTTCCCTAGGTTTTGGGGATTAGGTTTAGGTTGTGATGGGACATTAAATAGGGAGAGGTGAGATGAGAATGAGTGGTGTAGATGCACCCCTCTAGAATGGATGGTCAGGATTTGACATGGAGGGATTTAATCATGTAGGAATGAGGGTTGTTGACTAGTCAATGTTGGGCCTCTCCATTTGGTTGAACCAATGGGGTGTTGACACCTAGTGCAACATTTACAAATTAGCCCCCTTATATTTGGGTATTTGCACAGAAACATAAAATAATAAAAATTTGGTGGGCGATTCGGTGTTTGGTGCTTTGTAGGGTGAGGGGGCGTTGTGTGCTTGGTATGGGCTTAATTAGTGGGGTACTAGAATTAAATTGGGATTAAACGAAATCAGTCAAAATGGTATGCCAAATTTAATTAGTAATAAATGCAAGCTGTGTTCTAAAATTAATTAGGAGTACACGGGGCCAAAATTAGGTCGGGTCACAAATACCATTAGTGAAGAAGACTCAGAACAGAATATTACCCTAATTTGGGTCTCACGAAAAATAGGCCAAGATTGCCTCCAATTTCGATTGGAACGCATATCGATACAAAGTTGGAATTTATTTAGAAATTTAAATAAACGTCCGCGATGAATATTGTGCGGCTAAAATGAAGCACAAGAGAGCATAATTATGAGTTACAAAAATAGCAGAAAGAAAGGCAGGCATGTCTAGGGCAAGATTGTAAAATTTGTTGGAAGGCAAAAGCCAGGGTAGCGCTCCAATTATTGAAGCAACGACAAGGTGCATCGATTAAATAAATTTACGGTAATTAATTACTACCCCAATTAATTAAATTCTAATTAATACAATTAGCACGTAATCCTATAATTCGGACAGGTGTTTGTCTAGTGGGCTTCTAGGTCAAGTCTACCATCTCAGACATTAATGAACACTGTATATAATATATTATATTTAATACATATCTCATGCAATTATTTAATTTAAATACACGAAATATTAAATACATAAAAAATCGAAAATACCCCTGTTTTTGGAATGTGGTAGTGACACATAGACTCCTCCGAGACTAGAGGTATTAATGTATATAATCTATCCAATCATATGTACGTGTCGTAAAGCATCCCCTGGATGCCAGAGGCCAATCTCTTTTATATAAATTCATGGTCGTCAACCCGCATCTTCCTCAGAGAGTACGATCACAGGAAATTGCAAAGTAGTCCAAACGACTTGTGTATATCCTCCTCACCCAAATGACTGTTCGGATCGTATCCATGACATGACACATCCAGCTCCTCACCACTAAGTCAATGAATGCACCTAGACACTAAATATGACTAGGCCGACACACGTCCCTTACGTATCGGGAGTGACCAGAATACAATGGTCTATGCTCCCTCACGCGTATCACTCATCCGTGTATGTACAAAGTATGTGCCAAGGTCAAGGATATATGAGGATACCTCACAAACATGGGAATGTCACATAACTCTAGGTAAATATGCATAATAAACAAAATAAAGACGACAAAATTCGTTGTTGCACCCAAGTCGATCTTGGACGCACAGTTTTATAGAAAATAACTAAATAAATAAATAACATAAATGCAACATGATGTACAAAATATAAATAAATAGTCATCATGGCAAAGTTACTTGCCTGGCAGTTATATGGTGCTGAAACGACGCAAGACAACATGTACCACGAATCCAGAAAATATGAAAGGTGAAAAAATATCTCCGGATGCTACAGTAAACAATACCAAAATGTTTAGAATGAGCAAAATAGCCAAAAAATACTACCATTTCGTCCAATTTGGACATAGGGCTAAAACGGTCATTTTGGGTCAAAATGGGGTCTACATGTGGCTCACTCTGTACCAAAAAATGTGCCAAGGATAAATATCTCTAAATAGGACAAATTATAGGTCAAAAAAAAATCCTAAATGATGATATGAACTCAACGATATGTCCAATTTTGGATTTCGATGAGCCGATTACAAAATCGTTCGTCAAGTCAAACCGTGGGGCCCGCGAAATGGTATTCCGTCGACTAACTCGGAATCAGAGGAAACTCGGATCACATGATAAGTCAAACGCTACGAGTCCAATGGCGCAATTTTTGTGGCGATCCAACAAGCGCACGCAAACTAATTGGGTATTTTGTAAAACATCGATACGGGAACTTTTTACGGAAACATATTGATTCGGCGTGCACACACGTCCAAATCAACTTCCACGAAAGCCCACATGTCAGGATATACCATATCCGCCTTTTGGTATAATTGGTACGTGACGACGTGGTCCGGTTTGGCGGGACGGACTCCGTATCACAAGATTTTTGTTTTGGAAAATATGGTTTTTGGTCAAGTTCTAACAAAAATAACTCAATAAATAAAGCTAGTTAATTAAAAATAAAAGAAGGGTTTTAATCTTGGATATATTTTTAATAAGTCATTTTAAATAGATTTTGAAAATCGTGCATGGTTTGGAAGAAATTCGTTCTCAAAGTAAGGTGTTTGAGTGCTCAAAACTATCACAGAAAACTAATTTTTTTGTTAAAAACTTGATTTAAATCTCTCCAAATTCGATCATAAATCAATTGAAAATCAATCCTAAAATCTAGTATATAAACACCAATGTAGAAACTATTTCTTCTTCCCACCACCGTATACCCCCTCGTTTTCGAATCTCCGAATATCAGAGGGAGCCCCGACGTCCTGCGCACCACCTCGACTACCTGCATCACCGCCAGTGCCGCCGGATCCCTACCGTCAACCACCGAACAGCAGAATAGAGGGAACTCTGTTTGCGAGCAAGCAGTCAAGGTCTTCTACTCCTCGTTACTCCCTCGATTCGAAACCAAATTTAGTTTTGTTTAATTCTTTGGAAAGATTATATAACCCTCTTCGATACCCAGTCGATGGATTTTAATATATGGTAATAAAAACTAGGTAAAAATTGAAGCCAAATTAAGAAAAAAATGGTAGGGCTCCGGCAATCGATAGATTTTAATATATGGTAATAAAAATTTGGTAAAAATCGAAGCCAAATTTTAAAATGGAAGGGAATCGGGTTAGGATTGGAATGAAAAATATTTTATCAAAATTTGTTCAGTTTTGGACCTGTTTTGAATTGGGGGAGGGTGGTATTTCCGCGCACGGAAGTCGGCTCGGGAACAGTTCGGTTTCCATGGGAGAAGATGAGAGTTGTGTGCGTGGGTTTGCTTTGTTGGTGACGGTGGTGTTTTGGTTTGTGTTTGGAGTAGAGTTTGTTTGTTTTGTTTTGTTTTGTTTTTGTTTTTGTTTTTGTTTTTATTTTTTTTATTTTTTCTCCTTTTCTTTTCCTTTCATTCCTTTTCTTTTCTCTTATTTTTTTCCTTATAGATAAATAAATATATATTTATATATGTCCATAAAAAAATCCTAAAAATTATCGAAAATTCTGAAATATATAGACAGTACATTTTATAATTAGGTATTCTATAAATTGGAACAACGAGATAGTAAATATTATTTAAATCAGAAAATATCACTACTAAAAAAAAATAACAAAAGAAATTTTGCTAAATAATAAAAAATAGATAATACCATTATATAAAAAAAATCTCTAAAACTTAGAAGTTGAATTTTATAACTAAGTACACATTTGAAAACATTTAAGTATTAAGATGTTTATAAAATAATTCTAGAAACACTTGTAACACTTTATTTAAATAATTTATTCCCAAAAAACTTTTTGCCAAAAATTTGAAACTACTAGATACAAATAAATATTTATATCAGATATCAAATCAAGAATTTTTATTTTTTCTAATTTTTTTATCCACAATTCAATAAATAAGATAATTAAAGGGGGTTTACAAGTCCTAGCCAAAGTTTCAGCTTCTAAACGATGCTTTGTAGAAGCATAGAAAAATGTAGATCTATGTGTCCAACAAACATACGCCCCAAGATAGACTAAAAGAAATCAGACCGCAGAATGACCATGCATCCCAGAAAAGCAGCTACTATGCGCCGACAGTAATCAGAGGCCATGCGCCGCAGTGATCATGCCCCCAGTGCCATAATGATCTAGTTTCATGCACCTACCGCTTCATAACTAGTGTTGCTGTATGCCACCAGTGCCATGTGCCACTAAGTAACTAGTGTCCACATGCGCCAATAGTGCTATGTGCTATTACTCTCTCAAGCATCCATGTGCCCCAAAATTGGCCACATAAAGGCCTAAAACAAAGATTATATCTGACACAAAATTCTGACAAAAAGGACTCTCTGAACGCCTCGATCCCGCCACGGACAGTTGGCATTAGTGCTCAGGTCACTATCATTATTACTTTTGTCACTATAAAGTCGTACATGGCCACTTGTATGTAAGATAAAAATTTTTATGTGCTTCACGTGACTCTGGCCACATGCATTCCAGATTCGATGCATTCCATGTGACTCTGGCCTCATGCGTTCAGACTCCATGGGTCTCTAGCCCCATGCGTCCTAGACTCCATGCATTACATGCGACTCTCACCCGATGCGTTCGAGACTCCATGCATTCCATGCGTCTCTGATCCCATGCATCCCAGACTCTATGTATTTTATGCGTCTCTGGCCCATATTTTCTAGACTCCATAAATTTTATGCGTTTTTGGCCCCATGCGTTCCAGACTCCATGCGTCCCAGACTCCATGCATCCAACGTGGCAGGGTTCCCTAAGACGAAATCTTTCTGTTGTGACTGAAGTGATTCTATCCAACTAAATATGGGCCACGTTCAGGCTAACCAAGTCATGCAAACAAAAGACGAGAACCGCCTAGATCTTCAGCAATAACAAATCGCAACAAACGTCCATGTGGCATATCGGCTTGGACTCAACTACATCCTGTTAAGGATGTACAAGTGGCAGGATGTTCATAACTTGTGCCTATAGTTGCAACTATATTCTGTAAGCCCCCTTGCGGCCACCAAAATAAAGCATATGCAGCACTTATAGCCCACCAACATTATGGCTATAAATATAAGAAACTTAGACGGCTGGCTTTTTATGCTTCAGAGAATATACCCCTCCGGGACAGTTATATACATGCACACAAGCTCAAAAGAGAGAGAGATAGAGAGAGAGAGGGAGAGAGAGAGAGAGAGAGAGAGAGGAAAGAGAATAGAGCATCCCCCATTCACTAGTTGGACCGGCAACGAAGTAAAAGAGTCGCTGCAGTACTCGATCTCCATCGTCACATTTCCCAGATTATAAAAATATTGTACTTAGATTTTTTGTCTAGATTTTCTTTATAATTTTTTGTTTGTTGTTAAATTGAAGTTTTTTAAACTCAATTTCAATGGCAAACAAGTTGGCGACTCTGCTGGGAAAATCCTTCTCATCTGGTGAGAAGGTTATGACACAGTCCGACGCGTCGAAGCTGGATTCAACCCAAAGGATGCTGGTTGTATGCTTCGACCAGTAAGCCTTTGAGAAAATACCCTCTGAGGGTGGTGCTTCTCCAAGGCTGGCAAAGCCTAAAAAGACCCGCAGGACATTGGTTGCAAAGGCTGATGTGCCTCACCTAACTATGGAGCATGCGCTCCCTGTCTCTCTCTCTGCCAAAGGGGACACATTATGCGTCCTCACTAGCTGACGCCACTTATGCGGCAGCCTTTTCTGACAAGAAAAGTGCTCAGCACTTAAAGACCGGCAGGACATGGGTTGCAAAGGCCGATGTGCCTCATCCAACTATGGAGCGTGCGCTCCCCGTCTCTCTCCCTGACGCAAGGCATGCATATTATGCATCCCCACGAGCTGACGCCCTTCATGTGGCAGCCTCTTCGGATAAGGAAAGTGCTCAGCACTTGCGCTCTGGCAGAGGAAAATACTATGATGCCAGTAGTTCAAGCACAAAGATACGTTCCATGCAGCCACATCAAAAGCCGCATAAGGAGGACTATGCGGCACCGGTTGATAGCTGCGGCCATATGGCCAAATGCGGCCAGGACAGTAACAGAAGTTCCGTCTTCGATTGAATCTCACGTAACGCTGACTCCATACGCCATTCTGAGAAAGGCGAAGATGTGAACTTGCACTCTTCATATTATGCACTAGCGCGTGCTAGGACGAAGAAGTCAAGGGCAATATGAGCTTACCATCAAATAATTGCTTATTCGACCGACCATCAGTAGGCGCTGCTAATTGTAATGCATGCCCCTAATGGAAAGTTGTACAAAAGCAGCCCATGTGTCCAGTCAAAATGGCAATCAGACAGGGTCAGTCTAAAGAGTCTTCCATCAGCAACCTGGGGAAAGTTCTTATACGATCCCTAGGCCAGGAAGCAAATTCAATACCTACACGCCAATATGCTCGGTCTACCCGGGCTCATAAGAAAGGTGCAAAGGTGAATCAACCCTCACTTGACTTGCGCAATGTGATCAATCATAAGCGCAAAGCGAGAGAATCAACTACGACATTTGAAGTATCCTCCCCAGGGCATCACTGTGCCAACATTATCATCAACTCCTGCTGTAAAGCAGCAGTACCTATAAATAGGCAGTCAGCATTCCAGCGGCTGTAACCAAAGGAACCCACCCGACGGCAACCAGGAGAACAGGTCCAAGCACTAGAGACAAAGGAGCTTCCCTTCACCTCCTATTTTTTTTCTCGAAAGGGCCCCTCTATGAGGGGAGGCCAGAAGTCCAGCACCTCCAGTCCATCGCACTCGGCCAGTGAGTTAACAAGACGGATCCAAGAAGGATAGACAACAAAACCTGTGGAAGGTATTTTCCTGGGGACCCGCTCAAAGAAGAAGTTGTTAGCCTTCGAAGGTAATTCTTTCTCAGGACCTCGCATAGCTGCGCAAGCTAGGAGTTGTAATCCCTTGAATCTCTATGATAATCCCGCGTTTCGAGAAGACATCAATTCCTAAGGAACAAATGCTGAGATCCCTAGGGGTAGCCACCCTCCTCAAGAGGATGTATCTTCCTACGCTGGGGGTAGAGTTCCTTCCAAGTTCAAAGAGGATACGACACTACCAACTTTCCCGGATGACTATTTATGACAAGAGTCCGAGGCAGAAAGTGCGACGTCTACCGTCCCATCAATTTATCCCCATGTGAGAACTTCATACATTGTAGGGGATAATCACGAGGGCCCCAACGATCTACAGTGCCTCGAAACACTCGAGGCCATAATGCAAACCATAAGTGCGTTAATGTAGGCCTTGAACCAGACAATATTGGAGATCAAGGCGAATATAGCCTCATAATCAGCAAGAGCCTCTGTTCAAGTATTCCTGGACCTCGGGACAAACGGGGATTCAAATACAATCGCTCCACCCGCTGGCAGCAATCATCCCCTGTTCGGATCATCTGCCCCTTCCGTAGTCGATGAATTCTGGAAAGCAATACAGAAAGTGCGAAAACTCCAGGCCCGCCTAGACTCAATGGACAATCGGGACTCACTGTGCGAGCTCTACGGGATCCTACAACCGTATCCCCTCGAGTGGAGAGATGTACCGTACCCGCCAAAGTACAAGTCCTTTAACTTGACTCTGTTTGATGGGAAGACATCTCCCTGTCAATTTATGAGTTACTTCGAGATGGTGACGGGATATCTGCCTCACAACGATGCCCTCTTAAATAAGCTCTTTGTCGGGGCATTATCTGGAATAGCCTTCAATTGGTTTTGCAGCCTCTAGGACAACTTTATTTCATCGTTCAACGATCTCAAAGGTCTTTTTCTTGCTCGGTTCTATGATGGGTGAAACGACATGATGGTGTCCTCTTTAATGGACATCAGTCTGTACGGGAATACATCGAGCGGTATAGGCAAGCGATGCTAAAGTTACCCCCCGGTAACCCTGAGTCCACGCTGATGGACACCTGCCGGAGAAATCTTTTTCCCACAGTCAGACTATGGATAGGTAACTCTCAGTTTAAAGACTGGACAATATTCATCCTAAATGTTGTCGGTGCTGAGAAGAAAGTGAAGAACGTGCGCCTCTTGGGAATACAAATCCCTGTCGCTGATGATAGGGGAAAATACCCTTACAATAGCAACAACAACAGCAACAATAACACCCGGGATGGCAGGGGAAAATAGGTTCTTGTCACCAATATAACCAAGAAGTCCGAGCAAAAGCCCGCTGAGGCTCCAAAACCAAAGGAGAATTATTCCCTCAAAGATGATGACGTCATGACAATCTTTAACATGCTTATGAAGGGAAATAAGCTTCGACTCTCCGACGTCAAGTGCCCTGTTGAGGCAGTCGTTGTGAATAATCTGATGTACTGCCACTACCATCGATACGTCCACTATACGATGCGAGATTGCTACATACTGAAGTATTACATCTAGCGTCTACTCGACAACAAGGCCCTCACCTTGGACTTCGATAAAAAAATAGTTGTCGCCAACATGGTATCTCTCCAGTTCGGTAACTTCTCGGCAACGGAAGCCCAATAGAGGTTTTTAATATCCCACCAGCTTATGACCAAACAGGCGGGTTGATACCTCTCACCACATCACGTGGGGAGGTCATATGGGTCCATCCAGATCTTGCCCCAGACTTGATGCAATAGGCAATGCCTTTCGCCACCAAGTCCAAGGGCAAGAAGTCTAAGTCCTGCTACACGGTTTATATTCCTTCCGGAGAAGCTATAGTGGGAACAACGAGGTCAGGCCTGGCATACCAACGAGAGTATAATATCCCTGACGAAGGTGTGCTCCTAATCGTCGCATCCGATCCGGGTCCATCCCAGCCTCCAGCAGCGGACAAGTTCAAGAAGAAAAAACTCGCTTCGATAAACCACTGCACAAAGATACCACTCAGGGACTGGAGAAGCCCTACAAATTCGACATCTTGGCACAACTGGCCAATACCCCAGCGAAGTTATCACTATTCAAGCTTCTCCAACTCTCCAAATACACTTGGGTTGCTCTGAGTGAGATATTACAGAATGCCGACACCTACCTGGCGCAGGTCAAGCCGCTAGTTGAGGATCATGCCGCATGTCCCCACTGCAATAATGTGATGGAGGCGATACCCAATATCACGTTCTCGCAACAAGACATGTTGATGAAGAACAATCAATACTATCGTCCTTTGTATTAAACGGTGTACATTGGCTCCATCAAGGTGGATCGGATGCATATCGACCCCGGTTCGTTAATCAGCATTATCCCGAGGAGTCTTCTTCAGACCTTGGACATCCCGATACATCGCCTGACAGCAACCAATATTGCCATCAGTGGCTTCAATGCTGGAAGGAGATACCCTCTGGGCTAGATTTACTTGAAATATCATATCAACGACTTAAAAACAGAGGTCACCTGCTACGTCATAAACATAGACGTATCCTACAACGTCCTATTGGAACATCCATAGATACATTATTATATGATCGTGCCATCAACCTTGCACCAGTGCTTGAAGTACATGGACTATCACGTTGTCGTCAAAACAGAATTTGCCGATGTTGATCTATTCAAAAGGGTCGAGGCCTATTACTCTGACTCGATCCTCTACAAGCAATTCCACCAAGATGAAGGTGGCAATAATATCGACGATGAAACAGAGACTGGGACAATATCGTACAAGCCCTTGAGTGTCCATCTCAAAGCAAGTGCTCCCGACACAACCCCTCCCCTCATGGTGAAACTATACATGAAAGCACCTGAACCTCTGGTCGTTCTCCTTCATAGACCGAGTCGACCACTGAAAGAAGATCCGACACCTACTATGACTTCAGAACCTCTAGTGGTAAAGTTGCGCAGGAGTCCTCTCATGCGGTCGCTCGAACTGGGGGTAGATCTCGAAAAAGATAAACTAGAAGAGTACGTAGCCGCTCATGCTAAAGTCCCTTCTATTGACGATATAATTCCTGAGGATAAGATAACTTATTTTTTGAATAAAGGGCTATCTTTGAACTACTCAGATATTGCACATCTTAGCACATTATATTCTATGGAGCACGGTTTAGGCTGGCACCTGAATACACAGGTGACTACCACCTATGCAGTGAACCAAATTCTTCCCAGTCAAAAATCCTACTTCATAGTTCTAGAAAGGAAGATGGGAGACAAAATTATCATCTTTGACAGAGTGGAAAGTCCCCAATCCTCTGTCCTAGAGGAACTGGAACCAGGACTCGACATCGATAAAATACCACTTTACAAGTACAGTTCTCAAAACAAGCTTCTCATCCAGAATATGGGATACGATCTGGAAGTCGCTAGGGGCTTTTAACCACGGCAAAGGCCAGCGACTTCCTTTGTGCCTGCAGGCTCCTACAGGCAAGTCCGAGGATTACTACCATAAGACTAAGCATGGATTAGGGTACGCCATGCCTCCCACGACCCCCGAAGGCTCGGATGAAGAAGATCAGTTACACTCTCACTCTTCATAATCTTCCTCTTGGGACTCCGATATCAGTATCTGAGAAATGCTCAAACAAATATTGTCTGTCAATATGGTGTCAGCTGACCCTGAGGATGACGACGACGATCCACCTGAACTCTTTAAAGTAAAACTGTGGGCCCAATACCTAGATGCATAATGGGAGATGCGGTTCAAATAACGAGAACCTCCCACCGAGGACGAAGTTATACAAATTGATCTGGGCGACGAATCCTCGCATAAATCGATCATCATCAGTAAGAGTCTGTCCGATGAGGATTAGAAATCCCTACTACATCTCATCCGAGAATACATCGATGTCTTTGCCTGGAGTTACAAAGATATGCCAGGGATGGACCCCCAAATTATGGTCCACAAACTCAACATCTTGCCGAACGCTAAGCCAGTCAAGCAATAAAAACGGAAGAACAACATCTGGATTTGGTAGCCAATATGGTGCACGTTGTCAAAAAGAATAGAAAGATTTAAATATGTATTGACTTTCCTGATCTGAATGCTGTATGCCCTAAGGTCGAGTTTCTCCTTCCAATCACAGATATAATGATCGACAACACTTGTGGCTTCATAAACATGTCCTTTATGGACGAATTCTCATGCTACAATCTAATCAAGATATTTTTTGACGACAAGAAGCACACATCATTCCGAACAATAAGAATTATACTACTACACAGTCATGCCCTTCGGTCTGAAGAACACATGTGCTATATACCAGTGAGCTATGAGCACCATCTTCCGTGAGCATCTATGCAAGACAGTGGAGTGTTACGTTTATGACATCGCTGTCAATTGTTGCTCTAAAGATGATCACCTCCGGGACTTGAAGACTGTATTCGACCTCATGCGTGCGCACCAGCTCAAGATGAATTGTACCAAATCCTTCCTAGGAGTCTCTACGGCAAAATTTTGGGTTTTGTCACAACTTCGAAGGGTATCCACGTAGAGCCTGACAAGACTAAAGCAATCTTTGAAATACACCCACCAAAGAACCTCAAAGAACTTCATGTCCTTCAAGAAAGACTGGCATACATCAGGAGGTTTATATTAAATCTCTTTGGACATTGTCAGCCGTTCACTAAGCTCATGAAGAATGGAGTCTCCTTTGTCTAGAACGAAGAATGCCAGCGCGCCTTTGGTGACATCAAGGAGTATCTCATGAACCTCCAAGTATTTGTGGCCCCCATTGTGGGAAGACCCTTCTTGCTATATATATAGGTGATGGATCATTCCCTCGGAGCTCTACTATCCTAGAAAAGTGATGCAGGTCACGAATATGCCATCTACTATTCAGTAGAGTGATGGCCGGCGCATAGCACGGATACAGCCCCAACGCAGAGCACGATCTTCGCCAATCAGAAGACCCGACATTACGTGGCAGGACAAACCATCCATGTGATTATGCGAGTTAATTCTTTCAGGGTCCTTATGACGAAACTCGGAGCGCTTAACTATCTCCTAACCACATGGATAATACTGCTGCCTCCGTACGACATGTTATTTGTCCCATAAAAGGCGGTCAAAGGCCAATCATTGGCAGATTTTTTGGTAGCCCACCCTGTACCAGAAACCTCGAAGCTCTATAAGGAGATCCCAGATAAAGTGGAGGACTCAAACATGACCACAAGCGTAGAAGCGATTTGGCGAATGTTCTTCGTCGGTGCTTCAAGAACATGGCCCAAAGGCGATATTTTCGCTGGCATCGGGATAGTACTAATTTTTTTATATGATCTGGTCTTAAACCATGCTTACTCCCTCATAGATCCATTCTCCAACAATATGGCAAAGTACAAAGCCTTCGTTATTAGGCTCCAACTCGCTAAACAAGTGGTAGTAGACTACTTGGAAGCCTACGATGATTCCAAGCTGATAGTCAGTAAGGTCCGGGGAGAATACGAGGTCTGGCACGGGGACTTAATTTTCTACCACCAAGCGGCGCTTGGAATAATCACCACCTTCGAGGAGTTCTTCATAGAGCATGTCCCTTTTCTGCAAAATATCTAGGCTGATGCCCTGGCGACCTCGCTTCCTCTATGGTAGTTCAGGTCAAAACCCATCAGCTGATCATAGTGGTCGGTCAAGAGCTGGTCTGCCCGAAAAACAATCTCTGTCTGTGCCTGAGCTACTCAGTAGAGACAAACACCGACTCCGAAGACTGGTGACTCTGATTCATCGACTAGACTGTCTATAAAATTCTCTCCGAGAACCCAAAGGAAGCCACTTCCATCATAAGACGTTCTCTCCGGTTCTATTATGACACGACTACCAAAATGCTGAATCACCGTTCCTACGACGGTCTTTTGCTATGATGTCTATCGAATACAGAAGCAAAGTAAGTTTTATGAGAGGCTCACGATGGGCTTTTCGGTGCCCATCAGCCCGAACCCAAGCTATATGATCATTTTCGGAGAATGGGTTACTATTGGCCGATAATGGTCGCAGAGGCTGGTAACTATGCGAGTAAGTGCCAAGCGTGCCAAATCCAAGCAGACTTTGTCCACCAGCCCTTAGAATTCCTACACCCAACGGTAGCAACTTGGCTCTTTGAAGCATAGGAAATAAACATTATCGGACCAATTAGTCCACCTTCTTATAAGGGACATCGGTTCATCTTGGCAATCACCGACTACTTCTTCAAATGGACGAAAGCTGTTCCACTCGCTGAAGCCAAGACCTCAAACGTAATCAGTTTTGTCAAGCATCACATCATATACCGCTTCAGTTTGCCACAGAGGATCATCTACGACAATGGTCCACAGTTTGCAAGTCATGTTTTTTATCGATTTTGTGATAAAACCGAATTCAGAATGTAGTTCTATAACCCAATAGCAAATATTCTGGCAGAAGCATTCAACAAGACCATTATAAAGCTACTAAAAAAGTTTGTGTCATCCAATAAGCGCGACTGAAATGATAAGCTTAGTGAATGCCTATAGGCCTATCGCACAACGGTCCTGACACCTACTGACAATACGCTATTCTCCTTAGTCTATGGGAGCGAAGTGGTCCTCCCAATCGAGATCCAAATTCCCTTGCTCCCAGTGGACCTCTCTAACCAGTTAACTGTTGATCACAATCACCGCCGATGACTATAATAGTTAGAAGTGCTCGATGAGAAACGTCTCTTAGATCAACAATTTATTGAGATGTACCAAGCACGCCTGTCGGAAGCCTTCAACAAATTGGTCAAGAAGAGGATTTACCAAGTAGGTGACCTAGTCTTGATAGTTAGAATACTGAAGGTTATGATCCATAAGACAGTCAATAAATTCTAACATAAATGGGGAGGCCCGTTCATTGTGGAGTCTGTGTTCTCCAATGGCACCTACTGGCTCGCAAAACCCATTGGCGATTGTTTGTGTTAAAAAGTTTTTATACGAAATATTTGTGTTACAAACTGTTAAAAAGTACAAAAGGAGATCCTAAACATGAATCTAACTATAATTTGATTCTAGGAAAGTATATATGTAGAGATCTGATCTACAAACGATCACTTTACTTCTTAGACCACTCAACGGTGAAGAAATGCACACGACGACAGAGAAGTATAAGAAATGCTACGAGCAACTTGGAGAGTTGAACAACAAGAAAGATTTGGCACAATGGCACGAGAAGCTTCTGTTTCTCTCACTCTGCTCTTGAATTTCAAAGACTTGAAGATTTTTGCAAACAACTTAGAGAGTTGAACAATAAGAAAGCTCTGGCACAATGGCAAGAGAAGCTTCTATTTCTCTTACTCTGCTCTTGAATTTCGAAGATTGAGAATTCTAGCCCTTTTTCTGTCTTTGTAATGTCTGTGTGTTTTCATGGTTGGAAAGAACTTGTATTTATAGAGTTTAAGAGCGGTTATGAGAATATGCACACACTTTGGACAATAAACACAGTTTTACCATTGTACGCACATTTTTAGTGGATTAACTTCCCACGTTATACATGAGTAGGTGCACAACTTGCTGCCTGCTTGACACGTAGCTTCCTATACGAGGAAAGCATAGGTCATAGGAGAGTTATTTGTACACCTTTCACGAAAAGTAAAATATGTATGACACGAATTCATAAATGCTCATTGTTGGTTAGGATAGTATGCGCACTTTAGAAGTCGTCTAGAGACTGGCGCATTTTTGATGGAGTGGCACTTTGGCACATTTTTGAAGAAAATGGCACAGTGGCGCACTTTTGAAAAGATGACACTACAGCGCACTTTTGAAGGAGTGGCACTACGACACACTTTTGAAGGAGTGGTATTACGACACACTTTTGAAGAGATGGCACAACGGCAAACTTTTGAAGTGATTGGACCTGCAGTGCACTTTTGAAGAGAATAACACCGAGGTGCACTTTTGAAGGAAATGACACTGTGGTGCACTTTTAAAGAGAATGCCTAGCGGCGCACTTTTAAAGAGATTGGCCCTACGGTGGGGTCGCTAAACGACAACCTAGGTCTGCTTGCCGCAGCTCCGCTTTATTAATGACTTCTGACTCTTCGGTTTTTGCATATGTCATCTGTCAGTCTGCTGCATTAAATATTAAGAGAGAGAAGATTGTTTGTACCCCAGCTTTCGTAACATTAAGAAAGTGTACCAATTTTTTACTCTCTGAATAGTGCGTCATCGTCTGAAATTAGTAAACAGTGCGCCAAAGTAAAAAAATGCGCATCTTTCTTCTGGAACAAGTAGAAAGTGCGCCATTCTTCTACTGTTGGGTTTATTTGTAGGAAACTACGCTATCTATCTGAGGCATACTTTTTATGCTTCTACAAGACCCCCTTCAATTTTTTTGAATTCGTTCAGATGAATTCAAAATTACTTTGAATTAGAAGCATAAAAGTTATTGGGATATTTTGTGTGTGCACCCTGGACATAATCCTAACGTATTTGCTGACGTAGTTGACATGTATGTATCTTTTGCTTGCTTTTTTGGTTTCAATGCGGTATTTGAGGAGACGCGGAAGACTTTTTCGTAGATACGGACAGCTTTTTAGGAATAATTTTTGAGGGTTATGCCATACTTGGCACGTCTTCTCCTATAACTAGGAGTAAAACTTTACCAATATTTCCAGACTATCTCTTTCTTGCTGTGAGACTTGATCATGGCCACTATTATGTGCGAGTCTATGAAGATAACCATAGTAGTATGGCTCTATTGACTTTGCTATGCATCAAGAAGAAGCAAGCGGAGACGCTTCTTAATGATGGTGGAAGGCTCGTCTAGAGATTGTTGTAGCTGAGCTCTATGTGTGATGGAGTATGGAAGGATATCATATGCTTTGTCGTTCGTATTGAACAAACGAATTACCTAGAAGACTATTTATTGTCTTCAAACCCAGCTCGCTGGAAACACTCTCTTAATATGGCCTCAGTGTTGATTATAGGTTTGGGATTAGAACCCCAAATGGGGCTTCTAGCGGTGGCGCTAGATGGCGATAGCGGAACAACTTTCGTTCGACTCGCCATGTCCTTCATCGAGTCTAGACATAAATGGGGCTATGCTAATTTAAACAAGCCCACGCACATCATAGATTTCTTCTGCGCCTATATTAGGAGCCGACGAGACGCAGAGATGGGGATGACTCTGTGATAGATCCCCATCATATGAAAATCCAGATATAATAGATTTCTATATGTATAATCATGATTTGAAATGAAAATCTAGGTGTGATAGATCTCCATCATATATAATCATGATTAGCATCAATAAAATTTTAGTTTTGACTTTATTGTGCTATATGTGTGTTGCTGACTGAAGATTCTAGTCGATGTACGCCAAAGATAACCAAATCTGCTGACTTTTCCTTGTCATCCTACTAAGACGTGCATAAATGCATTATATGGATTGTCGCGCACATTTTTGCAACTTGTCTGGTCACTCGCACTGTGCAATATTTTTTGTCAATCAAACAAATGTGCGCTTATGGGTATCCCCGGACCAACATTGTCCTTTCCTCATAAAGAAATTTTGTTTTACCTTTGTGATACTTTCAAATTGAGACCCATTGAATATATATCTGCTCAGAGGTATTATGGACATGGCAGGATAATTCTGTGGGATAATTTGGTGGATGTATCACTCGAGGCATACTCGTGTTGAGTACAAATGATAAGATACAATACTATCATAGGTGATGTGGACGTGATAGTTTAATAGTTTACTCTACCGGAAAAGAAAAAAAAGAGTAGTTGAAGGGCGAACTATTATCTTCTCTTTAGGGGATAATAAATGAAATATGATTCAGAGGTAATATTGACGTGAAACAAATTATACTTATTGACTGGTGAGTAAACATGTGAGATTATTTCTAACCCAACTAGGGATCAAGAATAGGATATCCTTAAAATAACTGGGCTTTAAGAATTGAACATTTTAGTTGGGGAGAATTGTTTAGGTGATCTCAACGATAGTGTTCTGTTGGATCTAAGTATTGTCCTACTGGAGAACTTTGAGGACCAATTACCCATGTATTATTCAAAAATAAATACATGTAATAGTTCGAGAGGCATTATAGGCTATGAGTTGCTAGGGATTAAACAAAATATGTCTTATTTTAATCCACTGGAGATGGAGAAGAATATGTGTCACTACCACATTTTCTAAGAAAGGGTATTTTAGTAATTTCCTATTTAATTAAATATTGTGCTTGATAAATAATTATTTGTTGTATTATTTAATTATGTTAGATGTTAATTATTTTAATTTGGACTTGTGTTAGTGGACCTAACTAGTTAGTTTAGACCCATGGACCAACATGAATTAATTGGTTAGAATTTAGCCAATTTAGAAAGCCCATTATTAAGGAGATAGATTAAATTAATTAAATCATTAGACTAGAAGCTTCCTTCCTTAATTATTTTTTTATGAGAGTCCCCAAGGGGTATATTGGAAATTACATGAAAACTTGAGGGAGGGGAAATAGGGGTCGGCCTATTAATAAAGAGGGAAAATATTATCTCTCCTCTTTTCATTCCAAAACTAGATCTAGAATTTCCCACTACCAAATTTTTCATTCCCACTTTATTTTTCTACCAAATTTTATTTTAATTCCTTTCCAAATCACCATTAGAGACTTGAGAAGCAAGGATCTAGAAGGAGGAAGCAAGGATCTACAAAGAGGAGCAAGGATCTACAAGTTGGAGGCAATTTCATCTCAATTGGAGGTTTCATTGGGAATCCATCTCCCAATAGGTACAATTCAATTTTTTACCCTTAAATTAAGTTTTAAATCTGAGATTTAAACATGGAAAATTAACCCATATGCATTAGCTACCCATAGGATTTGGTTTCGTGTTCATAGGAGGCCTATGGTGAAAGTTATGGTATTTTTTGTGTCAATTTTGGGGGAATTCCGAGATTGATATTTGTTGTGTGTGTCAATTGATCCTATAGATCAATTTGGCATATGTTTATGTGTTTGGGACTAGTGTCGTATCCATAATTGGGTACGTGTAGGTCGTATACCAATAATTTGGTGATACTTATTGTTTTGGGGGTTTTTCCTCCGACACGGGATTTTGTACATGTCGTATTTTGACACGGACACGTAGATCTATATTTGACACTTTGTATTGTTCATAAATAATATATGTGACTTATTTGTGTCCTTCGGGATACAATTGGATGTGTAGTGGACTCGTGTCACATGCGTATCCTAGATCTACTGGGATACGGTGTGATACTCTCCATATGTTGTGTATTTATATGTAGATCTAATTCTTGTGCTTTTAATTCATGAAGATTGAAATTGTGCATATATACATAAATATAGATATTATATATGTATTATAGTGTATATATTATAGTGTTCCTTGTATCATAGATCTACGTATTATATATCTACTAAGAGAATATATATATTATGTAGCCTTTCTTCTACATGCATTAATATATATATGTTATAGTATATACTATGGGTATATATATATATATGTTGTTATAATATATATATGTATGTTTAATTGGGTAATTATATTATATATAGTTGTTATATGATTATTTATATATATGTATAGATGTATAATTATAATGTATTTATGTATGTGTGTGCTTGTTGCTATGTACATATTAATATAGGGGGTGTATTTATAGTTTTATTTGTATTTTATGGTTCCTTTTATATATATATATATATATATATATATATGTTATATATATTAGCAGGTTTTTAGCGACAGTGAGTTATGACAGCAGCCATTGTCATAATTGAGCAGCAGCCGCAGTAGCAAGGGGCGGCGGTATTAATGACAGCAGTCGCTGTCATTAATAGCAATAACAGCGGCAGGAAATGATCAGCAGCAACGACAGTTGCATCGGTGACGGTTGCAAACCGTCACCAAAGCAGCAGCTGCAGTGAAGAGAATCAGCAACAACAGTGACAGCAGCTTCAACGATAGGCAGAAACTGTCATTAATGAGCAGCGTATCAGAATATCAGTTTTTAGCACAGTTTTTAGCGACAGTAGGCTGATTATATATTTATGTGATTATATAATTATATATATATACTAAATTCTTTATATGTATAATAATTAGTGTGCAATAATCTCTGAGAAGATTGTTACCCTCAGTAGGGTAGGCTGATAGGTTCTTTTTGGATTCTAGAACTAGTATGGAAGGGTAGCAAGAGAATTAAAGCCAGTAGTACCCTATTCGTACTCGAGTTAGCAGTGATCTTGGAAGTACAAGGAGCTGGAAAGATTGTTGATCATGACCTAGAATAATCTAAAGAAATGCATAGCCCAATGCTGGGAACTAGTGGTTGTATATGATAGCAATATCAGGAATGATATTATGGACTAGAGAAGATAAAATTTTAGGCTCTCACTTGGAAGATAATGATCGGATTCCAGGAATTCTAGTATGTGCTTGAGTGATACCATTATTGTACTTGTGACTTGGAGAGATGAATAACGAAGAGAAGAAATTCGAGGAATAAAATTCTAGGGAAAATCTTGAGGAGAAGAGAAATTATACATTAGGCAAAGAAATATTTTCTTTTGGGGATTGATGTTGAAAATTGAACAGGGGAATTTATCTCGAGGTTAAAGTCTAGACTATGACATTATCCTAGACATGGATTGGTTGAGCCAATACCGCGCAATGCTTTATTGCCGTCGTGGTTGTGTCATCTTTAGACCACCGGATTACCCTGAGTTTGAGTATTTAGAGAGCCTGGAAGCATGGTGCCCACCTACCTTTGAGGCACACATTACAGAAGGGGAACCAGTGTACCCCGCAGTATATCAGAGTTTGAGGATGTGATTCTAGATAATCTTCCAGGCCTGCCACCTGACAGAGAGATAGAGTTGTTATAGAGTTGACTCTAAGAGCGGAGCCAGTTAATTTTCCATCTTCAGACTATGTCATGCCCCAGTAACAAAAGTACACGGGACCAGGCCACGTGGCAATAGCCAGCTGACACGTCTTCGAGGATATCCCAAATTAATGGATCCACGAAGAGTGCTACGCAGTCCTAAAATACTAACATGTCCAATATCAGTCAATACAGGTAATCTAATCTTATCCACAATATAAAGAGCAAGAAGTACTAAATAAACTGCTGGATAATAAATACCAGTCTCAAGATATCATAGTACACTCAGTGAAGTCAAGTGGGTACAAACCCACTACTATGACGAAATAAAGTACTGAAATGAGATATAAAAGATAATGATTAGGGCATCGTCTGACTAGATAATGATGCACCCAATCTAGGCTGAAGGCCTACCAACTGATTACGGAAACTCTGACGGCTGCACCTCTAACTCCTCGGCTGTAGCGAATCTCGTCTCCTGTCCGGGGCCATATACGGTGGGGTAGAAAGCCTCGTCTAAATCTGGAAGGGAACCAGGTCCTCAGAAGGACGTAACAAGATACAAAAAGACCAGCCATATATAAATACTGAATAAAATAGCCAATCTAAGTGAATGCAATGTGAGAACAACTGTGAGTATATGAGAAGGTGTAGGCTAAACATATGCTGACATAATTCGCCAATCGTGACAACCGGCTAGTATATGCCACATATGTCCCCTATAACATGGGCGCATGAATACAGTAACGTCCAATATTCTATAGAGCGTGGTATCTGCAATGTCATCAAGTAACGTCCCACACTCTACAGAACGTGGTATCAGTGATATATATAAATACGTCCGTATCACTCCGTTGAGTGCGGTATCAGTTTAAAAGAGTGGGGTGTCCCATATGCCTACCAGTCGTCCTCCCCTCCCAATGTAGATATATCCGTCAAATAATTAACACGCATATCCCTTATCTAAATGCCAAGTCTCTAAACTGAAATAGTCCTATATTGCTTGCTAACCGTGATGCACGTCACACGCGACGATAGCTAGTCGATCACGTGAACACGTATCCCAATATGAGATTTATCACTATAAATACGTGTAAAAGTGTCAGGTCTTGGAAGATAATAGGGTATCATCCAATGAGGTGAGTCTGCTAATGACTAAGTCAATGTATACTAATCTTCGACATACCCGTCGAATGCACCCGAGACAATCTCGGACGCGCACAGTTGTATAAAGCAAACAACAAGCATACAATACAACATTTGCATCATTTAAATTAGACAGTAAATATGGCAAGGTATCTTGCCTGAGGCTTCGAGAGATGATTGCCCAAAGCCTCTTCCGGTAGCGTCTCCTGGCTGATCCAAAGACCCTAGACAACAATATAACACAATAATACAGGCATCAGATACTACGCCTTATCTACGTACTGTTAAGATGCTAATCTTGAATACTTGTCGCAAGTTCTCTGTTGCTCGATTACAGCATCATGTGCGCACTTAGCTAGGGTGTAAACGGGTATTGTCTTCGGTTAATAGGTGCCTCAGGACAATAATTGTCCAGTTACGGTTATCCATGATCTATGTTCTCTGCGAACACCTGTCTTTGGTTTCTATATTTAGTGCACATGGTTTATGACCAGACGTTTAAATTAACTAAGTCCTTTATGACAGGTATCATGGTTAAGAAATTTCTGTTTATTAATAAATTCTATTCTGGTTAATCATTAAGCCATCATCATTTTAATTAGGGTTAGAAAGGTTGTGTTTCAACTATGCTTTACGACACACAAACCCAAAAATCATTCATGGACACGATACGTGGTAAGATGGTTAGAACACAAGAAATGAACTGCTGGAGGACGAGTACCTGTTCGATAGGACGTGGGGCGTCTGCTCCTTCGACGAGGGTGTCTCTGGCAGCATGGATGGGTCGCCTCGCAGGTGGTGGGACAGTCGGGGTCGGGCAGCAGTCGGGCAGCAGTCGGTCGGGGCAGTCTGCTAGGGAGCAGTGCTCCGGTCGGGGGAGCAGTCGGGCTGGGCAGCAGTCGGTCGGGGGAAGTCGGCTAGGCAGCAGCCGATCGGGGGAGCAGTCGGCTAGGCAGCAGCCGGTCGGGGGAAGCAGTTGGCTAGGCAGCAGCCGGTCGGGGGAAGCAGTCGGCTAGGCAGCGGCGACGGGAGCAGTCGGTTAGGGAGGTGGTCGGGTTGAGGGGTCCGGCCGACATGGAGGGTTGTTGTAGGTGGGGGTCGGCTAGGGTTTGGAGAGGGGGTTGTGATGGTTTTCTTAGGGTTTTAAGGGAGAGGTTTCATATATATATATATATATATATATATATATATATATATATATATATATATATATATATATATATACATGTGTGTGGAAGTTGTGGGCTAGCCTCGGCTTGGGCCTATTTGGGCTCATTGAGGTAGGCTGGTCTAAGTGTTGCTTTGAGATAAAATTAGCCTTAATTAAAATTAAATTACAAACTCAACTAGGTAATTCCTAATGTATTTAAAACATAGGGAACTAGGTTTTTGAGTGGTACACAGGAGTCGTGGCATAACGGCTTGGTGTAGACTGATACCCTAATTTGGGTACTTGGAATTTGGGGTGCGGTTGATCTCAAATTAAAATACTCAAATAAATGCTACTTTTGACGAGGGGTTTACAATCTACCCTCCTTAGAGCATTTCGTCCTCGAAATTTAAACACACACATGGGCAAGAACTAAAGACTAAAGAAAATTCTGGGACGTACCTAGTCCTTCGAAGAGGTGGGGATAACGTTGTCTAATATCCTCTTCGCGTTCCCAGGTCGACTCGCCTGGTGCATGATGCCTCCATGCGATATGAACTAGGGGGATGGTCTGCCCTCGCAATACTTTCTCACTCCTGTCCAGAATCTCGAAGGGCTCCTCTTGGTATGATAGACTCGGGCCAACTGTGATCTTCGAGTGGTCAAACATGTGACTAGGATCCAGTATGTACCTCCTCAGTTGAGATACATGGAAGACGTCGTGAACTCCTTCCAATGTCTGCGGTAATGCTAATATGTAAGCAGCCTCTCCGACGCGTTCTAATATGTCGAATGGCCCGATGTACCTTGGACTCAGCTTCCCTCTGCCTCCGAATCTGATAGTCCCTCGAGTAGGCGAGATCTTTAAGAATACGTGATCTCCAACCTGAAACTCTAAGGGTCGACGATGCGCATTCGCCCAATGCTTCTGTCGGTCTTGTGCTGCTCGAAGGTGCCCTTGGATCTTCTTCACCTTTTCTACCGTACGAACAACCAACTCTGGTCCGAGAATCTGTCGCTCGCCTATATCACTCCAACATACTGGAGAACGATATTTCCTTCCATACAATGCTTCATAGGGAGCCATCTGAATGCTCGCTTGATATCTGTTGTTGTAGGAAAACTCGACCAAATGCAAATGGTCCTCCCATGATTCTCCAAAGTCAAGCATGCACGATCTCAACATGTCTTCTAGCGTCTGAATGGTGCGCTCCGACTGACCATCTGTCTGTGGGTGATATGCTATGCTAAACTTTAGGCGAGTACCAAGACTCTCCTGCATACTTCGCCAAAAGTAAGAAGTAAACCTCAGATTCCTGTCAGACACGATGCTTACTAGCACTCCATGTAGGCGCACCACCTCTCTCGTGTACATATCTGCTAAGGCCTCCGTTGATTGTCCAACTCTGAAGGATAAAAAGTATGCGGACTTGGTGAGTCTATCCATAATTACCCATACTGCATTGCGCCTACTAGGACTCCTCGGGAAGCCCGTAACAAATCCATAGTGATATGCTCCCATTTGTACTCCGGTATAGGAAGCGGTTGAAGCAATCCTGCAGATCTCTGGTGCTCAGCCTTGACTTGCTGACACACCAGGCACTTGGCCACAAAGCGTGCTATCTCCCTCTTTATTTCTTGCCACCAGTAGTACTGTCTCAAGTCCCTGTACATCTTTGTGCCTCTTGGATGAATAGAATAGGTTGAACTGTGTGCCTCTGCCATTAACTCTTGACGAAGTTCTCCATTTGGAACATAGAGACGATCTCCGTATCTCAAAGTCCCATCTTCATGTATTCTCAGTCCTGTCTGTATTCCAGCCTCTGTCCTCTGTCTAAGCCTCTGAAATCTGGCGTCTGTCGGCAAGGCAGCCTTGATTCTTTCCACTAATATCGATTGCAACTGGAAGCTCGACAACTGTCCATCTACTCCGGGTATAATAACCTCTATACCCATATGCTCTAGCTCTCTCAACAGGTGTGGTTGGGTGGTCATAAAGAATGCCATGGGTCTTCTGTTCAACGCGTCAGCTACTACGTTGGCCTTTCCAGGGTGGTACTGTAGCTCGATCTCGAAGTCTGTCATCACCTTGAGCCAATGTCTCTGCCTCTGATTAAGATCCTTCTGGGTGTAGACGTACTTTAGGCTCTTTTGATCTGTACATATCTTCACTCTCTCTCCATATAGATAGTGCCTCCAAAGCTTCAAGACAAAGATTATTGCTGCAAGCTCCAAGTCATGGGTGGGATAGTTTTTCTCATGTGTCCTCAACTGTCTAGAAGCATAAGCTACAACCTTTTCATGCTGCATCAAGACACATCCTAATCCTTTTCCGGATGCATCGCTATAGATCACGAATCCTCCGGGTCCAGAAGGTATGGTCAAGATAGGTGCTATAGTCAAACGCTTCTTCAACTCATCGAATGCCATCTGACACTCCTCTGTCCAGGTGAACTCCTTCTTCTTACGGGTCATACGGGTTATTGGCTCTGCGATCTTCGCGAAGTTCTCTACCAAGCTCCGGTAATATCTGGCAAGTTCTAGAAAACTCCTCACTTCTGAGACATTGGTAGGGGTTGGCCATGTCTCTACAGATGAAATCTTTGTTGGATCCACTGAGATGCCATCTCCTGAGATAACGTGTCCAAGGAAAGCGACACGATCTAGGAGAAACTCACATTTGCTCAGCTTGGCATAAAGCCTCTCTCCTCAGTGTCTCTAACACTAGTCTCAAGTGTTCTTCGTGCTCCTTGTGGCTCTTCGAATACACCAAGATGTCGTCGATGAAGACTACCATGAACTGGTCTAAGTATTGGTGGAATACTCTGTTCATCAAGTTCATAAATACAGCTGGCGCATTCGTCAGTCCAAATGGCATTACTAAGAACTCGTAGTGACCATAATGAGTCCTGAATGCTGTCTTTTGAATGTCTACCCTTCGCACCTTTACTTGATGATAACCCGATCTCAAGTCAATCTTGGTGAACACTACTGCTCCTGTCAACTGGTTAAATAAATTATCGATCCGCGGTAGGGGGTACTTGTTCTTGATAGTCATAGCATTAAGGGCGTTGTAATCAATGCACATGCGTACTGTTCCATCCTTCTTAGGTACAAATAATACTGGCGCTCCACATGGTGATGCACTAGGACGGATAAATCCCTTGCCCTGCAACTCCTCTAATTGTAGCTTCAGCTCATTTAGTTCCTTCTTCGCCAAACGGTATACATTAGAAAATACCGACGATGCTCCGGGTACTAGCTCGATGGTGAACTCCACGTCTCTATCTGGCGGTAAGCCTGGCAGTTCTTCGGGGAATACATCTTCAAATTCTGCAACTATTGGTGGGGGTACAATCTCGATAGCCATGCAAGTTTCTGCCATCTGTCCTACTCCTTGCTCGACGTTTCCTCGCATGTACTCGAACTCCGGCTGATCTGGCGGTCTAAAGGTGACGCTACCCTCCCGGCAGTTCAGTAGGGCGTTATACTGGCTTAGCCAGTCCATGCCTAACACAACATCAAAGTACGGCATGGGCAATACCAAGAATCGCGCTCTCATCTCTCTACCATATACAACTACCGAGTACGTTCAAATAGTTCTGGTAACCGGCACAATACCTCCTCCGGTAAGAATCTTCCAACTCTTAGGTAAGGGAGAAGTCGCTACTCTATGCATTGCTACAAATCTACTAGATATAAATGACAATGTAGCTCCAAAATCAAACAATGCAGTTGTAGGTAATGATGCAACTAAAATGGTACCTGTGATAGCTTCTCCTTCTGTTTCTTCTTCAGTAGCTGCTAATGCAAAGGCTTGTCCCTGCCTCTGTCCTCCGATCTGCTGACGAGCTCGCTCAAACTATGCCTGCTGTGGGGCCAAAGGTGGTCCCCTCTGAAATCCTCCGGGGGCTGGTGGACGCTGGCCTCCTGGTGGGGGTAGTATCCTCTGGACTGGTGCTGCTGGCCTATCTGTAGTGCTGCTTCTCTGCGCTGCGGGCAATCTCTGACAAGGTACTGATTGGACCCACATATCATGCATAATCCCAACTTCTTCCGACAATCCTTAATGACGTGTCCCTTCTTGCCATAATGGTGACAAATTGGAAGCTCCTGCTGTGGATATGGAGCTGCCCTCTGCTGTGTCTGTGCTCCTGGACGACGGATTGGTCCTCCTGCTCCGGGCTGTGCTCTGGCTGGTGTAGTCGTGCTGGTACGTCTAGCTTCTCTGACTATGTCCTCCTGGATTCTCGCCTCTGCAAGAACCTCTTCATAAGAAATCCTTGCCTGTGTAGTGGTATACCTATGTAGCTCGAGATTGAGGCCGTGATGAAACCTCTGGGCTTTCTCAAGATCGGTGGGTATCAGGACTGCACCAAATCTGCTAAGGCGGCTGAACTCCGCGTCATAGTCGTCAATAGTCATATTTCCCTGTTTTAGATATAGGAACTGGAAGTACAGGGCATTTCTGATTGTAGCTGGGAAATACTTTGCATTGAAATATTCTAGGAACTGTTCCCAAGTCTGGTTCTTTCCTACACCGCGCTCAATGGAATCCCACCAATGATGGGCGTTGCCTTTTAGCTGGGCCCTCACTGCGGTCATCCAAAGGTCGGGGTACAGTTGTGAAGCCTCTAATAGCATCTCCGTGTTGGTGACCCAGTCGAAGATTTGTTCTGTAGTCTCATTGCCCGAGAAAGTATCTGGTCCCATCTGTTGAAACCATCTAACAGTGCCACCTGTCTGGGCTGGTGGAGGTGCTGGTACTGGTACTGGGACAGGTGTCCTCTCTGGTACTGCCATCAAACTCTGTCTCAATATCTCTGTCTGATGCCACTGTACTTGCATCATCGCCTGGAAGAACTGAAGCATCTGTGGTTATCCATCTGGCTGTGGCATCTGGGGTGGATAAGGTGGAGGCGGTGGTAGTAGAATCTTTGGCTGGGCGGTAGGCGTCTCCTCAGATATCGGCCTCTCAGTCTGCGGCATCGGTGTAGCTCCTGAAGTCTGGCCCACACAGTGTTGCGTGGGGATTGTTTAGGAAGTCTGTCCCTCAGGCTGCGGTGTAGGATCGCCCTGTGATGTCTCGCGCCAATGTATCAGCGGGGTCTGTAGCGGGGGTTGTTCTTGGGGTACCTCCTCTCCTTGAGTGGTGTTATCTGGCATTGTGGCAAGGGGTGCTCCTCGTCCACTGTGCAAATTCATCTTGCTGCAAGAGATAGATTTCATTAAAAGAGTACGAGGACAACAAACAGGATACAGATATTTGGAAGCAATATGAAGAAAGTTCAAAGGCGAATCAAAAAGTGGATGAGATCTAATAATTTCTATCCTATTGCAGGCTTGTTGGGCATGTTGCCATACCACAAGCGAAAAGAAGACCTGCATGGGCTACCACTAAAACTATGTCACGCCCCAGTCCCAAAAGTACACAGGACCAGGCCACGTGGCAATAGCCAACTGACACGTCTTCGAGGATATCCTAATTTAATGGATCCACGAAGAGTGCTACGCTGTCCTAAAATACTAACATGTCCAATATCAGTCAATACAGGTAATCTAATCTCATCCATAATATAAAGAGCAAAAAGTACTAAATAAACTACTGGATAATAAATACCAGTCTCGAGATATCATAGTACACTCAGTGAAGTCTGGTGGGTACAAACCCACTACTATGACGAAATAAAGTACTGAAATAAGATATAAAAGATAATGATTAGGGCATCGTCTGACTATATAATGATGCACCCAATCTAGGCTGAAGGCCTACCAACTGATCACGGAAACTCTAACGGCTGCACCTCTAACTCCTCGGCTGTAGCGAATCTCGTCTCCTGTCCGGGGCCGTATACGGTGGGGTAGAAAGCCTCGTCTAAATCTGGAAGGGAACCATGTCCTCAGAGGGACGTAACAAGATACAAAGAGACAAGCCATATATAAATACTGAATAAAATAAATGCAATAAAGGGTGTGCTAGCCAATCTAAGTGAATGCAATGTGAGAACAACTGTGAGTATATGAGAAGGTGTAGGCTAAATATATGCTGACATAATTCGCCAGTCGTAACAATCGGCTAGTATATGCCACATATGTCCCCTATAACATGGGCACAGGAATACAGTAACGTCCAACATTCTATAAAGCACGGTATCTGCAATGTCATCAAGTAACGTCCCACACTCTACAGAACGTGGTATCAGTGATATATATAAATACGTCCGTATCACTCCGTCGAGTGCGGTATCAGTGTAAAAGAGTGGGGTGTTCCATATGCCTACCAGTCGTCCTCCCCTCCCAATATAGATATACACGTCAAATAACTGACACGCATATCCCTTATCTAAATGCCAAGTCTCTAAACTGAAATAGTCATATATTGCTTGCTAACCGTGATGCATGTCACACGCGGTAATAGCTAGTCGATCACGCGAACACGTATCCCAATATGAGATTTATCACTATAAATACGTGTAAAAGTGTCAGGTCTTGGAAGATAACAGGGTATCATCCAATGAGGTGAGTCTGCTAATGACTAAGTCAATGTATACTAATATTTGATGTACCCGTCAAATGCACCCGAGACAATCTCGGACGCGCACAGTTGTATAAAGCAAACAACAAGCATACAATACAATATTTGCATCATTTAAATTAGACAGTAAATATGGCAAGGTATCTTGCCTGAGTCTTCGAGAGATGATTGCCAAAAGCCTGTTCCAGTAGTGTCTCCTGGCTGATCCAAAGACCCTAGACAACAATATAACACAATAATACAGTCATCAGATACTACGCCTTATCTACGTACTGTTAAGACGCTAATCTTGAATACTTGTCGCGAGTTCTCTGTTGCTCGAGTACAGCATCACGTGCGTACTTAGCTAGGGTATACACGGGTGTCGTCTTCGGTTAACAGGTGCCTCGGGATAATAATTATCCAGTTACGGTTATCCATGATCTATATTCTCTGCGAACACCTGTCTTTGGTTTCTATATTTAGTGCACGTGGTTTATGGCCAGAAGTTTAAATTAACTAAGTCCATTATGACAGGTATCGTGGTTAAGGAATTTCTGTTTATTAACAAATTCTATTCTGGTTAATCATTAAGCCATCATCATTTTAATTAGGGTTAGAAAGGTTGTGTTTCAACTATGCTTCAAGACACACAAACCCAATAATCATTTATAGACACGATACGTGGTGAGATGGTTAGAACACAAGAAAGGAACTGCTGGAGGACGAGTACCTGTTCGATAGGACGTGGGGCATCTGCTCCTTCGACGAGGGTGTCTCCGGCAGCGTGGATGGGTCACCTCGCGGGTGGTGGGATAGTCGGGGTCGGGCAGCAGTCGGTCGGGGCAGTCGGCTAGGGAGCAGTGCTCCGGTCGGGGGAGCAGTCGGGCTGGGCAGCAGTCGGTCGGGGGAAGCAGTCGGCTAGGCAGCAGTCGGTCGGGGGAGCAGTCAGCTAGGCAGCAGCCGGTCGGGGGAAGCAGTCGTCTAGGCAGCAGCCGGTCGGGGAAAGCAGTCGGCTAGGCAGCGGCGGCGGGAGCAGTCGATCAGGGGCGGCGGCGGGAGCAGTCGGGCTGGGAGGTGGTCGGGTTGAGGGGTCCGGCCGACAGGGAGGGTTGTTTTAGGTGGGGGTCGACTAGGGTTTGGAGAGGGGGTTGTGATGGTTTTCTTAGGGTTTTAAGGGAGAGGTTTCATATATATATATATATACATGTGTGTGAAAGTTGTGGGCTAGCCTCGGCTTGGGCCTATCTGGGCTCATTGAGGTAGGCTGGTCTAAGTGTTGCTTTGAGGTGAAATTAGCCTTAATTAAAATTAAATTACAAACTCAACTAGGTAATTCCTAATGTATTAAAAACATAGGGAACTAGGTTTTTTGAGTGGTACATAGGATTCATGGCATAACGGCTTAGTGTAGACTGATACCCTAATTTGGGTACTTGGAATTTGGGGTGCGGTTGATCTCAAATTAAAATACTCAAATAAATTCTACTTTTGACGAGGGGGTTTATAGACTAGCACCAATAGAGTTGGTTGAGTTGTAGGTCCGTCGTGGAGGATCTCTTAGACGAGTTTCAGTCGGGCTAGTATTTTTCCATGGGGAGTAACCATCTTATTGTACCAAAGAAGGACGGGATGATACGTTGCATAACGATTACAGGGCATTGAATGTCGTAGCGATAAAGAGCAGGTACCCTTGTCGCGCATCAAAGATTTATTGGAATCAGCTAAGTGGCGCATACATATTTTGAAGATCGATCTCAGATCCAGCTATTATCAGATCTAGTTACGGAGAGAGGACATTCCTAAGACGACTTTTCGGACGAAGTATGGAAATATGAGTCACTAGTCATGCCATTTGGCTTAACCAACGTGCCAGCAGTATTTATGAGTTTGAGGAACAATATTTTCCACCAGTACTTGGATAAGTTCGTAGTGGTAATTATCGATGATATCTTGGTATATTCTAAGGACCAGGAGAAGCACGAGAGACATCTCAAGATCGTGTTGGAGACGCTGAGAAACGAGAGGTTGTATGCCAAGCTTAGCAAATAAGAGTTATGTTCAGATAGAATTGATAGTCTACGCATCAGGACAGCTGAGAGTTCATGAGAAGAACTATCTGACGCATGATCTAGAGCTAGCTGCAGTGATATTTGCACTAAAGCTATGAAGACACTACCTTTATGGTAAGCGTGTTGAGGTTTACACAGATCATAAAAAACCTGAAGTATGTCGACACGCAAGAGGAGCTCAACATGGGACAAAGGTGCTGACTAGAATTTATGACAGATTATAATATCGAGTTGTAGTACCACCCTGGCAAGGCGAATGTAGTAGCAGATGCCTTAAGCAGGAAGCCTATGGCCTATTTTTATGACTCATCGCCAGTTGTTAGAGGATTTTCAGGAACTCAGGATTGAGATTTTATTGCCAGGCATGGAAGGACAGATGGCCAGTCTCGAGGTTCAGTCCATATTTATTGAGAGGATCAAGGCAGCCTTGCCTACAGATACGAGATTTAGACGACTGCGAGAAAGGACAGAGGCCGATATGCAAACCGGACTCAGGATTCATGAAGATGGAACATTAAGAAATGGAGATCGCCTATACGTTCTGAGTGGCGAGCTACCCCAAGAGTTGATGACCGAGGCTCATTGCTCGATTTAATCTATTCATCTCGAGGAAACGAAGATGTACCGAGATTTGAGGCAATATTACTGGTAGCATGGGATGAAGAGAGAGATTGAAAGATTCGTGGCAAGATGCTTGGTATGTCAGCATGACAAGGCTGAATAACAGAGAACTGTAGGACTAATGCAGCTGCTTCATAATTCTCGAGTGGAAGTGGGAATACATTAACATAGACTTCGTCACAGGATTCCTGCGGAGTCCTAGCGGGAAGGATGAAGTTGGATTGTTGTAGACAGACTCACCAAGTCTGTACATTTCTTACCCTTCAGAGTTGGGCAGTCAACGGAGATTTTAGCTGACATATATATGAGATAGATAGTACGACTACATGGAGTGCCTGTCAGCATCGTATCAGATCGTGATTCCAGATTCACGTCATATTTTTGGTGGAGTATGCAGGAGAGCCTAGGAACTCGTCTCAAGTTCAGTACTGCATATCATCCACAGACTGATGGCCAGTCAGAGTGCACGATACAGATATTAGAGGATATACATGATTGATTTTGGAGGATCTTGAGAGGACCACCTACACTTGGTGAAATTCTCCTACCATAACAGTTATCAGGCTAGCATACAGATGGCACCTTATGAGGTACTGTGCGACAGAAAATACAGGTCACCAGTTTGTTGGAGTGACGTGGGAGAGCGTCAGATGCTTGGTCCTGAGTTAGTGACACAGACAGTGGAGAAGGTCAAGCAGATTCAGAGCCACCTGCATGCAGCACAGGATAGAAGGAACATTGGACAGATGCGTACCGCGGGCCATTGGAGTTCGAGGGGGGTGACCATGTATTTCTGAGGATATCGCCTACTCGTGACACCATCAGATTCGAAGGAAGAGGCAAGCTGAGTCCGAGGTACATCGTGCCTTTTGACATCTTGGAACGAGTTGGCGAAGTAGCTTACCGTCTTGCATTGCCTCCATCATTAGAGGGAGTGCATGATGTGTTTCACGTATCGCAGCTGAGGAGATATGTCGCAGACCCTAGACACGTGCTTGATCATTCGGAGATTACAGTCGGGCCCAGTCTATGTTACGTAGAGCAGCCAGTTGAGATCCTTGATCACAGCGAGAAGACTTAGAGAGGACAGACTATTCGACTGGTCAAAGTTGCTGGAAACACCATTCATCAGGCGAGTCTATTTGGGAGCGCGATGATTCTATTCGGCAGCGGTTCTCG
This sequence comes from Iris macrosiphon, assembly GCA_036927795.1. NCBI lineage: Eukaryota > Viridiplantae > Streptophyta > Magnoliopsida > Asparagales > Iridaceae > Iris > Iris macrosiphon. The sequence continues at coordinate 129,312,201 of JAYESA010000008.1, read as the reverse complement.
TACTTATTTGAGGAGCAAGGTACGAATTTACGTACGACACTTGATTACTAGTTGTTTTAAAATTCGCTTAGCTATTATCGTGCTTTACTTTTAATTTTGGGGACGAAATTTTTCTAAGTTGGGAAGAATGTAAAACCCCTCGATTAATTCTATAGATAGTCAAGTTTGGATCTGAAATTTTTTTGGATTTAGCAGCAGATATTGAGGTTTAGAGTAGGGTTAAGTTGTTGTTATTTTAATTTATTTATTTAATCTTTGGCGCACCCTACCGTTGCTATTTTATTCGGAGCCCAATATCAGCCCATAAATTCCATCGGACTATTGTACTTCTGACTTGACTCGCCAATTTAGGCACTGGACTTTTCTGTCACACAAAATTAAATCCGTTGTGCCTTAAATTAATCGCACAACTTCCCATATCCTAAAATCTATATTTAATTCCGTGTCGGACACTTGTGTCGTTATCCTCAATTTTGAGATACCAACTTAACCCGTTGAGCCGGACCAACTAAAGGGTCCAAGACTGACTCCAAGCCCCCACCATTTTTGACCTTTGTGTCATTTCCGAATTTTGACCCCAAGTGCCCCCATTTAATTTAAAAGCGCGGGATACTTTAATTTTATTTTAATCAAGGATACCGATTTTTGCCTAATCCTAATTTAATCCCCAATTAATCCCGTTGGCCATTAAATTAAACCCATGCCAAACACCCAATACCCCCTCACCATGCAAATCACCAAAAACAATTTTCTCTATAAATTTTGCATCATTTTATGTGTTCGTGCAATTTTTCGAATTTAAGGGGCTAAGTTGCAATTTAGTGATTTTAGGTGCCCTCACCCAATTGGCCAAAACCAAATGGGGAGGTCACAAAATTGGGTCCAAATTACACTAATCCATTCACCACTCCTCATGAAGAAACTATTTTTCTTCATGACAAATCCTATCCCTCCATTTTGAATAGGAGCATCTCCACCCTCCATCCACTCACCACTCCCTATAAAATATCACATCACCCCACCCTCATAACTCACCAACCGGCCCTAATCCTAAGGAAACTAAAAAGAAACCCCCCTCTCTCCTCACTCATCCATAATTTCTTCATGCAAGCTTCTACTTCCTCCATTCTTGTTCTTCTTCTTCTTCCTTTACTTCTTCTCTCTTCTTCTTCTCACTGAAGAAAACCCCCCCTGACCGGTCGACTTCGTCGACCCCCGCCCACTCCGGCGCTGCCCCCCGCCCGCTTCGGTGCAGCTCACTCCGGTGCTACACCCCCCGCTCCGGAGCAGTCGGCCGCCGCCCCGCGGCATCCCAGACCGGCTGTGCACTGCCCACAGCCGCCGACTGTGCTGACTCCTCCCTGACCGGCCTGAGCAGCCTCCCAGCCTCCCTGACCGGACTGAGCAGCCTCCCAGTCTCCCAGTCTCCCTGATCGGACTAAGCAGCCTTCCAGCCTCCATGACCAGACTGTGCAGCCCCCTGCCCTGCCGACTGTGCAACAGCCCCCGGCCGGCCGTCCAGTCCCGACTACGCATAGCTCCGGCCAGTGACCGACTTCCCCGCTTCTCCCTGTCCATTTACTACCACTACCACCACCATTACATCTTCACCACCACCTCGCTCCGGCCGCTTGGGTATACTCCTCTCCCTCTCTTTACATTTATACATATTATTGGTATATATATATATATATATATATATTTGGGTTGTGTACATAGCTAGGGTTTGGGTTAATAATGTTGTGTAGTGTAGTACTTGAACAATGATGATTAAGGTAAATGTGATGAATGCTAATGATGATTAAGGTTAATGTTGGTTATAATGACTTGAGAATAGGATTAATTTTAGGTTAGGATTTATGTTTACATAAAGTAAAATGAATTTAAATGATTTGCATGGAGGTTCGGAATTTGATTTTGACGAGATGTTATGAATGTTAAACATGGTGGAAGGAATGCTAAATCAAATAATGAAGATTAAATTATTGGGAATTAAGATTCTAATATGTTGAACATTGAGGGACACTGAGGAGCACATGTTTGATTGTGAACTAGTGAGAAGTATAAAACCATTGATCGGTAATTTGGGGACTGAAAATTAATGATGGGTTAAATTAGAGTAGTACTTCGTGAATGAAACGAAGGGTTAATAATCATTAATTGTGTTTTGAGGATGGCTTGATATTGTAGTACTAATGACTAGATATTTTGACTATCGTATCGATAGTCAACTGTGGTCAAACCCCCCTAGAGACTTGTCCCTGTGAGCCGTAGCTGAGACTGAGTTTAGGTGTGGATGTGTGTCGCATCCCTGGTTGACGTAGAATAGATTATTGATTATTTGTTGTACCTCATCTCTAGGTACTGCGGGACCTGAGGGCTTGGACGCGATACCGGGACCCCGTCATCAGCAGCCTCGTACAGGCAAGTATACCTTGCCTTTGTTGCACTATTTAAATTCAGTTATTGTTAGTGGCATTTTTATTTAATTTAATATTATATAACTGTGCATGCCCGAGAAGACTCGGGTGCAGTCAACAAAAACGTTGACGTTAGGACTTATGTCTGACTTAGTGTCTAGTGGACCCACCTAGAGTTGTGGAGTTATTGGTATGACTCCCCAGGCCTTGACACATTTCTTACACGTATTGTGAGTCTCATGTAGGGTACGGACTTGCGTATGTGGTTGGCCACCTGTACGTGTAGGCGTGCAACGGATAGGAAATAACTGCTAGTAGCGATGCATGATAGAAGACTTAGCAGTTATTAGTAGTCGGAGCATAGAATATTGTGGTACAAAGGTCCAATCCTTGTCCTTGTTTGGTTGTAAGGTTGGACTATTGTTCTAACGATAGACTATGAGCCAGAGTTACGATGCCTCGGCGTAGTAGCTAAGGCGTGTTGTGATACGACATGCATAGATCATTGGGAGAGGAGGACGACTAGTAGGCGTATGGGACACCCACCTCCTTTATACAGATACCGCACTCGACGGAGTGATATGGACGTATATATATTGCAGATACCGCGTTCCTTAGAGTGTTGGACGTTACTTGTTATATATTGCAGATACCACACTCTAAAGGACATTGGACATTATACTATTACAGACACCATGCTCCTCGGAGATGGACGTTATTATTACAAGTGCCCTCGAATGGGGGCATATGTGGCATATATTAGCCAGTCACGACGATTGGTGAATTACGTCAGCATATGTCTAGCCTACACTTTCCCATACGTACTAAGTTGTCCTCAAATTATATTCACTTAGATGGTTAGCACACCCCCTTTATTTATTCAGTATTTACTTTATGGCATATATTTTTGTATCTTGTTACGTCCCTCTGAGGACCTGGATCCCTTTCAAGTTGTTTGTGCAGTTACAGGATACTTGATCTGGTAGAGTGTGGACGTTATTGCAGGTATATTTATATTTTTAGCTATTTTAGTCATGTATTACTTTCCATTTTATTCTGCTTATATAGCCTAGTGTTTATAGACCTATATTGTTCTTCTGGTCTATTCGAACGGATGTATTATTGGGCTGCAGACTGATGATGCATTTCGTTCCTTCTTGAGATTATTTACCCTGGATTAAGATTTAGATTTAGTTGTTGTACGTTAGAAATAGATTATTACTTGGATCACTTGACCATGGACAGCGTAAGTGCACTTCGTCGGGTCCATTAAATTGGAAAACCCTACGGAGTCGTACCAGTTGGCCATTGCCACGTGTTTGGTCCTATAGATTTTGGGACTGGGGCGTGACACCTATTGAGAAAGTTATAGTGCTTTTTGTGTCAATTTTGGAAGAATTCCGAGATTGACAATTGTTGTATGTGTCAATTGGTCTTATAGATTAATTTGACATATGCTTGTATATTTGGGGCTAGTGTCATATCCACAATTAGGTACGTGTAGGTTGTATCCCAACAATTTGGTGATATGTGTTGATTTGGGGTTTTTCTCCTACATGGGACTTTGTGCATGTCATATTTTGATACGGACACGTAGATTTGTGTTTGACTCTTATTATTGGTCATTAATAATATATTAGACTTGTTCGTGTCCTTCGGGGTACATTTGGATGTGTGGTGGACTCGTGTCACAAGCGTATCCTAGATCTAGTGGGATATAGGTGTGATACACTCTATGTGTTTGTGCAATTTAATTTTAGATCTATTTAACTTTTGTTCTTAGTCATTGTGATGTATATACATATGTATATATATATATATATATATATATATATATATATATATATATATATATATATATATATATATATATATATATATATATATATATATATATATATATTATTCTACATATAAGATCTATTATATATATATATATATATATATATATATATATATATATATATATATATATATATATATATATATATTATGTATGATTATATATACGTATATGTATATGTGTTGTTATATATATGTTAGTATATATATGTATGTTATGTCATATGTATTTATTATGTACATATATATGTATGTAGAGGTGTATGTATGTTACATATTTTACATAGTCATAGTTATATAAGTTGTAGTTATATATATTAGTATCTATATATTTTATGTGTTATATATTATATATATATATATATATTGGTGTTTTATATATATATAAGAGATGGGAGAGGCGACCGCAGCTATAGTGACAGTTCATTGTCACAATAACAGCAGCAGCAGCAACATAGCAGCAGTAACAGCAGCGGTATCAGCAACGTATCCTTGGTTTCAGCGACGGACAACAAGGGTTTTAGTGACAGTTATGCTATTTTGAATAGATATTATGTATTTAAATATAATAGATATACATATGTATATATATGGTTTTAATATATAGGTATATATATTCCTAATTGTTAATTATGTTATAGTATACTATATTTATAATTATTAGTTGCTAGCATATAATTATTTATGGGTAGTTAGCATATATATAAAGTTGTGGTATTTATCTTGAGAAACCAAGGTAAGTACCAAGGTTTTGGGGATATCTAAGGTATTGGATTTGGGTATCAAGATGGAGATTTAGTGTTGTGATACCAAGTTGGTTCAAAACCAAGGTATCCACATAACTTTTGATAAATAGGATTTATATATTTAATATTGTTTGATATATGTATATGTGATATTTTATCTCCTATTTGCGTATCCTGAGATACGGTATCCTAAGATGTAGCTAGTATGACCTAGATTCTTAATGTTTGAACCGAACATCCTTGAGATAGACTCATGCAACCTAGAAATATGTAGTTTGACATAGTTGACCATAGTTTGACCGGTTTGACTTAGAGTTGACCTAGTTTGACTTTTGACTTAGAAATGGCTTATTGACCTAGAAGTTGATTAGTTTAACTTATTTTTTTCTAAAACCTTGTATTGATGTTATATTCCATATTTAGGTCTTCGAGGCACCGTATCAGACATCTGTGAGACTGTTCATTGGACTTCAGACGAGTACATTCTCTGATAGTTTCTCATTTATGATATCCTCTATGTTTATTGTATCTAGTATAGATATCCTTGTTCTCTTGACACGATGGTTACACGGATTGGTATATCCGAATCTCGTCATGAGATATTATTCTTTGTATATGGTGTCTCTTATGCAAGTCTTGTTTCATTGATTATCTTATGCATGTACAGACACTGATTCTCGGGGTGATTTGCTACCTTCCTAGAGAATCCCGTGCCATAGCATACCATAGTTGGATCTATTATACCAGTCGGGGGTGGAAAGTATTTTAGTGTAGATATGTGATCATACCCTCCTTGTGCATGTCTTGTTCCTTGTAAGTGTTGATCATACACCACACGTATGATCAACTAGGCCATTATACTCTTGTGTATGTTCCCAAGCCGATCACATGTTAAGCTAGTACTCACATACTTAGATATTAGTATTCTTGTTCATTTTTATATTATTCATTATTGTATTTATTCCAGTATTTCCTTATTGTGTATCTCTTGTATCGATTGTGCATCTTGTATATTCGCATCTATTTACTATTACATAGTTTTTATCATTGATTAGAATTGTTGTTAGAGATGTACTCTGTTCCTTTCCTGACTGAATATATTTTTCCCAGATGACACTGAGGAGTGGTACCCTACACATTATGGACCTTAAAATATTGTGGGTTTAGAGTCAGAGACCCTTGATCAGGAGGGACTTATCCCAACTGAGGCAGATGACCCAGGATTTGTAGCTTCTTAGTATTCTTTTGTACTGGATTTGTCTCCAGCTTACTTTGTTAGTATTCTTCCAGACTCATTGATGTTATTATTTTAGATTCATGAGTTGTATGTGACTATTCTATTCTTTATCATGATTTGTATGTGACTATTCTATTCTTTATCATATTTTTATGGCTGGTGGTTCATTATATTGCTAGATAGATTACCCAGACAGCGTTCTACCACCGATTCTGCAACGTAGGTTGGGCGTTGTTCTCAACTTGCATCCCTATATCGGGTGTGGGTCGTGATACATTTTTAGTGGTGGCCCATGTAGGCCAGGCTTCACAAGTTGTGCGATGTCGTAGTAGTACGATGACTTAGTTGTACTACTGTAAGCCTGTGTCAGGATATATGATATAGGCTATAGGCTGAGAATACTCAATCACATCTAGAAATTTTTTTTGATTCGTTCAACTATTCTCCTTTGATATTGATGCATGATCTTTAAACTGTCATTTCCTTGAGTGTCTTAGATCATGTGCCATATTGATTCTTTCTTTTGCTTTGTCTTAGGATGCCGCCTAAGACTAGATCGCAGCAGGGGAGAGAAGTTTCTGAGAGGTCTGCGACGTCCCGGGGGCCTGCACCAGTTACTTCTCCGGTAATTGGAGTGTCAGCTACTTTGGGAGGTCCACCACATACTCAGAGGACTATGCCATCTGTATCTGAGGGACTTCCACATCCACCTCATATGCCAGCAGAGGTGACACAGATGTTTACACTGTGTCGTGAGATGCTCGAGGCACAGTGGGCTAAGTCAGAGGCACATCAGAGGCAGACCGACATTTTATGGCAGGGCATCGAGAGTGCTCATTAGTTTACTTGTGCCGTAGTAGAGAGAGGAGTTCTGGTCCAGCAACAGGTTGCTCCTCAGGTTGCTCAGCTTCGGCCAGGCAACATTCAGGACTTCAAGAAGATGGAGCCTAGGGTATTCAAGGGGACGGAGGGAATCGTCTATGCTGATGATTGGCTCGAGGATATTGAGCATCTTATGAGGGTGTCCCGTCTTTCTGAGGATCTGAAGGTTGAGGGGGTAGGACTTTAATTGTTCGACGTCGCCCGCACTTGGTTCAGGAATGAGCCGATTATTGTTGATGCGGGACAATCTTCGGAGTTATTCAAGGACCTCTTCAAGAAGAAGTTCTTCACTCGGGCAAACAGGCTAGACTTGGAGAGACAGTTTGAGAGCCTCATTCATGGGAGCATCTCTATGGAGGAGTACGCTGTGGAGTTCGGCAGGCTGAGCCGATTTGCAGAGTATTTGGTGAGAGAGCAGGAGGTTCGGGCTATTCGTTTCCATAAGGGTCTAAACTGGGAAGTGAAGATCCTCATTCCGTCTTTTTTTGAGACATACTCGGAGATACTTGCGGAGGAATGCAAGGTTAAGCGAGAGTTGGGTTTGAAGCCCAAGAGAGACCGTGATTCTTTTCTGGGGGACAATAATAGTGCAATATCTGCCAAACATCCTCATTTCTAGTCCAGGACTTTCCAGCAGCCGCAATAGCACCAGACTCCAACTAAGACGCCGTTTCACCAGGCACCACAGTAGCAGAGACAGTTATAACAATCTTTCTATCACTTCTGCAAGAAGCCCAGCCACATCTGGGAAGTTTGCAGGAAGAGGTTGGGAGTTTGTTTGCATTGTGGTACTGAAGGGCATCAGCTGAGGGAATGTCCTTCCAATCCTCGTCGTGCGGTTTAGGGAGCAGCTTCAGCTCCGAGGGCATAGACGAGACCACCTGCAGTACAGCCGAGCGAACCGCTTTCGACTTCAGATGGTTATACACTTAGACATTAGTATTCTTGTTCATTGTCATATTGTTTATTATTGTATTTATTTTAGTATTTTCTTATTTTGTATCTCTTGTATTAATTGTGCATCTTGTATATTCGTATTAATTTACTATTACATAGTTTTTATCATTGATTAGAACTGCTGTTAGAGATGTACTCTGCTCCTTTCCTGACTGAATATATTTTTCCTAGATGACACTGAGGAGTGGTACCCTACACATTATGGACCTCAAGATGTTGTGGGTTTAGAGTCAGAGACCCTGGCTCAGGAGGGACTTATCCCAACTGAGGCAGATGACCCGAAATTTGTAGCTTCTTAGTATTCTTTTGTACTGGATTTGTCTCCAACTTACTTTGTTAGTATTCTTCCAGAATCATTGATGTTATTATTTTATACTCATGAGTTGTATGTGACTATTCTATTCTTTATCATATTCGTGCTCGTTCCATCTTAGATCTATGATTGAGTATATTGTTATGGTTGGTGGTTCATTATATTGCTAGATAGATTATCTAGACAACGTTCTACCACCGATTATGTGGCATAGGCTGGGCGTTGTTCCCGACTTGCATCCCTACATCTGGTGCGGGTCATGACAGATTTATCACCAATGCCTTATTTCCTTTGTTGTTACGATTATTTGCACTATTCGAGGGACGCTTCCCTTCCGTATGGGTCATTTGTCAAATTGCGTGCTATTTTTGCGTTGCCTTCAACAGCTTCAGCCCCGATGATGAACGTCGTCCAGTCTTAAAATTGTGTTGGACTTGTCCAGAGCCCTACTAAAGGCAGCATATTCTTTTTGTAGGTATCAATGAACACAGAGTCTGGAATATCGGTGTATAACTTCAGAGTTGCCTGCCTGAAATGCTCAACAAATTTATGAGCGGATTCTTTCTCCTTATGTTTGATATCGATGAGTGAAGACATCGGCATATCCATGCCTCCTCGTAAAATCGTGAGAGAAAAAGATACATCATATCATTAAACGAGGATATACAATTATTAGGTAAACTGTAATACTAATCGTAGGCTATGCTTGCCAAGCATCCCACGAATAATCTGGTAAGGAGAGCATCCTCTTTCTACAAATGAGCCATCATTATATTGAATCAATTGATATATTAGCTCGGTGATGTCCTACCTTCAAACAAGACTATCGATTGGGGTTTGTATTTAGGAAGAAACGAAATATTATCCTAATACAGAGGATAAGGCTGTTTCACCCCCAGCGTACGGAGTTGGTCTTTGTTTTTTAAAATAGTGACATATGCACGCAACTCTCGGATAGCTTTGAGAGGATCTTCTGGTCGGAGTGGTACGGCTGACTGATAGGATCCTGGTTGAACATGAATCATCACCGACAGAGATCCACCCCCAATATTGAGAGGATTAAGAGTTGGTGCTACAGACTCTTGGTTTATGAACGCTTCTGTATTTATGTTATCTTATAGAGGCATTATTCCAAGAGTAGGCTGTACAAGTATGAAGAAGCCACTTGGACGAGTGCTGGTGTAGCAGAATGTTAGGCTGCCATCATTTGATGAATATTTTACATCATAGTGTGTATGTCCTTGAGAGCGGACTATAATGAGTTGAGGCATTATTCAGTGGCTTCTGATGGATAAGCGTCTTATTCATCATCGATGGCATAAATGCTAACATCCCTGTGTACGATATATGGATTGGTAGAAAGAACAGTGTAGTCGGAGTCTACACTTTTAGTTTCAAAATCGAGGGGATTGCTACCCCCAGCCTCGGATTCTGAGGAATGGGGATTCTCATGACGAACGAGCTCTCGTCTTCGAGAACGAGTATTTTGGTATACTCCTTTAAAGGAGTCGATGAGTTGGTCAAATCTCCTCTGGCTGGGTGTTCTTGAAGAACTTATTCTTGATTGTCTCCAACCACGAGAAATATGCGAAGCCATATGTACTGACGCAAAAGCGGTTCATCATCGTGCTCCTGGTTGTCAACTTGCTTTGTATGCTGAGGATTAGGAGATATAGTGTAAGTCAATCGGTCAAATACAAACTATTTTGCTGATGCACAGGAATATTTGGTTACAACTTTATGACAATTATAACGATGTTCATTAAAAAATATCGTTGTAATGTCAGAGGGGCCCCTCTCCTTACATTTTTGTACAATAATCTCACGTAAATCAAAAGAGAAAAGAGAAGAGGAGGAAGAGGGCAAACTCTGCCTCTTTATATGAGATATATTGAATCTTCTGTGCATATTTTTGGCCCCTTGTGTATAGGGTGATGTGCTGGCTTGATTGGCAAGTGATTCTTCATATCGTGAGTTTTTTTTTCTTCAGGGAGGATAAAAAGTTATCTCTAACAATCCTCTTATGCACACACGCACAATCGGCATGTTATATAGAGTTTACCCCTATTTGGCATACATTTTATGGTGCAGACGAAGTTGGCGCATTTATTTATGCATTTAATTTTGTACGGAGTGCTTGACCTGGAGCACGAGTGGCGCATAATTTTCCCTCTATTGTGCGCACAATCAAGATGTTAAGAGAATGATTCTCCCCGACCAACACTTCATTTGTGAGCTGGTTGGTTTGGATAGTAGTATCCAAGCCTTGCTTGCCTCGTATATTACGACAAATATACGCGGGTTAAGGAGCGTAAGTTATTTAGAAGCTTGGGTGTAGTTTACCCTCTGCTTGAAATGAGTTGCGCGAATTGTATCCCATGTTTAACGTGAGAGAATTGTCTACCAAGTCATTGATCTGAACAGAATTTATAGGGAAACTCTCGTCGATATGGATGCTTTTTCCCTTGTTGGAAGCAACTTCGAGATATACATGATGAGGTTTAGGCACCCACACTTTGCGAGTTTTCCTCGACTTGAGTACGTATGAGGGGTGAATACTACCCCCAAAATGGAGCATTTGTAAACCCCCTCATTTACTTCTATAGATAGTCTGGTTTTGGGTTAGAAAATTTTGGTTCAGCATCAAGTATTGAGGTTTAGAATTAAGATTACGGATGTCTGATTAATTTAATTAAACCTTTGGTGCGCTCCACCGTTGTTGAAATATTCAGAGCCCAACATAAGCCCATAATTTCCAACAAGTTGTTGCATTCTAGACTTGACACGCCAATTTAGGCGCTGGACTTTTCTTTCACTTAAAATCATAATTTTTTGTGCTCTAATTTAATTGCACAACTTTTCGTAACCAAAATTCATATTTAATCCTGTGTCGCGCACCTGTGACGTTGCCATCAATTTTGAGACACCAACTCAACCCGTTGAGCCGGACCAATTAAAAGGTCAAAGACTGACACCAAGCCTACACCCTTCATGACCTTTGTGTCACTCCCAATTGAGACCCCATGTGCCCCCATTTAATTTAAGAGCACATGACATTTTATTTTAATTTAATTGGGGATACCAACTTTGACTAATCCCATTTTTAATCCCAACTTAACCCAATGCCCATGAATTAAGCCCATGCAAAACACACAACACCCCCTCACCCTACAAAATACTAAACACTATTTTTTCCACAAAATTTTTATCATTTCATGTGTCTGTGCAAATACCCAAATTTAAGGGACTAATTTACAAAAGTTGCACTAGGTGACATCACCCCATTGGCTCAAACCAAATGGAGAAGCCCTCCATTCTTTGACTTAGTCAACCTCACTCCTCTCTCACTCTCCTTTGTATGAAAATTTCTCCATATTAAAACCTAGCCATCCATTGTTTAAACCCTCATCCTTACCACACACGCCCATCACACCTCCCTATAAAACATCACCATCACCCCTCACTTCCCGCAAGGCCGGCCCTAAACCCAACACCTAGAGGAGCCCCCCCATTTCTCTCTCCTCCTACATCAAAAAAAACCCCACAACCAATGCACCTCCTTCTTCCTTTCTTTTTCTTCATTCTTCTTCTTCTTATTATTTCCTTCCCCACGATCCGACCGGCCTCCACCTACTCCGGCCATCCCCGACTGCTACCACCGCCACCACCAGCCTCTAAGCCTCGACTCCACCACCTCCACGTTACTTCCTCCCCCCCACGAGCCTCCTCTATCTGGCTGCATCCTGCTGCATCCACGGCCGTCGACGAAGTCACCTTCTCCCTTTCGACTGCCACCCCGGCCAACACTCTACCGTGCCGACTGCCTCGAGCCCCCTCTCTGCAACGTCCCTCTATCAGCCGGCTCCACGAGTCGATGATCCAAGTCGACGTGAGCTCCACAGGAACGACGACAACCACCCCTTGAAGCACCCCGACTCGCCACAGCATCATCGGCCATCCACGCCGAGTTACCCCGGCCTCCACCGAGCTTCTCCACCACTCGGCTACCCACCTCGACACCCCCGTTGCCTCCAGTAGCCATCACCGGTAATCCCGCTGTACTCGATTCTAGCACCACCACCACACACCTCCAGCTGCTCCTCCCACCACCACCATCGTCTTTACCACCACCATCTCGACCGGCCTCCATCCCGCTGCCGACCCTCCTCCAGCCAGAGACGGCCACCCCCGCAACGTCGTCATCACCTTCGTCATCACCTTCATCATCACCTTCATCACAATCATCACCATCATCATCATCATCATCACCACCACATCATCGAGGTAAACTTCTCCCCCTCTACATATGTATAATTTATGTTGTGTATATGGTTTATTTGTTTAGTTATATTTTAGGGTTGTGGTATTGCATATGAGATTTAGGGGTTTAGTTCATTGTATAATATACAATGATGGTAATATGCTAAGTTGAGTATTTAGGGTTTAAATATGCATTGAGATTTTAGGGTTTATTACTTTATTTTATATGCTTCTTAATTATTATTAATGAATAGTTAATTTATGGAGAAATGCTGTGTGATATCATTAAGTTGTTCATTATTTTAAGGGTTTGATTATTAGTGACAAACTCGATTAAGGAATACAAATAGGTATTTGTGAACTATGCATATGTGAGAAGGGTTTGAATACTTAAATAATGGTTATGAGGGTTTAATAGAGAATAATTATTATTTAAGAGCTGAGGAATAATAATGAATTTAATTGAGGAGTAAGTTTATTGTGAAATGGTGATGATTGGTTATAATTGAGGGTTTAATAAAAAAGTTAGTTATTTATTTCGAGAATGATAATTCAATGTACATGTTAACGTCTGTGAACACCAGTGAGAAACCTGAGGATTGATCATGGCTGGAGATACTGATAAACACCGTGGTGAGGTATATGATTGAGGATTGTCTGATGATAGTATACTGTGATTGATCGTATAAGATATAACCTACCTAGGTTAACCTTGGTCAACCCTCTAGATTAGTGTCTATGTGACTTGTAACTAAGGTTGAACATATGTTTAGACGTGTGTCACATCTTATTTCAGTCTTGTGATAGTTATTGATTGAGCATGGGTCTCGTCTCTAGGTACTACGGGACCCGCGGACTTGGATGTTGTATCGGATCCTCGTCATCAGCAGCCGGACGTAGGGAAGTATACCTTGCCACCCTGTATTTTAGTTACCCGATATTTATTGTTTTATTACATACACTGTGCGCGTGTTTGATTAGAATCGTTACTTCATGTCCGGGTCACAACCGGGTGCAGACGTTCGTCGGTAACGGCTGGTAACGAGTGATAGATATTCGTAACACCTTGATATACATACCTGTGTATATCATAACCCTAAGACATGTCCATACACTGTTATCATGCCAGATTTCCTATATCCTGATACTGACATCATGATCAGAGACTGGAACGACCTTAGGGTCGCGTCTATTGATAGTTATTTATGTGTGACGAGACTGTTAGATAGAGGTTCAGGTTCAACGCACAATCGTTGACCGCTTGGGATGGGGAAGACAGTTACTAGACGTTTGGGCTCCTCTGTACGCGCTTATATATGTATATGTACTATTTCTGTAGTGATCCTGTATCTAGAGTAGTTGTATCACCCGTGTTACTCTTTGCCTGGAGCTGCGGTACGTCCCGTGTGTTTCCGTGTCCGGAGCTACGGTTTTATTTTGGATAACCCACGCGTCGACATTGTCTTCAAACTGTGTCTCACTTAGTTGGTTATGCTAGATTACACCAGCGTTGCACTTATTTCTTTCTGTTATACTATGGCTTGCTGTATTTTCGTACCTTGCTATGTCCCTCTGAGGACCTGGTCTTCTGCCAGTTTTGTAGCATAGATGATCACGGAGCCCTTAGAGTTGCTGATGGAGTTGCTTGCCTTGCAGGCATTGGTACCAGGTACTCTCATTTCTACCGGCATTATGGTTATTTTATTCATATTGTATTCATCTACTATTGTAGCCTAGTTTTTATAGACTCATATTTCTTCTCGAGTCTATTCGAGTTGGTGTGTTATTGGGCGACCGACTTCAGCACATGCAGCTCTTTTTTGTATAATTCTGTTCATTGTGGATTGAGACATAGATGTTTATATTGACTGGTTTATTTAGATAGTGACCATATTTATTACAGCTTATACGTATTCGAGTCGGACCAGAGTCTGGTCGAATGCGTAGCTGGCGTGTCGCGTATTCCTGGTCCTACGTATTTTGGGACTGGGGCGTGACATATTTTTGTGGTGGCCCATGCAGGTCCTGTTTAAATCGTCTTGGTCACCTGACTATGCCAAGCGAGCCTGTAAATTAGGAATAGATATTATAATTTATTATTGAATAGGCTCAATCCATAATCGATTTTTAAAACTCCCTTCGTGATTGATTATCGTCATTGGACTTGCCAATTGTATTCATTCAGTTTTCGTCAATATCGTTATCTTTGTTTCTCATCTCATATTATTTTGAAAGGATGAACGCTTGTGCCTGATGGGTTCCTCCAGAACAAGATCGTAGTTCAGACGGCAGAAGACATGATTTGTGCAATAATCTCTGAAAAGATTGTTACCCTTAGTAGGGTAGGCTGATAGGTTCTTTTAGATTCTAGAAATAGTGTGGAAGGTTAGCAAAAGAATTGGACCCAATAGTACCCTACCCATACTTGAGATAGCAGTGATTGGAAAGTACTGAGAGCTAGAAAGATTGATGATCATAACCCTCTAGAATAATTTATGGAAATGCATAGCCCGATGCTAGAAATTAGTTGTTGTATATGATAGCGATACCAGGAACGATATTATGGACTAGAGGAGATAAAATTTTAGGCTCTCGCCTGGAAGATGATGATCTGATACCAGAAATTCTAACATATACTTGGGTGACACCATTATTGCACTGTGACTTGGAGAGATAAATAACGGAAAGAAGAAATTTGAGGAATACAATTGTAGGGAGAATTTGAGGAGAAAAGTAACTATACATTAGGAATTTTTTTTTTGGAAGTTTAGTGTTGTATATAGAAAGGGAGAATTTATTATGAGGTTAAGTCTAGACTATGACATTATCCTAGGCATGAGTTGGTTGAGCCGATACCACGCGACGCTAGATTGTCGACGTGGGTACATTATTTTAGACTACCAGATCACCCTGAGTTTGAGTTTTTTTCAGAGAGCCCGAGAGCGTGGTGTCCAATCGACCTTAGAGGCACGCATTGCAGAAGGTGAACCAGTGTACCCTCACTTTATATCAGAGTTTGAGGATGTGTTCCAGAGGATTTTCTAGGCCTGCCACCTGACAGAGAGATAAAGTTTTCTATAGAGTTGACTCCAAAAGCTGAGCCAGTTATTTTCTCATCTCCAGACTAGCACCGATAGAGTTGGTTGAGTTGAAGGTCCATAGTAGAGGGTCTCTTAGACAAAGGTTTCAGTCAGGCTAGTATTTCTCCATGGGGAGTACCCATCTTATTGTGCCGAAGAAGGATGGGACGGTACGTTTGCGTATTGATTACAGGGACGGTACGTTTGCGTATCGATTACAGGGCGTTAAATGCTATAACGATAAAGAATAAGTACCCTTGCCACACATCGATGATTTATTTGAATTAGCTAAGTGGCGTATATGTATTCTCGAAGATCAATCTCAGATTAGGCTATCATCAGATCAAGGTATGGAGAGAGGACATTCCAAAGACGGCTTTCTGGACGAAGTATGGACACAATGAGTTTCTAGTCATGCCGTTTGGTTTAACCAATGCGCAAGCAGTATTTATGAGCCTGATGAACAATGTTTTCCACCAGTACTTAGATAAGTTCGTAGTGGTGTTCATCGACGACATCTTGGTATATTCCAAGAGCCAAGAGGAGTACGAGAGACATCTCAGGATCGTATTGGAGACGCTGAGGCAGGAGAGGCTGTACGCCAAGCTCAGCAAATGTGAGTTCTGTTTGGATAGAGTACCCTTCCTAGGACACATAATCATCGGAGATGGACTATCAGTTGACCTGAAGAAGATAGCTGCAGTTGAGATATGGCCAACCCCTACATCAGTAACAAAGATTAGGAGTTTTCTCGGACTTGCCGGATAATATCGGAGGTTCGTAGAAAAATTTCTCGAGGATTGTTGTGCCTATGACGCGACTAACGCGTAAAGGCGAGGAGTTTATCTGGACCAAAGAGGGTCAGACGGCTTTCGATGAGCTGAAGAAGCGTCTGACATCAGCACCGATTTTTGACACTTCCTTCAGGATTGGAAGGATTTGTACAATGATGCGTGTGGGAGAGGATTAGGATGTGTACTGATGCAACACAGCAAAGTGATAGCCTACGCATCGAGATAGCTGAGAGTTCATGAGAAGAACTATCTGACGCACGATCTAGAGCTAGCTGCAGTGATATTTGCACTAAAGCTATGGCGATACTACCTCTATGGAGAGCGTGTTAAGACTTACACAGATCATAAAAGTCTGAAGTATGTCTACACGCAGAAGAAGCTCAACATGAGACAGAGGCGCAGGCTAGAGTTGATGACAGATTATGATATCGAGTTGCAGTACCACCCTGGCAAGGCGAATGTAGTAGCAGATGCCTTAAGCAGGAAGCCCATGGCATACTTTTTGACAACTCAGCGCGAATTATAGAGGATCTTCAGGAGCTCAGGATTGAGATTATATTGCCAGGCATGGATGGCAGATGGCCAGTCTCGAAGTTCAGTCTACATTGATCGAGAGGATCAAGGCAGCCCTGCCTACGGATGCGAGATTTTGACAACTCCAAGAGAGGACAGAGGCCAGAATGCAAACGGGACTTAGGATTCATGAAGACGAAACATTAAGTTCTGGAGATCGCCTATACGTTTCGAGTGGCGAGCTACGCCAGGAGTTGATGCCCGAGGCTCGTAACTCAATTTATTCTATTCATTCTGGGGGTACGAAGGTGTACCGAGATTTGAGACAACATTACTGGTGGCATGGGATGAAGAGAGAGATTACAAGATTCATGACGAGTTATTTTGTCTGTCAGCAAGTTAAGGCTGAACATCAGAGGACTGTAGGACTATTGCAGCCGCTTTCCATTCCCGAGTGGAAGTGAGAACACATTACTATGGACTTCGTCACAGGATTCCCGCAGAGCCCTAGCAGAAAGGATGCAGTTTGGGTTATCGTGGACAGACTCACCAAGTCTGCACATTTTTTGCCCATCAAAGTTGGGCAGTCCACAGAGATATTAGCTGACATATATGTGAGACAGATAGTACGACTACATGGAGTGCCTGTCAGCATTGTATCGGATCGTGATTCCAGATTCACATCACATTTTTGACGGAGTATGCAGGAGAGTCTAGGAACTCGTCTCAAGTTCAGTACTCCATATCATCTATAGACCGATGGCCAATTAGAGCGTACGATACAGATACTAGAGGATATGTTGAGAGTGTGCATGATCGCCTTTGGAGGATCTAGGGAGGACTATTTATACTTGGTGGAATTCTCCTACAATAACATCTACCAGGCTAGCATACAGATGGCACCTTATGATGCACTATATGGCAGGAAGTGTAGGTCACCGGTATGTTGGAGTGACGTGGGAGAGCGTCAGATACTTGGTCCAGAGTTGGTGACACAGACAGTGGAGAAAGTTAAGCAGATTCAGAGCCACCTGCGTGCAGCACAGGACAGACAGAAGCATTGGACAGATGCGCACCGCAGACCTTTGGAGTTCAAGAAAGGTGACCATATATTTTTGAAGATATCGCCTACTCGTGGTACCATCAGATTCGGAGGCAGAGGTAAGCTGAGTCCGAGGTACATCGGACCTTTTAAAATCTTGGAACGAGTTGGCGAAATGGCTTATCGTCTTGTATTGTCTCCATCATTAGAAGGAGTGCATGACGTATTTCATGTAGCGTAGTTGAGGAGATACGTGGTAGACCCTAGCCACGTGCTTGGTCATTCAGATATTACAGTCGGGCCCAGTTTATCTTACGTGGAGCAGCTAGTGAAGATACTCGATCACAGTGAGAAAACTTTGAGAGGTCAGACTATTCGATTGGTCAGAGTTGCATGGAAGCATCCTTCGCCAGGCGAGTCTACTTGGGAGCGCGAGGATTCTATTCGGCAGTATTTTTTGTATTTATTTGAGGATCGAGGTACGAATTTACATACCACATTTGATTACCAGTTGGGTTTTAAATTCTTGTAGCTAGTATCGTGCCTTACTTTTAATTTCGGAGACAAAAATTTTCTAAGTTAGAAAGGATGTAAACCCCCTCATTTACTTCTATAGATAGACTAGTTTTGGGTTAAAAAAATTTGGTTCAGCATCAAGTATTGAGGTTTAGAATTAAGATTGCGGATGTCTGATTAATTTAATTAAACCCTTAGTGCGCCCCACCGTTGTTGAATTATTCGGAGCCCAACATAAGCCCATAATTTCCAACAAGTTATTGCATTCTATAATGGATACGCCAATTTAGGCGCTGGACTTTTTCGTTACTCAAAATTATAATTTCTTGTGCTCTAATTTAAATGTGCAACTTTCCGTAACCAAAATCCATATTTAATCTTGTATCGCGCACCTGTGGCATTGCCATCAATTTTGAGATACCAACTCAACCCGTTGAGCCGGACCAATTAAAAGGTCAAAGACTCACACCAAGCCTATACCCTTTATGACCTTTGTGTCACTCCCAATTGAGACCCCATGTGCCCCCATTTAATTTAAGAGCACATGACATTTTATTTTAATTTAATTGGGGATACCAACTTTGACTAATCATATTTTTAATCCCAACTTAACCCAATGCCCATGAATTAAGCCCATGCAAAACACACAACACCCCCTCACCCTACAAAACACCAAACACAATTTCTTCCATAAATTTTTTATCATTTTATGTGTCTGTACAAATACCCAAATTTAGGGGACTAATTTACAAAAGTTGCACTAGGTGGCATCACCCCATTGGCTCAAACCAAATGGAGAAGCCCTCCATTCTTTGACTTAGTCAACCTCACTCCTTTTTCACTCTCCTTTGTATAAAAATTTCTCCATATTAAATCCTAGCCTTCCATTCTTTAAACCCTCATCCTCACCACACAAACCCATCACACCTCCCTATAAAACATCACCATCACCCCTTAGTTCCCCCAAGGCCGGCCCTAATCCCAACACCTAGAGAAGCCCCCCCCATTTATCTCTCCTCCTACATCAAAAAAAAATTCACAGCCAATACACCTCCTTCTTCCTTTCTTTTTCTTTATTCTTTTTCATCTTATTCTTTCCTTCCTCACGATCCGGCCGGCCTCCACCTACTCCGGCCATCCCCGACTGCTACCACCGCCACCACCAGCCTCCAAGCCTCGACTCCATCACCTCCACGTTACTTCCTCCCCCCCCCCGTGAGCCTCCTTCATCCGGCTGCATCCTGCTACATCCACGGCCGCCGGCGAAGTCACCTCCTCCCTCTCGACTGCCAGCCCGGCCATCACTCTACCGTGCTGACTGCCCCGAGCCTCCTCTCAGCAATGTCCCTCCACCGGCCGGTGCGAGCTCCACGAGTCGACGATCCCAGTCGACGTGAGCTCCACGAGAACGACGACAACCACCCCTTGAAGCACCCTGACTCGCCACGGCATCACCGGCCATCCACGCCGAGCTACCCCGACCTCCACCGAGCTTCTCCACCACTCGGCTACCCACCTCGACACCCCCGCTGCCTCCAGCAGCCATCACCGGCGATCCCGCTGCACTCGACTCCAGCACCACCACCCCACACCTCCAGCTACTCCTCCCACCACCACCATCGTCTTCACCACCACCATCTCGACCGGCCTCCATCCCGCTGCCGACCCTCCTCCGGCCAGAGATGGCCACCCCCGCAATGTCGTCATCACCTTCGTCATCAGCTTCATCATCACCTTCATCACAATCATCGCCATCATCATCATCACCATCATCATCACCACCACATCGTCGAGGTAAACCCCTCCCCCTCTATATATGTATAATTTATGTTGTGTATATGGTTTATTTGTTTAGTTATGTTTTAGGGTTGTGGTATTGCATCTGAGATTTAGAGGTTTAGTTTATTGTATAATATACAATGATGGTAATATGCTAAGTTAAGTATTTAGGGTTTTAAATATGCATTGAGATTTTTCATTACATTATTTTATATGATTTTTAATTATTATTAATGAACATGTGATTTATGGTGAAATGTTTTGTGATATCATTAAGTTGTTCATTATTTTGAGGATTTGATAGTGACGAACTCGATTGAGGAATACAAATAGGTATTTGTGAACTATGCATATGTGAGAAGGGTTTGAATACTTAAATAATGGTTGTGAGGGTTTAATAGAGAATAATTATTATTTAAGAGCTGAGGAATAATAATGAATTTAATTAAGGAGTAAGTTTATTATAAAATGGTGATGATTGGTTATAATTGAGGGTTTAATAAATAAGTTAGTTATTTATTTCGAGGATGATAATTCAATGTACATGTTAACGTCTGTGAACACCTGGGAGAAACCTGAGGATTGATCATGGCTGGAGATACTGATAAACACCGTGGTGAAGTATATGATTGAGGATTGTCTGATGATAGTATACTGTGATTGATCGTATAAGATATAACCTACCTAGGTTAACCTTGGTCAACCCTCTAGATTAGTGTTTATGTAACTTGTAACTAAGGTTGAACATATGTTTAGACGTGTGTCACATCTTATTTCAGTCTCGTGATAGTTATTGATTGAGCTTGTGTCTCGTCTCTAGGTACTACGGGACCCGCGGACTTGGATGTTGTACCGGATCTCCGTCATCAGCAGCCTGACGTAGGGAAGTGTAACTTGCCACCCTGTATTTCAGTTACCCGATATTTATTATTGGCGTGCTGTCGTAGGCACCCAAAAATAAAACCTTTACTCTTGAAATAATATGTTGTAGTGAGAGTAAGGATCGTTCCCACGAAGAGTAATTAGTTTGATCTTTATGCTATGTAAAATAAGATTGGGGGAGAGTTTTTATCAAAAGAAAATTAAGAAGAGCTAAAAACAATTAAAGTATTAAAATAATCAAAGAAATAAATGTTGGTCTCAGTCAACATCCACCATTGGAATCTTAAAACTGATCATCGATGCAAGTATATATTAATTCATACTTTGAATATTCATCGTTGGAATTATTTTTCTATCTCCTTCAGCCACAATTAATTAAAAACAAGCGATCTAATTAACCTTAACTACTAAATAACCCCAGACAAGCGCTAAAGGTTTAATCTAGTAACGTATTAAACTCGATGAGATCGATGAAGCAAAACAACACAAGCACACGCGGTTGCATTTAATTTTGTCAAAAGTTTTTCTCCTAAGATCTAATAAAACAAAGCAGTTCATTAAATCTTGGTTGCTTCACAAATTAGAGGGATCAAACAATTACGGATTCGATATCTAATTTAGTATTAGATTGTCATGAATAATAAACTAGTATGCATCCTAGTCATTAAACAAGATAATCATAAAAATATGCATAAGAAAACATTCGATACTTAAAGCACAAATCAAAAATATAAACACAAATTAGATCTCACAAGTTTTTATTCATTCCGAGGCTTCCGTTTCCTTCGATCAACAAGACTTTTAGCTCCACATGTTCAAGAACACTTCAAAAGAATATTGGAGAAGAGGAAGAAGAGTTGTGTGTTGTTCTCCTTTTTTTTCCTCTTGATCTCTACCCCTTTTATACACTCTAAATAAGTGTTTGAAGATCACAATATCTTCCCAAAAATACTCTAAGAGTTACAACAACCCAATAATAAAATAAAATCTTTGAATAAGTTGGGAAATAGTTATATCAACTCCACTTTTTGTGTACAGCATAGTTGTCTCAACTTCAAGCATGATTTGGTCCATGATGTAGCCAGAATCTCGAGAAAATCAAAACAGCAAAATTGTGCCTCTATCACTTAGCTTTCCGAATCAATTTGGATCAGCTCAATTGGACTTCGGATGAGCAAGTTATGACCATTTTTCTATAAGGTGTCAGAACTGTCCAGAATTGATAATTAGCTCCATTTTGCTTTTAGTGACTCCAATTGTATCCTAGATCAAAATATAAAAATAATGAGTATCTTTAGACATTAAATGAGCATAAAGGAGTATACATTAAGGAATAAAAATATGATATTTTATGTTCTCATCAATTATTTTATTACATACACTGTGCGCGTGTTTGATTAGAATCGTTACTTCCCATCCGGGTCACAATCGGGTGCAGACGTTCGTCAGTAACGTCAGGTAATGAGTGATAGATATTCACAACACCTTAATGTACGTACTTGTGTATATCATAATCCTAGGATATGTCTATACACTGTTATCCTGCCAGATTTCCTGTATCCTGATACTGACATCATGACCGGAGATTGGGACGACCTTAGGGTCGCGTCTGTTGATAGTTATTTATGTGTGACGAGACTGTTAGATAGAGGTTCAGGTTCAACGCACAATCGTTGACCTCTTGGGATGGGGAAGACAGATACTAGACGTTTGGGCTCCTCTCCACACGCTTATATATTTATATATACTATTTTTGTAGTGATCCTGTATCTAGAGTAGTTGTATCACCCGTGTGACTCTTTGCTCGGAGTTGCGGTACGTCCCGTGTGTTTTCGTGTCTGGAGCTACAGTTTTGTTTTGGACAGCCCATGCGTCTAACATTGTCTTCAAATTGTGTCTCACTTAATTGGTTATGCTAGATTACACCAGTGTTGCACTTATTTCTTTCTGTTATACTATGGCTTGCTGTATTTTCGTACCTTGCTACATCCCTCTGAGGACCTGGTCCCCTGCCAGTTTTGCAGCATAGATGATCACGGAGCCCTTGGAGTTGCTGATGGAGTTGCTTGCCTTGCAGGCATTGGTACCAGGTACTCTCATTTCTACCGACGTTATGGTTATTTTATTCATATTGTATTCATCTGCTGTTGTAGCCTAGTTTTTATAGACTCATATTTCTTCTCGAGTCTATTCGAGTTGGTGTGTTATTGGGCGGCCGACTTTAGCACATGCAGCTCTTTCTTGTATATTTTTGTTCATTATGGATTGAGACATAGATGTTTATATTGACTGGTTTATTTAGATAGTGACTATTTTTATTACAGCTTATACGTATTATAGTCGGACCAGAGTCTGGTCGAATACGTAGCTGGCGTATCGTGTATTCCCGGTCCTATGTATTTTGGGACTGGGGCGTGCAAACATTTCTTCATATGCCTGTTGGTTGAACTTCACGACCAAGGTCTTCTGCATTGAGCTGATAGAAGAAGTTTCGAGTTGAGTTATTGCCTTCTCGTCAGAGGAGAAGGAAGTCCCCAACAGAGTCGGCATCTTTGTTTGCGTTGAAAAGTTTTTATACAAAACTTTTGTGTTACAAACTGTTAAAAAGTACAAAAGAAGATCCTAAAAAAGAATCTAAGTACAATTTAATTCTGGAAAAGTATAGCTGTAGAGATCTAATCTGCAAACAATCACTTTACTCCTTGGACCACTCGACGGTAAAAAAATGCAGACGATGAAAGAGAAGTGTAGGGAATGCTATGAACAACTTGGAGAGTTGAACAACAAGAAAGCTCTGGCACAATGGCACGAGAAGCTTTTGTTTCTCTCACTCTGATCTTGAATTTCAAAGACTTGAAGATTGCTGCGAACAACTTGGAGAGTTGAACAAAAAAAAATCTGGCACAATGGCATGAGAAGCTTCTAATTCTCCCACTCTGCTCTTGAATTTCAAAGACATGAGAATTCTAGTCCATTTTTCTGTCTCTGTAATGTATGTCTATTTGTATGGTTGCAAAGAACCTGCATTTATAGAGTTTAGGAGAGGTTATGAGAATATACGCGCACTTTGGACAGTCAACACGGTTTTACCATTGTGTGCACACTTTTGGTGGATTAACATCCCACGTACTGCATGAGTGGGTACAAAAATTGTTGCCTGCTTGATACGTAGATTTTTGTACGAAAAAAGTATAGGTCGTGGGGGACAGTTATTTTTACACCTTTCACGAGAAGTACGACAAGTATGACACACATTCATAACTGCTCACTGTTGGTTAGGATAGTATGCACACTTTAGAAGTCATCTGGAGACTGGAGCATTTTTTATGGAGTGGCACTACAGCGCATTTTTGAAGAAAATGACAAAGTGGCACACTTTTGAAGAGATGGCACTACGACGCACTTTTAAAGGAGTGGCACAACGATACTTTTGAAGAGATGGCACAACGGCACACTTTTGAAGAGATTGGCCATGCATCGCACTTTTGAAGAGAATGACATTGAGGTCCAATTTTGAAGGAAATGGCATTGTGGATGCACAACGACGCACTTTTGAAGAGATTGGCCCTATGGCGGATTCTCTAAACGAGAACCTGGGTCGGCGTGCTGCAGCTCCTCTGTAATGATGACTTCTGACTCTTCGGTTTTTGCATATGTCAGCTGTCAGTCTGCTGTATTAAATGTTGAGAGAGAAATATCATTTGTGCGCCAGCTATCATAACATTAAGAAAGTGTGTCACTTTTCTACTCTTTGAATAGTGTGCTATCCTCTGAAATTATTAGACAATGCACCAAAGTAAGAAAATACGTGTCTTTCTTCTGAAAAAATAGAAAGTGCGTCATTCTTCTACTGTTGGGTTTATTTGTTAGAAATTACTCCATCTATTTGAGGCACACTTTTTATGCTTCTACATCGACTTGCTCATGATGCTTATCAACGACAAGTTTCTCAAAAATTAATATGTCTAAGCCAGACTTGTACCCCCCTTATTATCAACTGGACAACCAAAATATACAGTGTATGATCCCCATTGTTCATCTCCAGCAAGTGTGTAAACACAATATGCCCTTCCTTGCCATAAAAGTTTGATGAAAGCCATTGTCTGTATTTAGGAATCCTGAATACGCAACACAGTGGATCTTCAAAAAGCTTTCCAACGGAACCACCTTCAGGTCTATCCACACTTTCAGTTAGACCACTCATAATCAGTTCCCTTGGGCATTAGTTTACGTCCATATTACCTCTAAAGTACTGTCCTAACCGATTATTCCTAGCAGGATTTGCCATGTCCATATTACCTCAGAGCAAACCTCTCTGTATGACTATCGATTGTCACTTCCATAATACCTCTGACATCGGTCGTCATCTAAACCTATCACCCGTACTTAACTCTAAGTATTCCAACAATATTGAGCCACAAAATCTGCTACGTCCATATCACCTCTGGCAGGGCATGTCTCGAACCTATTACTTGCACTCAGGTGCGCAAGAAGTAATGGGTCCACAAAACCTATTATGTCTATATCACCTCTGATAGGGTTTTGTTTCTAACTTATTACTTACACTCTAGTACGTAAGAAGTAATAGGTCCACTAGAGATCCCCTAGTGGGATGTCCTCAACAAAAGCAAATAGTTCACATCCATATTACCTCTAAACTATGAGCTGCCCCTGTTACCAACGTAAAAAAAAATAATCATGTCCATATTACCTATAGCTCATTTTCTTTTACTTTCACAAAAATAACAAGATCATACCAAACATCTCGGTACGACTATCGATTGTCACGACCATAATACCTCTGACATCGATCGTCACCTAAAATTATCATCCGTACTTAACTCTAAGTACGCCAGTAGTGTTAAGTCCACAAAATCTATCACGTTCATATCACCTCCGATAGGGTTTCTCGCTCTAAAATTATTACTTGCACCCAACTACGCAAAAAGTAATATGTCCACCAAAGTCCTTGAAATGATTCCTTGAAAGTCGCTACTTCCATCTTCAGCTTAGAGTTGTGACGAATACGGCCGACCAGGACCCCCTTTTAGTCTGGAGTCAGGTTACCCAATATCCTCCTCTGAAGAGACACCATATTAAATGTCGACAAGGACAAATAATGCTCCATCGTAGGTAAGTGTATTTATATCCCGTCAGAGGAGAAGTCCCAGTTCTCTTTAATCTTTACCAACTAGGGGTTCGAGATAGTAAGAGCATCCCCGACTTGGAAGATGGGCTTTAAATGAGAAACGTTCTTGCTATCCTTAATCGGCCTGAAGTTCAGTTGACTAAGCAAGTAAAACGAAGGTTGTTCGGCTATCAACTTCAGCCTCGCCTCGGATTGACCCTTGTTTATCTAGCCCTGGATATTTTCTACTATATGGTCAAATCTTATGCCCAATACAGCCTAAGCACGCCCAATAAGCACCTCCCCTGATGGAGCCACGGTAAAGTCACTACAAAAGTCAGGAATCAGAAGAAAGTTAGAGCAGTCAAGATAGCATATGCACCAAGAGACAACTTGGGCATATAAAGGCATACATGCGGCCAAGTCATGTCAGACGCATATGGTGCCTTATATGTAACCAAGTCATGTCAAGAGCATGACAGGACATCCATTCGGCCAAGTGAGATACATGTGATGCCACCATCCGGCCAGGTCAAGGCTGGTGCATACGGCCAAAGTGTGTGACCTGGGAATAAAGCATGCGACAGGGTCATATGGAAAGCCCGCACATGTTCTAATCCATACGACGGACTGTGTTCAAAGTATCCACGCGTCCAGGCTCCTTCCCCTCAAATCCTTACCTTGGATGGGCACTTGAACGTCTGGGTGGAAAGTTGGGGCCTCATCCTTGACCTTAGAGGAGGACGCATGGCGCTTCGCCTTGTCGTCAGCCTTCTTGGCCTTTGACAAAGAGGATGAAGCTTTGGGGGCCATGGAAATCGTGCAGCGGGTCAGAGACAGAGGAAAGGTCGAAGACAGAAGAGGAAAAGTCGAGCAGAAAGAAAAAAGTTCTCTCTCTGCGATAAAACCCCTTATTTGTAGCACAAAGAAGATGGTAGCGACTCCTTGATTTTTGTGCTGTGCTGTCAGCATTAATTATGGCACAACGCTTAGGTTTTTCACTCAACTTTATTTTTTGATAAGCTGTCACTTTGGGATCCTTGCTAAGAGATGACTCGGAATCCCCAAGTGGATCCACTCAGAAGATCGAGCAAAATCTCGGCATTTAATGATCTGACAGCCTAGCGGAAGCGCCTATACGACAACGTGCCTATGCGACATGTCACTCAGATACGGCCCAAGGTGCTATCCTCCATGCTTCTTATTTAAAGTATTCTAAAACTTATCAACTTGAAAACTTTGAAGGGGGTCTTACAGAAGCATGGAAAATCTAGATCCATGCGTCCAACAAATATGTGCCCCAAGATCGACTAAAAGAAATCTGGCCACAGAATGACCATGCGGCCCAGAAAAGTAACTACTATACGCCGACAGTAATCAGAGGCCATGTGCCACAGTGATCAAGTCCACGATGCTAAAATAATCCAGTGTCATGCGCCGACCACTTGATAACTAGTGTTCTCGTGTGCCATCAGTGCCATGCGCCACTAAGTAACTAGTATCTGCATGCGCCAGCAGTGCCATGCTCCACTACTCTATTAAGCATCCCTACGTCCCAATATTGGTCACATAAAGGCTTGACACAAAGATTATGTCTGATACTGTATCCTGACAAAAAAGATTCTATGAATGCCTCGATCCCGCCACAAACAGTTGGCATCAGTGCCCATGTCACCGTTATTTTTACTTTTGTCACTATGCAGCTATACATGGCCACGTGTATGTAAGATAATTTTTCTATACGTTTTATGTGACTCTGAAACCATTAGTTCTAGACTCTATGCGTTCCATGCAACTCTGGACCCATGCGTTCCATACTCCATGCGTTCCATGTGTCTCTATCCCCATGTGTCCCAGACTCTATGTGTTCCTTGCAACTCTGGCCCCATACATTCCAGAATCCATGTGTTTTATGCGTCTCTGGCCCTATGCATCCCAGACTCTATGCGTTCTATGTGTCTCTTGACCCATGCGTCCACTCCATGCATTCCATGCGTCTCTGACCCTACGTGTTCCTGACTCCATGCGTCCTAGACTCCATGCATCCAACGTGGCAGGGTTCTTTGAGACAAAATATTTTTGTTGCGACTGAAGTGATTCTCTCCAACTAAATATGGAACACGTGTCAAGATGACCAAGTCACGCAAACAAAAGATGAGAACCATTCAGATCTTCAACAACAACAAATTGTAACAAACATCCACGTGGCAGCTCGGCCTGGACTCAACTACATCATGTTAAGGATGTACATGTGGCAGCTTGCCCATAATATGCGCCTATAATTGCAACTATATTCTGTTGAAGGAGAACCCTGCAGCCACCAAAAGTATATACGACACCTATAGCCAACCAACATGATGGCTATAAATATGAGCAACTTAGACATTCCAAGGGCTAGCTAGCTTTTTCTGCTTAAGAGAATATACCCCTCCGGGCGAGCTACATACGTGCACACAATCCCAAGAGAGAGAGAAAAAGAGAAAAGAGAAGAGAGCATCTCTCATTCACTCGTTGGACTGTCAACGGAGTAAAAGAGTCGATGTAGTACTCAATCTCCATCGTCATATTACCCAGATTAAAAAAATATTGTACTTAGATTTTCTGTCTAGAATTTCTTTGTACTTTTTATTTGTTGTTAAACAGAAGTTTTTCCAAACTCAATTTAAATGGAAAACATGCTTAAGAACAAAAGATACAGATACAAAAATATAGGAAGCACCAAAATTAAATAAAGCATAAGTTGGAATAGAATCAAGAAGAACTGAACCTGATATCACATCTCCTATTGGCTCTGCCTCCTCGACTATCATGGTAAATTCTTGCCCACGCTTTGTACCTCTTTGTTGTTGCCGGTGCTGGGCGAACCTCTGTTGCGGTGTCGGTAATGGAGGTCCCCTCTGCTGAACTTCTTGTGGCCTCACATGTGCTCTCTGCGCCGGTGTTGTACCGTAAGCTGCTAGAATCAGAGCCAATTTACACTCCCTCAACCGGTGCCCTGCTGCCCTACAATAAAGGCACACTCCCAGTCTCTTCTTGTAAACCTCCCGCTTATGCCTAATCTTTCTGCAATGTGTGCATTACGGAAACTGGTGTTCCTGCTGCATTGGTGCTCGAAAGGGTACCAAAAACTGGTGTCTTTATGGCTAAACAGCTCTCTACTGCTGGAAATGGGGTTGCTTAGCTGGACACGTTCTGCTGCCAGCTCCCCCCGAGATTTATCTCTCCCCCTCTTATACCTGAGCTCAAAGTCATCCTCTGCTACCTGGGCATCTGCCAAAATCTTCTCGAATGTCATAGTGCGGTGACCCCAGGTGTGTGATTTGATTTCCATAATTAAACCTTTCTTGAACTTTCTTTCTCTCACCAATGGGTTCTGTACCTCTGCGAATCTGCCCAATCAAAAAAACTCGACAGCGTACTCGTCCAACAACATACTCCTCTGGACAAGGTTCTAAAATTGGCTCTCTATGGCACTCAGAGCCATATTTGGGAAGAACTTTTTCTTGAAAAGCACTTTGAAAGCTCCCCAAGTCAATCCAGGTGTCGCAATCCTCGGCTCCGTACGAAACCATGTAAGGGTTATGTCGAACATCTGGTTGCCGGCCGCGTCTATCTATAAACGCTCAAGTATATGCGCTAACCGCAGGATCCTCTCGATGTCCTCTATCCAGTAGACAAAGTACAATATCCCCTCCATTCCCTTGAAGTCCTTGGGCATCATCCTCTTGAAATCAATAATAGTACCTGGCCTCGGCTACTGCAGGATGGGATGAGGCGGTACCACCTGGCGCTGAACTAGTACAACTCTCTCTAGGACTGCAAGTGCTAACTGATGAGTGTTCTCTATCCCCTATCACATCACATTTGACTGGCGGTGCTGAGCCTCCGCTTGGGCCCTCTGGGGCTCCATCATCTCCCAGAAAAGCACAAACATCTGCGCGACACAACTAGTGCTGGGGTGGTGTAAGCTTCTCAGAAATGGCGGGGACAGTCCTCTGAAATGGAGGTAGAGCAGCCCCAAAAGATGTTGAAGTCCCCAACTGAACTGGTGAGGCAACCCTTTGAGCTGGAGAAGGTGGAGTAGTAGCTGTTGCCCGCCTTGGAGGTGGAGAAGTAACCGACCTCGCTGAAACTGCTCCAAAGCGCTGGGATCTGGTCTTCGGTGGTATCCTGAAGACATATCAAATAAATGAATCAATATTGTGCAAGATACAGTATCATCAAAGAAGGACAATTATATTAAAAGAAAGCAAATATTTAGATTGATAAGGATAGCAAAATCAATAGTTTAAAAATATTTCATAGTTATGATTGAGTATCCTCTCACCCTATATCCTAAGTCATATATCCTATAGCCGGCATGTAGTAGTACTCCAAGTCTGAGCACTATGACCTGGACCTGCATGGGCCACCACAAAAATGTATCATGACCCGCACCCGGTGTTGGGGTACGAGTACGTGGGTACGTCCAGCCTATGTAGTAGCATCGGCGGTAGAACGCTGTCTGAGCCAACAATACTATCTAACATCTCGCACAATATATATATATATAACGTACTGTCAAGATATCTCAACTTTAAATGAAGGATAATATAACAATATGATAATCATTACTCAATCACAATAAAACTAGAGAAAGATATGACACGATATGAATAGAAGAAATGGAATACAGAGTCATAATACAATCCAAGTCCAAGGCGAATAGTCTAAGCAAAACACAATAGTATCAAATATAATATATGCCAAAATGTCTAACAGTGACATATACAAATCATAATGGAAGTAACTAAGTCTTCTCGACAGCTAGCACTAGCTCAACATGCTCTATGGGTGCTATCTTAACGGGCTCACCATCCCGTGGCCTGTAATATGGTAGGACATTAATCCTCTAAAGAATCATCTAAAAAATATATCCAGTCAGGATTAGAGCAAAGTACAACAAAATAACAGTTTCAATAATTGACAGAAACTATGAAATAACAATAGTAATGAAAATAAATGATGGAAGTAACTAAACTAGTAAATATCACAAGAAGGAGTATCATGGTAAATAATAAAAATAAACTGAGAACAATATGGTGAGGAACATCAATATAATAAGTTGGAATAAAGAAAATATAATAATAAAATGTGCCTTAAAATATTAGTAAAATATGTGATCGGCTTGGGCCTAACACAGGCTATAAATAAAATGGGAGCTAACTTGACCACACGTGAGTTAAATGATCTTCTAGCTATCACGTGCTGTACTAAATCACGGGCTATAAGGTATGATCACATATCCATTAATACTTTCCTCTTCCCCCGACTCGTACACAGATCTAAATTACGACACGTTATAACACATATATCACGATGCATGGTCTATAATATCATACACTATGATCATGGTCTAAATAATCATGAAGATATTACAGTAATCACTGACTAATCATGAAGAATGACATGACGATCACTGAGTAATCACGACTATAACATCTCATGATGGGGATCCACGTATACCAATCTGTGTAACATCGTGTCAGGAATCAAATATCTCGATACTAAATACATGTAACATAAAGACTATCAAATAAGAAAACTATCAGAGAATATACTATCCTCTGGTCCTGAGCAAATGGTATGACTCGGTGTCCGAGTTGATGTCACACAATCCTATATATGAATATCATGTCAATTGGGTGTATGAAGTGATAAATGTGCTAAAATATGATAAAATATTATTTCTAGGCCATTTCTATGTCAAACTAAGTCAAACTAGGTGTTTACCTTGATTTAGGGCCATACCTAGCTTCTAGGTTGATTGCAAGTCTAAACTAGTAATTTCAAGGTGATACTAGGTCATATCTAGTTTTCTAAGTTTATAACTAGAAAGTATTAATCATACTAGCTATGTTACTAAGATATCTATATACTAGATAGTATGATACTTTATGTATCCTAGTATACCCTCTATTATGAAATTATAACTATAATACTACTATCTATAGTATAAACTCTAATACTTACCTTAGTATTAAAATACATAATATCTAGGTATCAATACCCTTTATCTAACATTACTTGATTCTACCCTCCTATGTATCAACCTATACATTAACTCCCATCTCAAACTTGACACTGATGCATGTTGACACTCAAGGCACTCAGACACAAGCCTTTCATTCACAGTCACCACACTATCAAACACACTCACATACAACTTTCCCCCTCACTTCCTTACTGCTACTGGTGTTTCTGTTACTTCTTTATGGTCTGATTAGACCTATATTTTCTCTTCCCTTCAGTTAACTGCTGATGCTACTTGTTCTTATCTTCCAACACTGCCTGGTCCCCCTCTTAACTTGCAATCACCCACAGCGTACATCCAACCCAATTCCTAATCCCTATACCTGAGCATCACCATCACATCAATACCTATGCCACATTAACAAGGGTCTGCAATTAACCCCCACTCCTTGCAAAACTACGTACCTTGGTACACTTGTAGTGCACAGCTCGAAGACTCCCCTTTAAGTCACTGTCCTAAGCAAATTTATGCACTGCACCCTAGTGCAGTTCACACCCCACTGTTGTGCATTCCTGTAACCACAAGCTTACCCTGGCCTGTAGGTTTCCTATAACACATTACTGCATATCCCTTTACCATTACTAACACGAGCTTCACATCAGTTCTCTCTTCCATCTGTACACATGTGTGTATACACACAATACTTAGCCCAAGCACCACTGGACACAGTGCTAATCACTACTGCATATATACTACACTGTAATCCCTGATACAACAATGTCCCTGCAGTCAAACACACTCAGGCACTATGCATATACATATATATGGCTAATACACCCACTGATACACTATTTCCTCTTACACACAATCATCAGTTCAATCCCCTTTCTATCTAATATACTTAATACCTATACAAATATATTAATGCACTATCTTAACACACCTCCAGTCAAACCTAAGTACTTATTATCCTCTATAAAACACACACTAACAATTATTCCATCAAACACCTATAGTGCACAATTAGGATACTCATGATACACACTCAAACAAGATACCAAAACCCTCAATATTGAACAAATAATAATTATACATATCAATTACATCTATATATAACTAATGTAATGAGTTACAATACAAACTAAAGAAAAATTACATCATCATGCACAAATAACCCAAAATGAACCCCCGTATCATAGCGTATCACAAAGTATCATGATACGTCCTACTCGTATCCAATTGTGGACACATATCTAGCCTCACACATTCAATCTAAGTCTAATTATATCTAATTGACCGAATGAGAAACACTTGGTACACCAATATCGAAATTTTTTCAAATTGGACACAAAACTCAATGTAGAAGTCACAATATAGGTCATATGAACCTAGTTCTTCTTTCTATGGGTAGTCCTTAGTCATGAAAAGGTTCCTAATGGTCAAATACAATATTTAGAGTCTAAATTAAAGGGATTTTTAGAATTGTACCTATTGGGAGATGGATTCCTAATAAATTTCTCAATGGACACAATTATGACACAAGGTCCTAGCCAACCCCTTCTTCTCCAAGTGATCCTTGCAATCCAAGCTTCTAGGCTCCTTAGATGATAAAATTTGGAGGAAATAAGAGTGGTTTGAGGGAAAATTGGTGGAGGGATGAGTCAATTTGGGGAAGAACTGTCACGCCCCAGTCCCAAAATACGTAGGACTAGGAATACGTAACACGCCAGCCGTATGTATACGAACTCCAATATATGGAAACCATATACACACGTACGCTGTACATGAATATCCAATCCACAGTGGTAAATATATGTCATAACAAGTCACACGTAGTTCTATATCTCATCCACAGCACAAATAATAGAATAATGGAAATCAATAACTGAATATCAAAGAAGTAGTCTCAAATAGTAATCTCAAAGTGCAATAGTCGGGTGGAAACAAATCCACTGCAAATCGACTATAATAAACTACTAAAGAGAGAAGAGAATAAACTCTAATATAAGAATAAATGTCTAGAAAAGAATAGCAACTAAAATCTCTAAACAGCTGTAATGAATCACATATAATCAGAAGGTAAGATCTCCTCAGACTGATAGGTAGCGTCAGGTCCAGGTCCATACTCCTGCGGGTACTCCTGCTCACCTATATCTGGAAGGGACCAGGTCCTCAGAGGGACGTAACAAGATACAAAAAGCACATGCCAATAAAGTACTGAAAATAAATATCCATGGGGGTCGCCTAACCATCTATGTGAATGCAGTTTGAGAACAACTTTCTAACAAGTGGGCTATCTGGCCATAAATAGGATTGGCATAGTTCTCTTGGAGATCCAGAGGCCTACAAAGGCATGACGACTTTCGAACGTCGGAGGCCCGCCATGATAATATATAGGGGTCATCATGACCGCGTATCTCCGACGGAGCGTACGGGTTACACAAGGAAAGTGCAAAGGAACCCAAATGCCTTATTGTTCTCCCCACCCAATGCTCTAAGCATGTCATGTCCATGACACGATAAACCTCTAATAACCACCAGGTCTACTAGCATGCAAAATTTCTATTGGCAGTTATCCCTATCCGTCGCACGACCTATACGTACCGGGGGCCAGCCGAGTACGCAAGTCCGTGTCCTACATGTGACTCACACTCGTGTAAGAATAGTGTCATGGCCAATGAAACATAAATGCCTCATGAAAATGGGGTAGTCTCATAAAGTAGGTCCAATGCATATACATAAATAAAAATATAGTACGACGACACCGTCGATGCACCCAAGTTTTCTTGGACGCGCAGTTTATATAGCAGTTAAAATAAAAGAACTAAATAAACAGAAAATAAACATGCATGCCTCATATGAAATATAAATACAGTACAATGGCAAGATATACTTGCCTGGCAAGAAATCTGTAAAGTGTACGCGCCCAAATGTCAAGGACACTGAACCTGGAACTAAGGACTCCGAACAAACGTCTCTGGATACTGAAATAAACATCACCAACGTTTCCGGAATGAGCAAAATAGCTAAAAAGCACATCCCTTTCGTCCAATTTGGACACAGGGGCAAAACCGTAATTTCGAGTAAAAGTGGGGTCCACGTGTGGCCCACTTTGTACCGAAAAGCGTGCCAAGGGTAACAGTCTCTAAATGGGACAAACTATAGGTCAAACAAATTTAGATGTTAATACGAACCCAACGGTATGTCCAAATGTGGATTCCGATGAGCCGAACACTAATTTGTCCAAAAAGTCAACTATGGGGCCCGCCAATTGGCGATTTGGTCAACCGTCTCAGAATTGCGTGAAATTTGGGTCACAGGACCAGCGCATTACCACGAGTCCAGTGGCGCAAGTTTCGTCGCAATCTGACCAGCGTGCACAAAATACTTGCGAGTTCCACAAAAGTGGCGACACGAAATGTGTCCGCGGATACGGTCTGATTCCGGCGCGCTCACGGGTCCGAATCAGTCCCCACGAATTTTCACGTGTCCCGTTATGCTGTGTGCACCATTTGGTACACTTGACACACGGCGGGGCGGTCCCGTTTGGCGGGGCGCGCTCCGATCTCCAACTTTTAAAAAACCGGAAAAGTGGGTGCGCACAGTTTTGTGACGAATATATTTTTGTCCACAGCAACTAATAGCACAAAGTTATAATACAAAAAATAAACTAGGTCATGTAATCTACAGGTATCAAAAAGAATCACCGAATTTGGATCTCTGTGGTGGGAGATACGAACTCGGCAATATGGGTGGTCAATCTGGAATTCTGCGATTGCAGAATTCTGTCTGCTCGTCCAACCTTGGACGCTGTTTTTCACCTAGGGGCACACATTTTCCGAGGTTGACTATAAAACAAATACTGGAGAGGGTTGAGGGAAGATCATACCTATGAAAACGAAATAGCATTTGGTCGAGCGAGTCGACGGAAATTCATGCCGGAGCGAAGGTGCCTCGAGTGGGAGACTGCAGTTCGCGATGTCGGCGTCGACGGGATGGTTGGATGGCTTGGGGAGGCTTCTCTGGCTGCGGTGACGGCTCTAGATGGGAAGAGGAAGTCTAGAGTTTTAGGTTAGGGTTTTAGAGAGCTATTATATGTATATATATATATATATATATAAAATATATTAAGAAGAGAGAGGGGGAAGTTGGAGGCGGGTGAAGGGTTTTAAGTTCGGCTGAAGGCAATAAATTGTTGTTGACATAAGGGGCGGGTCTCTTATGGCCGCTGAAGGAAGCTAGAAATTCTAAGTTGCTTAGGGGCGGTCTTAGCATTCAGCAAGTGCTGGTAGCAAAACTAAAGGGGAATAGTAATTTGTATTATTATTAACATTATTATTATTGTTATTAATATTAGTATTATTATTATAAACTTATTTTCTTTTTCTTTCTTTAAATAAAATATATATACATATATATATTTGTATATACATATATATATATATTTATACTCATAAGAAAATTCATAAAATAGGGTATTGCACATCGTTAGGCTAGCAACTGCTTAAGGGGTCTCATACATGGAATAAATTCCAAAAAATTCCTGATGGTCCCACAAGTCATCTAAGTTCCCGAACACCTAACATAAAAATTATTAAAAATCTATTTCTCCTATTTAGACCTAATTACTATAATTTAATTAATAATTAATAAATAAAAGGGTATATACGATTTTCTAGGAAGGGGGTTTTACAAGAACAAAATTAGGGATTTAATGGAATGGAATGGAATAAAAAGAAGAGAGAGAATTCTTCCCTCCTATAGTGGACGCCCCCCCCATGCTTGGATCTAAAGCAATGTACAATGCAAGCAATGCCCCCACTTACTAGTCATGACGTGACGTATTTAATTAGGAGAGCTATATTAGGAAGCTTCTAATTCTAATAAAAGTTTAATCTAATCTCATAATTAATGAAGAGGGATGTGTCTAATGGGCCTAGTCCAATTGTTGGGTACATTGTGTCAGGTCAAGTCTAGTTAGGTCCACTAGTTTCAAGTCCAAATATATAGGCTAGTATAATACTAATCAATAAATATTAACACAATATATATATGAGATGAATAATTTGAAGTACTGCTACTACGACGCAGGACGGCTACACACTGAAGCGGTATATCCAGCTGCTGCTTGACACCAAGACCCTCACTCTGGACTTCGATGACAAGATAGTTTCCACAAATATGGTATCTCTCAAGTTTGGCAACTACCCGGCGATAAAAGCCCAAGACGGAGTAATCCTGGTCCCCCGGACGACAATGGAGGTTGTCAATCTTCTGTCGGCTCATGACCAAACAGCCGGGATGATACCTCTTACTATGCTGCGTGGGGAGGTTATGTAGCTTTATCCCGATCTTGCTCCAGAATTTATGCAGCAGAAAATACCTTCTGCTACCAAGACTAAGGACAAGAAGTCCAAATCCTGCTATATGGTTTCTATCTTGTCCGAAGAAGCTATAGCAGGAGCAACAAGGTCAGGCCTAGTGTACCAACTAGAGTACAACATACTTGAAGATGGTGTGCTCCTAATTGTCACACTTATAACATCTGATCCGGGTCTATCCCAGCCTCCAGCAGCGGACATGTCTAAGAAGAAAGAAACGCGCTTCGACAAATTACTGTGCAAAGATACTGCTAATGTCACGCCAAGATCTCCCGCAGGAATCGACCGTCCCCGCCAGGCACGAATTACTGCGCCAGCGCTCCTGTAGGACAATCGTTCCCATCTAGATGTGATGTCGTACGAGTCTAAGCTCCGCACGTGCAAGGCCATGATCTAAACATGCAGTAAAATAACTAAGCCATAGAGTCGCACATATAGTCCGAATACAGTAGAATAAGAAACGAACAGGCGATTGGTAACAAGTTTACAGAGTCGTCATAGCGGAAGCAGTGAATAAGAAAAGTAAAAAAGTAAAACAAGGACTTTATTGATATTGCACAAGTATTATAAGCGGCGCTAGGCCAAGATTACAAGTCGCTCAAGCCCTCTCTCTCAAAACAATAAAAGCGTGCCAACTGGCTACAATTATGGAATAATACATAGGATATGTACCAATATTATGTCTTGTATATGTGCTTCAGCTCCGGACGCAATGCTCCAAGGCTCTAGAACAAACTCCATGCCTTAGCACACATGAAGGGATTTTCTGCACCGAACGAGGTTCTCCCACACCCTGCAAACAATCTGGTGGGTTATCATTACATGAATGCACAGATGGGGAGGCTTCTCGTCTTCTCGACAAATTCAAACACGTTATAAAGGTTTTATGCACCATCTATTAAGTTGTCTTTCTATTCTTGCCTTAGGATGAGTTTTATGGCATAATGTATAAGCCTAAATCGTGTGGTAGTACGCCGTGCGATATAAGAGTAACATGGCAAAACTTACCAACTAACCATTCGTCCTTCCCTGTCCAATCCATAAAACCAAGTCAGATCAAGAATGAGTGCATATAAATATGAAAACACATAGCGCATAGGCAAGCATGAATATTACGGGCATAATCTGACTGAGGTGCATGATGCTACTCGAATACTCATGTGAATGTTAACTATACTCATATTGCTCAGATATCTTATACTCAGATTGCCTAAATGTGTTATACTTATAACTCTCATATGTTTCAGATTATTCCTTGTTTAATGCAATGACTCAAAAGCTGATTGTCGCAACCTAGCCAACTATATCTATATGAAGGTCATTGGCATAGCCATACATGATGAGTTATAGTTAAGGTGGACGGTAATTCTTGCAGTCGTGAGTAGCTAACTCTGCTAGAAGTCCCAAACTTACCCGTGCTAGGCCATTAGCACGACGAAACTGACGTTTCGCCTAGTTTCGGATCAGCCCCGGTGCCTCAGGTGCACCATCCGAAGGAAATCCTACACCTTGTGCACAAGTTGTCCGTAACCATGCATGTCCTCTTGTTTATTGCTTTTGTTATGGTAACACGACGATGGTTGCAGCACAGGTATTTCATTACCCGCTATACGCCATCCCATCTTACCCGTGCTTGGCCATTAGCACGACAATCTTTATTTGCTTAAATCTTATAACTTCTTGTTTATAAGCGGCGACAGTGGTAACGTGGCACGAGCCTGCTATAAGCCATCCCGAGCGATTCTTGTTCTTATTTACTTATCAGTGCAATTTAGTTCCATTACTTGATAATTCCATTACTTTCTTATATCTTTTTCTAATCATTCATTATGTATTCCCCGTTACGGGAAATCGCCTTGGTGACCTTATGGTCCCGAAGCCTTGTCATGTTTTCTATTGCATGGCTCAGAATGACTATTTTTATAGTCTTCCTGCCTCAGGAAGGTGGACCTTGTTCTGTGTAGTGATTCTATATCGTGACATTATCTTTGTGACAAGCATTGCATATAAGATTGATAGCATAAATACATCAATTTGACCAATTAAGACAATAAGACGGAGTCTACTTTTATGAAGCTAAGGTAGCATGCGAGGGTCTAACTATAAGCAAAGTTTTATTTCCATATTCTAACACAAGAAATACTTGATAGAATTATTCCCTTAGCTAGGTGCATTGTATTCATATTAGCATGCAATGGGTGATTCATCTAGCGACTAGCATGTATCGTCCGTATTTTTAAGTGTGCAGGCTAAGCAAAGACAGGTTCATCGTAGTCACCCATCTTAGCGATGATTTACCTCGGTCGAGCGATACTCAGAGTGCGCCATTGAAAGTCTAAGTCTGAACTCCTGAAAGGTCAAGTCTGAAATCCCTTGCCTCAAGCAAGTCTTCTAACTGAGCAAGGTGGGTCGGGTCGTTGCACTAGCGCCGTTTGAATCGGCTCTCCCCTTCAGCGAAACGGATCGTTACATTATACACCACTCAGAATAAGTCTCGGCCTCGAGGCTTCCTGAGCACAAACCGTTCTATCACAAGACTATCAAATCTATCTCAAGTATAACAATATGTGTTACGTGTGCGCTAGGTCTATCTTATTGAATGACTCTATTATTCAATACAAGCTCTAACTTGGACTCAATTGCTCCTTAACACGGAACATATATCACTTAATATAGGGTACATTATAATCCATCTTGAATGATGATATAAGGCTGAGGCAAACTTATCCAAATCGTTATACTCGTCCATACGAATCTAATATATTCACTTGCACTAGCATTCGGGATCAGTATATCGCGAGTCTGGATCATGCATATATTCAAGGCGTCCCTCAAACACATGCATGTCAACCAACTTAGCAATAATAAAGTCTTTGCACTCGAGTTCAACATTGTTTGATAATAAACGAAAGAAATAAAACTAGGTTTATACGAAACCCTTTCTTTGGTTTACAAACAAGAAGTATAATTAATCCTATACGAGGATGTCAAGTACAAAATTTAATCTGGGTAAATATTGCTATAGGAGTCTGATCTACGGTCGATCACTTTGTCCCTTGGACCACACGATGATGAAGAAGTGTTGTAGAAGAAGGAATAGCTTCAAAGATTGCAAGAGGGAGTGGATGCTCGATGCCAAAATCGTCGATCACTACTCTCTGTCTGTACTCTTCTCTCTCAAGAATAACTTTCTGACCTTTGTTCTCCGAGTTTTTGACCCTATTTTTTGACCTTATTTTCCGACCTTGGACCTCCGTGGATGGAGGTCTCTATTTATAGCGTTTTAGTGACAGTAACCATCCAGTCGGCGTAGAAGCCGGACAGTGGAGAGTGTAGCACTTTTTACGCGGCGGTTATAATAACTGCCACCCACGTATAAATGATCTTCTGAATCCGCGTGTGACGCGTGTCCCATGATGAGGTAACACGTATAATTGCTGCAAAGATCACGGCATGCAATCCACGTAGGTAACTACCCCTCGCATAGAAAAGGTTGACGTAGAAGCCAATGACTGTCACCATGGCGTAGAAGCCAAATAGTTATCAAACTGGCATAGAAGCCACGTAGGCATAGAAGCCCAGTAGCTGTCAAACTAGCATAGAAGCCAGGTAGGCGTAGGAGCCTGATGTTGAATGGATAGGTAGCTAGCGTAAAAGATAGCCGATCCTCCTTCCTTGATTGAGGTCTTGAGCGTATTCTGGACCAAATAGCCTTATCACGCACCAATACAAATATAGCCTGAGTTGGCATATTCCGAGGAGATAGCGTACAGCGTGCTCCTGTAGTTGAAAATAGCCAGGTCAGCGTATTTTAAGAAGATAGCGTACAACGTGCTCCTATAGCTAAAAATAGCCTGATGGCGTAATATGCAGAGGTGATGATGTTGACGTATTAGTCATAATTATGGCTCATCCAGTCTTTGAAAATAGAACCAAATCTCGTGCATTAAATGCAGAGATCTGCCCCTATCACGCGCATTAACTATAGAGACGTGCCTCGAGCTCTGTACGAAGAGCAGCTTTTGACGTGGCGATTTGTTTCGTCTTCTGCTGAGCGTAAAAGCTCACATCTGCCTGTATAAAACTAGGTAGCGTATTCCCTTGAATGCGTAAAAGCAATTTATATCAAGGAAATGTCACTAAACGACGGTCTGGGTCTCTGTGCCGAATCATCATTACAGCCGTCGTCTGGATATTTATGCAGTACTCTTTGTCAGGAGTCAGGTTCACTGCATGATCTGACAGGTTTATTCGAGGAATACGAAGAGTTTCCCGTACGACTTCCCACTGCATTAAAAGCGAGTAGGTTTTACGCCGAGAGGGCGATGTAACAACCTTTTTATGCCGAAGCAGCCTGGAAATACTGCATTACGCGGATTGTTCTGGATCTATATTTTACGCTGTACTTAGCGGTGAAGCTCTGTTGTACGCTGATGGCTCTGAAGTCATGTCTTACGCCACTCAGCACTGAAACTCTACTTTACGCAGGTTTTATGCATACTGCGTACAATTCTGCAGCATATTTTTCATGCTTCTACAAGACCCCCTTCAAAGTTTTCAAATTTCTCGTAATTTGAAATACTTTGAATGAAGCATGAAACGGTCAAGTCTGACTCGTTCCTCGAGGCTGATTTCTCGGCAGATTTTTGGGAGTTTATTGGGATTCAGTGTGTTCTTTTTTGCCTATATAAAGGCTGATGAGTTAACCTGTTCTTCCCATATTTCTTTTACCACACAGAGATGGTTGCCGAGGTTCATCTTGCTGACTTGAGGAAGAAGAAGATCATGTTCTTCCAGCATGTAAGAAGCCAAAAAAGAAGGCATCTTCGAGCAAATATCTTCTGCAACGATGGATCATGGAAGGATATCATAGCTTCCTTTGCTCGGGTGATCAGCAATTTTATATGGCGATTCATCCAGGAGAGAGAAAGGGCCACATTCGACCACACATCTTGCAAGCTGTATTTTCTCCCGTTACGACGGTAGACGTGGGCAGACAAACTGGCCCTGTCTTCCTGTCTTCCAGTATTGAGTTGGGTCTGAATCCCAACTCAATCTGTCATGGCGTACGGAGTGTAACACCCCATTCCGCTCAAGCGGACTACCGTCTCAAACGGCAATCGTGCAGCTGTCCCGACCCGCTTTGCCTCGATCAAGAAGCAAAGGATATCCAGACTTGCCCCTACAGGAATCCGGCTTGGACTTTCAGAGGCTCGCTCAGACGTATCGCTCTACCGAGGCGAATCATCGCTAAGGTGGGTGGCTACGATGAACTTGTCTTTGCTTAGCCAGCACACATAAAAATCTGGAATGTTCATGCTAGTCGCTAGGTGAATCACTCCCTGCATGCTAATAAATCTAACGCACCTAGCTAAGGGAATAATCCTAACTCATATTGCTTGCTAGAACATGGAAAAGGAAATACTGCTTATATTCAGACCCTCGCATGCTAAGTCCCTTAACGGTTTCATCTCTCGGACTACCTTCGGGCCCGAGCAAACGTGATTGCTTATGTTCCTTAGAAATGCATGCTTGTCTGCTTGTAATGTTGCCATATTTTCATCCAAACCCCGAAGACTACTACGTAGTCGTTCCATGCCTGAACGAACCTGCAAAGTATCCGGGACCGTTAGGTCACCAAGGCAGCCCCTAACCAGGGAATGCATCAAGACAAGTTATTGTACAGAACCAAGATTCAAGTATCCCGTATACTCGTGTACTCGTGTTCCCGTGCACTCGTGTTCTCGTGTTCTCGTATTCTAGTGCACGCGTGTTCTCGTGTATCTCGTGTAATCGTGTTGCCTGAGATTGGTTAAATCGTGTTGCCTGAGATTGGTTAAATTGTGTTGCCTGAGATTGGTTAACCCTGACTTGCATGTCGCGGACTAGTTCCACGGACGGTCACCGGGGCACTGGGGCCGATCCGGTCCGGATGGAGCTCGTGTGTAGTCTCGTGTACAGGGAGGATAGCTTGCAATGCATCGTGTTCGTGTGCCTCGTGTACACGCGTAGCATGCTATCCTTGTCCTCGACTACGTCCATAATGGCTTTGCCAGCGACCGTGTTCATATAGATAAGTCATCCTCGCTTAGCGGCTATCCGCGTGCGAGTCACTGCATCACATCAAGAACAACTAAACACCTGAACGATCATGTTAAAACGACCCTCCTGTTTGCATTTGCTTGCCTCCTGAATGTTTATACATGCCTCTGCTCGAATTTATACTGTTTGCCTAAATGGTTGCCTTGGACAGGGAAGGAGATGGTAAGTTGGTAAGTCTCGCCGTGTTTCCTCTAACATTACACGGCGCACTGCCGACACGTTAGGCTATACAATATCTGCATGAAACTGATCCTAAGGCAACTAGAAAGACAACTGAATAGTTGTGCACGGAACCTGTATTACGTGTTTGGATTTGTCGAGCGGGCGAGTAGCTTCCCCACCAGTGCATTCAATGTACTGATAATCCACCAGTTTGTATGCAGGGTGCGGGAGAATCTCGTTTGGTGCGGACGCCTCCTTCGTGCGTGCTAAGGCCAGGAGTTCCCTCTGAAGCCTTGCAACGGTGCGTCCGGGACTGAAGCACATATACAAGACATAAGTTGTGAACATCGCCT
The DNA here is from genome assembly GCA_036927795.1 of Iris macrosiphon. NCBI lineage: Eukaryota > Viridiplantae > Streptophyta > Magnoliopsida > Asparagales > Iridaceae > Iris > Iris macrosiphon. Next base: position 129,267,799 of record JAYESA010000008.1, on the reverse strand, counting down.
GACCATCGCCTGTACAAATCATTCCACAGTTGTAGCCACTTGGCACGCTTTTACTGTTTGAGAGAGAGAGGCTTGAGCGACTTGTAATCTCGGCTATACGCCGCCTGTAACACAAGTTTATATCAATAAAAGAGCTTGCTTTACTTCAACTTGTATTTCAATGCTTTCGCTATATTTGTCGACTCAGTGAACCTGTTACCGATCGCCTATGCGTTCATGACTCCGCTGCACTCGGACAATCTATGCGACTCTGTGGCTTAGAACTCTAACTGCCAGCCAATGAACCATGGCCTTGCACGGGCGTGGATCACGCTCGTGCGGCATCACGTCCGGATAGGTTAAGCGATCGTTCCGCGGGAGCGCTGGCGAGGGTGATTCCCGCCTAGCGGGAATGGCCGATTTGCCTACGGGAGATCGGGGCGTGACATGTTGGTATTAGAGCCTGGCTTCTACGCCTTTATCCTCAATTCGATATCTCTGTTTCGAAAGCTCGTTCGTGGGTTATGTGCACGCTCTCTCTCAATGCCTCGATGGGATGTTCTAACTATAAGTCTAAATACTTTCAAAATACGTTTTGATTGATTGATTGCCTGTCTGGTTGTATGCTGCGAGTGGCCTTTGTGCCAACCTGTGCGAACCCCTGAGAGTATCGCTAGTAGCTTGTCCGATTTTCACTAACCCTAAGTTTGGCTGAATGCATCTATTCGAGGGATGCCTTGAACTAGTGCACCATCCAAGACTTAAGAAAATGTGAAACTCGAGTGCTAAGACTTCGCTATCACTGAGCTGATTGACGTGTTCACGCTAGAGGGTACCTTCAAAAGTGCGCACGATCCAGTCTAAGAGATATGCTAATTTTGAAGCTTGTGCAAGTGAAGATCCAAATGAACAAGTACAAATGACTTGTCTAGGATTGCCTCAACCCTAGATTACTGCTTGTCCTTAGTAAGTCTCGAGGACGAGACTTTTTCTAAGTTAGGTAGGATGTAATACCCCGTTCCGCTCAAGCGGACTACCGTCTCAAACGGTAATCGTGCAGCTGTCCCGACCCACTTTGCCTCGATCAAGAAGCAAAGGATATCCAGACTTGCCCCTACAGGAATCCGGCTTGGACTTTCAGAGGCTCGCTCAGACGTATCGCTCTACCGAGGCGAATCATCGCTAAGGTGGGTGGCTACGGTGAACTTGTCTTTGCTTAGCCAGCACACATAAAAATCTGGAATGTTCATGCTAGTCGCTAGGTGAATCACCCCTTGCATGCTAATAAATCCAATGCACCTAGCTAAGGAAATAATCCCAACTCATATTGCTTGCTAGAACATGAAAAAGGAAATACTGCTTATATTCAGACCCTCGCATGCTAAGTCCCTTAACGGTTTCATCTCTCGGGCTACCTTCGGGCCCGAGCAAACGTGATTGCTTATGTTCCTTAGAAACGCATGCTTGTCTGCTTGTAATATTGCCATGTTTTCATCCAAACCCGGAAGACTACTACGTAGTCGTTCCGTGCCTGAACGAACCTGCAAAGTATCCGGGACCGTTAGGTCACCAAGGCAGCCCCGAACCAGGGGAATGCATCAAGATAAGTTATTGTACAGAACCAAGATTCAAGTATCCCGTATACTCGTGTACTCGTGTTCCCGTGCACTCATGTTCTCGTGTTCTCGTGTTCTAGTGCACGCGTGTTCTCGTGTATCTCGTGTAATCGTGTTGCCTGAGATTGGTTAAATCGTGTTGCCTGAGATTGGTTAAATTGTGTTGCCTGAGATTGGTTAACCCTGACTTGCATGTCGCGGACTAGTTCCACGGACGGTCATCGGGGCACTGGGGCCAATCCGGTCTGGATGGAGCTCGTGTGTAGTCTCGTGTGCAGGGAGGATAGCTTGCAACGCATCATGTTCGTGTGCCTCATGTACACGCATAGCATGCTATCCTTGTCCTCGACTACATCCATAATGGCTTTGCCAGCGACCGTGTTCATATAGATAAGTCATCCTCGCTTAGCGGCTATCCGCGTGCGAGTTACTGCATCGCATCAAGAACAACTAAACACCTGAACGATCATGTTAAAACGACCCTCCTATTTGCATATGCTTGCCTTCTGAATGTTTATACATGCCTCTGCTCGAATTTATACTGTTTGCCTAAATGGTTGCCTTGGACAGGGAAGAAGATGGTAAGTTGGTAAGTCTCGCCGTGTTTCCTCTAACATTGTACGGCGCACTGCCGACACGTTAGGCTATTCAATATCTGCATGAAACTGATCCTAAGGCAACTAGAAAGACAACTGAATAGTTGTGCACGGAACCTGTATTACGTATTTGGATTTGTCGAGCGGGCGAGTAGCTTCCCCACCAGTGCATTCAATGTACTGATAATCCACCAGTTTGTATGCAGGGTACGGGAGAACCTCGTTCGGTGCGGACGCCTCCTTCGTGCGTGCTAAGGCCAGGAGTTCCCTCTGAAGCCTTGCAACGGTGCGTCCGGGACTGAAGCACATATACAAGACATAAGTTGTGAACATCGCCTGACCATCGCCTGTACAAATCATTCCACAGTTGTAGCTACTTGGCACGCTTTTACTGTTTGAGAGAGAGAGGCTTGAGCGACTTGTAATCTCGGCTATACGCCGCCTGTAACACAAGTTTATATCAATAAAAGAGCTTGCTTTACTTCAACTTGTGTTTCAATGCTTCCGCTATATTTGTCGACTCAGTGAACCTGTTACCGATCGCCTATGCGTTCATGACTCCGCTGCACTCGGACAATCTGTGCGACTCTGTGGCTTAGAACTCTAACCGCCAGCCAATGAACCATGGCCTTGCACGGGCGTGGATCACGCTCGTGCGGCATCACGCCCGGATAGGTTAAGCGATCGTTCCGCGGGAGCACTGGCGAGGGTGATTCCCGCCTAGCGGGAACGGCCAATTTGTCTGCGGGAGATCGGGGCGTGACACGGAGGGTGGGCTCTTGAATAATTTATACAAGCCCAGTTCTGTACCCTCCCGCCATTAATCATTTTTTTGTTAATCGGTCGCAAAAATCGATTAACTGCTGAAGAAGACGAAAAAAGATCTCCACCAATATGAGAACCTGGCAGAACAGATTCTCGACGTGATCTTTAAATGAAAATGAGAAACCCTTGGTAGAACAAGGATTTCCATCATATGTAATCATGATTAATAAAATTGTCTTCTTTTACGCATCTGATGATTTGTCATATTTTTGTTGTGATGAAGTCTGAATATGTGTAGCTTCGACACGTCTGAATAACTTTACGCCGACTCTGATAAAAATAGTATCTGGTCCCGTCCCGTCTTTTACGTATAACTGAAGACACGTAGAAAGCTGCTTAGCATTTAGGTCGAATATTCGAACTGTCCTGCTGTTTTGAATAAGGAATTGCGTAGAATTATGAACTGTCACTTCTTCTGATAAGAAGAACTCTTGTTCAGACCATCATCTTCAAGAATGATTTCCTAAAAATCCTTTGAAAATAGGACAAGAAATGGCTGTCAAAACTGACCATGCTTGAACTGTAGAGAAAAGATTCTGACTGGATTTTGGATGAACTTCCAATCGACCCAAGAAGAAGAGTCATTTTTAATGCTGAACTCTGTATGTATTGGGTACTTGGAACATTTTGTGGCCATGAAGGAGCATCTTCTGCGTAAACCCTTGTAATTTGCCATCTTGAGAATTGTTCAGATATATGCATACTCTGGCCTGCATATTTTAAGATATACGGAAAGTCATAGATCCGTAATATAGATGAGCATAAAATCATTGGTGTGGCCTCTCGAGCGTAAAAACTGCTGAGCATAAAAGCATCCGGGCGTAAAATCGTAGATTTATAGCCACTGAAAAGAAAATTTTCGAGCGTGAAGTCGTAGATTTGTTGCCTCTGAGCGTAAAAAGCTTCTGAGCGTAAAATCATAGATTTGTAGCCTCTGAGCGTGAAGTCATAGGTTTGAAGCCTCTCGAGCGTAAAAGCTACTGAGTGTAAAAGCATCCGGGCATAAAACCATAGACTTATAGCCTCTGAGCGTAAAACCGTAGATTTGTGACTTCTCGAGCGTAAAAGCTCCTTAGCGTAACAACCGTTAATTTGCTCTGCGCGAAAATTTTGAATCCGCTGACTGTCCGTCTTCCCTAAATGATAGGCTGACGTGGTCCCCAATCATAACCGAATATTAAATATCGGATTTGGTTAGGGATTCGAAGAGTTTATCTGAATTCTATAAATACCCCAAGGCCTTCAGAGAAGAAACTCTTTATCTGTCTTTTGCGAAAGAAAAACCTTCGTTTCTTTGAGAACTCTTCTTCGTTTCTTCTCTGAGCACTCTGAGTTTTTAGCAATGGCAACGAAATAACCATCCACCGCTAAGGAAAAGAAAGCTGCCTCCTCTTCTCGCTCCTCTGCTCAAGCACGAGCGACTCACATCGGGCTGAGCGAACCCCGCTCTGAATGAAGTGTCCCACTGTCAAGCTGTGCACCGGGCATTATAGGTAAAGCTTTTGGGACATCAAAAACGAAGAAAACCCTTCGCACACGTTATACGTGAACGCGCTAGGTCATCTTCTATGCTGAGAGCCTCTTCGAGGAAGATGATGCACAAAGATGTTTTATCATTTATGCCCACATTCCTAATGTGTCAGCGTAAAAACTCCATATTTTTGCAGTCTGGCGTAAAAGCTTTGACTGTCGAAATTTGGCGTATACTACAAGTTTTGGGTGTTATGCTCTGGATGAAAATTTCGGCATAACAACTCAAATTTTGGTAGTCTGGCTTAAAACACAGACTGTCAGATTTTTGTGTATACTGTCAATCTTGAATTTTACGCCTAGGAAATAGGTTCCAGCGTAAAAACTCAAGTTTTTTTACAGTCTTGGCATAAAAGTACAGACTGTTGACCTTGGGCGTAAGCTGCAAGACTGTAATGTCTAGTATAGAAACTGACATATTTTTTTTGCATTTTGTAGTTGACTTGCAGATACCTCCGTTGGCTGAGGTGATGGGTTCTGCTGCTAGGATGCTGAACTCCAATTACCTGAAGGATTTGTCCTACGTATCATTTCCTATTTCTGGAACTCAGTATCCTGAAGGAAAGGGAATTCTGATATCGTCTCAAGGAGAGCGTATGCTGTTGAGCATGATCAACGGAGAGCCCCTGACGTATATAGATGGGGCCAAATATATAAAACCAGCTTTCCTCTTCAGGGATATGATTGATAAACAATCCCAGACGAAGTCCAAGAAGGAAAAATGGGTTTTTACTGCTGGGGGCATGGTCATGTACCTGCCCAGGATGACGAGAGATTATCCTATCTCGGTATTCTTCCATGCCACGCATCCCAGAAAGATGTCGTGGATCCTGACCCCTAATCTTCACGGCCAGCCGGGGAAGATTTTTTATCAGAAAGGATTATACCAATGATTATTTGTGAGCCGCCCTTCAGGCCCGGTCATGCCTTTCAGGGGATTATTTTTGGGCAGTGTCCCGAGTGAAGACACTTCACTGCTCCAACCAGTCCAATTACCGACTTTCTGTAATGACTTCATGGGGCATGGAGGAGTATACCCCAAGGTTAATCCTCAGACCAGCGGGTGGGTTAGCCCTGGGAATCTTTGAAGGGCCCGCTTAAGTGCCTGGCCCCTAAAGAACTTTCAGACGGAGCTGGAGAGCATTAGTCTGTTCGCGGTTGTGAGTGCTACCAGTGTTGGGTTACCTCTCAATCCCAACCTATTTTTGGCTTTGATGGAGCGGTATATCTCGCTCACTGGGACTTCTGCCACTCCACTAGGGGAGTTGGAATTGGCCCTTCACGAGATGGCAGAGATTTCAAGACTGCCAATGGGGGATACTCCTTATGAAGAGTATGTTCCCACAAACAGGGAACTGGGGGATACAAACCCTAGGATAGTAGCAGTGTACCAGGAGCTAATGAGCCATTATTTAGCGTGCACCGCCTTCTATAATGAGCCCTCTGATTTGGCTTATACCAATAAATGGGCGTCCTATCTCTTCTTTCATCATGCCAGAGATGCTAAGCCAGACAAAGTTGTGGATAGCAGGGACAGGCCTTTGAACTTTCTGAGCGTACTCAATGCTCAAATAGTCGATGATCTTATTGAAGATGCTGGGGCTTAAGATAAATTTCTCGATGAGGGTATAGGGAATTATCCTGCAGGCACTAAAGCCTACAGTTATATGAGGCATTGCCGCAGGCCTTTGTCAAGGGAAGCTCAACTGGCTGGCTTTCTCTCTGTATGGCTACGCCGATTGGTAGTACCTGGCATTGCATCTTCGGATCGCATTCACCATAACACCTTATGGCCTGCAGTGCGTTTGGTGTTTGGGGCAAGACTGGGCCTGCTCTCTGCCATGGTATGCCGAATACAAGCTGGCCTGAGGGCCATTACTGATGGGCTGCTTGCAGACGAAACACTGCGTGACAACTTTCCCAGGGTAGAATTACCGTTCCTGTATCTGATGGGATGGTTAATTCTTCATAACCACAGAGTGGTGTCTTCCGGCTCTGCCAGTAGTTCGGGGAATAATTTTTTGTTGAATTAGAAGAATTCCACCTGGAACGTGACTACCGTTGTAGACTGTCGGCGAGCATTAATTTTTGCTCATAACTGGAAGCTCTTCTGTATCGTCCCCACTGTACATATCAATCAACAGGGGACGAGACTTCAGGATTCAGGTGAAGGAAAGACCGTTCTTTCTCCTGAAGGTTTTTATTGGTTGGTCTGCATTAGACCTTCCCATTTATTATACAGAAGTGAAGACCATTGCTTCTTGGAGCCCTATCTGCCTAGTCGATTCGTCAGGCAGTTTGGGTATGACCAATTGCACGTGAGAAATGCCATCACTAGCTTCAAGTCCAGAGGTGGACTTATTGATAGAGCGAGAGGATGGCGGTACTTCATAATGGGTTATACTGGAGTGGCCTTTACTGTGCCTGCGACTTCTCTCTCCATGGAGTTACGCATCCTCCATTCGTACGCCCAGTTTTATGTAGCCATCAATACCTTCTATTGCGATTTTGATATGCGTGGAAGTTTTAGGATGCCTTCACATAAGTCCGCTGGAAGAGAGGAAGTCCCATCAGTTTCTTCTGACGAGGGTGAAGACTCTGTCAATCCAGATGAGTTTTTGCTGACAGTACCGAGAGGCGTAATACCTCCGCCTGCAGAGCCTCTGGTTATCCCTAGTAAGTGAAGGGCTCCTATTCTGAAGGAGACTTCCTCTCGCAAGAAAAAAAGACTGTTAGTGGTCCTGTCATGACTTCCAGCCATGAGGCTCCTAGGAGTGAACCTGTTGTTTTCCCTGTTAGGGATAATTTTTTGACTAGAGGTCCTTCGCCTATTAGAGAGGGAACCTCCACAGTTTCGGCTAGCAGTGCCGGAGATTCTTTGCTCGAGACTTCTGTCGCTGCTACCGCTTCAGGTAGTGCTACGAGATCGCCTTCGAGGCCGAGCAAAATAAGATTGCATATACCTTTATCCAGACCAGTAACGGGAGTAACCCCTGCTGCGTCTGTAAGTATATCTAGCGAGATTCTACCTGGTAAACCTCGAGTAGATCTTGGTGAAGACCTGGAGGAATACATGCCATTGTCATTTGGCGCACCCCCTTCTCCATGTATGACAGCTTGCTTAACATCATTAAGAAATGATTTAGCTGTACTGGCTGCAGACGCGACATATATACCATCGGCCATAGGTAAATGTCGTCTTCACGCCTCTTTTTAGAAAAATTAACATCAGGTTGATATTAACTTTCTCTTGTTTGTCTTCTTTTCAGGGGAAGACATCTACGGGGAGGGCAGAGTCGACGCAACTTTTGGCTTTGTTGCAGCTCCTGTCGATGACACGGAGGTGCCCGACTTTGAAGAGGAAATATTTTTGGGTGCCGGCTCGCCCGAAACAGTTCCGATATCTCGAGAGGAGGATGAGCCTGTTATCACGACTATGCCTCCTTTGAGTACGTCAGCCACTTCGACCGTTGTTGGTGTCTCTACCTTTGTCGCACCATCTACTGAAGCGACGACTGTGACGACACCCTCTGCAGTCATTCCTAGAAGGGGATTCGCCGATATTGCAGCCACTCCCAGCGTCCATTTGGATCTCGCCATGCTAATTGAGCAGTATACTAGTATTTTCTACACCACTTTAAAAATGCTGCTATCAATGGTGCTGGAGAAGAATCTAGGCTTCGAGGCTCTGAGGAGGTCCTCCAAGTTTGCGATAACACCGATCAGAGATTTCAACGACGCTGGGAGAGCTGATGCACTGGAGCAGATAGTTAATAGTTTGGAACAACCCATAAACAATTATTTGCAACTATCCCAGGGCAGCATTGATGACCTGATTCAAGCTAAATATGACTATTTGACTGCGAGGCTTATTGGGGAGATGGAAACTCTGAGCAAGTCCATCGAGGCTCAGCAGAAAGAGATGAATGAAGATTATACCGTATTGGAGTATGTCATTCCCCAGCAGAGTCGCCATCTTGTGTTTGATAATAACAAAAGAAATAAAACTAGGTTTATACGAAACCCTTTCTTTGGTTTACAAACAAGAAGTACAATTAATCCTATACGACGACGTCAAGTACAAAATTTAATCTGGGTAAATATTGCTATAGGAGTCTGATCTGCGGTCGATCACTTTGTTCCTTAGACCACACGATGATGAAGAAGTGTTGTAGAAGAAGGAATAGCTTCAAAGATTGTAAGAAGGAGTGGATGCTCGATGCCAAAATCGTCGATCACTACTCTCTATCTGTACTCTTCTCTCTCAAGAATACCTTTCTAACCTTTGTTCTCCGAGTTTTCGACCCTATTTTCTAACTTTATTTTCTGACCTTGGACCTCCGTGGACGGAGGTCTCTATTTATAGGGTTTTAGTGACAGTAACCGTCCAATCGGCGTAGAAGCCGGACAGTGGAGAGTGTGGAACTTTTTACACGGCAGTTATAATAACTGCCACCCACGTATAAATGATCTTCTGAATCCGCGTGTGACGCGTGTCCTATAATGAGGTAACACGTATAACTGCTGCGAAGATCACGGCATGCAAGCCACGTAGGTAACTGCCCCTCATGTAGAAAAGATTGACGTAGAAGCCAATGACTGTCACCATGGCATAGAAGCCAAATAGTTATCAAACTGGCGTAGAAGCCAGGTAGGCGTAGAAGCCCAGTAGCTGTCAAACTGGCATAGAAGCCAGGTAGGCGTAGGAGCCTGATGCTGCATGGATAGGTAGCTAGCATAAAAGATAGTCGATCCTCCTTCCTTGACTGAGATATTGAGCGTATTCTGGACCAAATAGCCTTATTACGCACCAATACAAATATAGCCTGAGTTGGCGTATTCCGAGGAGATAGCGTACAGCATACTCTTGTAGCTAAACATAGCCCGGTCAGCGTATTTCAAGGAGATAGCGTACAGCGTGCTCCTATAGTTGAAAATAGCATGATGGCGTAATATGCAGAGGTGATGATGTGGACGTATTAGTCATAATTATGGCTCACCTAGTCTTTGAAAATAGAACCAAATCTTGTGCATTAAATACAGAGATCTGCCCCCATCACGCGCATTAACTGCAGAGACGTGCCTCGAGCTCTGTACGAAGAGCAGCTTTTAACGTGGCAGTTTGTTTCGTATTCTGCTGAGCGTAAAAGCTCACATCTGCCTGTATAAAACTAGGCAGCGTATTCCCTTGAATGTGTAAAAGCAATTTATATCAAGAAAATGTCACTAAACGACGGTCTGGGTCTCTGTGCCAAATCATCATTATAGTCATTGTCTGGATATTTGTGCAGTACTCTTTGTCAGGAGTCAGGTTCACTGCATGATCTGACAGGTTCATTCGAGGAATACGAAGAGTTTCCCGTACGACTTCCCACTGCATTAAAAGCGAGTAGGTTTAAAGCCGAGGGGGCGATGTAACAACCTTTTTACGTCGAAGCAGCCTGGAAATATTGCATTACGCGGGTTATTCTGGAGCTATATTTTACGCTGTAGTTAGCAGTGAAGCTCTGTTGTACGCCGATGGCTCTGAAGTCATGTCTTACGCCACTCAGCACTGAAACTCTGCTTTACGCGGGTTTTATGCATACTTCATACAATTCTGCAGTGTATTTTTCATGCTTCTACAAATATATCACTGTGTCTTGGATCGTACACACGTTCAAGGTGTCCCTCAAACATATGCATTCAAACAAACTTAGCGATAGTGAATTCGGACAAGCTACTTGCAAAAATCTCAAGGGTTCTCGTCTTACAAATCACAATGATACCTCCAACGGGATCAACCAAAATCTAAGTCATTTTCCAAATTCTACTCAAATCAAGCATTACACTACCGTCAAGCACGATCTATCTGATCTACCGACTGGCATCCATGTCCTATCGTCCATTCTGTTTGTGTCAAACATAACACACACTTATCGTTCCAAGTCTTACTCTAATTCTTGCTGTCCCAGTTCTATGGCTTGCTCAAGCCATACACTAAAGTCGGTTACAGAAGTTCTTTTACACAGCACAGGGTTGTCTGCCTAATTACTAGGTTAGCTCACAATGTCATAGGTAAACTTTATGCCCACGACTCATCTTGCAGATTTATCGCACGATAATTGCCCCAATTTCTAAGGTCAAACCATTGTTCATTTGTACGAGATATTTTATCCATGCTCGTTTTACTAAGATTTCTAAACATCGAGACAGACCATCCTACAGCGAAATAAAAAATAAACAGACGATTAGTAACAAGTTCACAGAGTCGTCATAGCGGAAGCAGTAAATAACATAAGTATAGAAGTAAAATAAGCACTTTATTGATATTGCACAAGTATTACAAGCGACACTAGGCCGATATTATAAGTCACTCAAGCCCTCTTTCTTGAATCAATAAAATGGTGCCAAGTGGCTACAATTATGGAATGATACATATGCAATATTCCAACATTATGTCATGTATATGTGCTTCAGCTCCGGACGCAATGCTCCAAGGCTCTAGAGCGAACTCCACGCCTTAGCATGCACGAAGGAGTTTTTCGTAACGAACGAGGTTCTTCCGCACCCTGCAAGCAATATGGCGGGTTATCAGTACATAAATGCACTGGTAGGGAGGCTTCTCACCTGCTCGACAAATCCAAACACGTTATAAAGGTTATGTGCACCATCTATTAAGTTATCTTTCTATTCTTGCCTTAGGATCAGTTTTATGGTATAATGTACAAGTCTAACTCGTGTGGCAGTGCACCGTGTTATATAAGAGTAACACGATGAAACTTACCAAATTATCGTTCGTCCTTCCTTGTCCAATACATGAAACCAAGTCAGACCAAGAACGAGTACATATAAATATGAAAACACAGAGCGCATAGGCAAGCATGAATATCACGAGCATAATCTGACTGAAGTGCATGATGCTACTCGAATACTCATGTGAATGTTATTGTCACTACCATATAATCTAGGAGAGGGTATTTTGGTTATTTCATAATTAAATAAATATTATGCATGTTGAATACTTATTTATTATATTATTTAATTATTGTTAGATGTTAGTTTATTATTTTGGAATTGTGTTAGTAGACCTAAATAGTTTAGTTTACACCCATGGACCAATATTTACAATTAGTTAGAATTGAGCCCAATTAGAAGCCCATTCATTAGGAGGAGGATTAATTTAATTAAACCCATTAGACTAGAACCTTTTCTCCTTAATTATTTCTTCATGAGAGGCCCCAAGGGGTATATTGGAAATTACATAGTAGCTTGAGGGAGGGGCTAAGGGGGTGGCCTATTTAAAAGAGGGAAGAAATTTTCTCTCTCCTCTTTTCATTTCTAATCTAGATCTAGAATTTCCCTCAACCAAATTCCTTCATTCCCACATTATTTCCCTACCAAATTTCTTCCCAATTCTTTCCTAAATCACTATTAGAGACTAGTAGAGCAAGGATCTAGAAGGAAAAAGCAAGGATCTACAAAGAGGAGCAAGGATCTACAAGTTGAAGGCCAATTTCACCAATTTTGGAGGTTGTATTGGAAATTTATCTCCCAATAGGTACAATTCAGTTTCTCCCTTTAATTAGGTTTTAAATCTGAGATTTAACCATGAGAAACCATCCCACAAGCATAGGCTACCCATAGAAATTAGAATTAGGTTCATAGGAGGCCTATAGAGAAAGTTATGTGTATTTTGTGTCAATTTTCGGAAAATTTCGAGATTGACACATGTTGTGGTTGTCAATTGATCAATTAGACCAAATTAACATATGTTTGTTTGTTTATAGCTAGTGTCATATCCACAATTAGATACGCGTAGGCCGTATCCCAATAATTTGGTAATACGTGTTGATTTGAGAGGTTTTCCTTCGACACGGACCTTTGTACATGTCATATTTGACACAGACACGTAGATGTATGTTTGACTCTTTGTATTGTTCGTAAATAGTATTTTAGACTTGCTCGTGTTCTTCGGGGTACGTATAGTTGTGTGATGGACTCGTATCGCAAACGTATCATACATCTAGTGTGATACGGATGCGATGCACTCCACGTATTTGTTGTATTGTATTTCTAGATTTATATTGCATTGATCATAGCTATTGGTAATGTATATACTCCTATGTGTATATTTATATAGATATATATGTATAGGTATGTATATATGTATGTAGGATATATATATATATATATATATATATATATATATATATATATATATATATATATATATATATATATATATATATATATATATATATATATATATATATATATATATATATATATATATATATATATTTGTCTATAGTTATCTATATATCTATTGTAATAGGTATATACTTGTGTATGCATAGTTCCATATATATATATATATATATATATATATATATATATATATATATATATATATATATATATATATATATATATATGTGATGTATGATATATTAATATATAGTTGGGTAAGTACCTACATGTATATGTATATGTATATGTATATGTGTATGTTATACATATATGTTATGTGTGAGGGTGAGTGTGTGCAATATGGGTACTTGATATGTTTATGTATCCAGATATTGGAGAAGCATATATATATATATATATATATATATATATATATATATATATATATATATATATATATATGCATGTTCTAGTGTTGTGTGTTGTGTGTGTTGAAGAGAGAGGGGCTCGGTCAGTGAGCAGTGCAGCAGCCATTCAGCATGTTCTAGCAGCAAACAACTGCAGCAACAGCATAGCAACAACAAACAGCAACAACGACAACAACATCGACAGCGACAGCAACAGCAAACAACGAGGCTGCAGCAGTTGCACAAGCAACTGTACAGTAGCAGCAAGTAGGTTCAGCACAGTAGCAGCAACAACATAGTTCCAGTTAGCTTGTTAGGTGTTTCAGTCAGTAGTTCAAGTATTGGTTAGCAGTTCATTTGGTTAGTAGCTAGTATATAGTTAGTAGTATCTAGTTTAGATTAGTATCTATTTATCTATATATCTTATGTGTATCTCTAAGTTATATATATATATATATATATATATATATATATATATATATATATATATATATATATATATATATATATATATATATATATATATATATATATTAGTTTGTATTGATAGTTAATATAGCATGGTAGTTAGTATTTAAATTTATATTAGTAAATACTAATAGTTGGTATAAGTTCACACTAGAAGTTTATATTAGATTGATATATACATATTAGTATATAGTTAGATTGGGTAGATAATGTATAATATAGTGACATTACCTTGAGATACCAAGGTAAGGTCGAGGTATTGAGGATACTCAAGGTATTTGAGTTGGGTATCAAGATGAGTGTTTGGTGGTGCAATACCGAGTTGGTTCGAAGCCAAGGTATCAATTTGGCATTTGTAATTAGGATTAGTAAATTTAATATTGATTGAATATGCATATATGATATTTCATATCTCTTATTGCGTATCTTGCGATATGGTATCTCAGTATCCTAAATTTAGTTTGTATGGCCTAGATTCTTAGTGTATGGACCCAATATCATAGTGATAGACTCATACAACCTAAATATAGGTAGTTTGATCAAGTTTGACCGATTTGACTTAGTGTTGACCTACTTTGACTGTTTTGACTTAGAAATGACTCTTTGACCTAGATATTGACCAATTTAACTTATTTTTATTTCGAAACCTTGTATTGATATTATATTCCATATCTAGGTCTTCAAGGCACCGTACTGGACATCTGTGATACTGTGCACCAGGTTTCAGGCGAGTACATTCTCTGATAGTTTCTCGTTTATGATATCCTCTATGTTCATTGTATCTAGTGTACATATTCTTGATTTCTTGACACGATGGTTACACAGATTGGTATATCCGAATCTCGTCATGAGATATTATTCCTTGATATTTACGGTGTATCTTGTGCAAGCATTATTTTATTGTTCTTCTTGTATATGTACAAATATTGGTTTATGAGGAGAGTAGCGCCCTTCTTGTGGAAACTCGTATCATGACGTACCATGGTACAAGAACCCAGATTTTTTTAAATTTTAAATATAAATTTTTAGGATTTTTCTGTAATTTTTAATTAATTATTATAATGTCCTTCAGGGATTAATATTTTTTGTGTATTAAATTAAGTATTAAAATATTATAAATTTTTTATTTTTGAGTGTATAATTAATAATATGATGTGTAATTTTTCTGGAATTTATTGGGCTCAAAAAACTATTTCTAAATAGCTAATAGCATTGTTTTAGATAAACCAGATCGAACCAGACTTGAACTGAACCAAACCAAACCAAACTGAACCCAACCGAACCAACCCCACCCCAATGGATCTAAATCCTACCCATAACTGACCCGACCCATACCTGACCCACTTCTACAGTGGATGCCCATCCCCTGCCCACCCACGACCCCCCCCGTTCCCGACGACTCCACCGCGATACCCCCGAAACCCCCAGCGACCACTCCGGCCCTCTTCCCGTAACCGCCGCGGCCCTCTCCCTATATTAAACCTCCACCTCCATCACCTTCCACCTCCGACCGCCGACGACCTCGCCAACTTCGGCGACAACGAAGACCCGCCACCACTACCAGCACCACCATGACCCACAAGCAACCGCAGTAGCCACAACAACCTGCCACCGTCGACGTGCACCGCCGCCCGCCCCGTTTACGCGCAGCACACCATGGTCGACCACTGTCCCGGTGAGTTTTTCTTCCTCCTTGTCGCATCGATTTTCGATCGGCCTGTTGCTTTGTGATCGCAGCATGACCCTCTCGAACCCTGTGCAAATAGATTGGGGTATCATGTCTTGTGTCGATCGCAAACTGCGACGCAAAAACAGGAAAAATAATCTAATTTTGGAGTTTAGAAACCGTCCCGAAGCCTCATGTTCATGGCCATTTTTCTCCTAACCTGTTTAATATTTTTGAATTTTCACTTGAATCGTAAATTAGATAATATAACCGAGATTAAAACACTGTAATTAGTTTATTTTAGTTTGCTGTAAGTTGTGTTTTATTCGCGGGTGAAGTTGACCAAAAACTTGGTTTTTAAAACCTGAAATTTTCTGAAATAGGGTGTGTCTTGCTAAACGAGGCGACTTTCTCGTATGCGAATTACATAAAAAGGTGTGAATTGTCAATACAGACGTGTGAGATTTTACGAAAGTTGATTTGGATGTGCGTGCACACCGAAATTAATGCGTATCCGTCAAAAATATTTCGTATCGGGCCATTCGGCACTCACTGTAACTTCGTGTGTACTTGTAATTTCGTAACAAAATTTGTGCCATCAAATTCGTAGCATTACACTGGTCCTGTGACCCAAGTTTGGTTCGATTCTGAGAAAATTGACGAAACCCTATTTTCGTGGGCCTCACTACTCCACTTGATGGGCGATTTTGTGATCGGCTCATTAGAATCCAATTTTGGACATTCTGTCAGATTCGTATCATTGTTCTAGACTCGTAAACACTATATTTGACGAATTTGGAGAACTTTATCTCTGGCATATTTTTCGGTACGAAGTGGGCCACATGTGGACCCCGTTCTGACCATAAACTGTCAATTCTGCCTCTGTGTCCAAAATTTGACTTATGGGTAGTCAATTCTAGCTATTTCATATATTCTTAGAGTGATTATAATATTTTTTTCATCATTTGGAGGCGTACCTGAAGATTTTACATACACCGGAGCAATTGAAGGAGTTCAAACCCTAGGCAAGTGTACCTTGCCAAATCTGCAGAGATCATATTATATTACTTACTTGTGTTCTTTTATTATATATATTCTTGTGATGTGCATGTTCAACCTAGCACCGTGAGACGTTGCTTAGCATCCGAACGAGATTCGGGTGTCGACGCCGTACGCGGAGTCGTGCAACGTCACTTAGAGAGTTGATTTCCTCGATCCTATATTTTTATGTGCTTGCTTTACCAAGTACGCCATACCGTAGGACACTTGATACTATTTCATGTGACAAAATCTTTCCTGAGATATTCATGGTGATTATATATAGGCTTATAGGATTCGTGACATGAGACTTGCATATTACATGGATATTACTATGACTCGTTGTACTAGCTAGAGGTCATGATCTTGCGTGTTCTGGACATGAGATATCGTGGATATGAGACATGAGGTTACATTGGGTGGGGCGAGACACACAGGCTACTGGCTGATTACATAGATATATATTTATTATTGCGGTGCTTTAGCCTCTGTTCTAGAGCATGGCCCATTACTTGATATTCTTGCTACCGACTCCCCGACACGAAACTTGCGCCATCGGACTCGTAGCAATACGCTAGTCCTGTGACCCAAGTTTGGTTCGATTCTGAGAACGTTGACGAAATCGCGTATCGTGGTCCCCACCGGCTCCACTTGACGGGCGATTTTGTGATCGGCTCATCGGAATCCAATTCTGGAAGTTCCGTTGGGTTCGTATCATCATTCCTGACTTTTTGACACTAAGTTTGGCAAATTTGGAGACATTTGACCCTGACACGCTTTTCGGTGCAAAGTGGCCCACATGTGGACCCTACTTTGGCCCGGAAGTGTCATTTTTGCCCTTGTGTCCAAATTGGACTCAAGGACCATGCATTTTTAGCTATTTGATATTTTCTGAATCTAATGGTGATATTTATTTCAGCAACCGGAGTAGTACCTGCAGATCACACTGAGATCAGAGCTACAGTTAGAGCCAGGACCCCAGGCAAGTGTACCTTGCCAACCATGCAGCTTTGCTACTTATTTTCTTGACTTAGTTATACATCAGTGGGCAAGTATACCTTGCCAACTTTACATTTCTTGTTGCATTTTCCTTGATTCATTATATTGCTGTGCATGCTTGACCTAGGACCGAGTGACTTGCTTAGCGTCCGATTATTAGTCAGGTGCCAATACCGTACGCGGTGTTGTGTATTGTCATCTAGAGATGGACATTCGTGACCCCTTTACATTCTCGTACTTGTTTTATCAAGTACACTATAACCCATGACACTTGACACTATTCATGAGACAGGATCTTCCTGAGATATTCATGGTAATTCTGTATAGGATACATGACTTAACATTGATATTATATTCCTAGACATTATATGACTTGTGCATTAGATACGATTGTGCGTGACATGGACATGAGATATCATGGACATGAGACGTGTGATTACATTGGGTGGGGAGAGACACACAGGCTACAGGCTGACCATATATATACACCCCTATTATTGTGAGGCACAAGACTCTGAAGCCCGAGCTTGACCCATTACTCATTATTACTGCTGCTACCGGCTCCCTGACACAGAGCTTGTTGCGGCGTCAGCCTGAGTTTTAGTGCTGCTCTCAGCTTGCATATCACTTAGCTGGTTATTAAGTATTCCCTCTTGTTCCATCTATTGCTGGAAAGACCCACAGGCTACAGGTTGACTATATTATGCCGGCTACTCAGTCTCCCGCTGAGCTAGACCACCTCATGATACCACTACTACCGGCTCCCCTACACAGAGCTTGTAGTTGTTTTAACCTGAGTACTACTGATGTTCTCTCTTGCATTTCACACAGATGATTACATACTTACCCTATTTATTTTATTATTTGCTGTACTGCATTTATTTTGGCATGAGCTTTCTTGTACCTTGTTATGTCCCCTGAGGACCTGGATCCGGATTATGTCCCCAGGATTTACAGACGAGATCTATCCCGAGGCATACGGGATCGCAGCAGGAGCAGATACAAGAGCTGATACAGGAGCTGTACCGACCTTCGAGGACGAGATCACACCAGAGGACTTCTCCTGAGTATTGGCTTTATATACTCATTTATTTCTATTTCCAGTTCCTTTATTTTCCAGTCTATTGCATTTATGTATCAGACTTGTTCTCGGATTGTTCTCCGAGACCCTTTTATTGAGATTTGTTAGTTATTCCTATTTGCATTATTCTGGCATTTGATCTGTGATTATCTGTTGTGGATGAGATTAGCTTAGATTGTGACTTGTATCATTGGACCTACTTATTCTTATATTACAGCTTAACCATGTCCCGATGGATCCATTAAATTGGGTTTGTCCATCGGTGTGTGTTGTTGGCCATTATCACGCGTCTGGTCCCTCGGTATTTTGGGACTGGGGCGTGACATGGTTTTTGTGGTGGCCCATGCAGGTCTACGACTAAATTGTTCGATTTCAACTTAGGGATCGAGCAAGTCTGCAATAAGAATAGGATAAGTTTAAGGATCTCATCTACTTGCTTGAATCGTTCTTGACATCTATATCGGATTCGAATTAAATTCTTGACTTGCGTCCTACCTTGATTCCTGTACGCCTCTTATAGTTTATTTTGGTTGCAGAGAAATGAATCTCCAAGCCGGCGAAGAGACTCATCCAGGAACACCACAAGGTGTTGTGGTTACCCACGAGAATGAAGTGACACCAGTTGGTGAAGGACCATCATCACAGCAAGCAAGTCAGCAGGCCTCGAGAATCCAGAAAGATGACGTTCCACCATCGATGCAGTTGGCTCCACCGACGCCTACTGTTCCCCAAGGGCAGGCTATGGACGAACAATAAATGTTTTGAATGTTCTATGCGATGATGCAAGCCCATCAGAAGGTTCAGGAAGAAGCTCAGCAGATCCAAGCGGAGAAGTTCATCGATAGATTCAGCTCAGAGTTACGGAAGTTAATCAGCCCCGCTGCAACAACCTTAGACGAGGACGTTCTTATTACAGCACAGGCCATAGAGTGCAACACAAGGATAGAGTCCAGCCAGAAGCGGCCGTATGCATCAGCACCAGACCAAGCACAACAAGAAAGAGTTGCAAAGCGACCACAGATAAATCCACCACCGGGAGCAGCACCCAGAGTCTCATTCCTTCCAACTTGTTACTATTGTAGCAAGGTAGGCCATATTGAGAAGGAGTGTAGACGCAAGTTAGGATTATGCTTGATTTGCGGAATCAATCAACACTTCGCTAGGGACTTTTCTCAGCATCGAGAGAAAGCAGTGATGATTCATCAACCAGCCACATCAGCACCAACCGGAGCACCACAGGAAGAAGTTATAAAGAAGTCTCATATGCACCAGCCACCAGAAGCACCTCCTCAAGTACTACCTATCTGTCAATATTGTCGCAAGCGAGGCCATACTGAGGTTGAGTGCAGACGAAAAAAGAAAGTATGTTTAGCTTGCGGATCCAGTCAGCATTTATTAAGGGAATGTCCCGAACGTCGAGAAAGAGCGCCAATGTCACCAGCACCAACGCCAGCCTCTCCAGCCTTGGAAGTACCGCAAACGAGAGTTGAAGAAGTTAGACCACCAGCCCCAGGAGGGAATCAGCCGAGGCCATCCTTGGCACCACAAGCCACACTCTTCTAGCAGGCTCAATAACAGCAGAGGAATCAACTGCAAGAACGTGAACAAGCTCCATCGATGACTTTGGAAGACGCACAGACCCATGGAGTAGCTAATGCGCGTAATTTGTCGTAGTTATCTGTTTATCGATTTGTTTTATCTCGTGCCTATTGGTTCGTGACCTCAGCCTTAACCTATGTAGTTTTGAACTGCTAATAATTTATAACCTAGAATGTTTTTATAATTGATAACCGTAGAGATTGTAGAGTCTTTTGTTAATTGCTTATTTTGTTTTGTCTTTGTGAACTTGAATTAAGTTGTACCTCCTTTCATCATCATCTAGCGTACTTATATTTATTGTACTACCTTGACGTATGCTGCTAATATAGCCTACTTTTTGCAAGCTTATTCTTTATCGAGCTTGTTCATGACATATGTATTAGTGGACATGTACACTAATACAATTGTCTATTCAGAATCAATGTATTACGGTCTGATCAACCTTAGTGCATTTTGGTTCGCTCTTCGCACGACTACTTCACGTGGATTGAGATATAGTATACTAGTATACTTACCCTCTAGGTATGTTTGAGCATATTGTATCAGTTACATAACTGTACTAATACGAGCATGCGAACAAAGGATTACCAGAATAGGATTTCAATCCACAATTGTCTTGACAAATCCCATTGGAATTCGTTAAACGCCTTGATCCTGATACTTCTATTCTATTACCTCACCCTTGAACTCTTTATTATTGATCTTCGTCTTCCCTTATTTCGGAAAGACGAAACCTCGTGCTTGGTATAAGTTTGATATATAGACAGTACTAGATATACCCCTCAGGCCGGTCGCATTGTTGATGACCCTTTTAGTTGTGATTGAGGGAATACCATAGGTGATATGTTGGTGTTAAAGACTTGAGGATTCAATAACATGATTAAATAAGTTGGGGCATAGCTTTATTAGATGTATAGCCTTAGATGATAGATGGGTAAATTCTAAGTTGGGTAGAGACCGCAATATTCACTTGAGAGAAATCCTTTAGATTGTAATCAAGTGAGATTGGATAGAGAGAGCCCTACCATATTTTAATTTCGAGGACAAAATTTTTATAAGTTGGGTAGATTGTAAGCCCCCTGATTTTCAGTAATTATTAATTTAGATTTTTCATAATTTTCTGGGATTTTTCTGAAATTAAAACCTAGGCCTTTGGTAATTAAATGATTTTTAATTACTGATAATTAATATTAAAATATTATACAAATAATATTTTATGGTGTAAAATGGAAAACCGGACAAAGAATAATTTTCTGGGAATTTATTGGACTCCGGAAACCCGTTTAAAGCCCTAAAAACTATTAAATAAATAAACCGAATTAAACTCCTAATTAAACCCGGTTTAATTAAACCAAACCAATTGAAACCAACCCGGACCGGATTACTGAACCAAACCCAAATCGTATCGGGTCGGGTCGGATCTAGACCCGAACCCGAAACCCGACAACCCGTACCCGCACTTAAATACTAAGCGGGGCGGGCCGGATTCATGTGAACCCGACCCGCGAATCCGAACCCAAACCCATGCCTGAACCCTAATCCCGATTCCCCTCGGAATCACTGTAGCAGCCTATAAAGCTGCCTCGGGATCCGTGAAGCCGCCGCCGCCTCTCTCTCTCTAGCTCCGCCGCCCCTGACCTGAACCCTAGCTCGGCCCCGTTCCCGACCTCCTGCCCTAACTCCCCGCAGCCGTCTCCTCCCATCCTCCTCCACCGCAGACCCTCCCAGCGCCGGCTTCGCCCCCCAGCGTCATCCCCAACTCCTCGCCGACCAGCCCAAGACCCCGACGCCGCTGCACCCGAGCCCCAGTCGAAGCCTCCCTGCTGTCCTCGCCGCTTTCCCTCTCCTCCAGCGCAGCGCCACCGCCGCCATCGAGGCCGCCGCTTCCCTGGCCTCCCTCACCCGCTGTCCGCTCCTCCGGCGAGCTCCTCATCTTCCCTGACCTAGCACAGCCGCAGCAGCGGGCGAGAGCTCCGCCGAGCCCCGGCCAGCCTCGACCCGGTCGCCCCAGTGCTCCCCTGCCTCCCTCCGACCAGCCCCGAGCCGCCAAGCTCCGGCCAGCAGCTCAAAAACCTAACCCTAGGTCGCAGCACTCGGATACGTGTCGGACACGGAGAAATTCAGTTTCCGGAGCCCTGTTCAGGTACCATTTTCTCTCACCTCGTAACTCCATTTTAGTTTCCGTCAGTTGCAACGCGTAGACTGTATGACCCTCTCGGTGCCCGTGCAACCCGCTCGGTGCATCGGGTCCTATGTTGATCGCACACCGCGATCCAAAAACAGGAAAAACAATGCCCTAATTCACCCCGGAACCGAGTGCGCCCCGCCAAACGGGACGACTTGGTCGCACGAGGTCTTTACCGAAATGTGCGCGACGTTGATACGGTCGTGTGGGATTTCGCAGAAGTCGATTCGGATGTGCGTGCACACCGGAATCAACGCGTATCCGCCGACAACGCCCCGTATCCGTCGATTCTGGAACACGCTGTAACTTTGTGTACACACGTCGGAGCGAGACAAAACTTGTGCCATCGGACTTGTAGCAATACGTTAGTCCTGTGACCCAAGTTTGGTTCGATTCTGAGAACGTTGACGAAATCGCGTATCGTGGGCCCTACCGGCTCCACTTGACGGGCGATTTTGTGATCGGCTCATCGGAATCCAATTTTGGAAGTTCCGTTGGGTTCGTATCATCATTCCTGACTTGTTGATACTAAGTTTGGCCAATTTGGAGACCTTTGATCCTGACACGCTTTTTGGTGCAAAGTGGCCCACATGTGGACCCTACTTTGGCCCGGAAATGTCATTTTTGCCCTTGTGTCCAAATTGGACTCAAGGACAGGCGTTTCTAGCTATTTGATATTTTTTGAATCTAATGGTGATGTTTATTTCAGCAATCGGAGTAGTACCTGCAGATCACACTGAGACCAGAGCTACAGTTGGAGCCAGGACCCCAGGCAAGTGTACCTTGCCAACCATGCAGCTTTGCTACTTATTTCCTTGACTTAGTTATACATCAGTGGGCAAGTATACCTTGCCAACTTTATATTTCTTGTTGCATTTTCCTTGATTTATTATATTGCTGTGCATGCTTGACCTAGGACCGAGTGACTTGCTTAGCGTCCGATTATTAGTCGGGTGCCAACACCGTACGCAGTGTTGTGTATTGTTATCTAGAGATGGACATTCGTGACCCCTTTATATTCGCGTACTTATTTTATCAAGTACACTATAACCCAGGATACTTGACACTATTCATGAGACAGGATCTTCCTGAGATATTCATGGTGATTCTGTATAGGATACATGACTTAACATTGATATTATATTCCTAGACATTATATGACTTGTGCATTAGATACGATTGTGCGTGACATGGACATGAGGCATCATGGACATGAGACGTGTGATTACATTGGGTGGGGAGAGACACACAGGCTACAGGCTGACCATATATATACACCCCTATTATTGTGAGGCACAAGACTCTGAAGCCCGAGCTTGGCCCATTACTCATTATTACTGCTGCTACTGGCTCCCTGACACAGAGCTTGTAGCGGCGTCAGCCTGAGTTTTAGTGCTGCTCTCAGCTTGCATATCACTTAGCTGGTTATTTAGTATTCCCTCTTGTTCCATCTATTGCTGGAGAGACCCACAGGCTACAGGTTGACTATATTATGCCGGCTACTCAGTCTCCCGCTGAGCTAGACCACCTCATGATACCACTACTACCGGCTCCCCTACACAGAGCTTGTAGTTATTTCAACCTGAGTACTATTGATGTTCTCTCTTGCATTTCACACAGATGATTACATACTTACCCTATTTATTTTATTATTTGCTGCACTGCATTTATTTTGGCATGAGCTTTCTTGTACCTTGCTATGTCCCCTGAGGACCTGGATCCGAATTATGTCCCCAGGATTTACAGACGAGATCTATCCCGAGGCATACGGGACCACAGCAGGAGCAGATACAGGAGCTGATACAGGAGCTGTACCGACCTTCGAGGACGAGATCACACCAGAGGACTTCTCCTGAGTATTGGCTTTATATACTCATTTATTTCTATTTTCAGTTCCTTTATTTTCTAGTCTATTGTATTTATGTATCAGACTTGTTCTCGGATTATTCTCCGAGCCCTTTTATTGAGATTTGTTAGTATTCCTATTTGCATTATTCTGGCATTTGATCTGTGATTATCTGTTGTGGATGAGATTAGCTTAGACTGTGACTTGTATCATTGGACCTACTTATTCATATATTACAACTTAAGCATGTCCCGATGGATCCATGAAATTGGGTTTGTCCATCGGTGTG
Organism: Iris macrosiphon; assembly: GCA_036927795.1. Classification (NCBI taxonomy): domain Eukaryota; kingdom Viridiplantae; phylum Streptophyta; class Magnoliopsida; order Asparagales; family Iridaceae; genus Iris; species Iris macrosiphon. The sequence continues at coordinate 129,243,503 of JAYESA010000008.1, read as the reverse complement.
TGTTGCTGGCCATTATCACGCGTCTGGTCCCTCGGTATTTTGGGACTGGGGCGTGACAATCTTGCATGTTCATTTACTGTATTTTGGCTCGTATTCTTTTGTATCTTGCTATGTCCCCTGAGGACCTGGTTTTGTTCTCCAGATTTAGCAGACGTGGAGTACCCGCAGCTTACGGATCGACACCAGACGAGGGTACGATAGCAGTTGATGGCCCTGCTTATACTTAGTTACTTTCTAGCATATTTTAGTTATATTTTCTTGTCTTTATTCTTTTGTTTATCGGTAGTGGATTTGTCTCCACCCGACTCTGTATTGTTTTTTGTTGGATATTCGACAGTATCTTTACTTTCAGCATTTATTCCAGTTTTGTTTTTAGTTCATGCTGTTCTGTGGATGAGATTAGTAAAACCTGATATTTGTAATACAGCTTAAGTATGCCCCGATGGATCCATTAAATTGGGTTTGTCCATCGGTGCGTGCTGCTGGCCATTATCACGTGTTCAGTCCCTCGATATTTTAGGACTGGGGCGTGACATGGTTTTTGTGGTGGCCCATGCAGGTCACCGACTAAATTGTTCGGTTTCAACTTAGGGACCGAACAGGCCTGCAATAAAAATAGGATAAGTTTTAGGATCTCATCCACTTGCTTGAAACGTTCTTGATATCTATATCGGATTCGAATCAATTTCTTGACTTGCATCCTGCCTTAATTCCTGTACGCCTCTTATTGTTTATTTTGGTTGCAGAGTTATGGATTCACGAACAAACGACCAGACTCCTGCAATATCACCACGGGACATTTTGGTAACCAACGAAGATGAAGTAACAATAGTGGATGGAGGATAATCAGCTCAACAACACAGTCAAGTGAATCAGCATACCTCAGGAATCCAGCAAGATGACATTCCAACATCGACGCAATATACTCCACCAATGCCCGTAATTCCACCAGGGCAGGTCATGGACGGGCAGCAGATGTTTCAAATGATCTATGCAATAATGCAAGCTCAACAAGAGGCTTGGAGTCGCAGCCTAGTAACCGTACTAGAGCAGGCACGACGACCAACGATGGGCTCTATCGCCGATTTCCGCCAGCTGAAGCCCCGTACCTTCTCAGGAAAAGAGGAGCCCACAGAAGTTCATGAGTGGCTCACCAACACACAACATCAATTAGAAGCAGATGATCTTCCAAGGGAACGTTGGATGACTGCAGTCAGAATGCAATTGACGGACAATGCACATCACTGGTGGCTATCTGAGGAGACGTGGCTCGGACCAGACCGAGTCACTTGGGAAGAGTTCTCTAGACTCTTTCAAGAGATGTACATTCCAGCCATCGCTCGATTAGAACTTTGAGATAAGTTCAACCGCCTCACTCAAGACAGCATGACAGTGGAAGAGTACAACGCACAATTCATTCGTCTAAGTCGCTTCGCCCCAACCTTGATCCCGACAAAAGAAGAGAAGGCCGAGAAGTCCCTCGACGGACTAAACTTAGAGCTACAGAAACTAATTGGATCCGTTGCACCTATATCTTACTCGGACATCCTTGCTGCAGCCCGACGCATGGAGCGCGTCATCAAGAGAGAGACCAGTCTGAAGCGGCCATCCATATCAGCACCAGCCGGAGCACCACAGGAAGAAGTTGCAAAGAGACCTCACGTGCACCAGCCACCAGAAGCATCTCCGCAAGTACTACCTGTCTGTCCATATTGTCACAGGCGAGGCCATATTGAGGATCAGTGCAGACGCAAAAAGAGATTATGTTTAGCTTGCGGATCCTGTCAGCATTTATTAAGAGAATGCCCAGAGCATCGAGAAAGAGCACCAAAGGTTAACCAACAAGCGTTACCAGTACCGAGGCCAGCCTATCCAGCATTGGGATTACCGCAAACGGAAGTTGAAGGAGTCTTACCACCATCTCCAGGTGGATATCAGCCGAGGCCACCCTTGATACCCCAGGCACTACTCTTCCAGCAGGCTCAGCAGCAGCAGAGGAATCTACTGCAAGGACGTGGACAAGCCCTGATGATGACCTTGGAGAACGCACAGATTCATGGAGTTGCTAATGCGTGTAAGTTCTTATAGTTTTCTGCTTCTAGATTTGCTTTAGTTCGTGCCGTTGGTTCGTGACCCTAGACTTAACCTGATAATTTTAAATTGCTAATATTAGATAACCTAGTGTTAACCAAGTAATTTTGAACTAGCTAAATAACTTAGAATATTTTAGAAATTTTAACCTGATATGTTTTTGAAAGATAACCTAGTTTTCTAAAACTTTAATTTCCTAAATTTCCCACATTTGGGAAATTGCATAACTTTTAATGCTTAGGGAAATAATTTTTCCTAGGTGTTACTCTCAAACCTTGATTCTCCTTGATTTTGATGTGCTTCGAACAATGTTTGTAACCGTGTCATCTCTGTTGACCGGTTATTCTTTGATTGCGAGGACGCAATCCTCTTAAGGGGGGTAGATTGTAATCCCCCTGAGTTTCAAAAAAATAATAAATTAGATTTTTCACAATTTTCTGGTATTTTCTAAAAAAATTCTGTAATTAATTTCAAGTGTTTTAATTTTTAAATGATAATAAATAATATTAAAATATTATAAAAATAATATTTTATGGTGTAAAATAAAAAACTAGACATAGGGTAATTTTTCGAGAATTTATTAGACCCCGAAAATATTTTTAAAAGCCCAAAAATTATTTTATTTTAAAAATTAAAATAAACCGGGTTGAACCGGGTTCAAACCGGGCTGAACCGGCCTGAACCCGGCCCAACCAAACCGGACTGGACCAACCCCCTAACGGGTCAGATCCGGGTCAGACTAGACCCGACCCGTCCGCCCGAACCCGCAACCCTTTCTCTCCCGCAGAAACCGCCCGAGCCTGCCGTTGGCCTCCCCTCCGCCCGTTCACCTTCCAGCACCTCCCCTTCCTCTTCCGCGTAACCCTCGACCTCTCGCCTCCGCCGGCCGTAACCGCCGTCGTTCCCTCTCCCATCTCCTCTCTATAAAAGCCCTAACCCCTCTCCTCCGCCGTGGATCTCCCCGCCACCACCTCGCCCAGAACCATCACTGACTGCCATCGCCTCCGGCCCTGCCCCCGAGCTCCCCTCCAAAACCTCCACCTCATCCTTCTTCCCTGCACTGCTCCGCCCACCGACCGACCCGCCTTAGTGGCCCGAGCCCGAGACCGACCCCGCTGACCCTCCGGCCGCAGCAGCCGTCCGCAGCTCCCAAGCCTGCGCCACCTCCGGCCGCCCTCGCCGAGCCCTCCAGCACCGATCCGGCCGACCCAGTCCCTGGACGCCTCCGCCATGTCCGCCAGCAGAACCCTAGGCTGGACACGACTCAGCTGAGCACAGGACACATCTCGTGTCGACACGCGATGACACGAGAATCGCAGTTTCCCGGAGCCCTGTTCAGGTACTTGTAACTTTCTCCTCACTGCCCCAATTTCTATTCCGTCTGTTGCATCGCGAACCCTGCGTGACATTCTCGGTGCCCGTACAACCAGCTCGGTGCATCGCGTCCTGTGGTGATCGTGGACCACGATCCAAAAACAAGAAAACCAACATCCTGTTTCACCCCGAAACCGAGTACGCCCTGCCAAACGGGACAACTTGGTCGCGTGCAGTCTTCGCAGATACGTGCGCGTCGTTGATACGGACATATGAGATTTCACAGAAGTTGATTCGGATGTGCGTGCACACCGGAATCAATGCGTATCCGCGGACATCGCCTAGTATCCGACCTTTCTGAATCTCGCTGTGACTTAGTGTACACACGTCAGATCGAGACGAAACTTGTGCCATCGGACTCGTAGCAATACGCTGGTCCTGTGAACCAAGTTTGGTTCGATTCTGAGAACGTTGACAAAATCGCGTGTCGTGGGCCCCACAGGCTCTACTTGACGGGTGATTTTGTGATCGGCTCATCGGAATCCAATTCTGGAAGTTCCGTTGGATTTGTACATCGTTCCTGACTTGTTGACACTAAGTTGGACAGATTTGGAGACCTTTGACCCTGACACATTTTTTGGTGCAAAGCGGCCCACATTTGGACCCCGCCTTGACCCGAAAATATCATTTTTGCCCCTGTGTCCAATTGTACTCAAGGACAGGCATTTCTAGCTGATTAATATTTTCTGGATCTGATGGTGATGTCTGTTTTAGTAACCTGAGTACTGCCTGCAATCCCTACTGAAGTCAGAGCTACAATTGGAGACAGAACCCAGGCAAGTATACCTTGCCAAATTCTGCAGTTTTGCTACTTATCTCCTGGATTATTTTTCATTATCGTGCAAGACACTTGTACAATATTTGCATGCTTCCCTTTTCAGTTGTTACTTTCTTGTCATATATAGTTCTTGATGCGTTTGATTTATTCCTGCTACTCTAGTCATATTTTCTCGTTTTGCGTGCATGTACATTATTTGCTCTTTTTCATGGATCACTATTTGTTCCATAGACATATTGTGATGGTATATGTTTAATCTACATTCCTTGAATTGACTTGACTGATTTCTTAGTTCCTAGATGATTGTTATTGGGCATTGACTACACTTGAGCATTCTCGATTGTGAGTACCCATTGTGCTGCAATAGAGACTTGTTCATTTGACCACCTCATTCGTGAGCTCCCGTTGGGCTGTGAAAGAGCTATACTATAGATTGGGAGTCCCCATTGGACTACTTTCTATAGGATCGTGATCTCCCATTGAGATGCGGTTACCCCGATTGCTTGTAGTCATGTTTGATAGCATCATTGGCATGCCACCGTCTTAGATGTAGTATTTTCTTGTGTCTTATTTGCTTGTGTTTACTTTCTTCTCTATCTTGCATGTTCATTTACTGTATTTTGGCTCGTATTCTTTTGTATCTTGCTATGTCCCCTGAGGACCTGGTTTTGTTCTCCAGATTTAGCAGACGTGGAGTACCCGCAGCTTACGGATCGACACCAGACGAGGGTACGATAGCAGTTGATGGCCCTGCTTATACTTAGTTACTTTCTAGCATGTTTTAGTTATATTTTCTTGTCCTTATTCTTTTGTTTATCGGTAGTGGATTTGTCTCCACCCGACTTTGTATTGTTTCTTGTTGGATATTCGACAGTATCTTTACTTTCAGCATTTATTCCAGTTTTGTTTTTAGTTTATGCTGTTCTGTGGATGAGATTAGTAAAACCTGATATTTGTAATACAGCTTAAGTATGCCCCGATGGATTCATTAAATTGGGTTTGTCCATCGGTGCGTGTTGCTGGCCATTATCACGTGTTCAGTCCCTCGATATTTTGGGACTGGGGCGTGACACGCGCGTCTCACCGAACCGAGCCGAGCGGGACCGGACGGTGGCGGTGGCGTGCGCGTGTGACCCAAGGGGTTCCCCACACAATATCTTTAAGAAAGCAATGACGAAGAACTAATATATACATACAAGGAGGGGGTGGTCCAACAGTTGTGGGACTAAAGGAAAAAAGGGAAGTTGAGCGTTTGCTCAAGCACAGCTAACAACCCCCCCCCCCCCCAAAAAAAGTCAAGTTCCGAAATATAAGTGACAAAGAAATTAAAAGAAAGAGTTTATGGACAGGTATATACTATGCATAGATGAGATGGACTACAGCCTTTAATCTCACTTAGTGACTATTGTCTTTGTCTGAAGAAGTGCTTGATGGACTATGCCTTGAATCAGACTTCTTTTACCAGATTCAGAAAAATAGCACACATAGTACGCTAGAGGTTCTGGGTCTAACGGCTGGTGCTTTTGGTTGGCCATGCGCACTAATCCCAAATTCATGAGAGTTGTCTGGGATCGCCCTGTCCCATAGTCGCGGCCTTCACGACCTCTCATATAGGTAAGTCCTTAAGGGTTGGTGATAGGTTTCAACCCCGCATATCAGCTTGGACCTATTAAGAGTTTTAAAAACTCATCATAACCATATCACTCAAGAACACTGTCACCATAGGGATGGAGAATCATTGTACGCATGTACAACCACTTGGGCATTATAGAATGAGATTTTAATCTCGGGTCAGTGTTCAATAAAAGTCACCTAAGTCCAGCTTGTTTCTACCCATTGAACCGGCTTATTGGGATCTCTAGTCAGATTCGGTTGGGTTGTCACTGCTGGTGACTTTACTTATGGGCTTAACCTCATCCCCTTCGATGATTCTAAGATCAAAGTCCTAGATAGACCCTTCGTCAAGTGGTCTGCAAGGTTCTTTTCTGACTTTATACAGTCAAGAACCACATATTTTCCCAATAGGCTCTTTATAGACTTGAAGCGCAGCTGCAGGTGCCTGCTCATCTTAGCATTCACAGAATTATGCTTTAGTAGTTCTATAACAGATTTATTATCACAATTTATAGAAATTACAGGAACAGGACTAATAGAAAGATAGAAACAGGTATATGCATAATAAGGGTTCTTAGCCATTCGGCTTCTGTGCATGTAGTGTCCAAGGCTATCATTTCGGAGTCCATTGTACTCCTAGCTATGATAGTTTATTTGTATGAGCCCCAGGAGATTGCAGCTCCTCCTAGAGTAAAAACATATCCAGTAGTAGATTTTACTCATGTGAGTCAGTTACCCAGTTTGCATCTGAATAACCTTCTATGATATCAGGGTGTCTAGTATAGGACGAACGGAGTCAAACTCCGGCGTATTCAGGTTGGCAGCGTCTCCGGTCCAGGCGGAGATGGGTCTACATGGCTTCAGTAGGTTCTGGCGGCTTCTCCGACGGTCGTGATGTCGTGCAGGCGGGTCGTGCAAGCGTCGCGTGGAGGGTCGATAGGGATCAGTCGACTCTGGCGTCGGCTCCGGCGTGTTCGCGTTCAGTCGGGCGGTCGAGGTGCAGGGGGGGTCTCCGGTCGACTTCAGCGGGTCTCCGGTGTACAGTGGTGTCTCTGGTCGACAAAGAGAAGGAAGAAGAGTCGGGGTCGACGGTCGGCGAGGTGGCTCGGCGAGTCTCAGGCGGGTTGGCAGTCACTCCAGTCGGCTCTGTGCAGGCGTTCAGGGTGCAGCGGGTTCTGCGGGGTGCTGGTGGTGACGAAGCTGGGAGCAATGGCCAGAGTTGGCTCGGTGGTTGCAGAGGGAGGATGGTCGGAGTGACAATGGTGGTGGTGATTATGATGATGATGGTGGTAATTGAAGAGGAGGAGGTAGGGAAGAGAGAAGATCCGAGGTGGAGGAGAGAAGAGGGTGGTGGTTCAGTCGAGGGAAGGAGGACGAAGGATTCTCCGGCGAGGACTAGCGAGGCTGCGGGCTTGGGTCACCGGTCGGCTGGGCTGAAGGGAAGGGATGGAGGAGAAGAAGGGATTGGCTGGGAAGCTTTATGGTTTATAGAATAAGAAAAAGAAAAGTAAAAGTAAAGAAGAGGATATTTATACACATGGTGTTGGGTTGACCTAAAATTAGGGCTTGATCAACCCCACTTGGGATTGGGCCTTGTCATGGAGATATTTCAAGGGCTAGGATTCAAATGGGTTCAAAATGAATGGCTCGAATTACATTGGTTCAAGGTTTGAGGGCTATAGTTCAAGGAGGTTGATGTTGAATTACACACTCCCAAAAATCATAAAAATATACATGAAGGAGAATGGGTTTATTTACGTGTCATGTCCAACGGAATGGACACCTTAATGCACTTTTGCACAAAAGTGCCCAACAATTGAAAAATTGCACAAAGTTAGGTTTATAGTTTTAATTTAATTAAACTAAATGCAATAGGTGTTCTAAAATTAATTACAAGTACAAGGGACTGAAATTAAGTGGGACACAAGTGTCATGAATGAAGTAGACTCAGAATAGAATATTACCCTAATTTGGGTTGCTCAAAATGGGTCGAGATTGTGTCTCCAATTTCGATTGGAATGCACAAGGGTACAAAATTGGATTTATAACAAATTAAATATAGTCGTTTACGACGAATGTTGTGCGACTAAAATAAAGTACATCATGGCATAGTTATGAGTCACACAAAGATCAAAATAAAAGTCTGGCACGTCTAGGACAATGATGTAAAATCTGTTGGAAGACAATGGCTAGTACGTAGTGCTCTAATTATCGAAGCAACGGTAAAGTACAACAATTAAATAAAATTACAGCAATTTAAATATAATTAATTATCATGCAATCATTTACTCATTAATTATGAAAAGACAAAAATACCCCTAATCTGAAATATGGTAGTGACATTTAGAGTACCCCTAAGATATCTAAATACTCTTTCTAATGATGTTCAATGTAACTGATTTTGGTTACTAGTATATCTACTTAGTCTTCCAATAGCAAATACAATATCAGATCTGGTCGTGTTTGATATATACATGAGAGAACCTATCATTTGAGAATATCTGTGCTGTTCCATGGGAGAACCCTCATTCTTCTTGAGAACAACACTACTGTCATAAGAAGTAAGGGCAGGTTTCTTATCAAAATAATCAAAATAATTAGCATTTTCTTAATAGAGTGTGCTAAGGATAGAGTATATCCCTCATTGTATTTGAACAGTTGCATGCCTAGAATCAAGTTGACTTTACCTAGATCTTTCATATCAAACTGGCTGGATAAATAGTCATTGGTATTAGTTATCAATTCTAGTGATGATAAAAAAAATAAGGATATCATCTACATACAAACATAAGATGATACAACTTTTATCTAAAATTTTGGAGTATATACATTTATCATACTTATTTGGCACAAAACCATATTCTGAGATGACTATATCAAATTTATTGTGCCATTGCTTGGGAGCTTTCTTTAGGCCATAAAGAGATTTAACTAATCTGCAAACTTTCTTTTCTTGGCCTTTAGTAATGAAACCTTCAGATTGCTCCATGTAGATTTCTTCCTCTAGGTCCCCATTTAGAAATGTTGTCTTTATATCCATTTGATGTATTAACATATTATGAATGGATGCTAAGGCTAGAAGGGTTATAATAGAGGTGATCCTAGCTATAGGAGAGTATGTATCAAAATAATCTAGTCCCTTTTTCTGGGTAAAACCTTTGGCTACTAATCTAGTCTTGTATTTTTCTATAGTACTGTCGGCTCTAAGTTTCTTTTTGAATATCAACTTACAACCTATGGGTTTACTACCTAAAGGTAGGTCTGCTAGAAACCAAGTATTATTCTCCATGATGGAGTTATACTCACTATTAATGGCTTCTTTCTAGAAAGGGACATCAGGAGAAGATATTGCTTCTTTATAAGTTGAGGGATCATCCTCTATTAAAAAAGTAAAAAAATCTTCTCCTAAGTTCTTTTTAATTCTTTCTCTTTTACTCCTTCTAGGTTCTATATTTTATTCGGGTTGTGAACAAGATATTTGAACATGAGAGCTAGTGGACAGAGCAAGAGAGGAGTTGGAGGGAGAGAAAGAAATCCTATCTTTGAAAGGATATATATTCTCAAAGTAAACTACATCTCTTGCTTCTATAATAGTATTGTTAGAGATTTTATTTACTTCTGAGTGAGTAACAAGAAATCTATTTGCATTGCTATCTGGGGCATATCCTAGGAATACAGCATCTACAGTCTTAGGTCCAAGCTTCCTCTTTTAGGTTCATGAATTCCTACTTTAGCTAGACATCCCCAAACTTTGAGATAATGGATTATAGGAGCTCTACCTTTCCATAATTCATAAGGAGTTTTATCATTAGACTTACTAGGAATCCTATTAAGGATGTAACAGGCCAATAATAATGCTTCTTCCCACAAATTATCGGGAGCACCTGAGCTGAGGAGCATGGCATTCACCATGTCTAACAGAGTGCGATTCTTCCTTTCAGCAACTCCGTTGGACTGTGGTGAATATGGAGCAGTTACCTCGTGGATTATTCTGTGTTCTTCACAGAAGTTGGTCATATCATTTGATGTATACTCTCCACCATGATCTAATCTAAGAATCTTAATCTTTCTCTCTAAGTGGTTCTCGGCTTCAGATTTATAGACCTTAAATCTGTCTAGAACTTCATCTTTGATTTTTAGAAGATATATATAACAATACTTTGAATGATCATCTATAAAGATAATAAATTATTTTCTACCGTCTCGGGTCAAAACCCTATTTGAGTCACACACATCACTATGAACTAGCTCTAGAAGGTCAGAGTTTCTTTCTACAGATTTGAAAGGTTGCCTAGTGTGTTTGGCTTGAACACAGATCTCACACTTGTGTTTATCATCTATTGGAGTCTTAGGAATAAGATCTAAGTTTATCATCCTTCTTAGGAAACCTAGATTCACATGACCTAATCTACTGTGCCATACATTTAAAGATTCTACATTAGAAACAACAAAGGAAGGATCTGAAATTTTATTCACGGTACTCAAAATAAAAAGACCATTTCTTACAAATCATTTTCCAATAAAAGAGTCATTCTTAGAAAATACTACTTTATTTACTTCCATAACAATCTTGTACCCTGAAGCTTCAAGAAGAGACCCACTAACTAAATTTCTTCTGATAGACGGCACATGTAACACATCAAGAAGAGTCAGAGTTTTTCCTGATGTCAACTTTAGATATATTCTTTCTCTTCCTATAATCTGTGCCGCTGAGCCATCTCCTAGAGTTACACCTCCTCCACCTGATTCCTGATAGTTTGAAAAATATGAGCGATCAAAGGAAACATGAATATTAGCTCCAGAATCCAACCACCAATTGTCAGAATGGTAAGAAATGTTGACTAAGAGTTGATAGCTTACAGACCTGAAGGAACTAGAAGAGCCGTTGAGAAGCATGTTTGCTTCTGGTTTGGCTGGACGTTTTCCTTTGTAAGAAATCTGGACAGCTTCCTTCTTCCTATGAAAATAGTTGGTGGCTATATAATTTTCTTACCACACATAAAACAAAATCTCTTCTGATCATGAGTTTGACCGAAGTTTCTTGGTTTATGCTGATGATGGTTTTGGTGGTGAGGCTGAGGGTTCTACTTCTTCTTGAAGAGGTTTCTTTTGGGTTTGTGGTGATGATGAGGCTTGGGTTAGGTTTACCTTAAATTTATACTCAGACTTAAGGTTATACCTTAGCCTAATTTGTTCTTCTGTTCTAATTTTTTTTAGGACTTGAGTAAAGGTAAGGTCACCTTGAGTATGAATAAAGTCTTTCTTGACATCAGACCAAGAAGGAGGAAGCTTGTCTATTAAGCAGGCTATTTTATATTCAGTAGAGAAGAAAGTGCCTTTGGCTTGAATATGCCTAAGGTATTCCTGAAATTCATGTATTTTTCATTTATAGGTTTATTATCTACCATAAAGTATCTTTTGAATGAGGAAGAATTGAATCTTTCAATTCCAGCATCGTCACAGCTATATTCATCTTCCAGGGCATCCCATAGTTCTTTAGCACTTTTGTATTTAAAGAATATATTATATAGTGATTCAGACAAAGTGCTTAGAATTCTATGAAAGCAATGGTAGTATATTTCCTTAGGGGTCTTGGGTCTAGTGGGGCTAGAGGACTTGGAACCACCTATGTCAGACTCAGTGTCATCAGAGTCATTTGTGATTGGTGTGGAACCATCAATGGCTGAGATCAATCCTAAGGTAGTGAGCCAAAATTTTATTTAACTTTGTCATTTCTTAAAGAAGGTCCCATTGAACTTTGTAGGTTTAGCAGTGAAAGTCTCATCCTTGCCAGTTATGATTGCTAATGAGAAAAATCTGAAACTGAAAGATATATAATTACTCAATAACAATGTCCAATGATTTAGAATAATAGTTCAAGTGATTTTGCTAATCAATCTTAAAATATTTAGTCTATCAAGTGTAGATTAACTTGGGTTAGCTGTAGGGGCCAGTTTCCATCTAGCGGTGGTCCGAAGATACTTAAATACCTATCGCTTAGGGCTATTTACACCCGGTTGACAGAATGACCCTTTCGGCTTGTACCCAAATTAATCTCTACTTTTAAAAACTTTAGATTCAAAAGGGATTTATAATTTCACTAGATTATTTATTTGACCTGATTTCTTTAAAGGTATTGAAATTAACAATATACTGATTTATCGATTGAATAAAAAAAATACTACAGTAATTGAATTACCAAATTGGTATATAGAAAAATTGGATAATACAAATTGGTATGTAACAAATATTGCTAATAAAAAAATTGATAATTATGCCAAATTGTTATGTAACACATTAGAATGGCAGTACTATACCAAAATTGGTATACAAGCAAAATGGTATATAGTAAAATTGGACAATACACAATTTCTATGTAACAAATATTGTTAATAACTTAATCGTTTGTTAACAATATTAATTCTTAATCAATATAAGTTAATCAAAAATTAAACAATAAACAGTACCCACAAAATTTAAGTTCAACAATATTAATTTTCTTCTGATTAGTCAAACAATGAACAGTACAAAAAATTGTTCTACTAGAAATGAACAGTGCTTTCAAGTATACAATTGTATTCGATGAAAATTGCTTATGCTATCATATTTATTTTTGGGTAAAGAAATATGTATAGATAGTCTGACAGGAAGTGAGAAACTAAAAATTTCACAGTAAGAAGAAAATTATTTCCGTTAACATAAAAAAAAAAACTTGATCAACTCTTAGATTATTGTTAATATTTAATATATATATATATATATATATATATATATATATATATATATATAAATTTTTAGAGATTGATAAGAGAACAAAGAAACAAAAAAAATTGTTACCGGCCTCCGGAGAAGTCGTGCACGAAGCACTGTCCTAAGAGTTGATCTGAGGTCTATGTGCAGACGTTTCTCAGAAGCTCCTAGTGGTAAAACTCTCTGACTACTGGGTTCTCTTTGTTGCACACAACTCAGAGAGGGAGACCGAACTTAGCTCTGCCCAGAGCAAGGATTTAGAGAACAGAATATGGTTTGAGAGAGAGAGGTTTCATGTAGAAGAATTTTCTGTAAAATATGAAGGAAGAGATCACAATATATAGGTAGTCCCATGACACAGCCACTAGACATAACAGTAAATGGCTCATAAACAGGTCATTAAGGAGCAATTACAAAAGGAGCAAAAAGATTTTTTGGTTCAAAAAATAAAAAGGAGCAAAAAGATTTTTTGGATCCCAATCCGAAGAGTAAATTGGATCGACATTCGGCGTCCACAGATGTTACGCAAGCCGGGCCGGACGGTGGCGACGGCACGCACGTGTGGTCCAAGGGGTTTTCCACACAACATTTTTAAGAAAGCAATGAAGAAGAACTAATATATACATACAATGAGGAGATGGTCCAACCGATGTGGAACCAAAGGAAAATGGAAAATTGAGCTTTTGCTCATGCACAGCTAACATAAAGGTGACCAGTGAAGTATATATGTTCGGTGTATTACTGTGTCACAACCGTATTCAGTTGTTTTTTTAAAATGTTATTACAGATTTATTTATTTTTAATACCACCAGCCAGCATAGAATGAAATCCATTTATGCATGTGCAACTATGGAGAGTGACGGACGTGGTGACCTGGATTCTCGCCAAACGCCAATTAATGGTGGTAGGTGCCTTCGAGGTTTATTTGATCTGAACACAATTAATCTATCATTGTACAATGAACTGTTTATACATATATACAAGGCCCGAGTCAAAAGTTTTCTACTACTAATGGTCAGAAGGGCCCAGTCAAATTTTTTTAAATCTAATGGTTTTTAAAAAAAATATAATATATCGTGATTAGATGTGCTCGATACGCAAGTTTAAACTCGGTTCATTTGAGGCTGGATATTGTCGAGTTCAAGCTTGAGTCAAACTGAGTCGAGTAAAGGGACCAGCCATTCATCTTTCCCAGGTGGGGGAGAAGAGAGTGATTGGTGGGCGAGGGTGTGTGTGCATGCATCACCACCACCCTCTCCAACTACCCCAATTGTAGCCGTTGCCCTGCTCACTCACACCTAATCTAGATAGAACAAAAATTAAACAACTCTGCTATTTTGCATCCGTTTCGTGCACGTCCCACGTGCACGCGTGGTGCCGACGAGGCCACGAAGGCCGGAGGCGGAGCGGGAGGACGGAGGAGGGGAGGCATGGCGGCTGGAGGGGGGAGAGTGACGACAGTGCAGGAGGGAGGGAGAGGGGAAAGGAGGCTGCAGTGGCAGAGTAGGAGGGAAAAGGAGGCTGCAGCAGCATGCAGCAGGGAGGAGACGGAGGAGGACGAGGCGGCGGCGGAGGAGCGAGGAGGCGGAGGAGGAGGAGGCACGCGCACAGTACTCCTCTCTCCTGCTCTCCCCCTTCTCCTGCTCTGCCGTACGGTCTTTCCGGCGGCTTCCGTGGCACCCGTACGTGCACGCCAGACGGATACCAAATAACTTTTTCGAAAAATTAAAACATACATTTATATTTACAACGTTGCTACGTGGTCCGCAATTTGTGATCGCATGTCATGTGTCAACATTCCATTGACAGAATTTTCAATAATGGACTGATACGTGATACACGATCACAAACTATGATCACGAACCGCGGGCCAAATATTATTTTTCTTCTATTTATGTTAAGAACAAATTGATTGAATGATGGTGACGCCTGTTAGTAACATGTCAACAATGTATGGTCCCTGCATGCACTTGTCTTGGTAAAAATCTTTATTCAATTTGAATTCTAGGACCAGTTGGTCTTGGTGGCATTATCACCAATATTATTCTTCTTTTTTCATTTTTCATTTTTTCTTTTTTCTTTCTGTTTTTTTTTTGGTATATATGTTCCTACATCGATACGAAGATGATATTTGCAATGACCGTCGCGCGGAAGGCCATGTAGTACTGTGTTTTGTTGGTCCATTATTCCTGAGGAAGAATAAATACTGTTAGAAAATTATATTTAAATTATTCAATATTGAATTTTCTAATTAATTGAACGAAATTATAAATTAGATTAAACTTTTGAGAGGTACAATTTTGTGTGTGTAGAGTTGTAACATTTGGTTAAACAAGTGTCCTTTGGAAAGAGTTGTAGTCTATGTGTTGCATAATGGTTCAAGAACCATTGCATGCTTTAATCCAAAGGGTACTTATCCTCAAGAACGAAACCAACACTAGCATTAGACATGGGCTAAACATCCAAATAAATTTAAAAGTAATAATAATCATATCGTAAGAGCAAAAACAGAACCAATTTTACTACTGTTGTTTTAAGAAAAGTTTTAAAATTGATCTAAAATACAGAAATCATAATAAATATGTAACAAATATACATTCTATATATAGATAGAGAAGAATCTGAATTAAAATTTCACATATTAAAATTTCCAATAGTCTTAAGATGATAACTACTTAATATGTGATTCATTGGTATACATGCATGTTTCAGTTTTGATCGTAGAAAAATGTACGGTTCTTTATCATAGACTGTGCTTAATTTAAATTAAAACTGGTGCATATTAAAACACGTTGCGTAGGAAAGTTCTTGGCGACATCTTCGTTGTCTGAGAAATTTGGTTTTATGTGGGACGGTTGTGTGACCCCTCTAAAGTTTTCGGAAAAGTACTTGTCATGTTTTGGTGGTCCAGATTTTAATTTGAAGTCATCATTTAGTGTTTTATTATTCTATATCTATATTTTTTTTTTTACTCACACACACCTACTCTCCTTAGCGGACCCGTGGCTCGAACAGCCAACTAGCCGGTCCAGGTACCAGCACGCTCCCAAAGGAGCTAACAACGCTTAGTTATTCTATATCTATATAGTAAATATTTATTGCGAGTTTCCTTTCTTTGGTGAAGGAAAAATCCATGGTTAATGATATCAATGTAAACCACGTCCCTAGTGCCAAACGAAAAAAATTTACGGTTCGTGCAGTACTTACGTACTCGTTTGAACCACCATCCTTCTCCTCTCATGCTCCACTGTCGTCTTCCTCTCTCTCTCTCTCTCTCTCTCCTCTCTCTCTCTCTCCTGCTCTACTGCCCCTTCCGTCCTCCAGCCTTCTCAGTCTTCTCTGCCGGCACCAACCAAAAACGTCAAACGCAAATCGCAGAAACAGAGATTTTTACGTAGAAAATTCAAATAAAAATAAAAAGACGGGACAATAGGAGCCCAACTCTGAAAAACCTCCACTAATGGAATAAGAAATACACCGACTCCTTATAAACTTCTCACCGATCCAAACGGATCACCACAACTCTTTGGAATAGAAAATAGATCACATACAAACGAAGAACGGAGATAACGAGAAAAGAACTATCCAAAACTGATCTCCTCTTCGAAATAACCTTCAATCACTTCCTCTATCCTTCCAATGTTTTAAAAGCACTCTTACCTCCTTTTGCAATATTTTGGAGATATTTGATATATTTTAGGGCTATGAGACACCTAATATATATAGCCTCAAACCCACAACTAGTATTCCTATTATATATAGGAATATCCAATCCAAATCCAAATCTATTGACATATTCCTATTATATGTAGGAATATACAATCCAAATCTAAATTCATTGACATATTCCTATTATATGTAGGAATACACAATCCAAAAATATTGAGGTATTCCTATTATATGTAGAAATACTCAATCCAACTCTGGGATATTTTTTACATTGGTTGGGAACCCCAACCATTCAAACAAATCTCCCCCTTCAAAACTATGTTGAGGGGGTCGTCATCTAGACGATCCGCCTGCAGTACTCAAACTTTTTCCTTGAAAGAATTTTTGTAAACATGTCTGCTCCGTTGTCATCCGTATGAACTTTCTCAAGCACTCCTTGCTTATTTTCAACCACGTCTCGTATCCAATGATACCGGATATCAATGTGCTTGGACTGGCTATGAAATATTTGGCTCTTCACAAGGTGAATTATAATCTGACTATCGCAAAGCAAAGGATATTGCTCTTGCTTTAGTCCCATTTTTTGTAGTAGCTTCTTCATCTATAGCAACTCCTTACAAGCCTTCGTTGCCACAATGTACTCTGCCTCTGAAGTCGACAAGGCAATACACTTCTACAACCGCGACTGCCAGGATACCGCTCCACCAGCAAACATTATCACATAACCCGAAGTCTATGGTTTATTGTCTATATCTCCAGCCATATCAGCATCGATATACCCAACCAGCTTCGGCTCGTCACTACCAAAAGAAAGACTCCAATTGTCAATGTCCTGAAGGTATCACAGAATCCACTTGACCGCACTCTAATGTACCCTTCCAAAATTGGAAGTATACGTGCTAACTGTGCCAACTGCGTGAGCGATGTTAGGTCTCATAAACACCATAGCATACATAGGACTCCCCACAGCTGATGTCACATCCGTTCCCAGATTTGGTATTCTTGAATTTGTGATATTTAAATTTTTTTTCTGTGGATGTATTCATGATATATTTTACATGTTTATTCCTGTTAATTATGATATATTTTATTTAATTGTATTCATGTTTATTGTGGGAGACTATCCGAGACAAGTAGTGAACACCTTGGTGATTGCCATGGACTCGTGCTAGGACCCGTATACCTGATAGATATCAGACCCGGTCCACTCTTGGAACCACTAAGCCTATTTTGGATGGTTGAGACTTGGTTGGAGAGTATCATGACTTAATCTTAGGGATAACCTCATTTCTCTATTTGGTATATATATGGTTTTTCTCTCTCCTCTCTCATTCTTCCTCATTTCCACTACCCTTCTTATTTCTCCTTTCTCATTCCCTCAAGAGCTCCTCTTGACTGAAAATATGATAAACATGCAAAGTACTGCAAATAATTTGGCAAGGTATCTTGCCTGGCAAGAATGCTGCGAAGTGTGAGCGTCCATACGTTAAGCGCAAGGATCAGAAACTATGACATCATAATGAACGTCTCCGGATGCTGAAATAAATATCACCAATATTTCCAGAATAAGCGAGATAGCTAGAAAACACTACCCTTTCGTCCAATTTGGACACAGGGGCAAAACGATAATTTCAGGTCAAAGCGGGGTCCAACTTTGCACCAAAATGCGTGCTAGAGGTAAAGGTCTCTAAATGGGATAAATTATAGGTCAAACAAACCTAGAATATAAGAGAAAAAAATAGGTACATCTAATGAACAATGAGGCTCGAAGAGAAGACCTCTTCGAAAGAGAGATAAGTAGCAAGTCCTGATCCGTGCTCCTGCAAATAGTCATGATCGTCTACACCTGGAAAAGGACCAGGTCCTCAGAGGGACGTAACAAGATACATAGAAGCATGCCAATTGAATACAGTAAAACATGCATAATAGACATAAAATATATAAGTACGCTGTACTAGACAATCTATATGAATATGCATAATGAGGACAACCATTTCGACGTATGTGTAGGTGTAGGATACTCTATCTATCTTACAACTCACACACACGTCCATGAACATCAAAAGCCATCATACCTCGAGGTTAGCGACATCGCGATACCAGAAATCGACATACCTCGAGGGTAGCGACCATCGCGAACTATATCTGAAAAGGGACTAGGTCCTCAGAGGGACATAACAAGATACATATAAATATGCCAATAAAGTACTAAAATATAAACATCCAATGGGGTCACCTAACCGTCGAAGTGAATACAGTTTGAGAACAATTTTCCACCAAGTGGGCTATCTGGCTGAAAATTGGGATTGGCATGACTCTCTCAGAGAATCAGGGGCCTCAAAGCATGTCGTCTTTTGAACGGTAGAGGCCGCCAATTGTAAATGGGGTCATCACCGCCCGTATCTCCAGCGGAGCTTCCGGGTTACAGAAGGAAAAAGTATAAAGGAGCCCAAATGCCTTACTTGTTGTTCTCCCCATCAAATGCTCTAAGCATGTCATGTCCATGACACGATAAACCTCTAATAACTGTCAGGTCTACTAGCATACAAAGTTTCTATTGGCAGTTATCCCTATCCGTCGTACGACCTATAAGTACCAGTGGCCAGCCGAGTATGCAAGTCTGTATCCTACATGTGACTCACACTCGTATAAGAATAGTGTCATGGCCAATGAAACATAAAATGCCTCATAAAAAGGGGGTAGTCTCATAAAGTAGGTCCAATGCCTATACATAAATAAAAATATAGTACGACGACACCGTCGTTGCACCCAAGTTTCCTTGGACGCGTAATTTATATAACAGTTAAAATAAATAGACTAGAATAAGCAGAAATAAATATGCATGCCTCATATGGAATGTAAATACAGAAAAATGGCAATGTATACTTGCCTGGCAAGAAATCTGTAAAGTGTAAGCGTCCAATGTCAAGGACACGGGATCTGGAACTAAGACCTCCGAACAAACGTCTCCGGATGCTGAAATAGATATCACCAATATTTCTGAAATGAGCAAAATAGCTAAAAAGCACTTTCCTTTCGTCTAATTTGGATACAAGGACAAAACGGTAATTTTGGATAAAAGTGGAATCCACGTGTGGCCCACTTTGTACCGAAAAGCGTGCCAAGGTTAACAGTCTCTAAATAGGACAAATTATAGGTCGAATAAACTCTAAATGTCAATACGAACCCAGTGGTATATCGAAATATGGATTCCGATGGGCCCGAACACAATTTTGCCCAAAAAGTCAACCATGGGGCCCGCCAATTAACGACTTGGTCAACTATCTCAGAATTACGTAAAAATTGGATCACAGGACTAGCGCGTTACCACGAGTCCAGTGGCATAAGTTTCGTCGCAATCTGACGAGCGTGCACAAAATGCGCACAATTTTTGCAAAAGTTGTGACACAAGATTTTTCTGCGGATACGGACATATTCCGGCATGCATACGCATCCGAATACTGGGTACACTATGTACATCGTTTGGTACACTGGGTACACGACGGGGCGGTCCCGTTTGGCGAAATGCGCTCCATTTCATAACTTTTAGAAATTTAGAAAAATATATTTTTGGGGTTTTTCAACGAATTTAATTCTATCTACAGCAGTTAATAATCTAATATTATTTAACAGAAATTAAACTAGGTGAAGTGGTCTCCGTGTACCAAAAAGAAAAATTAGATTCGGATCTCTGTGGTGGGAGATACGAATTTGGGAACATAGGTGATCACCGCAGTTTTCTGCGATCCCAGAAATTGGTCTTTTTCTGCCAACTTTGATGCTATTTTTGCCTATGGTTATGCGTTGTTCGAGGTCTACTATCATACATATATGGAAGATGGTTAAGGGGTGAGCGTACTGGTGAAGACGGGGTGATGTTTGGTTGAGCGAGGTGACGAGAAACTGCGCGGGAACATAGGTACCTCGCTGTTGAATTCTGCAGTTGTGGTGTTACGCGGGGTCGTGGTCGTCGGGATCGATTTCGGGCGGTCCGGACGGCAGTTCTAGCTGCGGTGGCGGCGCTCTCTAGGTTTAGATGGAAAGAGGAGGTGATTGGATGATCTAGGGTTAGGGTTTTGGGAAGAATAGATGCTTATATATATATAGAGGAGAGGGGGGGTTTAACGTGTGGGCCGCTCGCGGGTTGTATTGGGTTAGGATGGGTTTGCTACTACTGCTGGCTTCTATTACTAAGGGGGCGGGTCTACTCATAAAGGAAGGGGATGCTGTGCTACATATTTGCAAAAGGGCAGCGGGTGGCGGTGAGAATGGGGTTAAGGATCCATTAGTGATCCAATAGTAATAAAACTTTTTTTTTTCTTTTCTTTTCTAATCTTTTTCTTTCTTTTTCTTTTAAATATATATATATATATATATATATATATATATATATATATATATATATATATATCCATAAAAAAATCTAGAATTATATTAATACATACCATTAAGCTAGCAACTGTCCAAAGGATCTCCTACATGGAATAAATTCAAAAAAAATTCTAATGGCCCCATAAATCCCCTAAGTTCACCAACACCTAAAATAAAAATTAATAAAAATCTATTTCTCCTAATTAGCCACTAATTACTATAATTAAATTAATAATTAATTAAAACGGTCGAATACGGTTTCTAGGAATAGGGGTTTTACAAGTACCAGCCCGGGGTATGATACCATACTCTCATTTGCATATCATATAGTTGGTTATTGTAGCTTTTTCCATGCTCATAATATTATACTGTTAACTTCTGGCTTAAGTGTTTATTGTACCTTGCTATGTCCCTTGAGGACCTGTATATGGATTATGTCTCCAAGTATTGACGAGAAGGTTTATCCCAAGGTTTACGAACCAGGAGCTAATATCATAGCAGTACCAGTAGCCATGGACGAGGTGGTACCGGAGGACTTCTCTTGAGTTCTCAGATTATCTTTATGTATGATGCCTTGTGATTTTTAGTTATGGATTTGGATATTTTCTCTCTTATTATTTTGATACGGGTTGTTCCCCGTAATATTTATTTATTATATTGTGATAGACAGTTTCCCTTATGGTATTGATAGTTGAGACTGGTTTATCTTCTTGCCTCTTGTTTATGAATTGGTGGATGATATTAGATACATAGACTATGAAATATATATTGTAGACTATTTTAGTTGTATTACAGGTTAAGTGCACCCTAAAAGGTCCATTAAATTGGGTTTGCCCATTGGAGTTATGCTGCTGGCCATTGTCGCGTGACTAGTCCCTTGGTATTTTGGGACTGGGACGTGACATGGTTTTTGTGGTGGCCCAAGCAGGCCAACGAATATATTGCTTTGGTTTCAACTAAGAGAGCGAGCAAGCTTGCAATTAGGATATGATAGACTTATAGGATCTCATCCATAAGTTGACAGGTTCTTGACCTCTCTATCAAATTCAAATTTAATCTCTTGACTTGCATCTTGCTTTAATTCGTCTGTGTGGTCCTCATAATTACTTGTGTGCAGAGTAATGGATCTACGAGCCAACAATGAGACTCTTGCGGGTACACCACCAGGTGTTGTGGTTACTTACAACGACAAAGTAACACCAGGGGTTGGAGATCCATCCACTCTACAAAGCAACCCTGCAGATCAGCCTGCCTCGAGATTTCGGAGAGACGATATTCCACCACCACCGCAATTTACTCCCCCGATACCACCGCTACCATCTTTCCTGCCAGGGCAGAGTATGGACGGACATCAGTTATTCCAAGTGTTTTATGCAATTCCAATAGCAGGTTCAATAAGAGGTCCAATAACGCCAGGCAGAGAACTTGAGGGAGAGTATAGTGACAACACTAGAGCAGGCAACCCCACCAGTTAGACAGCCATCGATGGGATCCATCTTGGACTTCCGCCAACTGAAGCCACGTACCTTTTTGGGCAAAGAGGAGCCCACTGAAGTTCATGAGTGGCTAACTAACATCCAACACAAATTGAAAGCAGCTGAGCTTCCGAGTAAGTGTTGGATAACTGCCGTCAAGATGCTGCTGACGGACAACGCACATCACTAGTGGCTCTCTGAAGAGAAATGACTTAGGCCAGACCGAGTTACTTGGGAGGATTTCTCTAGACTATTCCAGGAGATATACATTCTATCTATTGCTCGAGCAGAACTTCAAAAAAAGTTTAATCACCTCATTAGGGCAAAATGACAGTGGAAGAGTACAATACGGAGTTCATACGGTTGAGCTACTTTGCCCCTACGCTGATATCGACAGAAGAAGAAAAGGCAAAGAAATTCTTTGACAGACTGAGGTTCGAGTTACAGAGACAAATTGGCTCTATTGTACCCACTTCTTATACGGACGTCCTTGTTGCAACTCGACGCATAAAACGCATCCACGGGAGGGAGTCCAGCCTGAAGAGCCCATAGATAGCCCAAGCTAGAGTACCACAGGGAGGTCAAGTGAAGAGACCTTCGATGCATCAACCACACCAGCACCAAATACCCCTACTTGTAATTACTATGGCAGGGCAGGACATCTTGCAAGGGATTGTAGACGCAAGTTAGGACTATGTCTAGTGTGCAGATCTAGCCAGCATACAACCAAAGATTGCCAAGCGCATCAAGGAGGAGTGTCAATGGAACACCGACCCACTTTACTAGCATCGAAGCCAGTCCAGCAGCTATAGAGACCAGCTTATTCAGCACCAGGAGCACCACAGGCGGGAATTGGAGGAGCCAAACCACCAGCTCCTAGAGGATATCAGCCGAGGCCACCCTTGGCAACATAGACAACACTTTTTCAGCAAGTATAGTAGCTGAGTGCACCAGCTCAGGGACAAGGTTAGGCATTCACCATGACTATTGAGGAGGCAAAGACTGCAGGAGAGGTCATCGCAGGTACTATACTAGTTGCTTCGTTACCTGCTACAACATTATTTGATTCAGGATTATCTCATTCATTCAAAGCTGTAAGTTTTGTAGCCACAAATAAAGTAGCTACCTCACCTCTCCCGTAGACTATGAGAATTTTTACGGGAGGCGGTATTATCCCCGTTAGTGACACTTATAGACCTTGTTTGGGAGTAGTTTGTGGTCGTGAGATGCGAGCTCAATTCTTGATTATTTTATGCCAGATTATAACGTTGTACTTGGTATGGACGGGTTGAGTCAGTACCATACAACTTTAGACTGTCGACGTGGATGTGTTATCTTTAGACCGTCAGGACATCCGGAGTTTAAGTTTCTTCGGAAAGCCAAAGAGCAAGGTGCCCAACCTACTTTTAAGGCACTCACTGTGGAAGGGGGGCCAGAATACCCGAAGGTTATATCAAAATTTGTTGATGTATTTCTTGACGATCTTCCAGGTTTACCACGACGATCTTCCAAGCTTACCACCTGATCGGGAAATAAAATTCACTACAGAATTGGCTCCAGGAGCAGAGCCTATTACCTCACCTGTGTACCAGTTAGAACCAAAAGAATTTGTAAACCCCCTAATTTTTCAAGAATTTTAATCTGGATTTTCCACAATTTTCTGAAATTTTCTGGAATTTTTTTGTAATTAAAATCCGGGTTTTAATTATTAAATAATTTTTTTAATTGATAATAAATAATATTAAAATATTATGAATATAATATTTTTGGGTGTAAAATAAAAAACTGGACTTAGGATAATTTTCTGAAATTTATTGGACCCCGGACCTATTTTTAAACACCTAAAAACTATTATTATTTAATTAACTATTATTTATTTATTTATTTAGTATTTATTTTATTAAATAATCCGGCCCAGCCCACCTAACCAGCCCGCCCGCCTTAACGGGTCGGGTCGGATCCACCCGAACCCGACCCGCTACCCGGCCCCCATTCCCCCGCACGAACCGGTCGCACCCCCCCCCCCCGCGTCCGTCGGCCGCGCCGCCCGCCGCTCCGCCCGGCCCACGCCTCCGCCCACGTCGACCCTCTCCTCCGCCTTGCTCGCCTCACCTCCGCCCCGCTCGGGCCTCCCCTTCCACTATTTAAAACCCTAGCTCCCCCCTTGGCCGTCACCCCCTCCGGTCCACCACCGTCCCGCCGCGACCCGCGCCACCCAGCCAGTGCCGCCGCCGCTGCTTTCCTTCCTCCCCCTCGCCAGCCTCTGCTGTCCCCGCCGCCGCCGGCCAGCAGCAGAAGCAGCAGCCGCAGCAGTCGTCCAAGACTCCGGCGAGCCTCCGGCGACGCCCAGCCCGCCCCGCCGCCTCCGGCGACGCCACTCGCAGCCGCTCAGCCACCCTCCGGTCGCCTCCGGTCGCCGCAGTGATTGCAGAGCCCAAACCCTAGGGGGGACACGGCTCGGACACAGGACACAGTGTCCTGTGTCGTGTCGGACATGGTGAACCCCCGATTTTCGAGCCCTGTTCAGGTACTCATATCTTTCTGCTCGTAGCTCTGTTTTTGACTCCGTCAGTTGCAACGCGTAGCCTGCATGACCCTCTCGGTGCCCATGCAACCCGCTCGGCGTATCGCGTCTTGTGGCGATCGCACACCGCGATCCAAAAATAGGAAAAACAACGTCCTGTTTCACCCCGGAACTGAGTGTGCCCCGCCAAACGAGATAACTTGGTCGCGTGCGGTCTTCACAGATACGTGCGTGTCGTTGATACGGACGTGCAGGATTTTGCAGAAGTCGATTCGGGTGTGCGTGCACACCGAAATCAGTGCGTATCCGCGGACAATGCCCCGTATCCGACTTTTCTGAATCGTGTCCTAACTTTGTGTACACACATCGGATTGAAACGAAACTTGCGCCATCGGACTGGTAGTGATACGCTGGTCCTGTGACCCAAGTTTGGTTCGATTCTGAGAACGTTGACGAAATCAGGTGTCGTGGGCCCCACAGGCCCCGCTCGACTGGCGATTTTGTGATCGGCTCATCGGAATCCAATTCTGGAAGTTCCGTTGGGTTCGTATCATCGTTCCTGACCTGTTGACACTAAGTTTGGTCAATTTGGAGACCTTTGACCCTGACACATTTTTCGGTGCAAAACGGGCCCACACGTGGACCCCGTTTTGACCTAAAATTGCCATTTTTGCCCTTATCTCCAAACTGGACTCAAGGACAGGCGTTTCTAGCTGATTGATATTTTCTGGATCTGATGGTGATATTTATTTCAGCAACCGGAGTACCGCCTGCAAATCCAGCTGAAGTCAGAGCCGCAATTGGAACCGGAACCACAAGCAAGTGTACCTTGCCAAACCCTGCAGCTTGCTATATATTTTCTTGGCTTAATTTTGCATCAGTGGGCAAGTAGAGCTTGTCAACTTGCAGTGATTCTTGTTATAGCATTTTACTTGAGTTCTTGTAGAATATACATAGACTTGCTTTAACTGTTCAACCCAGGACCGAGTGACTTTACTTAGCGTCCGATTACTAGTCGGGTGCCAACCCCGTACGCGGAGTTGTGTAACGTCACCTAGACATGGATACTGAGATCCGATATTTCTTGTACTTGTCTTATCAAGTGCATCATAACCTAGGACACCTGATACTATTCATGAGACAGAGTCTTCCTGAGACATTTATGGTGATTCTGTATAGGATACAGGACTTGACAGAGATATTGTATTTAAAGATACTTTATGACTTATTGCATTAGCTATGATCCCGCTTGACATGGACATGAGACGTTATGGTCATGATATACGTAATTACATTGGGTGGGGAGAGACACACACAGACTACAGGTTGATTTTATATTATGCCGGCGTCGTAGTCTCCCATTGAGCTAGACAACTACATGATATCACTGCTACCGGCTCCCCGATACAGAGCTTGTAGTAGTATCAGCCTGAGTTCTGGTGCTGCTCTCATATTGCATATCACTTAGCTGGTTACATAGTTACCCTATTGTTTTATTTATTTTCTACACTGTATTTATTTTGGCTTGTGTTATCTGTACCTTGTTATGTCCCCTGAGGACCTGGAATAGACTATGTCCCCAGGTATAGCCGAAGAGATCCATCCAGAGCTTCACCGTACAGGAGCACTTCCAGGAGCTGTACCAGAACCTGAGGACGAGATCGTACCAGAGGACTTCTCCTGAGCATTGGCTTTATATAGTCAGTTATTTTTGTTTCTGTTTTTATTTCCACTTTCTTTATTTCCTGTCTATTTGCATTCGATGTACCAGACATATTCTCGGATTGTTCCCCGAGACACTTATTTGAGATTTGCTTATTTATTCTATTATATTATTTCTGGCATTTAATCTGTGATTATCTGTTGTGGATGAGATTAGTATAGATTGTGACCTGTAACAATTATTCTATTTACTGTTAGACTACAGCTTAAGCATGCCCTGATGGATCCATTAAATTGGGTTGTCCATCAGTGCGTGCTGCTGGCCATTGCCACGTGTCCAGTCCCTCGGTATTTTGGGACTGGGGCGTGACAGAATTAGTAGAACTGAAGATACAGGTTGATGATCTTTTAGAGAAGGACTTTATTCGAGCCAGTGTTTCACTTTGGGGTGCGCCAATCCTGTTTATACCAAAGAAAGATGGGACGGTATGCTTGTGCATTGATTACAAAGCACTGAATGTTGTAACAATCAAGAACAAGTATCCTTTATTTTGGATTAATGATCTGTTCGATCAATTAAGTAGTGCGTGTATATTCTCAAAAATTGATCTCAGATCCGGCTATCATCAGATCAAGGTACGGAAGGAAGATATACCAAAGACAGCCTTCAGGACCAAGTACGACCATTATGAGTTCTTAGTTATGTCATTTGGTTTAACCAATATGCCAGCTGTATTTATGAGCTTAATGAATAAGGTCTTCCACCAATACTTGGATAAGTTCGTGGTCGTATTTATAAAAGACATCTTGGTATACTCAAAAACCCATGAAGAACACGAGGAGCATCTTAGAATCGTATTGGAGACGCTAAGGCATGAGAGGCTGTACGCCAAGCTCAGCAAATGTGAGTTCTTATTGGATAGAGTACCTTTTCTTGGACACATAATTTTAGGGAAAGGACTTTCAGTTGATCCGGAGAAGGTTGCTATAATTAAGACATGGCCTACACCTACATCAGTTGCAGAGGTTAGGAGTTTTCTCGGACTTACCGGATATTATCAGAGGTTCATGCAAATCATCTTACGGATTGCAGATCTTATGACACGATTGACGCATAAGGACCAGGAGTTTGTATGGACAGAGGAGTATCAGAAGGCCTTTGAAGAGTTGAAGAAGTGGTTAACGACTGTACCGGTCTTGACCCTTCCTTCAGGATTAGAAGGATTTATAGTATATAGTGATGCATCAGGAAGTGGATTGGGATATGTTTTAATGCAACATGGCAAAGTTATTGCTTATGCATCGATATAGTTGAAGGTGCATGAGAAGAATTATCTGACGCACAATCTTAAGCTAGCTGCAGTGATTTTTGCATTAAAAATATGGAGGCACTATCTTTATGGAGAGTGGGTGAAGATTTTTACTTATCACAAGAGTCTAAAGTTCTTCTACACTCAAAAGGAGCTCAACTTGAGGCAGAGGCGATGGTTAGAGTTGATGGTTGATTACGATATAGATTTGTAGTACCATCCGGGCAAGGCAAACGTCGTAGCAGATGCGCTCAGCAGGAAGCCCACGGCTTACTTCTTGACGACACAATCCCAGATCTTAGAGGACCTTCAGGAGCTTAGGATAGAGGTTATTCTGCCAGGATAGTGTGGACAGTTGGCTAACCTTGAGGTTCAACCTTCACTAGTTAAGAGGATCAAGGCAGCTTTGCCGCCAGATGCCATATTTTGGAGACTTAGAGAAAGGACGAAAGTCGGTATATAAATGGGACTTCAGATCCATGAGGACGGAACACTAAGGTGTGGAAATCGCCTATATGTTCTGAATGGAGAGTAGAGACATGAGTTGATAAAGGAGGCACATAGCTCTATATACTCTATTCATCCGAGAGGTACGAAGATGTACCAAGATTTGAGGCAGTATTACTAGTGGCATAGGATAAGGAGAGAGATAGCGCGGTTTGTGACAAAATATTTAGTCTGTCAGCAAGTTAAGGCCGAGCATTAGAGGATCGCGAGTATGTTATACCTACTTTCCATTCCTGAATGGAAGTAGGAATATATCACCATGGATTTCGTTACAGGATTTTTAGGAAGCCCCTGTGGGAAGGATACAGTGTGGGTTATTATGGACCATCTCACAAAGTCGGCACATTTCTTGCCGTTCAGAATCGGACAGTCCACAGAGATTCTAGCTGACATGTATATACGACAGATTGTGAGGTTACATGGAGTTCCAGTTAGTATTGTATCGGATCATGATTCTAGATTCATATTCCACTTTTGGCGGAGTATGCAGGAGAGTCTAGGCACTCGACTCAAGTTCAATACTGCGTACCCACCACAAACTGATGGCTAGTCGGAGCGCACGATCCAGATCCTAGAGGATGTGTTGTGATCTTGCATTTTAGACTCCGGAGGGTCTTAGGAAGACCACTTGCATCTAGTAGAGTTCTTCTACAATAATAGCTATCAGGCAAGCATCCAGATGGCACCTATTGAGGCGCTATATGGTAGGAAGTACAAGTCTCCTATATGTTTGAGTTATATAGGTGAACGATAGATACTCGGTCCAGAGTTGGTGACGCAGATAGTTGTGAAGGTAAAGCAAATCCAGAGCCATCTTCGTGCAGCTCAGGATAGACAAAAGTATTAGACAGATACGCACGCCAACCTTTAGAGTTCAACGAAGGCGAGCATATATTTTTGAGGATCTCACCTACTCGAGGCACCATTAGATTCGAAAATAAAGGCAAGCTGAGTCAAAGGTACATTAGGCCTTTTGATATCTTAGAGCGTATTGGTGATATGGCATATCATCTTGTATTATCCCCATCTCTAGAGGGAGTGTATGATATATTCCATGTCTCACAGCTGAGGAGGTACGTGACTGACCAAAGCCACATAGTTGATCATTCTAAGATTGCGATAGGTCCGAGTTTGAGATATAAGGAGCAGCCCGTAGGGATACTGGATACTAGTGAGAAGACGCTGCGGGGTCAGACGATCAAACTGGTTCGTTAACTTTGAAGCATCACTCTCCAGGTGAATCTACTTGGGAGCGAGAGATTATCATATGACAGCGTTATCCTCACTTATTCGATGATGCAGGTATGACCTCGGAACTGTCGGGGTTATTATGTCATTATAGATTCATAGAGTAGTTTTATTCTTAATTGCGAGGACATAATTCTTTACGGTAGGTAGATTGTAAGCTCCCTCATTTTTGAATAGAATTATTTTGGTATTTTTTAATTTATTTTATTTAATATATTATAGTAGTAATTTCTAAAATTTTCTTTTAGATATATGACCCTTTGTCATGGCTTTGATATTTTGAGCAATGCGCGACCTTTTTTCTTCCAACAAAATTTATAATAATAATCTTAATTGAGTCTAATATAGTTGGAACATATATATTGTATTTATTTGATCTTTCCCATGCTCCAAAAATATTGACGAACGTCTAGAATTATGGTTACCCTAAAAGTTTCCCTTTTGACTAGAACTTGACCCAAACACAACCAAAATACATGTAGACATGTAGTGCACCCAAATATCCCCATGTAAATATTATATATATATATATATATATATATAATATTTAAATTAATTAATTTTTATTTATAGGAGTTCTATCTATAGAAAGTGGTATAGGTGGCATCCTAGTTGGCAAATAACTACCTAACCAACTCCCTAACCAACCCAACAACCACTACTAGAATAAGCGGGATTAGCGACATTTTTTAGCGACTCCAGGTAAAAACGTCGCTAATTTAGCGACTCCATGTAAAACTTCGGTAGACATCGCTAATTGGCGACATTTAACGACGTTTAGCGACTTATGTTCAGTTTTTATAAGATTAGTCGCTATAAGTTCAATTTTGGTCGCTAAACGTCGCTAATATATCTAAGTTAGCGACGCAAATAGCGACGTTTATATTAGAAATATTTAGCAACGTGTTTAGCGACGACCGTAACGTCGCTATAATTTAATTTAGCGACGTCCTTATTTGACGTCGCTAAACGTCGCTAAAATTTGGTTAATTAGGGCTCGATTTCGTTTTTTCCCATGTGTTGAAATTTCGAAACGAAACAAAATTTCCCCCGCCCCCCCCGCTCCGTCGACCGCCTGCTCCGTCGACCTCCCCTGCGGCTACTCCGGCATCCCCCTCCTCTTCCTCGAGCTCTAGGTAAAGCCTAACTCTCTCTCTCTCTCTCTCTCTCTCTCTCTCTCTCTCTCAGAACACATATGATACTGACACAGACACGACACACACACACAGATGGTGACACAGACACGACACGACACACACACATACTGACACAGACACTGATAAGGACCTAGGGTTAGGATTAAGTTTTTTGACATGGACACAGACACTAATATCACATGGACACAGACAGACACTAATATCACATGGACACAGACACTAATATCACATGGACACAGATACTAATATCACATGGACACAGACACTAATATCACATGGACACAGACTTGGGGCTCTGGCATGGGGCACTGCAGCAGTGCACCCAAATGGTGCCTGTCAGTTAGGCTTGGGGGCAGTCCCTAGGCAGTGCAGAGGCATGCCTTAGTGCATCTCAGTTTCAGTTTGGTATCAGTCATCAGTACTTATACACTGATATGTATCAGGGACTGTGTGAGGTATCAGTACAGGCAATTGTAGGAGTTGATGCAGGCAAGGTATAAAGTCAAGTGTTAATAGGGTATATATCGATATGTAGGTTAGTGATGTTTAGAGATGTTAGATAGGAGTGTACTAAGATGGTATCTAGAATAAGCGGGATGGCATGCTCGAGCCTTGTAGTGGGCAGTGAGAAGGAGGTCTGCAACAGTGAGCAGGCAACCGAAGAGGAAAACCATCAGCACTGTGTCATTTCAGCAACCATGTATCAGTAAGTATCAACAAGTCCCACTGTATCAGTATCCGTTTTCAGTTGCATTTAGTGAGCTATGTATACTAGTTTTAGTTAGCTTAGTGTCCAGGTATTGGTTAGTTGGTTTAAGATGGGTTAGCATGAATATTGCTTATTTTAGACTTTGATAAATAAAAGTATGTATTATATCAGATATGATTTTTATAGTACGGTTAAGTTATGAAGCTAGGTGATAAACCACTGTATATAATGATTTATATGATACATACTATCATTTTTGCAGAAGTATCTAGAAATGGATATGAATTACTATCTGCGTCATCGTTCGTGGATGTACAACCGTCATCCTAATGACATGTGCGGTGTGCGGGATAAATTCATTGAGGGTGTACAGCAGTTCCTGCAGTTCGCCAAGGCGTTCCCTCAGTACATGGACGGTACCAAAATTAAGTATCCGTGTGTGAGATGTCACAACAGGAAATATCATCCAGAAGTGGAAGTTACGTATCATTTATACTCGAAGGGCTTTACGCCGAATTACTATCAGTGGACCGCGCACGGAGAACTTGTATCTCTAGCATCGGAGTCGGAGCCCTATGTGGAGCCGTATATGGATGTCCAAGACCACGATGCTTACGACGACGGGTTGGTGAACATGGTTTATGATGCGGCGGGGCCTAGTTTCAATCCTGACAATTATGATGCGGCGGGACCGAGTTTCAATCCGGACAATTATGATGCAGCTGAGGAGGCACCGAATGCCGATGCTGTAAAGTTTATTGAGTTGCTTGAGAATGCAAGGACTCCACTATATCCTGGTTGTGAGGATCATTCACCGTTGGAGGTGGTTACAAGATTATTGAGCATCAAGTCCGATTTTAACATGTCGCAAGAATGCTATAATCGACTGCTCGATTTGATTATAGAGATCTTGCCCGAGGGTGCAAAGTTGCCTAAAGACTTCTATCGATCTAAGAGGATGGTGAGATCGCTTTGGATGGGATACGAGAAAATCGATGCATGTCGCAACGGGTGCATGTTGTACTACAAAGACGACAAGGATGAAGATGCGTGCAGATTCTGTGGTGCTGATCGCTACAAGGCCACTGTTAGAGGAAAGTCTGTCGGTGCAAGGAAGCCTACCGATTAGATGCACTATTTGCCTTTGACGCCGCAGTTGCAGCGGTTGTTTATGGTTAAGGAGACTGCAGAAAACATGAGTTGGCACAGGCCAAAACAGATCGAAGGAGTATTGGATCATCCATCCGAGGGAGAAGCATGGAAGCACTTTGATCGAGAGTATCCACATTTTGCCGAGGAAGCACGTAATGTCAGATTGGGGCTCTGCTCTGACGGTTTTACCCCATTCGGACTTTCGGGCTTCCAGTATTCGTGTTGGCCTGTGATCGTCACTCCGTACAATCTACCGCCTTGGATGTGCATGAAGACTCCGTATATGTTCCTAACCGTTATTATCCCGGGTCCGAACAATCCGAAGAGGAACATCGATGTGTATTTACAGCCT
The DNA here is from genome assembly GCA_036927795.1 of Iris macrosiphon. Taxonomy (NCBI): domain Eukaryota; kingdom Viridiplantae; phylum Streptophyta; class Magnoliopsida; order Asparagales; family Iridaceae; genus Iris; species Iris macrosiphon. Next base: position 129,210,760 of record JAYESA010000008.1, on the reverse strand, counting down.
TTGATAGATGAGTTGAATCAGCTGTGGGAAGTAGGTGCCAACACGTACGATGTTTCTAGGAAGCAGAATTTTCAGATGAGGGCAGCACTTATGTGGACCATCAACGACTTTTTGGCCTATGGAATGTTATCGGGATGGAGCACCCATGGTCGTCTCTCATGTCCGTATTGCATGGACCATTCTCAGGCTTTCCGTTTGAAACACGGAGGCAAACCGTGCTTCTTCGATTGTCATCGACAATTTTTGCCGAAGGATCATCCGTACCGGAGGAATCGGAATGCTTTTCGTGTGGGAGTTGTGGAGAAGGCCAATCCACCGCCAAGGTGGCCCGGATGCACGATATGGGAAGAGGTAAAAGATTTACCAAGTGCTATCGAAGAGCCTGCTAAGGGGTACAAGTATGACGGATTTGGTCGCACCCATAACTGGACGAAGAGGAGTATATTCTGGGATCTGCCATATTGGAGAACCAATCTGATCAGACATAACCTTGATGTCATGCATATCGAGAAGAATGTGTTTGATAACATAATTAATGCTGTAATGGATGTAAAGGGGAAGACGAAAGATAATCCGAAGGCGAGGTTGGACTTAGAAGACATATGTAGACATCCTGCATTGCATTTGATAGAGGAGGGGAATGGAAAGTTAAAGCAACCTAAGTCAGTTTTCTCACTGGATAAAGAGGATAAAGGTAGACTTTGTAGGTGGATTCAGGGTCTCAAGTTTCCAGACGGGTACGTGTCGAACTTGAAAAGATGTGTCGACCTCAAGGAGAACAAACTAGTAGGTATGAAGAGCCACGATTGTCACGTATTCATGGAGAGGTTAATTCCGATTGTATTTCGGGAATTCTTACCGCAGGTCGTTTGGGACCCATTGACAGAGCTGAGCATATTCTTCAGAGATCTTTGTTGTACTAAGTTGCTCGTCGATCGTCTAGAAAAGCAAGAGAGGGACATTGCGGTAACATTATGTAAGCTCGAGAAGGTGTTTCCTCCTGGATTCTTCGACTTTATGGAGCATTTGCCAATTCATCTTTCCTATGAGGCACGTGTTGGTGGTCCTGTCGGTTATCGGTGGATGTACCCCTTCGAGCGCCATCTGAATCACCTAAAGAGAAAGGTGAAAAATAAGGCACGGGTTGAAGGCTCTATTTGTGAAGCTTATGTTCTCGAGGAGATTACAAACTTTTGCTTGACGTATTTCAAATCCTAACCATAACAACCAACCCCACCCTCTCATTTTTGACCATGAGCAGCCACCCCCTCTTGGCCGAACCTCATTAGCATTAAGAAAATTCCCTTCTATATTTAAATCTATTTAAAAAGGCCACATATATATATCAACTTACCACGAAGATGCACCATCATCCAATCATCCAAAGTTTTCGGTAAATCTTAAATCCTTCTTTCTCAAATTACATGGCATGATATTTTTAGGTTATATAAAATTATTGAATTAGAACTCATACCTTGTCATCTTGTTCTCATATTAGAAAATATAAATTTTTCATGATAGTTTGGTGATAATTCGCTTGTCGGTAGAACTAGTTTGAGACTTTTAATGTGATTACTTGAGAGAATCATTATTAATTATTAAAACTAAATTAATAGGTATTTAATTTCAGAAAATTAAATATTTTTAAATTTATTCTATATTATTTTAATGTCAAATCTGAACCCTATAATTAATGGCCACTAGCCTAGGTTTTCGGGTGACTTTATGACATTGTTTTGCTAGTAAATAGAGGTTATTTTGGAAGGAATAAAGAAGTAAATATTTTCTGAGATTAGATCAGAATATAATATAATATAAAATATTTTTTCATAAATATATACTATACTAATGGACTGGCAAAGTCTCGAACAAGTTTCGGACAAAACATGACAACCAAAAGTGGCCAAAATCTTAAAATATGTTGATTTTGTCAAATCTAAAATTTATTGTCAAAAATTCATATAAATTATATTTATTTCTGGAATATATGATTTAATATAAGTTATGTTCATGACCTTTAATTGGAAACTTAAACTTAAATTTTGGAAGTCAAAAACCAAGAAACTAGGTTTCGATACCCTGTAAAAGTAAGCAAAGTTGTTAGAAATAATAACGGGTTTGGTTTTGTATGGCATCAAAAAAATTATAGAATTAAGTTATAATTACAAGAATTCGTGATTGGACCTTTAAAAGTATTAATTAATTTATAGGTCAATTGAATTCCGAAGGAGTGGACGCGGGATCATCTTTACCACCACTGACTACACAACGAGGCAAGTGTACCTTGCCAAGATGTTTACAGTTCTAAATTATTTATTTGATATTAATTATGCATTAGATATTATATTTATGTGGCTTGCTAATGTACTTGTTGAGCCTAGGGCCGTCATAGGATACTTTGTGTCCGAACAAGTTTCGGGTACCGACATCCTTTGCGGAGTCAAGTGGCGTAGTCAGAAAGTCATCTTTACGAACCCATATTGGTAAAAACAGTATTTACACATCCATCCATAGGACACTGGACACGATATTCATGTGGCAGTCTTTTTTGAGTTGTTCGTGGTACTTGGACTCTGGATAGGACTACAAGATGCATGCTAGAGTGAAAATTATAGTTATACATATTGACTATGAGTTGTGCTGATAGTTAGAGGTCATGATCTTGCGTGTCTTGATTGAGACGTGAGGTTACATTGGGTGGAGAGAGTCTTCATCGTGCTCTAGGCATATTTACTTATTACTATTTATTGTGTATAAGGCTTTAGGTTCCCTATGCGGAATCTAAGGTATTATATTTATATATATAGCTTTCTCCTGGTTCCCCCACACGGAGCCTTGAGTGTACTATTAGATTACGGAAGTGTCCCTTGAGATCTTTCGTGAATACCAGCCCGGGGTACGATACCATACTCTCATTTGCATATCACATAGTTAATTATTGTAGCTTCCCCATGTTCATAATATTATACTGTTTACTTCTGGCTTGAGTGTTTATTGTACCTTCTATGTCCCCTGAGGACCTGGATATGGATTATGTCCCCAAGTATTGACTAAGAGGTTTATCCGGAGGTTTACGGGCCAGGAGCTGATATCAGAGTAGTACCAGTAGCCGTGGACGAGGTGGTATCGGAGGACTTCTCTTGAGTTCTCATATTATCTTTATGTATGATGCCTTGTGATTCTTAGTTATGGATTTGGATATTTTCTCTCTTATTATTTTGATACGGGTTGTTCCCCATAATATTTATTTGTTATATTATGATAGACAATTTTTTTATGGTATTGATGGTTGATACTGGTTTATCTTCTTGTCTCTTGTTTATGAATTGGTGGATGAGATTAGATACATAGACTATGACATATATATTGTAGACCATTTTAGTTGTATTACAGGTTAAGTGCACTCTAAAGGGTCCATTAAATTGGGTTTGTTCATTGGAGTTGTGCTGTTGGCCATTGCCATATGGCTAGTTCCTTGGTATTTTAGGACTGGGTGTGACAAGTCTCGATGTCCAAACTGGTGTCACACAGACTTATATATGAAATATCATGTCATTTGGGTATAAAGAGGTGATGATAAGATAAATGAGTCAAAATAGAATTTCTAGGCCATTTCTAGGTCATACTAGTCAAACTAGATTTATAGGTTCATAACTTGTAGGTGTTAGCTACACTAGCTAATATTACTAAGGTATCTGTATATACTAGCTAATAATCTTATTAGTTATATCTATTATTAGTAATACCTTAGCTTATCAACACTCACCTATATTTTCTTGGTATTATGAATACCTTAGGTATCTTAATGATCACATCTTATACCTAGTATCTAGGATACCTAAAATATACTTTAACTGGTTTCCCTACTCTTAGCAATAACTTAGCTTATCTAACACTTAACTGATATACTAAATGTTATGATACCAACCTATAATCTTAATTGCACCTTAACCTTATATACGAGTTAATGTCTCAATATACCTTAACTGATACTCTACCCATTATCTTACAACTCAAAACCCCAAACCAGTATATCACACTCACACACTAACTGATACACCCTCACTTACTCAACATACACACATAAATACCCTAGCCTCATTGCCACAATGTGCACAACTAACACAATACCAACTGTGCACCAGATCCCTTCTTAATATGTGATACACACTATGCTACTAATGCTTCATATGCTTGCTGCTGCAGTACCTATTGATACTAATCAGTGCACACAGTAAATTGATACCTATTTCCTCCACTCAACTTGTTTATACTACTGCTGTTTTAACTTTAAATAGCAGTGCACTTAGTGCACTGCAGCTATTGTTGTTGCTTCTTAAACTAGAGCATCCCATCTTTGATACTTCCCCATCTTACTGATACTGCTGTTGTGATACAGAGCAGATCAACTCCCCCTTAATGTTGTTGCTTCTCTTCCTACTTCCTGCATACTATAACACAGGTTGCAAAGTCCACGAACCCGAGCCCCATAATTCTCTATCACTGGCACACCCTAACTACTAGTGCACAACCTAAAGCCCATATTACAGTGTGCAACTGCTCCAAGCAGTGCAACCTCCCTCACAGCTTGATGTCACTCGAACACAGACCTACACCCTTCCAAATACACAATAGCAAGTAGCAGCAGCTACTTGCCACACTCGAGCATCCTATACAACCCCACAACAAGTACAACCCTCTCAAATAACCATACACACACAAATGAATAAGATACTAACTGATAACAGGTAATTATATATATATATAAGAGAAACTGAAAGTAAATACTAAGGTGACTAATTATGCATTTAATCAAATATTTGGTACTCAGCAATCAAATACTCATGATATTAATCAATTGAGGAGTCAACTCCCAAATACTCCTCAATTATCAATCACATATACATATATCATATAGTTATAACTAATATAAATTTATACTAAGAGAAATAATGAGTAATTGTGCAAAACACCAAAAATTTGGCCCAGTATCACACTGTATCACAAAATACCATGATACGACCCACACGTATCCATTTGTGGACATGTACGTAGTCCCATAACCCTGATCTAAGTCTAATTAGATCTAATTGGTCTCATGACACAATATTGATATGTCAATCTCGTAATTCCCCTAACATCAATACAAAAACCTATGTAGAGACCACAATACTCATCCAAATTGTCTAAAAATTATTCATATAGGTAGTCCTATGCCATGGGGGTGATTCCTATAGGTCAAATACATGATTAAGAAGCTACAATGAAGGGAAAATTCAGGAATTACCAATGGGGAGATAGATTTCCAATAAAAATATAATTGAACACATTCCAGACACGATCTCTAGCTCCAAAGCTCCTCCTCTTTTTGCTCATTGCTTCTCCAAGCTCCAAACTTCTTATAGAATGAGAATGAGAGAAAAAATAAAGGTGAATTGAGTAAAAATTCAATGGAGAGAATGATAGAAAATTGGGATTCTAATTTCTACATCTAAAAGAACGTAAATGAGATGAGAGAGAGAGAGAGAGAGAGAGAGAGAGAGAGAGAGAGGAAAGCCCCCTATAATAGTAGCAGGCCCCCCTTTCCTCTTTCCCAAGTCATGTGCATAGTCCAAATTATCTCTCTCCATCCAATTATGAATAGGATTAGGGAATAGCTATTTTGGAAAGCTTCTAACTAATTCTAATTAAGCTAATGCTCTCTAATTAATTAATGGGGGTGGGTCTAATGAGTTTGGATCCAAGCTAAGCTCACTTGTTGTCATGACAAGTCTCATTATTGGACTAGCCTCTAACAAAAAAATTAATATAAGTCACATTTAATCTATAACTCACTAATAATTAAATAATTATTACAATCATCAAATAATTACTATAACACACTAATATTAAGATTTATTCCTAAAATATTTATCTATGCCAAATTACCAAACTATCCCTAGTTGGAAAAGTGATGGTGATAGGTTCACACTTTCCCCCTTACTCACGTTCGACGGCAAAATTATTAATTCGAGGATTTCACATAATTTAGGCTTCCAATTAATTGATAGTCTGGTTACATGATTTGAGGAGATTATATTTTAACCAAGTGATTCAATGTCATAAGGCTCATACGACCAACTGTAAGTTTGATAATTTGATCCAATTTTTTGTATCTGTGCTAATAAGTTATTGTGTGCTACGTGTACATATGTTATAAGGTGCACTGAGGTGCGACCATATCATAATGTGCACTGAGGTACGACATAACTTGCTACGTACTATAAGATTACATGTTTTGGGTTATGCATCGAGAATGCCGCCTATACTACGCGATAAGTGATATTATTATATTAATTCTCCAGTACGGGCATGGTATATGGGTCAACTATCAAAGCATGGCTATGACTTAATTGATTGTTGCATCACGCTGGGGTGAATCTAAATTGAACTGCCAAGTAACAAAGTAGATTTGTATCTAGTGTGGACCATAATACGGTACGATATATAAGGAGAGTAACATATGACCACGCCATGTGATTCTAGCTAACCGTAGGATTAACTAGGCAACTAAAATATGAAGAGCATTGGGAGGGACAAAATCCCCCGAGATCTTACTTAACTAGCCACCCTCAATCATTATATGGGGAGTGAAGGCTGGACCCCATGGATATTATTTAAATTCTTATTAGTGGATGACAATATTCGAATATTATATTATACTATATGTTCTATGCGATCTTAGCACGATGGTCTTACGAGGGACCAGTATATACTACTATGTGCTATGCGGCGATTCATGGTTCGGCTAGCCCCTGCTAGAACATGGTTCGATATGGGAATTTCTTTATGCATCTATTCTGAGATAACTCAGACTCCACATAACAAGACGTAAGATTGATTGGCCGATTCAAAAGAGTTTGTGCTGATAGTCTGGGGACATGAACTATTGTGGTACGATAGTTCAACCCTTATCCTTGTTTGGTTGTAGGATTGCGCCAATGTGTCACAATAGGTCATGTACCAAAGCTATATATTATACCTATATCTTAGCTTGTATTATGACATGTGTGTTCTGGATTATATTGATGTGTTGTATCTTCATCGTGTTCATAATTGGTGAGTCATGCCCTGTCTCGGAGTAGTGCAATAGCCCTTGTTCTTGTTTGGTTGTATATGTGTCCTACTGCTCCATAAAAGGTCATACGCTTACAGTTGTAGCACAGATTCCTATTTTATATACTTTATTGGTTTTTGCTTCATTCATTTGTACTCTTTTGTGGTACTTGCTCTCGGGACCTGATGTCACGACCCGCACTCAGATGAATCGGGTACCGGTTTGCGAGTACGTCCAGCCTACGCCGCAGTGTCGGCGGTAGTACGCTGTCTAGACCATATTCACAGATAATTTAAAATTTAGCTCATTCAAAATATAAATAGGCAAGGATAATAACAGGAAATAGGAATTCTAAGATTTCATAAGACAAATTGTGACATCCAATCCACAGTTTAATACAGAACCAGAAGATAAATCGGGGACAAATCCGAGTACTATGTTGAAAGAAAATACTAACTAACTGGCTAACTACTCCTCAAAAGTAGTCTCCTGAGTAGGAACCGGCTCCTCAAATGTATCATCTGCTACGCCATATGGGCCATAAAAGGTGGGGGCATAGTCCTCATCATCGCCTAATATCAACGGATCCAGTCAGGAAAGGAGCAAAGTACCAATACACAACAAAGCTTAAACTAAATAATTATGACAAGTAGTAAAAACTGACTAAGTATCATGATAAGAACATGCATAATAAGTAGTAAAATTAACTAAGAGTTAAATGCTATAAGTTAGAGACATGAGTAAAACAGGATTATAATGAGACAAGAAAATGGAACTACAACAAGATAAAGAAACTATGTGTGTGTGATTGTGTATTTAGAATACATAGTTGGCATGTAGGGGGTTATAAGGCTAATCAGGCATGTCATAGACGGCTATCAGTCAGGAATAATCGAGTATCCGGCTGATGGTACAGTCGCGTACCAACAGCTATCAGTCAGGACAGGGGGAAGGGTAAACTACATGCCTCCTAGTATTCTCCCTCCCGACACGAAAAGCAAGACATAAACTCCAAATCCTAACACTAAGTGTAATCATCCAATGGTGCTAGTAGAGAAAGGATCTAATTATCATAATATAAAGAATAAACTTGAAGTGCAGGTACTTGCCTGATGTTTGGATTCCAACTACGGTTCTGTTCTCGAGAAATTTCCAGATATATCTCCGGATGCTGAAATAATCATTACCATCATGCTCAGAAGATATCAAATAGCTAAAAATGCCTGTCCTTGAGTCCAATTTAGAGACAAGGGCAAAAAGGCAATTTTGGGTCAAAACGGGGTCCACATGTGGGCCCGCTTTGCACCGAAAAATGTGTCAGGGTCAAAGGTCTCCAAATCTGTCCAACTTAGTGTCAACAGGTCAGGAACAATGATACGAACCCAACAGAACTTTCAGAATTGGATTTCGATGAGCCGATCACAAAATCGCCCGTCGAGTGGGGCCTGTGGGGCCCACGACACGCGATTTCGTCAACGTTCTCAGAATCGAACCAAACTTGGGTCACAGGACCAGCGTATCGCTACGAGTCCGATGGCACAAGTTTCGTTTCAATCCGACGTGTGTACACAAAGTTAGGGCACGATTCAGAAAAGTCGGATACGGGGCGTTGTCTGCGGATACGCACTGATTCCGGTGTGCACGCACATCCGAATCAGCTTCTGCAAAATCTCGCACGTCCGTATCAACGATGCGCACGTATCTGCGAAGACCGCACCCGACCAAGTCGTCCCGTTTGGCGGGGCGTACCCAGTTCCGGGGTGAATCAGGGCGTTATTTTTCCTGTTTTTGGGTCGCGGTTCGCGAACGCCACAGGACGCGATGCCCCGAGCGGGTTACACGGGCACCGAGAGGGTCACGCAGGCTTCGTGATGCAAAAGACAGAATCAGAAATGGGTAAACGAGCAGGGAGATACGCGTACCTGAATAGGGTCCAAAAACCCAAAGTTTCTCGTGTCCGACACGACTCGGCATGTCCGGATCCGAATCCTAGGGTTAGGGTTTGGGCCACTGGCCGGAGCTCCGGCGCTGCGGCGGGGAGGCTGGCCGGAGGAGGCTGGGCGGCAGCGCGGCACAGCGAGGTGGCTCGAGGTGGTGGCTGGGCTCGGCGGCCGGAGGAGGGGTCGGAACAGCTGCTGCTGCTGTCGGAGGAGAGGAGGGGAGAAAGGAGGAGAGGGCTGGGGCGGCTCACGGCGGGGCTGGGCGGAGCGGTGGCGACGTCCGATGAGGGAGACGGTGGCCGGAGTTAGGGCTAGGGCAGGGGAGGTGGCCGGAGAAGGAGCTCGGGGGGGAATTTATAGGTGGTGGAGGAGGCTGGGGTGGCCGGGGAAGGCGGGCGACGTGTCGGGGTCGTGGGGCGTGGGCCGGGCAAAACGGAGCGGGGCGGAGCACCATGTGGCTGGAGGCGGCGGCTCCGGCGGGGGACGCGGGGAACGGGTCAGGCTGGGGGGAGAAAGGGGAACGGGTCACGGGCGCGGGTTCGGGTGCGGGTGGACCCGACCCGACCCGGTAGCCCAATGGGCTGGGCCGAGGGTTTGGGCCGGTTTGGTGGGCTGGTGTAATCCCCCTGATTTTTTATAAATTTAAAATTTTGGATTTATCATAATTTTCTGGGATTTTCTGGAATTTTCCTGTAATTAAATATCAGTGTTTTAATTATTAAAGGATTTTTAATTGTTAATTAATAATAATAAAATATTATGAAAATAATATTTTATGGTGTAAAATGAAAAACTAGAAATATGGTAATTTTTCGGGAATTTATTGGACCCCGGATGAATTTTTTAAACACCTAAAAACTATTATTATTAATTTACCTATTTATTAAATTAATTAGATTATTAATTATTTATTTTATTAAGCCCACCGGCCCAGATCGGCCCAACCCATCCTGGCCCAGCCCAATACCAAACCCAGCCCGCTCCTTACCGGGTCGGGTCGGGTCCACCCGCCGCCCGACCCGTCGGACCCGAAACCCGCTAGCACCTTACCCCTTCCCCGACCGTTCTGCCGACGAATCTCCTCCCGCCGCTGCCGTTACTCCGCCGGCGACCGCTTCGCTTCACCTCCCGCCGTCCGCTGGCCCTTACCCTCCCCCGTTCAACCGTCGGCCATCCGCCTTCTTCCTCCGGCTATAAAAGCCCCCAAACCCGACGCTGCCCAACCCTAGAACCGACGCCACCACCCCCGTGTCCGGCTGCCCTCGCCTCACTGGACTTCGCCCGACGCCGAGCCTAGCCGGCCGCCCGAGCTCCCAGCCACCTCACCTCTCTCATCCAGCGCCGACTTCCTCCCGCAGACCACCAGTGCCTCCGTCCAGGACCCGCCGCAGCCGAACCCAGCACCGCCTTACCCCAGTCGCCTCGACGCCGGAGCCCTAGACCTCGACGGCCGTCCCCGCAGCCCCGGCCGCCTCCGGACAGCGCCCCCGACCCAGATCCGGCCAAGCACAGCCACCTCAGACGAGTTTCCAGAACCCTAAACGAAACCCTAGGTCGAGCAGTGGACACAGTGTCGTGTGTCGGACACGAGTGGACACGAGGAATTCACTGATTTTCGACTCTGTTCAGGTACCCGCAATTCCTTGCTCGTAACCCCGTTTTCAATTTCGTCTTTTGCGTTGCGAACCCTGCATGACCCTCTCGGTGCCCGGACAAACTGCTCGGGGCATCGCGTCCTGTGGTGATCGCACACCGCGATCCAAAAACAGGAAAAACCTAAGCCCTGTTTCACCCGGAACTGGGTACGCCCCGCCAAACGGGACGACTTGGTCACGTACGGTCTTCACCGATACGTCAGCGTCGTTGATACGGACGTGCGGGATTTTGCAGAAGCTGATTTGGATGTGCGTGCACACCGGAATCAGTGCGTATCCGCGGACAACGTCCCATATTCGTACTTTCTGAAACTTGCTGTAACTTAGTGTGTACACGTCGGATCGAGATGAAACTTGTGCCATCGGACTCGTAGCAATACGCTGGTCCTGTGGGTCAAGTTTTGTTTGATTCTGAGAATGTTGAAAAATCGCGTGTCGTGGGCCCCACAGGCTCCAACTGACGGGCGATTTTGAGAACGGCTCATCGGAATCCAATTCTGAAAGTTCCGTTGGGTTCGTATCAGCGTTCCTGATCTGTTGACACTAAGTTGGACTATTTTTGAGACCTTTGACCCTGACGTATTTTTCGGTGCAAAGCGGCCCACATTTGGACCCCGCCTTGGCCCGAAAATGACGTTTTTGCCCTTGTCTCCAAATTGGACTCAAGGACAGGCATTTCTAGCTGATTGACATTTTCTGATTCTGATGGTGACGTTTGTTTCAGCAGCCGGAGTACTGCCTGCAATCCCAACTGAAGCCCAAGTGACAATTGGAACCGGAAATCCAGGCAAGTGTACCTTGCCATAAATTGCAGTTATTAGTTTATTTTTGTTCTCTTACTTTATTTTCTGTGATTATTTTACCTGCTTAAACCTAGGGCCGTGTGGCATACTTAGTGTCCGATTACAGTCGGGTGCCAACTCCGTACGCGGAGTTGTGTATGTCATTTGAGATGGACATTCGTGACCCTTTACATTCTAGTACTTGCTGTATCAAGTACAATAACCCAGGACACTTGACACATACATTGACAGAATCCTCCTGAGATATTCAAGGTGATTCTGTATAGGATACAAGATGGACATAGATTTTATTCTTAGATTATGACTTGATGCATTAGCTATGATCACATGTGACATGGACATGAGACTTGTGGTTACATTGGGTGGGGAGAGACACACAGGCTACAGGCTGATTGTATATATATAAAATCCATAGTAAACACATAGTATAACACATAGTATAACTACTACCGGCTCCCCGACACAGAGCTTGTAGTGGTATCAGCCTTAGTTTTAGTGATACTCTCAACTTGCATTTTCACTTAGCATGGTTATATAGTTGTCCCTATTATTTCATTATTTTGCTTTACTACATTATATTTGGCTTGTTTTATCTGTACCTTGCTATGTCCCCTGAGGACCTGGATCCGGATTATGTCCCCAGGGTTAGCAGACGAGATCTACCCTGAGGTATACGGAACATGAGCACTTCTCGGATCAGTACCAGTACCTGAGGACGAGGTGATCGCTGAGGACTTCTCCTGAACATCTGCTTCCCTATGCTCAGTTTAATATATTTAATTAAAACTCTTTTCATGTTTATGAGAACAATTGTAAAAGACTTTATATCGAGTTGTTCCCCGAATACTTTGCTGAGACTGGATGTTTAATTTACTTTCCTTATTGTTGTTGATCTTATTATCTTTTCTGTGGATGAGATTAGTTCTGACTTGTTGTTATAGACCTTATGTACAGCTTAAGTGTGCCTGATGGATCCATTAAATTGGGTCAGTCCATCGGTGCATACTGCTGGCCATTGACACGTGTCTGGTCCCTTTATATTTTGGGACTGGGGCGTGACATGGTTTTTGTGGTGGCCCATGCAGGTCTCGAACTAAATTATTCGGTTTTAACTTAGGGACCGAACATGCCTGCAATAAGAATAGGATAAAGTTTTTAGGATCTCATCCACTTGCTTGAAAACGTTCTTGATATCTGTATCGTATTCAAATTAACTTTTGACTTGCATCTTGCCTTGAATCCAGTGCGCTTCTTATGTTTTATTTTGATGCAGACTAATGGATCCAAGAAGTGGAGACGAGAATCCCTTGAATACACCACATGATGCTGTGGTTACTTATGATGAAGGAGTGACCCCCGAAGATCGAGGGCAATCTTCTCAAATCAATCAAGAAGCACCGCATAATTCAAGGTTCCGGCGTGATGACATCCCGCCGCCTCCGCAGTTCGTTCCACCGATGTCCGTATTCCCACAAGGGCAACCTATAGACGGGCAGCAGATATTTCAAATGATCTACGCAATGATGCAAGCCCAACAACAAATTCATCAGGAGGCGCATCGTCAGGAGGCAGAGTACCTGAGAACCAGCCTAGTAAATGCATTGGAGCAAGTGAACCCACAAGCTAGGCGACCAGCAACGGGATCTATCACCGATTTCCGTCAACTCAAGCCCCGTACCTTTTCGGGCAAGGAAGGACCAACTGAAGTGCATGAGTGGCTCACCAACATACAACACCAGTTGGAAGCAGCTGAACTTCCAAGAGAACGTTGGATGACTGCCGTCAGAATGCAGGATAATGCTCATCACTGGTGGCTGTCCGAGGAGACCAGGCTCGGACCTGACCGAGTTACTTGGGAAGAGTTCTCCAGACTCTTCCAGGAGATGTACATACCAGCTATCGCTCGATCAGAACTGAGGGACAAGTTCAATCGTCTCACTCAGAAAGCTATGACGGTGGAAGAGTACAACGCTGAGTTCATTCGTCTGAGTCGCTTTGCCCCAGCATTAATCCCAACAGAAGAAGAGAAGGCCGAAAAGTTTTTCGACGGCCTTAACATTGAGTTACAGAAGCTAATTGGATCTGTCGCACCAACTTCGTACTCGGACGTTCTCGCTGCAGCCAGACGCATGGAACGCGTCACTAGGAGAGAGATCGGTCTGAAACGGTCTTCCACATCAGCCAAAGCACCACAGGAAGAAGCTGCAAAGAGGCCTCACATACACCAGCAACCCAGAGCCTCCCCGCAGACAGTACCTACATGTCAATACTGTGGCAAGATAGGCCATTTAGAGAAGGACTGCAGACGCAAGTTGGGATTGTGCTTGATTTGTGAAACCAATCAACATTTAGCCAAGGATTATCCTTATCATCGAGGAGGAGTACCAAGAGCAAACCAACAAGCTCTACCAGCACCAGGAGGGTATCAACCAAGGCCACCCTTGGCACCACAGGCAGCACTCTTCCAACAAACCCAGCAGCAGCAGCAGCAACAGAGGAATCCACCAGGACGCGGCCAAGTTTTCGCAATAACTGTGGGAGACACGCAGAACCAAGGAGTAGCTAATGCGCGTAAGTCTTTATAGTTGTTCCGTTTCTAGCATTTCTGTAGTTCGTGCCTGCTGGTTCGTGACCCTAGACCTAACCTGAAAATTTTAACTTGCTAATAATAGATAACCTAGTAATTGTGAACTTGATAAATAACCTAGAATATTTTAAAATTGTTAGTAATTTATTTTTGAACATGCCAATAATGTAGAATGTTTATAAATGTTAAACTGATAAGTTTTTGAAAGATAAACTGGTTTTCTAAAACTGTAATTTTCTATATTTCCCACATTTGGGAAATTGCATAATTTCTACTTAGGGAAATGATTTTTCCTATGTGTTCAAGCCCTGAACCTTGATTTTCTTTATTGTGATTCAAATAAAATTTTGCAACCGTGTCATCTCTGTTGACCGGTTATTCTTTGATTGCGAGGACGCAATCCTCTTAAGGGGGGTATATTGTAATCCCCCTGATTTTTTATAAATTTAAAATTTTGGATTTATCATAATTTTCTGGGAATTTCTGGAATTTTCCTGTAATTAAATACCAGTGTTTTAATTATTAAAGGATTTTTAATTGTTAATTAATAATAATAAAATATTATGAAAATAATATTTTATGGTGTAAAATGAAAAACTAGAAATATGATAATTTTCCGGGAATTTATTGGACCCCGGATGAATTTTTTAAACACCTAAAAACTATTATTATTAATTTACCTATTTATTAAATTAATTAGATTATTAATTATTTATTTTATTAAGCCCACCGGCCCAGATCGGCCCAACCCATCCTGGCCCAGCCCAATACCAAACCCAGCCCGCTCCTTACCGTGTCGGGTCGGGTCCACCCGCCGCCCGACCCGTCGGACCCGAAACCCGCTAGCACCTTACCCCTTCTCCGACCGTTCTGCCGACGAATCTCCTCCCGCCGCTGCCGTTACGCCGCCGGCGACCGCTTCGCTTCACCTCCCGCCGTCCGCTGGCCCTTCCCCTCCCCCGTTCAACCGTCGGCCATCCGCCTTCTTCCTCCGGCTATAAAAGCCCCCAAACCCGACGCTGCCCAACCCTAGAACCGACGCCACCACCCCCGTGTCCGGCTGCCCTCGCCTCACTGGACTTTGCCCGACGCCGAGCCTAGCCGGCCGCCCGAGCTCCCAGCCACCTCACCTCTCTCATCCAGCGCCGACTTTCTCCCGCAGACCACCAGTGCCTCCGTCCAGGACCCGCCGCAGCCGAACCCAGCACCGCCTTACCCCAGTCGCCTCGACGCCGGAGCCCTAGACCTCGACGGCCGTCCCCGCAGCCCCGGCCGCCTCCGGACAGCGCTCCCGACCCAGATCCGGCCAAGCACAGCCACCTCAGACGAGTTTCCAGAACCCTAAACGAAACCCTAGGTCGAGCAGTGGACATAGTGTCGTGTGTCGGACACGAGTGGACACGAGAAATTCACTAATTTTCGACTCTGTTCAGGTACCCGCAATTCCTTGCTCGTAACCCCGTTTTCAATTTCGTCTTTTGCGTTGCGAACCCTGCATGACCCTCTCGGTGCCCGGATAAACTGCTCGGGGCATCGCGTCCTGTGGTGATCGCACACCGCGATCCAAAAACAGGAAAAACCTAAGCCCTGTTTCACCCGGAACTGGGTACGCCCCGCCAAACGGGACGACTTGGTCACGTACGGTCTTCACCGATACGTCAGCGTCGTTGATACGGACGTGCGGGATTTCGCAGAAGCTGATTTGGATGTGCGTGCACACCGGAATCAGTGCGTATCCGCGGACAACGTCCCGTATCCGTACTTTCTGAAACTTGCTGTAACTTAGTGTGTACACGTCGGATCGAGACGAACTTGCGCCATCGGACTCATAGCAATACGCTGGTCCTGTGGGTCAAGTTTTGTTTGATTCTGAGAACGTTGAAAAATTGCGTGTCGTGGGCCCCACAGGCTCCAACTGACGGGCGATTTTGAGAACGGCTCATCGGAATCCAATTCTGAAAGTTCCGTTGGGTTCGTATCAGCGTTCCTGATCTGTTGACACTAAGTTGGACTATTTTTGAGACCTTTGACCCTGACGTATTTTTCGGTGCAAAGCGGCCCACATTTGGACCCCGCCTTGGCCCGAAAATGACGTTTTTGCCCTTGTCTCCAAATTGGACTCAAGGACAGGCGTTTCTAGCTGATTGACATTTTCTGATTCTGATGGTGACATTTGTTTCAGCAGTCGGAGTACTGCCTGCAATCCCAACTGAAGCCCAAGTGACAATTGGAACCGAAAATCCAGGCAAGTGTACCTTGCCATAAATTGCAGTTATTAGTTCATTTTTGTTCTCTTACTTTATTTTCTGTGATTATTTTACCTGCTTAAACCTAGGGCCGTGTGGCATACTTAGTGTCCGATTACAGTCGGGTGCCAACTCCGTACGCAGAGTTGTGTATGTCATTTGAGATGGACATTCGTGACCCTTTACATTCTAGTACTTGCTGTATCAAGTACAATAACCCAGGACACTTGACACATACATTGACAGAATCCTCCTGAGATATTCAAGGTGATTCTGTGTAGGATACAAGATGGACATAGATTTTATTCTTAGATTATGACTTGATGCATTAGCTATGATCATATGTGACATGGACATGAGACGTTATGGACATGAGACTTGTGGTTACATTGGGTGGGGAGAGACACACAGGCTACAGGCTGATTATATATATATAAAATCCATAGTAAACACATAGTATAACACATAGTATAACTACTACCGGCTCCCCGACACAGAGCTTGTAGTGGTATCAGTCTTAGTTTTAGTGATACTCTCAACTTGCATTTTCACTTAGCATGGTTATATAGTTGTCCCTATTGTTTCATTATTTTGCTTTACTGCATTATATTTGGCTTGTTTTATCTGTACCTTGCTATGTCCCCTGAGGACCTGGATCCGGATTATGTCCCCAGGGTTAGCAGACGAGATCTACCCTGAGGTGTACGGAACAGGAGCACTTCTCGGATCAGTACCAGTACCTGAGGACGAGGTGATCGCTGAGGACTTCTCCTGAACATCTGCTTCCCTATGCTCAGTTTAATATATTTAATTAAAACTCTTTTCATGTTTATGAGAACAATTGTAAAAGACTTTATATCGGGTTGTTCCCCGAATACTTTGCTGAGACTGGATGTTTAATTTACTTTCCTTATTGTTGTTGATCTTATTATCTTTTCTGTGGATGAGATTAGTTCTGACTTGTTGTTATAGACCTTATGTACAGCTTAAGTGTGCCTGATGGATCCATTAAATTGGGTCAGTCCATCGGTGCATACTGCTGGCCATTGACACGTGTCTGGTCCCTTTATATTTTGGGACTGGGGCGTGACAGCTGGGCCGGTTAGGTGGGCTGGGTTAGGTTAGGTGGGCTGGGTTAGGTTAAATTAAATAAATAATTAAATAAATAAATAACTAAATAAATAATTAATAGTTTTTAGGTGTTTAAAAATAGGTCCGGGGCCCAATAAATTCCAGAAAAATTACCCTAAGTCCAATTTTTCATTTTACACCCAAAAATATTATTTTCATAATATTTTAATAGTAATTAAATAAAAATCATTTAATTACCAAGAGCCTAGGTTTTAATTACAGAAAAATCCCGAAAAATTCCAGAAAATTGTGAAAAGTCCAAATTAATAATTCCTGAAAATCAGGGGGCTTACACCTGACCCTACTGGTTTTTCTTGGCCAGGTTTAGTAGCAAAGCCCGAGGATCCTGTCTTGTATCTGACCGATGGCGCACACCAGGAGGATGTCCGCCGAGGAACTTGAGTGGGTTTCTTCTCCCCCACTATGAGTATCATTTTATTTTACCCTTTTGGCATTTAGCCGACGGTACTTATTAGCCAATTTATCTGGATATTAGTTCTCTATATGATTGTATATTATTCGGACCGCAGCTGACTTACAGTCATGTACTCTTAAAAATGTACTACTATACCATCATGTATAACTAGTTTCATAATCATTGTGATGGAGCGTCAGGGACGCCTAACTGCTTTATCTTACATACTCATCCTTATTATTTCTTGGTTGATAATTGAGATAAAGAGATCCTTGACCCTAGGTAACTTGATTGTAGTATGCACCCCTTGTCTCTAGACAAACTTAGCACATTATGGGTTATTTCGGTATTCTATAAAGTGTGGTTGGCTGAGTCACTCTTCCGCTCCCCAGTATTCTGGTTCTGGGGCATGACAACTGAGGTATATGGAACCCGCTCCATTTCTTTTTTCTTGTCCTTGGTGTAGAAGCATGAAAAAAATGCTTGAAAGATCTACGCAGCGTCTTGATACAGAGCAGCGTAAGCAGAGGCCTTCAGAGCCATCCAGCGTAAAACAGGGTTCTTCATCGCCTCCATGGCGTAAAACCCAGCTGCTCTCAAAGCAGCGTTAAAACGTACGAGGAACGCTTCGTATTCCCAAAAAGAAACTGTCCAGTCACGCAGTAAACCTGACCTCTGACTCCTGACAAAAAGTGCTGCACAGCTACCCAAACGATGGCTGGGAACGGGGGCAGACCCCTCGGGACACGCTCCATAGTATGATGGCGGATCTCAGCATTTAATGCAGAGGATTTGGTTAAAATATCACCAAACCGACGCTTACTAAAATCCCCCGGCGTAAACCGCTCTTTCGCGTGCAAAGAGAACACGCTGCCTTATTTTACACAGGCAAACATGGGCTATTTTACACTCCGCAGAAGACAAACCGGCTGCCACATCAAAAGCTGCGCTTCGTACAGGGCTCGAGGCACGTCTCTCCGCCAAAGCACACAGAGCGGTGACAGTGTCCCCTCAAGGCACGTCCCTCCGTCAAAATGCATAAAGCGGTGACAGTGTCCCCTCAAGGCACGTCCCTCCGTCAAAATGCACAGAGCGGTGACAGTGTCCCCTCAAGGCACGTCCCTCCGTCAAAACGCACTGAGCGGTGACAGTTTCCCCTCAAGGCATGTCTCCGTATTTAATGCACAGGATGATGGCAAATCTCTGCCAAAGATTTGATCTCCAAAAGCCGTAATTCCGGCTAAAGACGTCCACATCAGCACCCTGGCACGGTACGCAGCGGCTTCTACGCCCATTCAGGATCTGTGCTCCTACGGCTTCCATGCCCCCTCAGTCTCTACGACTGCTCGGCTTCCATGCCTACTCGGCTTCTATGCCTGTTCGGCTTCTATGCCTGCTCGGCTTCCACGCCTACTCGGCTTCTATGCCAGTTTGGCTTCTATGCCTGCTCGGCTTCCACGCCCCCTCAGTCTCTACGACTACTCGGCTTCCACGCACTCGGCTTCTATGCCTATTTGGCTTCTACGCCAAGGTGACAGACATTTGGCTTCTACGCCAACCTCTTCTACACAAGGGATACCTACCTACGTGGCTTCTACGCCGTGATCTCCGCAGCAGATATACGCGTTTCGTCCCCTTAGTTGGACGTGCGTCACTTGCTCACTCAAAAGGTCATTATTACGCAGGCATTGGTTACTTTAACCGTTGTGTAAAAGGGTGCTCTACTGTCCACTCCTCGATTGCTATACCAACGGAGTGGTCACTGTCACCAAAGACTCTATAAATAGAGGCCCATGTCAATGGGGAACAAGGTCGGAAAATTTGACCAAGAATACCAATATCAGATCAAAGCTCGAAACTTTGAAAGAAGGATCGAACAAGGTCACCGAACCGGAGATCAAAAGGGAGAGACAGAGAGAGAGAGAAAAATACAGAGCTCAGGCAAGGAATAGGGAGCGACGACCTTCAGCATCGCGCATCCACCCTCCTTCGCAACCTCCAAAGCTGCATCCTGTCTTCCACGGCACTTCTTCAACATCTTGTAGTCCAAGGGCTAAAGTGATCGACCGCAGATCAGACACCTATAGCAATTTATACCCAGATTAAATAAATTGTACTCCCGCATCCTCGTATAGGATCGAATAGTATAAGTTTGTTTGTAAACCAAAGGGCACGGGTCTCGTATAAACCCTGTCATTGAAATACACTTTCATTCTTTCGTTTAATACCACAAACAAGATGGCAACTCTACTGGGGACGTCTTTCTCTTCTGACGAGGAAGTAATTGCTCAACACGATGCGGTATCTGTAGGAACCGTGAAGAAGACACTGGTCGTTCATTTCGACCAGTCTGCCTACGAAGACATGCTTCGGACTGGGGGTAGCTCTCACTCTCTCTCCGTCCAAGACAACAGGAAGCTACGCAAAGTGTTGATGCCCAAGACATCCTCCGCCGTTCCTGTGGACTCTCTGATCTCTCCGATCTCACCGACCAATGAGGTGGTAGCATCGCTCCCTCCGTGCCCCGCACGTAAAATTCAGTCTCCCGCTACACGCGGTACAGACAAAACTTCTGGTAAAGCCTCAGCGCTAACCCAGGAGTATCAACTGTGCTATACGCGCAGAAATCAGTCTCCCGCTACGCGCGGTACAGACAAAACTTCTGGTAAAGTCTCAGCGCTAACCCAGGAGTATCCACTGCGCTATAGGCGCAGAAATCAGTCTCCCGCTACGCGCGGTACAGACAAAACTTCGGACAAAGCCTCAGCGCTGACCCAGAAGTATCCCCTGCGCTCCACGCGTAGGAACCTGTCTTCCGCTACGTGCGGTACAGACAAAACTTCCGACGGTGCCTCAACGCCAAATCGGAAGATGTCACGCCCCAGTCCCAAAATACCGAGGGACTGGACGCGTGTCAATGGCCAGCAGTACGCACTGATGGACAAACCCAATTTAATGGATCCATCGGGGCATACTTAAGCTGTAAAACAAGTCTACGACAATCATGGCACAACTAATCTCATCCACACAAAATATAAAGTATGATCCACAGGATAAATAAGGAATGTAAATCATCATCTAGTCTCACAAAGTACTTCGGGGAACAACCCGATAAATATCTAGTACAATGGTTCAACAGACCAGAAATAAAAGACTGAAATAAATAATAAAAGCTGAGCATGGAACATGGATGCTCAGGCAAAGTCTTCAGCTAAGACCTCGTCCTCGGATGGTGGTACAGCTCCTGAATCAGCTCCTGCTCCAGTCCCGTATACCTCGGGATAAATCTCGTTCTCAAATCTTGGGGACAAAATCCGGATCCAGGTCCTCAGGGGACATAGAAAGGTACAAGAAAGCTCATGCCAAAATGAATAAATAAACAGTGCAGCAAATAAATAACTAAATGAAGCAATAGGGTAAATATGTAACCAATCTAAGTGAAATGCAAGTGAGAGCAACACTAAAACTCAGGCTGAGCCACTACATGCTCTGTGTCGGGGAGCCGGTAGCGGTAATAACCGGTAGTGGGTCTAGCTCTGCTACGAGAGTCTACGACCTCTCAATAATAGAAGATATATATAAATACAGCCTGTAGCCTGTGTGTCTCTCCCCACCCAATGTAACCACGCATATCATGCCCATAACGTCTCATGCACATGTCAAGCGTGATCATAGCTAAATGCAACAAGTCATAAAGTATCTAAGAATATAATGTCCATGTCCTGTATCCTATACAGAATCACCACAAATATCTCAGGGAAAATCCTGTCTCATGAATAGTGTCAAGTGTCCTGGGCCATAGGGTACTTGATAAGACAAGTACGAGAATATAAAGTGTCACGGATGTCCATCTCTATATGACCGTATCCAACACTACGTACAGTGTCGGCATCCGACTGATAATCGGACGCTAAGAACGTCACACGGTCCTAGGTTAAGCATGTACAGTAATATATATAAAGCAAAGAAAATAGATAACTAAGCTGCAGAGTTTGGCAAGGTACACTTGCCTGATGTTCGATTACCAACAACTGTCCCTGTATCGGTGGATCCGGTAGGTACTACTCCAAAAGCTGTAATAAACATCACCACTAGTCTCAGAAGATATCAAATAGCTAGAAATGCCTGTCCTTACGTCCAATTTGGACACAGGGGCAAAAATGTCATTTTCGGATTAAAGCCGGGTCCACATGTGGGCCACTTTGCACCGAAAAGCGTGTTAGGGTCAAAGGTCTCCAAATTCTGTAAACTCAGTGTCTACAAGTCAGGAACGATGATACGAACCCAACGGAACTTCCAGAATTGGATTCCGATGAGCCGATCTCAAAATCACCCGTCAAGTGGAGCCTGTGGGGCCCACGATACGTGATTTTGTCAACGTTCTCGAAATCGGACCAAACTTGGGTCATAGGACCAGCGTATTGCTATGAGTCCGATGGTGCAAGTTTCGTCTCGATCCGACGTGCATACACAAAGTTACAGCATGTTCCAGAAAAGACGGATATGGGGTGTCGTCGGCGGATACGCGTTGATTTCGGGGTGCACACACCTCCGAATCGACTTCTGCAAAATCTCACACGACCGTATCAACGTCGCGCACAGTTTGGTAAAGACCGCGTGCGACCAAGTCGTCCCGATTGGCGGGGCGTACTCAGTTTCGGGGTAAAACAGGGTATTGTTTTTCCTGTTTTTGGATCGCGGTGTGCGATCACCACAAGACGCGATGCACCGAGCGAGTTGCACGGGCACCGAGAGGGTTATACAGTCTACGCATAGCAATTGACGGAATCGAAAATAGAGTTACGAGGTGAAAGAAATTGGTACCTGAACAGGGCTCCGTGAATCTATTTCTCACGTCTCCAAACGTCTACGTCGTGTCCTGCGTCTCGATTTGCTGGTACCGCGTGTCTGCTGCGAGTCCAGACTAAGGTCCTGATCTGGAGGGCTTAGCCGGGAGTCAGCCTCGTGGTCGGCTAGGGTTCAGGCGACCGGATCTCGAGCGGCGGCCGGCGTGGGTCGAAGGGTCGAGGGAAATGGTCTATCGTCGGTTCTGAGGTGAACTCGGGTGGAGCGGTTCGAGGGATGATGGGGATGTCGACGCCGGAGAGCGGCGGCGTTGCCGAAGGGTCGAGGGGAAAGCGTCGACCGAAGGGAGGTCGGGCTGGGCGGTCGTCGGGTTCAGAGAAAAGCACGGCGGAGGGAGATGATGGGGAGTCGGGGTCTTGGTTGGGGAAGTCGTCGCCGGAGAGCGGCGGAGGAGGAGACGCGGGGGAGGTCGCTCTGTGATGGAGGACGACGAGGTTGCTCGAGATGGGAGGGAAAACTGGTGGCGGTCGGCGTGGCACGGAAGTCGAGGCAGGGATTTATACTCGGCTACAGGGTTTCAGGCGAATTAGGTTTTTCTATCGGGTTTTCGGGTCGGGTTGGTTTGGTTCGGGCTTCGTTGGGTTTGGTTCACAATCCTATAGCTTTTGGTCCTCGATTCGTTGCTCCGGTGTCCAATAAATTCACCGAAAAATGCCATGCGTCCGGTTCTCTATTATACACAATAAATTTTTACTTCCAGAATATTTTAACACCCTTTGGCCACACTTAAAAATTCTTTAAATCACACTCATCTTGGTTTTAATTTCCAGAAAATACCGAAAATAAGGGAAAATTATTCTAAAATTTATTCTGAAAATTTAGGGTGTTTACAATCTTCCCTCCTTAAAAGGATTGCGTCCTCGCAATCAAAGAATAAGCTACTCAAGAAAGAGTTATGGAAATACAAGGTGGCCTAGTTTACAACTGCCTCCTCGAACAAGTGGGGGTATCGCTGGCGCATACTATCTTCTCGTTCCCAAGTCGATTCGCCTGGTGAATGATGCTTCCAAGCTACTCGAACCAGTCTGATTGTCTGTCCCCGCAATATCTTCTCACTGACGTCGAGGATGCCAACTGGTTGTTCTTCATATCTCAAGCTTGGGCCCACTGCAATCTCTGAGTGATCGACTACGTGACTTGGGTCGGTCACGTACCTTTGCAGCTGGGAGACATGGAATACGTCATGCACTCCCTCTAAGGATGGAGGTAATGCAAGCCGATAAGCCACCTCACCCACACTCTCGAGGATGTCAAATGGCCCAATATATCTTGGGCTCAGCTTGCCTCTGCTCCCGAATCTGATAGTACCACGAGTGGGCGAAATCCTCAAGAATACGTGATCTCCTTCTTTGAACTCTAGGGGACGTCTATGCGTATCTGCACAATGCTTCTGTCTGTCCTGGGCTGCTCGTAGATGATTCTGAATCTGCTTCACCTTTTCCACTGTTTGCGTTACCAATTCTGGACCCAGTATTTGACGTTCACCAACGTCACTCCAACATATAGGCGATCTGCACTTCCTTCCGTATAAAGCTTCAAATGGTGCCATCTGAATGCTGGCCTGATAACTGTTATTGTAGGAGAACTCCACTAAGTGCAGATGATCTTCCCAAGATCCTCCAAAGTCTAGCATACATGATCTCAACATGTCCTCCAAGATCTGAATGGTGCGCTCCGATTGTCCATCTGTCTACGGGTGGTATGCCGTGCTGAATTTGAGTCTGGTGCCTAGACTCTCTTGCATGCTTCTCCAGAAATGAGATATAAATCTCGAATCTCGATCCGATACGATACTAACAGGCACTCCATGTAACTTGACAATTTGTCGCATATACATGTCGGCTAGTACCTCTGTGGACTGTCCAACTCTAAATGGCAAGAAGTGTGCCGATTTAGTGAGTCGATCCACAATAACCCATACTGCATCTCTGCCGCTGGGGCTCCTTGGGAATCCTGTGACAAAATCCATCGTGATGTGCTCCCACTTCTATTCTGGTATAGGAAGCGGCTGTAACATACCTGCAGTTCTCTGATGTTCGGCCTTCACTTGCTGGCAGACTAAGCATTTGGCCACAAATCTTGCGATCTCTCTCTTCATTCCATGCCACCAGTAATACTGTCTCAAGTCTCAATACATCTTGGTTCCTCCTGGGTGAACAGAGTACATAGAGCTATGTGCTTCAGTCATTAACTCCTGTCTCAATTCTCCATTTGGAACATACAGACGATTTCCAAACCTCAATGTCCCGTCTTCGTGAATGCGAAGTCCTGTCTGTATGCCGGCTTCTGTCCTTTCTTTGAGTCTTCGGAATCTAGCATCGGTGGGCAATGCCTCCTTAATCTTCTCCACGAGTGATGACTGAATCTCAAGGTTAGCCATCAATCCATTCTGTCTTGGTACGATGACCTTTATCTGCAGCTCCTGTAAATCCCTCAATAACTCTGGCTGCATTGTCAAGAAATACGCCGTAGGCTTCCTGCTGAGTGCGTCTGCAACAACATTCGCCTTTTCCGAATGATACTGCAGATCTATGTCAAAATCTACCATCAATTCAAGCCAGCGTCTCTGCCTCATGTTGAGCTCCTTCTGAGTATATACGTACTTCAGACTCTTGTGATCAGTAAAGATTTCTACCCTCTCTCCATAAAGATAGTGCCTCCATATCTTCAATGCAAATATCACTGCTGCTAGCTCCAGATCATGTGTCGGGTAGTTCTTTTCGTGGTCCTTTAATTGTCTTGACGCATAAGCAATGACTTTGCCATGTTGCATCAAAATACATCCTAGTCCAGTGCCTGATGCATCACTGTAGACAACAAAATCTCCTGACCCTGAAGGAAGAGTCAAGACCGGTGCTGTTGTTAATCTTATCTTCAGTTCTTCGAAGGCCTTCTAGCAGTCTTCTGTCTATAGAAATTCCTGGTCCTTTCGTGTCAGCTTCGTCATCGGTTCTGCAATCCTCGAGAAATTTTCTACGAACCTTCGGTAATATCCCGCAAGTCCGAGAAAACTTCTCACCTCTGCGACTGATGTGGGTGTAGGCCAAGTCTCTATTGCCGCAACTTCCTCAGGATCTACTGAAAGTCCTTCTCCTGATATGATGTGTCCCAAGAAAGGTACTTTGTCCATACAGAACTCACACTTACTGAGTTTAGCATATAACTTCTCCTGTCTCAAGGTCTCTAACACGATTCTGAGATGCTCCTCGTGCTCTTCATTGTTCTTGGAATATATGAGAATGTCGTCGATGAATACAACTACAAATTTATCCAAGAACTGATGAAAGACTCTGTTCATCAAACTCATAAACACTGCAGGTGCGTTGGTTAAACCAAACGGCATTACCAAGAACTCATAATGCCCATACTTCGTCCTAAAAGCTGTCTTCGGGATGTCTTCTTTTCTCACCTTGATCTGATGATAGCCGGATCTAAGGTCAATCTTCGAAAATACCCTTGCACCACTCAACTGATCGAAGAGATCATCAATGCGTGGTAAGGGATACCTGTTCTTGATGGTTACAGCATTTAGTACCCTGTAATCAATGCACAACCGTATCGTTCCATCCTTCTTCGGCACAAATAATATGGGTGCTCCCCAAGGTGAAACACTGGGCCGAATGAAACCCTTCTCCAAAAGATCATCAACCTGTTCCTTCAATTCCACTAACTCCTTAGGTGCTAGCCGATATACTGATGAAGTGATAGGCTCTGCTCCTCGAGTTAAGTCTATTGTGAATTCTATTTCCCGATCAGGCGGTGAACCTGGAAGATCATCAGAAAATACATCCACAAATTCTGAGATGACTCTTGGGTAACCTGTCTCCTCTTCTACAGATAGTACCCTAAGAGTAGGCTGAACTCCTTGCTCTACTGCTCCTCGAGGAAACTCAAATTCTGGATGTCCTAGCGGTCTAAATATAACCCGCCCAAGTCGGCAATCAAGAGTCGCATGGTACTGACTTAACCAGTCCATACCAAGTACGATATCATAATCTGGCATGGAAAAGATCAAAAATTGAGCTCGCATCTCTCGGCCACAAACTACTACAGAACATGATCTACAGACATTACTAACCGGAATAATTCCACCTCCCGTAAGAATTCTCTTCATCTTCGGAAGGGGTGCGGTAGCTACTCTATGGGTGGCTACAAAGCTAGCTGCTATAAATGAATGCGATGCTCTAGAATCAAATAATGCTACAGCTGGTAATGAAGCTACTAAAATAGTACCTGCGATGACCTCGCCTGCTATAGCCTCCTGCTCAATAGCTAATGGGAATGCCTGTCCTCGTCCCTGAGCTGGACCTCTCCGCTGCTGCTGCTGCTGCTACTGCTGCTGGAATAGGGCTGCCTATGGTGCCAGGGGTGGTCTCTGCTGGTTCCCTCCTGGGGCTGGTGGTCTGACCCCACCAACTCCTGTCTGCTGGGCTCCTACTGCTGGATAAGCTGGTCGTGGTACAGGCAATGCTAGTCTTGGTGCTCCATCTCGGCGTTCAGAACAGTCCCTGGAAAAGTGCTGGCTGGATCCGCAGCTCAAACATAGTCCCAACTTACGTCTGCATTCCTTCTCAAGGTGTCCTACCTTGCCGCAGTGGTGACAAGTAGGAAGAGGTCTGTCCCTATGGGCTGCTCTATCTGGCATACCCCTCTGGGTTCGCTTTGCTGAATCCCCATGTGCTGGCCTGGATGGTGCTGATGTGATAGGCCTCTTCAGGGTAGACTCCCTTCTAGTGACGCACTCCAAGCGTCGGGCTGCTGCAAGGACATCAGTATAAGATGTAGGTGCTACCGATCCAATCACTCTCTGAAGCTCGAACTTCAAGCCATCAAAGAACTTTTCCGCTTTCTCTTCTTCCGTTGAAATCAATGTCGGGGCAAAGCGACTCAGGCGAATAAATTCCGCATTGTACTCCTCCACTGACATGTTGCCTTGGATAAGGCGGTTGAACCTGTCTCTGAGCTCTGACCGTGCAACTGCCGGGATGTACATCTCTTGGAAGAGTCTAGAGAACTCTTCCCATGTGACTCTGTCCTGTCCAAGTCTCCTCTCTTCTGCTAGCCACCAGTGATGCGCATTATCAGTTAACTGCATTCTAACTGCAGTCATCCACTTCTCTCTTGGAAGTTCAGCGGCTTCCAACTGATGCTGAATGTTTGTGAGCCACTCATGAACTTCCGTTGGCCCTTCTTTACCAAAAAATATGCGAGGTTTGAGGTGACGGAAATCAGTGATAGATCCCGTCGCTGTTCGCCTCGTTGGGGGATTTGCCTGCTCTAATGCGGATACCAGGCTGGTCCTCAGATACTCGGCCTCCTGCCGATGGGCCTCCTGCTGAATCTGTTGCTGTGCTTGCATCATAGCATACATCATCTGGAACATCTGTTGCCCGTCCATGGCTTGTCCTGGCGGGAATACTGGCATCTGGGGAGTGAACTGTGGTGGAGGTGGGATGTCATCTCTCCGGAACCTTGGATTAGGCTGACCGATTTGATCACTCTGCGATGCTTGTCCTCCATCCCCTGGTGTCACTCCATCTCCATAAGTAACCACAGCGTCGTGTGGCGTATCCAAAGGAATATCATCTCTGTTCCCGGAATCCATTGCTCTGTAATCAAAATATAAACTGTAAGAACGCTCAGAGGAATCAATACAGGATGCAGTTCAAGTAACAAATTTTGAGTTCGATATAGAGTTCAACAATGGTTAAATGATGGATGAGAACCTAGAACTTATCCTACCCTTAGGGAAGGCTGGATCGGTCCCTAAGTTGAAACCGAACAATTTAGTCGTAGACCTGCATGGGCCACCACAAAAACTATGTCACGCCCCAGTCCCAAAATACCGAGGGACTGGACGCGTGTCAATGGCCAGCAGTACGCACCGATGGACAAACCCAATTTAATGGATCCATCGGGGCATACTTAAGCTGTAAAACAAGTCTACGACAATCATGGCACAACTAATCTCATCCACACAAAATATAAAGTATGATCCATAGGATAAATAAGAAATGTAAATCATCATCTAGTCTCACAAAGTACTTCGGGGAACAACCCGATAAATATCTAGTATAATGGTTCAACAGACCAGAAATAAAAGACTGAAATAAATAATAAAAGCTGAGCATGGAACATGGATGCTCAGGCAAAGTCTTCAGCTAAGACCTCGTCCTCGGATGGTGGTACAGCTCCTGAATCAGCTCCTGCTCCAGTCCCGTATACCTCGGGATAAATCTCGTCCTCAAATCCTGGGGACAAAATCCGGATCCAGGTCCTCAGGGGACATAGCAAGGTACAAGAAAGCTCATGCCAAAATAAATAAATAAACAGTGCAGCAAATAAATAACTAAATGAAGCAATAGGGTAAATATGTAACCAATCTAAGTGAAATACAAGTGAGAGCAACACTAAAACTCAGGCTGAGCCACTACAAGGTCTGTGTCGGGGAGCCGGTAGCGGTAATAACCGGTAGTGGGTCTAGCTCTGCTACGAGAGTCTACGACCTCTCAATAATAGAAGATATATATAAATACAGCCTGTAGCCTGTGTGTCTCTCCCCACCCAATGTAACCACGCATATCATGCCCATAACGTCTCATGCCCATGTCAAGCGTGATCATAGCTAAATGCAACAAGTCATAAAGTATCTAAGAATATAATGTCCATGTCCTGTATCCTATACAGAATCACCACGAATATCTCGGGAAAATCCTGTCTCATGAATAGTGTCAAGTGTCCTGGGCCATAGGGTACTTGATAAGACAAGTACGAGAATATAAAGTGTCACGGATGTCCATCTCTAGATGACCGTACCCAACACTGCGTACAGTGTCGGCACTCGACTGATAATCGGACGCTAAGTACGTCACACGGTCCTAGGTTAAGCATGTACAGTAATATATATAAAGCAAGGAAAATAGATAACTAAGCTGCAGAGTTTGGCAAGGTACACTTGCCTGATGTCCGAATACCAACAACTGTCCCTGTATCGGTGGATCCGGTAGGTACTACTCCAAAAACTGTAATAAATATCACCACTAGTCTCAGAAGATGTCAAATACCTAGAAATGCCTGTCCTTACGTCCAATTTGGACACAGGGACAAAAAGGTCATTTTCGAATTAAAGCGGGGTCCACATGTGGGCCACTTTGCACCGAAAAGCGTGTCAGGGTCAAAGGTCTCCAAATTCTGCAAACTCAGTGTCTACAAGTCAGGAACGATGATACGAACCCAACCGAACTTCCAGAATTGGATTCCGATAAGCCGATCTCAAAATCACCCGTCAAGTGGAGCCTGTGGGGCCCACGATACGTGATTTTGTCAATGTTCTCAGAATCGGACCAAACTTGGGTCACAGGACCAGCGTATTGCTACGAGTCCGATGGCGCAAGTTTTGTCTCGATCCAACGTGCGTACACAAAATTACAGCGTGTTCCAGAAAGGACGGATACGGGGTGTCGTCGGCGGATACGCGTTGATTCCGGGGTGCACACACCTCCAAATAGACTTCTGCGAAATCTCACACGACCGTATCAACGTCGCGCACAGTTCGGTAAAGACCGCGTGCGACCAAGTCGTTCGATTGGCGGGGCGTACTCAGTTCCGGGGTAAAATAGGGTGTTATTTTTCCTGTTTTTGGATCGCGGTGTGCGATCACCACAAGACGCGATGCACCGAGCGAGTTGCACGGGCACCGAGAGGGTTATACAGTCTACGTATAGCAATTTACGGAATCGAAAATAGAGTTGCGAGGTAAAAGAAATCGGTACCTGAACAGGGCTCCGTGAATCTGTTTCTCACGTCTCCAAACGTCCACGTCGTGTCCTGCGTCTCGATTTGCTGGTACCGCGTGTCTGCTGCGAGTCCAGACTAAGGTCCTGATCTGGAGGGCTTCGCCGGGAGTCAACCTCATGGTCGGCTAGGGCTCAGGTGACCGGATCTCGAGCGGCGGCCGGCGTGGGTCGAAGGGTCGAGGGAAATGGTATGTCGTCGGTTCTGAGGTGAACTCGGGTGGAGCAGTTCGAGGGATGATGGGGATGTCGACGCCGGAGAGCGGCGGCGTTGCCGAAGGGTCGAGGGGAAAGCGTCGACCGAGGGGAGGTCGGGCTGGGCGGTCGTCGGGTTCAGAGAAAAGCACGGCGGAGGGAGATGATGGGGAGTCGGGGTCTTGGTTGGGGAAGTCGTCGCCGGAGAGCGGCGGAGGAGGAGACGCGGGGGAGGTCGCTCTGTGATGGAGGTCGACGAGGTTGTTCGAGATGGGAGGAAAAACTGGTGGCGGTCGGCGTGGCACAAAAGCCGAGTCGGGGATTTATACTCGGCTACAGGGTTTCAGGCGAATTAGGGTTTTCTATCGGGTTTTCGGGTCGGGTTGGTTTGGTTCGGGCTTCGTTGGGTTCGGTTCACAATCCTATAGCTTTTGGTCCTCGATTCGTTGCTCCGGTGTCCAATAAATTCACCGAAAAATGCCATGCGTCCGGTTCTCCATTATACACAATAAATTTTTACTTCCAGAATATTTTAACACCCTTTGGCCACACTTAAAAATTCTTTAAATCACACTCATCTTGGTTTTAATTTCCAGAAAATACCGAAAATAAGGGAAAATTATTCTAAAATTTATTCTGAAAATTTAGGGTGTTTACAGAAGAACAGATCACGCTCCACGTGCAAGACGACATCTGACCTCTACGACGAACCAGATGAGCGCTGTGATCTCCGCAAGAGGAAGCAAGCAGGCGAGTACTCAACTCCTCGGCCGTTACACCAGCGAAGAGCCCTCTGCCACACTACCACTGTCAATATGAGTGAAAGGACGAACCGCTCGTCCAAAAGCCATAGAACCTACGGCTGTCCACCTGAGAAAGACCAAGTCAGAAGAAGGGGGTGATCCTCTAGTAATCACTTTGAACCGGAAGCCTCCACCCATAGTCATCAACCTTCGGCGCAACCAGCAGCTGACTGATGTAAATGCCACCAGGAATGGAGTTCCAGATGATAATAAACATCCTCTTTTCCGGTACGTCGGTACTCAGATTCCGAAACATGAACCCACTCCACATGACGAGGTAGAACCAATGGCTCAAAAGTTCTTAGAAGCTATAAACTCCTACCGCCCGTATGTCTGGGAAGTAACGTCACCATCCGACGTCGTCACAGCATATGGGCCACATGAGGATTCTATCTTCATTGTCCCGCCTACCTGCAGCAGTCAGCATTCAATAATCTTTGGTCGCATGCGGAATCAACCGACTGTCCAGGAAGATCCTTTCGATGACGATACCGGGAAAGTGCAGGTTCGCCAATACAGTCCGCAAGCACAAAGGATCATGCAAAACATGGGCTACGACTTGAAGCGGAAGCCAGGCCTCAACTACGGAAGAGGCAGACGGACGCCGCCGCACGGCGAC
Organism: Iris macrosiphon; assembly: GCA_036927795.1. Classification (NCBI taxonomy): domain Eukaryota; kingdom Viridiplantae; phylum Streptophyta; class Magnoliopsida; order Asparagales; family Iridaceae; genus Iris; species Iris macrosiphon. Next base: position 129,178,611 of record JAYESA010000008.1, on the reverse strand, counting down.
CCCCGCTATCGACAGACTCGTCTCGGGTTGGGGTATGCCACCTCCCTCGCAACTTCCAAGCCAGATGAGGACCCCTTTCCATCTTTCCAGAGTAGCTCGTCGTCCTCCGACTCACTTAATGTTCTCAAACTAACACTATCAGTGAATATGGTGATGACAAGCCCCTCAGAAATCGAGGAACAGGATACGGAGCCATTCGAGAGCGACCCCTGGGCTCAACAAATGGATACACAGTGGGAATTATGCTTCGAGCAGAGAGAACCTCCCACCAAGGACGAAGTTATCCAAGTCAATGTTGGGGGTGAGCTCTCACCAAAGCCAATATTTGTCAGTAACAATCTTCCCCCAGTTGAAAAGGAAGAGATCATACAGCTGATAAAGGAATATGTCGACGTCTTTGCATGGGGTTATGAGGACATGCCAGGCCTAGACCCGAGGGTAGCTACTCATAAGCTTAATATTTCGACCGATTTGAAGCCAGTGAAACAACACCAACGTCGGTTTCGCCCGGATATGATGGACGCCATCGAGGACGAAGTCAAGAAGTTGATAACCTGCGGTTTCATCCGGGAAGAACAACATCCCGACTGGGTTGCCAACGTTGTCCCAGTCATGAAGAAAAATGGGAAGGTACGTATCTGCATCGACTACCGAGATCTGAATGCGGCCTGCCCCAAAGATGAATTCTCCCTTCCCATCACGGACATCATGATCGACAACACCTGCGGCTTCGAGCGTATGTCTTTTATGGACGGGTTCTCGGGATACAATCAGATCAAGATACATCCGGAAGACGAAAAGCACACTGCCTTTCGGACACCACTGGGGGTATATTGCTATACGGTCATGTCCTTCGGATTAAAGAACGCCGGGGCTACATACCAACGAGCTATGAGTAACATATTCCGTGAGCAGTTACGCAAAACAGTGGAATATTACGTGGACGACACAGCTGTCAAAAGCCGCCTCAAAGGTGATCACGTTCGAGACCTGAGGGCGATATTCGAGTTAATGCGCCAGCATCAACTCAAGATGAACCCTACAAAGTCCTTTCTGGGGGTATCCAGTGGCAAATTCCTGGGATTTGTCATTACCGCCAGAGGCATCGAAGTAGACCCTGATAAAGTCCAGGCGATCGTAGCAATGCAACCACCCCATAATCTGAGGGAACTCAGGGGGTTCCAAGGACGTCTGACTTACATTCGGCGATTCATATCCAACCTCTCGGGGAGATGTCAGCCCTCCTCTCACCTCATGAAGAAAGGTGTGTCCTTCATATGGGACGAAACCTGCCAGCAAGTGTTTGGGGATATCAAGCGCTACCTAACCAGTCCACCAGTTCTGGTGCCTCCCGTCATGGGAAAACCCTTCTTACTGTACGTTCGGGCAATGGATCATTCGCTAGGAGCTCTCCTTGCACAGAAGAACGATGCGGGTCATGAACAGGCTATCTACTACCTCAGTAGGATGATAGTCGGGGCCGAACACCGGTACAACCCAGTGGAGAAGGAATGCTTGGCTCTGATGTTCGCTGTCCAGAAGACGCGACACTACGTCCCCGGCCAGACTATTCATATCATCTCCAGGATCAACCCTCTCCGGGTGCTGATGAGCAAGCCAAGTGCCCTTAACTCCCGACTCGCAACTTGGGCCATGCTACTGACGCCATATGACATGGTCTACGTCCCACAGAAGTCCATCAAAGGCCAATCACTCACCGACTTCCTAGCAGCTCATCCAATCCCGGAGACCTCCAAACTATACGAAGACATCCCCGATGAAGTTGCGGAATGTAATTTTACAAGAGAAAGTGACGTATGGCAACTATTCTTCGATGGCGCCTCCAGAGTCGGTCCTAAGGGAAACGTCGTTTCAGGAGTAGGAGTCGTCCTAGTTACTCCAGATCAACTCGTCATCTACCGAGCATATTCTCTTAGCGAGCCCTGCTCCAACAATGTGGCAGAATACAACGTCCTGCTAATTGGGCTCCAAGTCACTAAAGAGCTGGGGGTGGAATCCCTGGAAGCTTTCGGCGATTCTCTGCTCATCGTCAACCAAGTCAGGGGGATATACGAAGTCCGAAATCCAGACCTCATCCCCTATCACCAAGCAACGGTCGAGATAGCCATGACGTTCAAAGGGTTCTTCCTAGAGCATGTACCTCGATCTCAGAATCTGGAAGCTGATGCCCTGGCCAGCCTAGCTGCGGACTTAGCCACCTCTATAAGAAGGCAGGATTCGGTAATCCTTCTTAACAGAGATTTATTCTGTGTGAAGAACAGCTGTCACCTAGAACGCAGCTACGCTGTAAACGCCGATCCTCCTACAAGAGATTGGACGAGTCCCTTCATAGATTTCGTGGCATATGGAATCTTGCTAGAGGACCCCAAAGAAGCAGTATCCGTCAAGAGACGATCGTTACGCTTCTACTTTGATGCATCTTCACAATACCTGTATCGCCGGACCTACGACGGACTACTGTTAAGATGTCTCACTGGCGCCGAGGCACAGCAGATTATCCGTGAAGCTCACGACGGCGTATGCGGAGCGCATCAGCCCGGTCCTAAGCTGCAGGACCGCATCAGAAGAATGGGCTATTACTGGCCCACTATGATCACAGACGCGATCAGCTATGCAAAACGATGCAGGGCCTGCCAGGTCCATGTAGACTTCATACATCAACTGTCTGAATATCTATATCCTACGATTGCTTCCTGGCCCTTCGAAGCCTGGGGTATGGATATCGTTGGGCCCATTCACCCGTCTTCCTCCAGAGGCCACCGGTTCATACTGGCCATCACAGATTACTTTTCCAAATGGGCCAAAGCAATCCCTCTGGCTGAAGTAAAGGCGTCTGACGTAATCAGCTTCATCAAGCACCATGTCATTTATCGCTTTGGGATTCCCCGAAGGATAATCCACGACAATGGACCTCAGTTCATCAGCCAAGCGTTTCATCGGTTTTACGATAATAACCGGATACACAACATTGCCTCTACGGCATATTATCCAGCTGCTAATGGTTTGGCGGAAGCCTTCAACAAAACCATTGCCAAACTCCTGAAGAAGTTCGTTTTTTCAAACAAAAGAGACTGGAACGAGAAGCTGGGCGAATGTCTCTGGGCATACCGCACAACAGTACGGACACCAACAGGTTGTACCCCCTTTTCACTAGTCTACGGAAGCGAGGCGGTCCTTCCTATCGAAATCCAGATCCCGTCGCTCCGAATAGCCGTGACTAGTGAGCTGACTCGAGAAAAGAATGACCTGTTGAGGCTCCAAGAGCTGGAAGGATTAGACGAGAAATGCCTCCAAGCTCAGCAGCGCATCGCGCTCTACCAAGCACGCATTTCCAAAGCTTTCAATCATAAAGTAAAGGAAAGAGTGTTCAAAGTCGGTGAGCTAGTTCTAGTCGTGAGAAGGCCGATGATTCTAACTCACAGAAGTAAAGGCAAATTCCAGCCCAAATGGGAAGGCCCTTATGTGATCGAGACAACGTTCTCAAACGGCGCCTACAGGATAGCCCAGCCCAACGGAGATCTGTTAATGGCTCCTATCAAAGGCAAATTCCTGAAAAGGTACTATGCCTAATCTCTCCTGCTCAAAGAGGAAAATAGCAAGGACCTCGATTCTGACAAAACTACTTCCAAAAACATAATTAGTTGGGTTACACTCTATCATGTCCGCATGACCTCTGAATAGATATGTCCTGTTAAGAAGTTTATCGAGAGTTTATCACGTCCATACTACCTCTGATATCACTCTCACCTAACCTGTCATTTACATTCCGAAATGATGGGTCCACAACAGTCAGAAAAGAGTCGTTGTTATTCATTCCCGAAGAAGGCAGAATTACATAGGAAGGGGTACATCAAGATGGCAGAGTAATCAGGCCATGAATCTGCCGCTCCAGTGCAGCTATCCTCTCATTCCTAAGGGCCAAAGCATCGGCGCGAGCCTGCTCCAGCCGTGCCTCCGGAGTATGCGTAAGGGTCAGATTAGCCCTTGCCCGAAGATAGCCCGTACGGGCAGCTTCCGCACGGTCCAGATCTCGTCGCGCTTCGCTCAGTCGACCAGTCGCTACCTCCAAACCTGCCAACGACTGGGAAGCCCACTCCTCTGCCCGAGCAAGTTTTTCCCGCAGCTTGGAGGCCCTCGCCGCATTCCCTTCATGCTCGGATCGACACTGCATCTCAACGGCAAGGGCTTCTACCACAACAGCTCTTCTCTTATCCATCTTCAGCTTATGCGTCTGGATAGAATTGTCTAGGCTTTCAAGCTTTGTAGCGAACCGCTCAGACATGAGGTCGTACCGAGCCTGGACATCAGCATCAAGGATGCCCTCAGTCCGCTGCAAGTATTCGCTAATGGGTTGCTCTAAACCATTAACCACCGCCTCCAGAGCGTCAGCCACTCCAGGATTGCCAAGCCCCCTGACAACCTCGATCGAAAGCTGAAAAGTCTTCTTCAGGAGCTCGAAGTCAAGGTTCTTCGCCAACACCATCGGTATCATCATTTTTAAGCCAGTGTAGACGAGGCTGGAATGCTGCTCGATCAACGTGACTAAACCCGACTGAGCGCCCGGAGCGGCCACAATTGCAGACAAGGTAGCCACCGCCGCCTCAACAGGTGGCACGCCCGAAGAAGGTGCGATGGCGACAATCGAAGTCATCGGCATACTCGCAACAGGCGAGGTCACGATGACAGGTTCATCCTCCCCTTGAGACGACAAAACCTCCCCGGGCGAGCTAGCCCCCGAAGATACTCCTGCCTCAAAATCCGGCGCCTCCACGTCACCGCCAGGAGCCAGAACAAAGCCGGAAGGCGCTTCAACGCCATGCTCCCCGTGGACGTCATCCCCTGAAAAGAGGACAAGAAAGCAAAATGTCAAACACAGTAGTAATCCTCCTAGGAGGAGACATCGAAATGATATTTACCCAGAGCCAACGGCATATACGACGCATCTGCAGCAGATGTAGCTAAGCCATGCCTTATAGACGCGATACGAACTGTCATACCTGGAGAAGGAGGTGGGCCGACCGACATCGCCAAGAGTTCGGTCAAGCCTTCCCCGAGACGCGGTCGAGGTTCATCAGCCGGAGTCTCGCTAAGCGCGCTCGCTAACGCAGGAGTAACTCCGCCCGCTACTGACCTCAGGGAAGATTCTCCCATCTGTTGGGGCCACGCAGGCAATCACGCTCCGCTGCTTGGAGCAGCCGCAGCGACAGCAGCCTCTAGCGAGGACTCTCCGGCGCCGCCAGCCAGAACTGTAGAAGGTCCCCCTCTGAAAGGCGAGAAACCTCCGGCCAAAGAATCATCCCTGATACAGGGAGATGCAGGCTCATTCCCGGGAATCTCAACACCAGGAATACGGAGAGGACGAGCAACCGTCTCCTTCCTCCTCTTACGAAGGAAAGCTTCCTTCGGAGCAGAAGCCCGTCGCTTCCCGGAAGAGACTACCAGAGCCCCCGCCGGCAGAGGCACTATACACCTCGGCAATGACACCAGAGGCTCATCCGGAGTACCAGATTCCTCCCCCTCGTCAGAAGAAACCGAGGGGACTTCGACCCTTCCCCCAGGCTTGGCAGAAGGCACCCTGAAGCTCCCACGCCTGTCGAAATCGCGGTGGAAAGTGTTAACCGCCACATAAAACTGGGCGTAGGAGTGAAGGATGCGCAACTCCGTGGAGGTTGTAACGACCGGCACGATAAAAATTGCCCCCGTACAACCCATGATAAAATATCGCCACCCTCTAGCTCCATCAATGAGTCCACCCCTGGACCTGAAGCTGGTGACGGCATTGCCCACATGCAACTGGTGGTACCCGAACTGCCTGGCGAACCGACTGGGCAGGTAGGGCTCGAAGAAGCAATGGTCTTCGCTCCTATACAGCATATGGGAAGGTCTAATACAGACCAACCAATTAAACGCCTCCGGAGAAAGAACGGTCTTTCCTTGACCTGAACCCTCGAGCCACAGCCCTGACTGGTTGCGATGCACAGGAGGGGGAGTACAAAGGATCTTCCAGCCATGGCTGAGGTTCAAAACCAGCCGACAGTCTAAAACTGTATTCACATTCCAGGAGGAATCCCTGTAATTCAATAGGAATATACCCCCTGAGCTGCTACCGGAACCGGGTGACATAACCCGGGAATTGTGGAGAATTAACCATCCCATCAAGTACAAGTATGGTAATTCCACCCTAAGGAAGCTCTCCCGCCGAGCTTCATCAACGAGCAACCCATCTGTCATGGCCCTCAGGCCAGCCTCTATACGGCACACCATGGCAGGAAGCAAGCCCAGTCTTGCCCCAAACACCAGGCGCACTGCCGGCCACAGGATGTTGCGGTGAATGCGGTCCGCGGATGCGGTGCCCGGCACCATTACTTGACGCATCCATATGGAGAGGAAACCAGCCAGCTGGGCCTCCTTAGACAAAGGCCTGCGGCAACGCCTCAAATAACTACAGGCCTTAGTGCCTTCCGGGTACTTTCCTACCCCCTCCACAAGAATCTGATCCGGAGCTTCAGCCTCCTCCATAAGAGTCTCCACAACCTGGGCACTGAGGACGCCCAAGAAGTTCACGGGCTCTTTCTTACCACCCGAGGCTTTCTCCTACCTGGCGGCCCTGGCTCGGTGGAAGAAGAGGTAAGACATCCACTTGGTGGTGTGAGCCAAATCAGAAGGCTCGTTATAAAAAGTGGTGCACGCGAAGTACTGACACATCAGCTCCTGATATACTTCCGCCACCCGAGGGTCTAAATCCCCCAACTCCCGGTTGGTGGAAAGGTACTCTTCATATGGGATATCCCCCATCGGCAGTCTCGAGACAATTGCCATCTCATGAAGGGCCAACCCCAACTCCCCTAGTGGAGTGACGAAGGTCCCGGTGAGCGGAATGTACCGCTCCATCAGTGCCAGGAACAAATTAGGGTTCGGAGGCAGCCCGACGCTCGTCGCACTCACAGCGACATATAGTCCAATGCCCTCCAACTCTCTTTGGAAGTGCTTTAAGGCCCAGTCAACTAGGCATCTCCATCGGGAGTTCATTGGGGCGATCCACCCATTGCACCGAGGATTCTCCTTGGGATATACCCCACCTCGACCCATGAAGTCGTTGCAGAAGGTCGGCAATTGGACCGGCTGGATCACCGAGCTATCTTCACTTGGAACACTGCCCGGGCACAGTCATCGGAACAGCGTCACAACGCCAGAAGGGCGACTAACAAACGACCCCTGGTCAGCGCCTTTCAGATAAAAGATCTTCCCCGGCTTCCCGTGAAGATCAGGAGTCAGCTTCCAAGACATCTTCCTGGGATGCGTCGCATGGGAGAAGGCCGAGATGGGATAATCCCTCGGCATCGTCGGCAGGTACAAGACCAAATCCCTGATAGGGAAAACCCAAGGCTCCCTCTTGGGCTTCGTCTGGGACTGTTTATCAATCATGTCCCCAAAAAGGAAAGCCGGCTTTATGTACTGCTCCCCATCTACACGTACCAAGGGTTCGCCGTTGATCATACTCAACAGCATTCGCTCACCCTGGGCCGATATCAGGAGCTCCCTTCCCTCAGGATACTGGGGTCCAGAGATGGGAAATGCCACATGGGACAGATCCTCCAGATAGTTCGAGTGCAGCATCCCCGCAGCGGAGCCCATCACCTCAGCCAATGGGGACTCACCCAGATCAACTGCAAGATAATGCAAAGAAGATATGTCATTACAAGTCTGGCACAAACACACGGACCAAGGAAACGACAGTCTGTGCTTTACGCCAAGATTGTACAAATTTGGTCACCTTACGCCGGAAGTCTCCTCCACAAACGTAAAATTCAAATTTTACGAAATACGCCAATTTTCGGTAGCCCGAGCTATTTACGCCCAGAGCTACGAAAATACGGAGTCTTTATGCTGACACATTAGAAATATGGGCGTAAAAGATAAAAACGCCTCCGTGGGTCATCTTCCTCAAAAGAGGCTATCAGCATAGAAGACGACCTAGCATAGTCACGTTCAACGTGTGCGAAGGATTTTTTGTCGTTTGTGTCATCCCAAAAAGTTCTACCTCTAAAGCCGGGAGCGCTAGTCGTCGGCGGGATGCTCCCCTCTGAGGGAAGTTTACCTTGCCCGACCGGAGATTCCCTCGCCGGGACAGAAGAATGAGAAGAAGAACCTATGCTCTTTCCCTTAGCGGAGGGGGTTTGTTTCGGCGCCATTTCTGAAAGACTCGAAGTGCTCGGAGAAAGAACGAAGAAAAACTCGAACAGTCGAAAGCTCTCTTTCGCAAAAGACAGATAAAAAGTTTTTCTTTCCAGAAGCTGGGGATATATATACAGTCCGGGTCGACTCCTCGAATCCTCGGACGAACCCCTCGAGACCCTAACCAAATCTCGCAATTAATAGTTGATTATGATTGGATGCTACGTCAGCCCACTACCCTTGGAAGACGGACAGTCAGCGAATTCGAAAGTTTTTTTTCGTGCAAGACGGTTCAGCGGGTTCTACACTAAATGAGCTTTCTACGCTCGACAGCAACGGATCTACGATTTTACGCTCGCAAGCTACAAGTCTATGGTTTTATGCCCGGATGCCTTTGTGCTCGGTAGCTTTTATGCTCGAGAGGCCACAAACCCACGACTTTACGCTCAGCAGATACCAAATCGACGATCTCACGCTCGGTGGCGCTCAGTTTACGCTCAGCAGCAACAGATCCGCAAACCTCACGCTCGAAGAAATTTTCTTTTCAGGAGCTACAAATCAAACAGTTCTACGCTAAAGGAGCTTTCCACGCTCGACAGCAACAAATCTAACGGCTTTACGTCCGACAGCTACAAGTCTATGGTTTTTCTTGCCCGGATGCCTTTGTGCTCGGTAGCATTCTATGCTCGAGAGGCAACAAACCTACGACTTCACGCTCAGGAACCACAGGTCTACGATTTTACGCTCGATGGTGTTCCATGCTCACAGGCTACAGATCTACAGTCCTACGCTAAAGGAGCTTTTCTACGCTCGACAGCTACGAATCTAACGGCTTTACGTTCGACAGCTACAAGTCTATGGTTTTTCTTGCCCGGATGCCTTTGTGCTCGGTAGCATTCTATGCTCGAGAGGCAACAAACCTACGACTTCACGCTCAGGAACCACAAGTTTACGATTTCACGCTCGATGGTATTTTACGCTCAAGAGGCTACAGACATGATTTCCCGCTCCACGACTTTCCGCATATCCAAACAGTCCCCAAGGCGGTCAAGTGCAAAGAGTTCACACAGAAGATACTCGTTCTTGACCCAAAGCATCCACAAGTACCTGAAGTATGCAGAGTTCAAATATTGAGAAATTACTCCTCTCGGGTCCAGAAAACTGGAGGTTCATCCAGATTCCAGTCTGAACATCTCGTCTATCAAAGTGGCAACTCAGTTTGACAGCCAAAAACCTTGACCTAGTTCCAAGGGAGTTTCGAGAGATCATTCTTGAAGATGAATTCTGAACAAAATGAAATTTCGCTCATCAGAGAGGCAACAGTTCAGAAATTCTACGCAGTCCTAGCAATAGGACAGTTCTAAATGTTCAAAGTGCTCAGCAGCGTTCTATGGACTATCCGCTATGCATAAAGGACAGGGCCTAATACTCTTTCTATCAGAGTCAGCATAAAGATTCAGACGTGTCGAAGCTGCACATATTCAGACTTCACAAGCAACGTATGGCAAGACGATCATATGGAGAAGAAGACGATTTTATTAAAGATTAAAATCATGATTACATATGAGAGAAATCCAATCTACAAGGGTTTTTCTCTATTTCTCATGATTACATCTGAGGGAAACTCCGTCTACAAAGGAGATACCCCCTCGTCGTCTGAAGATCGCCCAGAAGCTGTTCTGGCAGGCTCTCGCTGGGCCTCAATTCTTCATCCATCTTCTCCGGCAGTCAGTCGGTTTACCGAAAACTGACTGACATATTGGTCAAACGGCGGAAGGATACAGAACTGGGCCTGCATAGATTTTGCAGATCCCATGCTCCGTGCGCCGCTCAAGCCAGGACAGGATGAGTCTTTTTGACTCTCGTCCGCGGGGGCCTCAGGAAGAAATAAACAGTCTACAAACTGTGTGGGCCAATACGACCCTTCCTCTCTCCTGGGGCAACGCCATATAAAGTTGCTGATTATCCCGAGCAAAGGAGGCTAAGATGTCCTTCCATGATCCATCATTGCAGTGGACACTTGCTCGAAGACGCCGTCTTTTACGGCTCCCTATATGCTGGAAGAACATGATCTCCTTCTTCCTCAGATCGATCCGACGAACTCCGGCGATCATCTCTGCATGACAATGGGAATGTGGTGAAGACAGGTTTACCCCCCCAGCCTTTTATAGGCAAAAGAGATCACAGCGGTCCCCAATAAATCTGCCATAAAGTCAGCATCGACCGTTTCAACGCTCCATTCAGAAATGTTTCGAGTTACGAGGGGCCGTTCATGCTTCATTCAAAGCGTTTTAAATTTCGAGGAATTTAAAAGCTTTGAAGGGGGTCTTGTAGAAGCATGAAAAAATGCTTGGAAGATCTACGCAGCGTCTTGATACAGAGCAGCGTAAGCAGAGGCCTTCAGAGCCATCCAGCGTAAAACAGGGTTCTTCATCGCCTCCATGGCGTAAAACCCAGCCGCTCTCAAAGCAGCGTTAAAGCGTACGAGGAACGCTTCGTATTCCCAAAAAGAAACTGTCCAGTCACGCAGTAAACCTGACCTCTGACTCCTGACAAAAAGTGCTGCACAGCTACCCAAACGACGGCTGGGAACGGGGGCAGACCCCTCGGGACGCGCTCCATAGTATGATGGCGGATCTCAGCATTTAATGCAGAGGATTTGGTTAAAATATCACCAAACCGGCGCTTACTAAAATCCCCCGGCGTAAACCGCTCTTTCGCGTGCAAAGAGAACACGCTGCCTTATTTTACACAGGCAAACATGGGCTGTTTTACGCTCCGTAGAAGAGAAACCGCCTGCCACATCAAAAGCTGCGCTTCGTACAGGGCTCGAGGCACGTCTCTCTGCCAAAGCACACAGAGCGGTGACAGTGTCCCCTCAAGGCACGTCCCTCCGTCAAAACGCACAGAGCGGTGACAGTGTCCCCTCAAGGCACGTCCCTCCGTCAAAACGCACAGAGCGGTGACAGTTTCCCCTCAAGGCACGTCTCCGCATTTAATGCACAGGATGATGGCAAATCTCTGCCAAAGATTTGATCTCCAAAAGCCGTAATTTCGGCTAAAGACGTCCACATCAGCACCCTGGCACGGTACGCAGCGGCTTCTACGCCCATTCAGGATCTGTGCTCCTACGGCTTCCATGCCCCCTCAGTCTCTACGACTGCTCGGCTTCCACGCCTACTCGGCTTCTATGCCTGTTCGGCTTCTATGCCTGCTCGGCTTCCACGCCTACTCTGCTTCTATGCCTGTTCGGCTTCTATGCCTGCTCGGCTTCCACGCCCCCTCAGTCTCTACGACTACTCGGCTTCCACGCCTACTCGGCTTCTATGCCTATTTGGCTTCTACGCCAAGGTGACAGACATTTGGCTTCTACGCCAACCTCTTCTACACAAGGGATACCTACCTACGTGGCTTCTACGCCGTAATCTCTACAGCAGATATACGCGTTTCTTCCCCTTAGTTGGACGTGCGTCACTTGCTCACTCAAAAGGTCATTATTATGCAGGCATTGGTTACTTTAACCGTTGTATAAAAGGGTGCTCTACTGTCCACTCCTCGGTTGCTATACCAACAGAGTGGTCACTGTCACCAAAGACTCTATAAATAGAGGCCCCTGTCAATGGGGAACAAGGTCAAAAAATTTGGCCAAGAATATCAATATCAGATCAAAGCTCGAAACTTTGAAAGAAGGATCGAACAAGGTCACCGAACCGGAGATCAAGAGGGAGAGACAGAGAGAGAGAGAAGAATACAGAGCTCAGGCAAGGAATAGGGAGCGACGACCTTCAGCATCGCGCATCCACCCTCCTTCGCAACCTCCGAAGCTGCATCCTGTCTTCCACGGCACTTTTTCAATATCGTGTAGTCCAAGGGCTAAAGTGATCGACCGCAGATCAGACACCTATAGCAATTTATACCCAGATTAAATAAATTGTACTCCCGCATCCTCGTATAGGATCGAATAGTACAAGTTTGTTTATAAACCAAAGGGCACGGGTCTCGTATAAACCCTGTCATTAAAATACACTTTCATTCTTTCGTTTAATACCACAAACACTTGGTAGATGGACACTGCTCCTCAGTGAACTTAAAGTGAGCCACAAAAGGGTTACTCACTTTCTTCGACCCGTCTATCCTAAAACGTTGAAGTACTTTGTGAATATACTTCTTTTAGGATAAGTGTAGCATCTTAAACTTTCTCTCTCTCTCTCTCTCTCTCTCTCTCTCTCTCTCTCTCTCGGCTAATCTTCATACCAAGAATAGTCTTCGTTGCGACCAAATCTTTTATAGAGAATGCTGCACCCAGTCGGCGCTTCAACTCCACTATCCTAGTGGCATTTTGACCTACCAGTAGCATATCATCAACTTAGAGTAGTAAAATAATAAAATTATCCTCGATAAAGTACCTTACAAATACACCATGATCTGACATCGTTCGTGCATAACCATGCTCCCCCATAAATGAATTAAACTTCCTGTACCACTGCCTCGGAGCTTGCTTCAGACAATAAAAGCTCTTCCTCAACAGGCAGACCAAGTGTGACTTGTCTTTCTCATATAATCCCTGTGGCTGCTCCATGTACAACTCCTCCTTAAGATCACCGTAGAGGATTGCCGTCTTCACGTCCATCTGTTTGACCTCCAAGTCGAAACTGGCTGCTAATGCTAGCCCCACCCGAATAGATGACAACTTGATGACTGAGAAAAAGATATCATCATAATCTATGCCCTTTCACTGATTGTAGCCTTTAACTATCAGCCTTGCTTTGTATGGAGGGTGAGTAGCATCATCTGTCTGCTTCACTCTGAATACCCATCAATTTTTCAAAGCCTTCTTACCCTTTGGCAATCACACCAGCTCATAAGTAGAATTGGCATGTAAGGAACTCATCTCCTCCTGCATAGCCTCCATCCACTCATGCCTGTGTTCGTCTTCCATAGCCTCTATAAAACATTCGGGATCTTCCCTGTCAGTTAGTAGCACATACTCACCAAGTTAGTATCTCATAGATGGTCGACGCTCTTTATCGCTCCTCCTCAATGGAACCAATGGTACTAGATGTATATCAATAGCCTACTCCCCTTCAGGAACTACCTCCTCGACATGGTCATCCTTCTGAGGGTCACCCTGACCACCATCAGTAGGCTGATGATCAAGGTTGGGAGCAACTCCATGTGCTGGCTTTTCCATAACTGGATCCTCTACGATGTCCTCTGGAAACTACTCGAAGCAAAATGACTCTAACTCAGACAATTCGTCAGCCTCAGAAGGCATCTCGGAATCCTGATTCTTTATCATGGTTTGATCCTCGACAAAAACCACGCCCCTGCTTTTGTAGATCTTTTTCCTACTGGATCGTAGAGTCTATAGCCAAACTCATACCGATTGTAGCCGATAAAGACGTACCGCCTCATCTTTGGCTCAAGTTTGGATATTTTATCCTTCGGTACATGCACGAAGGCCTTACAACCAAATACTCGCAGGTAATCGTATGATGACTCTTTGTTGTAGCATACTTTGTTAGGTACATCATCCTGTAAAAGAGTATTAGGATATAAATTAATAACATAAGCAGCTGTGTAAACTACCTCACCCTAATAACTGTCCAGAAAGTTTGCTTCTGACAGCAAATACCGTACCCTCTCCATCAGCGTCCTGTCTATTAGCTCCGCTACACCATTGAGCTGAAGTGCCTTCGATAAAGTTTTCTAGTGTCGTATCCCTTTCTCTCTGTAATAAGCATCAAAGGGACCAATGAATTCGTCGTCATTGTCAGACTGAACACACAGTATCTTCTTTTTTGTCTTCCTTTCAACAGATGCCTGAAACTCTTTGAAAGTGGGAAGCACCTAATCCTTGGTCTTTAAGGCATAGATCCAAATTTTCCTGGAATAATCATCAATAAAAGTCACAAAATAAGAAGTACCATCAATGGATTTACCTTCATAAGACCGCAGACATCCGAGTAAATTAACTCGAGCAATGCCGGCTTCCTTGAACTTGAGTGACTTTAGAAAAATACCATATTTTTCTTTTTTACCAAACAGTGCTTACATCTCTCCAATTTTTTAGACTTTATCTCTGGAATCACCTTCCTGTTCACCAAGTAGCTCATCCCCTTCTCGCTGATATGACTGAGCTACTTGTGCCATAACTCAGCAGACGCATCAGTAGTTACGTTCACCTTCTGTGCCCCATGTATGCTCCCTTCTATATAATAGAGTTTAGACTTCTTGCTTCCTCTGGCAATCACCATCGAACCTCTGGAAAGCTTACACTAACCATTCCGGAAGAGATTAAAAAATCCTCTTCATCCAACCTTCCAACTAACAACGGATTAAAACAGAAATCAAGGACATGACGGACATCTTTGAGAACAAGAATTGCACCTGTCTTTGTCCTCAAATGCATATCTCCAACAACAACAACTTTCAACATATTTATGTTGCCCATCTTCAACACTCCACAGTCGCTAATTATGTAAGTAGCAAATAGTGCCCTGTTGTGAGATACGTGCGCTGAAGCACCTGAGTCCACCAGTCAAGAGTTGTTATCGTAGACGAGGTTCATAACTACCTCATCACCTACAATGATCATGTCATCTCCATGTGCCAAGGTTGTCGCTTTAGTGTTCTCACTTTGCTTCCTCTTGTCGCCCTTCTTCTCTCTCTTCCAAGCGAAATAGTTTCGCTTGATGTAGCCCTTCTTTTTACAATGGTAACACTCTGAGTCCTCATACCGACCCTTTGACTTTTTCCTGCTCTTATCTCTGCCACCAACTGGACCCGTGCTCTTGCTCCTTCAGCGACTCTCTGAAACTAGCACCTATAAGTGGGATATGGATAAAGTGTCCTAAGAACGTCTCCGCATCTCTTTATTCAGTATCCCGCTCTTGGAAAACTCCAGACTGACCATGCCTTCCAGAGCAAAAGCGATCATAGACACTCATACAATTTTCTATGAGTCTGACAATATGCACAGCAACCATAGTTCCTGAACCTTATCATCAAACTTGACTCTCATTGAGGATAGCTGGTCAACCACGTCCTGGAACCCACTCAAGTGATCCATAATAGACGCACCATCTTTGTACCGCAGACTCATTATCGTTCGGATCAGGAACAACTTGTTTACCCCGGTCTTCTTCGCATACAAAGGTTCCAGCTTATCCCACATCATCTTTGCGTGCTCAATATTGGCAACGTGATTGTACACATTTGCATCAACAAACTGCCTGATATATCTACACACATGTATATGCTCGAACTTTTAGTCCTCTTCGGATTTGTCATTGGACTTGTCGGACGCAAATACTAGAAGATGCAGCTTCTTGACAAACAGCAAATCCTTCATCCACTACCAAAATATGATAAAATAGCAACGTCTTTAGCGATGTCTTAATAAAATGTCGCTAATATTAAAGACTTGAGCGACTCCAAAAATAAACGTCATTATACGTCACTTTTGACGACATATAGCGACATTTTACGACGTACTTTGATTTTTTGAAGAATAGTCACTATAAGTGCCTTTAATGTCGCTAAATAATGCTGAGTTATTTTGATTTAGCGACGTTTAGCGACGTATTTACCGATATTTCTTTTTTGATTTTTAGCGATATTTTTAGCTATGTCTCTAACGTAGCAAACTTTTCAATTAGTGATGTTTAGCAACGTCTAATTTTTTACTTTTTAATTAGCGACGTTTAGCGATGTCTATTGATTATGTCGCTAATTTTTTTAATTGGCGACGTTTAGCGACGTATATTGAAAACATCGCTAAACTTTTTAATATATGGTTCAAGAATTCATTTTCCCCCATTCTGTCGATTCGATCCCTAAAAATTCGAAACCCTCTTCCCCCCCCCTTCGGCGAAGTACCTCCCCCTCCGGCGTCCTCCGCCTCCCGCCGTCCCTACCCTCCTCCCTCTACCGGCTCCCCCACAGCCCCTTACTCCGGCTCCCCACCCCCCAAGCGGCCCCCTCCTGTACGGCTCCATCTGGCGTGGCTCCTCCCCTCCGACGACCTCGGGCTTCTCCTCATCCTCCTCTAGGTAAACCCTAACCCTATCTCTCTCTCTCTCTCTCATAGATACATACACGATATGACACAAACACAAACACGACACACACAGACATGACACACACATATACAGACAAATATATGACATACTGTCACAGACACACACAATGAGACAGACACGACAGCCTTCCTCGCCCCTACCACGACGCAGCCATGTTTGCCTCCCAATCCCGACACAGGTGACCCCAGACGCGGCTTCTCCCCCTCCGATGCGGCTCATCCCCTCTGGCGTGGTCCTCCTCGGTCGACCCCTCTCTCAAGCGCTCCTCCTCCTTACCTCCGTATCTACTCTTATGATTTTATTATGGTCTTCTTGTTCATAGAGTTTCAAAATTTGGTTTATAATGCAGGCGAGTCGCAAGTTAATCTTAGGGTTATGAGAGATTTTGCCTATTTGTCTATGGTGATAAAATTTGTCATGGATGAAACCTTTCTTCATTACTAAATCATCACAAGCAGCTTGTTATTTATAAATTTGTTGAGTTTTATAGTACATCAAAAACTTGAACTTCTATGTGATTACAGTATTTAAAAAACTGGACCGAACGGTTCAACCAATTGGTCCATGAATCGGTTGCTTTTTCGGACCGAGTCAGTCTTGATCAACTTTTTTAAAAAAATTGGTTGTAAATGAATATCTATGTAAAAACCAATGTCTAGAACGGATTGAACTTGGACCACTTAGGTTAACCTAGTGTTGAACCACTGGTTAACCCGAACTTGTGCCTTATTTGGATCAATCTCTCTGGTTTTTAAAGTGGTGATCAGATGTTAAAGAGGACTGTTTTGCTGCATCTTGCTTGTGGTTTGTCTATACCAGGATCATATATTTTTCTCCTTGATAAATCTGTCTAAGATTGGAAAATAAAAAGAAATTATTCAATTATATATATATATATATATATTCATTAACTACCCAAAATGGAAGACGTGGTTTAATCCTTATACCAACAACAATAGCATTTTAGTCTTAGTGACTCAATAACTACTATTTTAATCTCGTTTTATACCACATTGCCAAATTTAGTAATCTCTATTAACTATTATTTAAAACCTCCCTTAACCCCCTTTGACTAATTTACTAATCTATATATTGTATGTACCTACCATCTCTTGAGGTAACACTCACTCCTGGTGTCGGAGTTGGGTGAGAGCATCTCCAACCCTATTGTGGAAAAAAGTTGTTGCCACATCAGAATGACAAAATTTTATTATTATTTTTTAATGCAATTGTCATGTAATTGTGAAATTAATGTTGTAAAATTTAGAAAAGATATTGTGAAGTTGGTTATCCAGAGACAAAGCATTTGATGATGTCTTCTCCTCTATGTCATTAATTATTAATAAAAAATATTTTAAAAAAAGAAAGAAATAGGAGAAGTGGTAAAAAAGAGTAAACTTATCAATAATTTTGCTTAAGAGAAGACTTTTCTACTTTATTATATTTTGTAAATATAGTATTGTAACCTAGAAAAGATATTATCTTGTACTTCATGTCATATAGGAATAATAATGCATTGAAATCATAATACATTACATGACTAGACTCTCATAACCCTCCATTTAAACTAGAACTCCATTATGATAAATAAATAAATAAACCTAACCCTATCTGTCCTCATTCCCAACTCTAAGCTATTCACCCTTCTTTCTTTTATATTATGCCAACATTATCACAATACCATTTCTATGCTATCACAGAATCTTCTAATACGGGAAGAAACATATAATATATAAAAAAATTCTATTTTCACGTATTCTCCTCGGACTTGACTAATTATCATCTTAGAATTACCATAAGTAGTGACAAAGATGGAGACGGATTGGGACAAATTTATGTATCACATACAAATTTTATCCTAAATAGCGAAGGAATTTTTTAGTATTTGTCGTTGTATCGTCGCCAGTCCATCGTTGATAAAGAAATTCAATTTTTCGTCATTGATCGGTGGCCATATCAAGCCTTGTAATCAGCATCAGGCTTAAATTGATACTTGTCGTCTTGGTTTACAATCTCACTGATACAACTGAATTACGATGTTTCATACATTATGTCCATTATAACAAAAGATACATCCTTTCGAAAAAGAGCTTATGTGCGTCCCAATAATACTTTGATGCCTCTGACTAGTTCCAGCCATGCTCCAAAGCTGAGTACCTGGGGGTGCCCACAAATGTGGATCGGTACATATCGCGTACTTATGAGCAGAATAAGCACACTCACCTAAACCAACACTAAGTAATCATGTGAGATACAATATTTAGAATTGTGATCTTTCTATTTAGGAACTAAATTCATTTCACAGTAATCACGATATCCAACAGCATAATGAAAGCATGTTATAGGATCAACAGATAAATTGAATATGTAAAAAATATTATATATAGCTTATTAGTGATTCTTACCAACAGTCCACTTGTTGTATCCCTGCAAAACAAGGATTAGCCTTGACATACACAATATGAATAGTATCTGCCAATGATTAATCAAGCATACATAACTGTT
Organism: Iris macrosiphon; assembly: GCA_036927795.1. NCBI lineage: Eukaryota > Viridiplantae > Streptophyta > Magnoliopsida > Asparagales > Iridaceae > Iris > Iris macrosiphon. The sequence goes on along the minus strand of JAYESA010000008.1, from coordinate 129,159,826 downwards.
CTAGTTTGCATGCAGCCTAACTATATGAGGATCATTAGTGTTGTTTCACCATATAGGACTTTTACTACGGTATTAGTGCACCTCCTTAAGAAGGTAGGTAGCCTCAATGAGAATCCCATAATACCTCGTGCCTGTAAGCACGTCCGAGGTAGTGCACTCACCTATGCTCTCTGTTTTCAGGAACCAAACCACTCATCCTTAGCACTATGGTACAACCCCTCATCTCTGCAAACCGAGCCCTAAATCTGAACCATGGTCTACACCACTCATATTTAACAGCAGTGAAATCCCCCTATTCCTAACACAACACACAACACACACACACACACACACACACACACACACACACACACACACACACATATATATATATATATATATATATATATATATCATTAACTGAAATCCATGAAATTACACCTGTAGAATTCCTTAATTACATGGAAATTTTGAAAATATAATTTTTCACAAAAAGAAAGAAGTATATCATATAACATATATATTTTGTTCAGAAACATAAATATTAGTAGCACAAGAAAACTATGGAGCACGAAATGGTTCATCAGACACAAAGTTCACCATACAAGCAAACTTAGCAAAACCCATAGAAGCCAGAACCATTAGGCATTGAAGCAGTACAAGTCCCCATGTAGATGGACTACACCTAAGCAACCATCCATGAATTATGTACTACTTTCCATTAACTACAAATTTTCACCAATGATGCACATTTTTATCAAGTCCTTGACTACCTCAGTATGCAACATGCTTATGGAGTGATGCTAAATTAAGTTGGGTTCGGAGTATCGATAAATTATTTATAATTTTGTATTTGGATAGTTTATAAAATATTTACTATTTCCCAAATTAAGGAATTAGTTAAGGAATTTGTACTGTATTTTTAATATGGAACGTAACATCTATTTTAACTATATGGATACATATATTTATATCTGTTATCAATTATATTCTTTGTTTCCATCTATCTTACCAGATGGCACCCATGACTCGAGCACGTGCACATCGCTTGAGAGAGGCACCTCCGACTGTTAAGGAGGAAGTAATACCTCCTACTATTAAGGAAGAAGTGAATGTTAAGGAGGAAGAGACACCTCCTACTGTTAAGGAGAAAGTGATACCTCCTATTGTTAAGGAGGAAGTGATACCTCCTACTGTTAAGGAGGAAGTGAATGTTAAGGAGGAAGAGTTACCTCCTACTGTTAAATTGGAAGCGGTTGTTAAGGAGAAAGTGGCAACTTCTACTGTTAAGGAAAAAGTGGTGCCACCTACTATTGGGCAGACACCAGCTCAGAGAGGGAGTTCCAGTCACCTAACACCTATAGCAGAGATTGATTACCTAGACGTTGTTTATGCGAAGTATCTGAGGGACTGGTTTCTGCCCCAGCATATTGGATATCCTCGAGATTGAAAAATTGGATAAGACTTATGGTGTAACTGTGATACTTTTATTGTGGTTATTGTGTGACCGTGATACTTTTATATTGTGCGTTTTGTGTGACTGTGATACTTTTATTTTGTGTTTATTGTGTGACTATGATATTTCATATACTTTTGTGATATTTCATACCCAAAAAATTCAACAGAGGGTTGTTCTGGGTCTGTCTATTTTTATGAACTATTATAAGTCTGTATATTTATTTTATTCAAATTAAATATATATTAATTTATCGGTGTTGAGTGTTCCACCGAATGGGTCGGCGAACCCAGAGAATTCAACGGAGGGTTACTCCGGGTTTATTTATATAAATTGGAAATTCATAAACTACAGGAAGATTGGTTTGGAAACCATTTTACATTCTTTTTGTATTTTTTATTGAAAATCTAGCGACGTTTATATACGCCGCTAAATACGTTGCTAAATACGTCGTTGAATACGTCACTAAATATGTTTCTAAATATGTCGCTAAATATGTTTCTAAATACGTCGCTAAATACGTTGCAGAATGTTGCTAAATTGCTGATATTGCAATATTTGTCAGGTCAATAAAATATAGCTAAATGTGTTACAAAACGTCACTAAAAAAAAAATTAGCGACGTTTAGAGACACAAAATACGTCGCTAAATTAGCGACGTTGAGTCACTAAACGTTGTTAATAAGAAAAATATTAGCGACGCAAATACATCGCTAGAAAACGTCGCTATAGCGATATTTTGCGATATTTTTCCTGTCAGCGACTAGCTTAAATGCGACTTTATTAAAATATTGCTAATTATGTCGCTAATTTTTTTAGTGACATTTTTAGGCCATTTAGCGACATTTTTAGGCATCGCTAATTTGAATTATTCTGGTAGTGATCTAGCTCCGCCAATAATGATAGTTTGTACCGTTCAGGTTTACCATGTGTACCGGCTTCGCGTCCATATCTCCCCCCTGGTTTGCCTGTCAACACCTGACCTCGCAGAACTCCAGAACCTAGCTTTGATACCATTTTGTTGGGAACGAAAGTACAAAAACCGTTCCCCAAACCAAGAAATCCTGCGAGATAACCGAGCAAAAGCACACAAATCAAAAGCGCCAAACACAAATCGCAGATACAGAGATTTTTACTTGGAAAATCTAAATTAAAAAAAACCATGGGACGATTGGAGTCCAACCCTGAAAAGCCTCCACTAATGGAATAAGAGATACACCGACTCCTTAGAAACTTCTCACCGATCCAAACGGATCCCCACAACTCTTTGGAATAGAAAATAGATCACAGACAAACGAAAAACGGAGATAACGAGAAAAGAATTACCTGAAACCGATCTCCTCTTCGAAATAGTCTTCAATCTTTTCATCTCTCCTTCCAATGTTATAAAAGCACTCTTGCCTTGTTTTGCAATATTTTTGAGATATTTGATATATTTTAGGGCTAGGAGACACATAATATATATAGCCTCAAACCCACAGCTAGTATTCCTATATATATATGAGTACCCAATCCAAATCCAAATCTATTGACATATTCCTATTATATGTAGGAATATCCATTTCAAATCTAAATTCATTGACATATTCCTATTATATGTAGGAATACTCAATTCAAATATATTGAGGTATTCATATTATATGTAGGAATACTCAATCCAATTCTGGAATATTTTTTACATAGGTTGGGAACCCCACCCATTCCAACAGTGTGCGATGAGCGTCATCCGTGTGTCGGAGAAGCTCAAAAAATCGAAGACGACAAATGTGACTCGATTTAAGTGCATTTCAGAAACCATTGGAAACTGCAGTCAGTATCAGTGGTATATCGTTGTCAGTGTACCGACAGTATACCGATTTTGAAGCAGATTTTTTTTTTCTTTTCAAAATAGCTCTTGACTCGAAGCAGCATATCTTTGGTATATCGTCCTCATATTGATACCGGTATACCACTACCAGAAAAAGTCAAATTAGCGACGTCTAAAAACGTCGCTAAATAACCAAAAAAAGTCGCTAAGTAAGTTTAGCGACGTAATTAGCAACGTTTTAAAGAAGTCGAAAAAAAGCAAGTCGCTAAAAAAATGTCGCTAAACGTCGCTATGCCAACATTTTTTAGCGACTTTAATGTGTCGCTAAATTTAGTGACGTTTAGCGACGCAGCGTCACTAATTAGCGACGTTTATTAAAGTCGCTAAACGTCGCTAATTAGCGACTTATATAGCGACGTTACACCGACGTCTTTAATGACCTGACAATACTGCCATGTCAGCATTTTACAACATACAGCGACGATTTTAGCGACTTTGTTAGCGACGTCATTAGCGATGTAGTTAGCGACGTATATAAACGTCGCTAAACGTCGTTAAACGTTGCTAAAAACTTTGTTAATTTTACAGAAAAATAAAAATAATAATAATGAATTACATTTCTGGGTTTGCCAACCCCCTTGGGTTCATTATCAGGTATATGATGGTAGTAGAAATAATTGAATAAGGGACTTAGTAGTAGCAACAAGGGGGAAAATTCTAGTGCAGTGGGTAAATACAGGCCAAGTATCAGTCATCAGTTGTAAACCAAAATATATTAGGAACTGTGTGAATATCAGTAAATTAAGAGAGTACTATCTGTGTTGTGTGTTGGTCTTAATGTGCTCAGAGATAGGGAGAGTGTTTGTATTATAATTCAGTGTGTTTGAGTTTGTACAGGGACTGTGTATTATATTACAACTTGTATCATAGAACTGGAAAAAAATAAAAAAAAATTGGCACTGAACACTCAACACCGATAAAATAACATATTTAATATAAATAATATAATAAAATTTGAAGAAAAGAAAGCATCCAGCAAATCTTATCGTAAAGAATATGGCAAATTTATATCCATACAATCGCATCCTAAATAATAATAAAAATATAAATATCCAGCAACTAGCTATATTACTGCGGATCTGCAGGAGGCTGACCACCGGCGCGCCTGAAGGATAAGAACTGCTCATACTCGTCCCGTGGAATCGACACCGATGTCGATGGAGAAGGCAGTGGCGTCGGTGGAGTCTGTGTCGATGTAGGCGCACTAGGAGGCCGTGCCCGCTCCAAGTCTGCGAGTTGCTGGTTGTAAGAATACATGGTAGATAACAGCCTCGTACTGCTATGAACCATTGAATCCTGCATCATCGTCAGCATCTCGCCCATCGTTAGCTGTGATGCATGCAGCTCCATGATATTGCGGTCTGTCGAGGCTCTAATATCATTTGTCAAATTCTGGAGCTCCGTCATGCTGCGGTCGAGCATATCGAATCGTGCGATGAGCGTCGGATCGTCCGCCTGCGGCTGAGACCGGAGCTGCTCCTCCATCCTTCGCAGCAACTCGTTACGGAGAGACGCAATCTGACGGTCAACGGCCTCCTGGACGGCCTCCTGGACTCTGGCCGACGACGGCAAGGGCTACGACTGCGAGGGCTGTGTGGAATGTGCAGCTGTCGGGGAGGCCCTAGATGACTGCGTCGCAACCAGGGAGCCCGTACCGTAGTATGTACCCCTCTGGAGACCACCAGCTGCGGTCACCCACAGGTCGTCCGCCGACGGAGCTGGAGCAGGCTGCGACGAAGTACCAGCCTCTCCAGGTGTAGGTGCACTAGCAGTCGCCCCCTCACGCAGCCTAAGATACTCGGGCTAGAAAGGTTTGAAAACTCGATAATTGCCAAAGTTATATTAAAATTAACACAAAGTAAAGTAATACTTACATAGGTCTGCGAGGTCCTCTCATCAATGAGATTTCCGTCCTTGCGATGGATGGCCAAGAAGACGGTCACCATGTTTGCATCCTCACTCCTCTGTAACTGTTAAAAATATATTATTTAGTACTAAACTTAAATATTTTTTCCAAGTACCATTTTATGGTACTTATATTAAAATAATATATTTAAAAAAAAATACCAAACGACGAAAATATTCCTTCATCAGAATCGAGCCACCACACCACTTAGCAGCATTCCGCCTAGCCGCCTTGGCCTTGTCTAACCTTTCCTTGTAGCTCGGATCGTCGAATCTAGCCCTCATCGCAGTCCACTGCTCAGACGTGATCCAACCTTGGATCGGTTTTCCAGCACGATCACGAGCCTTCTGGTCATCCAGAGCATCTCGGATAAGCTTGGCGGCAACGGTAGGAAAGAGCCGATCGATCAACTCGGCCCGGTGCGGAGGATAGAAATACTTTTGCTACAATAAATAATTTAGTAAGGGAGCATCACGGATAAGTTATATAATATGCATAAATTAAAGGATTTATTTAATATACTTTTACCTGGAAATGCGCAAACCAGAATGCCTTCCTCTCATCCGGAGCCTCAGAGTAGTTGATCCAAGGGCCACTGTAGTTATTCCTCAGAAATTGGCCCAGGCATCTCTAAACCGACGATGGACGATATCTATACAGAGATAATTATTTAGAATACTAAAAAAGTCAATATACGATGAATAAAAAAATACACGATATATATTATACTAAACCATCTAATTGACTTACTTTGTACCGTCGGCCCAAATCTCTGTCCTCGTCTCCTCCGGAGGTACGCATGGATGATCTTGCTGATGCTGGAACAACGTGGGCACAACCTCCTAGACATGCTCATCTGTCCCTATGGTTCCGTCAGTAGGAGGAATGCTGGACGAGGGTGTACTATCACGCCGGGAACTACTCGTCCAAACAGTCGGAGATGTGAGTGATCGATATAGTGGAGTACTGGGTGATGATGATCCGGAACCAACAGTAGGCAGTACCGGAGGAGCACTTTGTCTACCTCGGGACCTGCCGAATCCTCCGCGTCGTCCTGTCATATCTGATAACAACATATGATGAATATAGAGAAATACAAATATATAGTACATTCTACAGTCGAAATTTGATGCATATCTCAAAGCATTCTACAATCAAAATATAATACATATATTCGTTAAAATAGTACATCTACTTTGTCAATTTTCCAACCTTGATCTACATTCTACAATCAAAATATAGTTACATTCTACAGGCAATATATTTTATTTTCAATCATCTTCAGAAAATTTATCTTGTTCGCCTTCATCGTCCTCCTCTTCCTCTTCCTCTTCCTCTTCCTCTTCCTCTTCCTCTTTCTCCTCATCGTCTTTACGTTCATCTACTTCGTCTTCCTCTTCAGATAATTCTACATCTTCTACATTATTACTCGTGTAATGAGTAACTTCTGTTGAGTCCACATCTACAATATTTGTTACAAGAGGTAGATCGTTCTCCTGATAAGCTATTTCGTCAATGTCAAAGGTATTTCTAGCTTTAGTCTTACATACTGCTCACCAATCCGACCTCGCTGTCCCTCGTCTAGGATAAGTTGTGAAGTACATGAGCTGAGCCTCACTTGATAGGACAAATGGTTCGTAGCCTTGATATCTACGCTTATAGTTTATATCCACAAGGCCATGCTTGTCAATTTTCCAATCTTGATCTTGAATCGGATCGAACCATTCACACCTGAATAGCACGATATTAGCAGGTTCTGTGCCATAATTATATGTCAACTCCACAATCTCTCGTAAGATGCCAAAAAAATTATTGTCCGAATTGACGTCTTTGTAGTTCGAAGATTTGATACACAAACAACTATTTGTTGTAGAATCAAGATCCAGAAAGCTGTCTCTGATAGGAGCATTTCTTGACTTGAACCTGAACCCACTCACACAGAAACTTGGTCATATTTTTACGGCAGTAATTGGTCCCTTGGCTAGAGTTCTAATAGATTCAGTCTCGGGTGTTATTAGACGATCATAGCGATAGTAAGTTATTTGTTTTGCAAGTACAGAAATAAAAAGTAATTACCAAGCATCTTACATATGCGCTCAACCAAGAAGGAAAATGGCATCTCATATCTTGTTCTACTTCTTCGTCTGTTATGTAGGGTCTAACCGACCTCAACTCATCATTATATGTGCTGAAAAATAATAAAGCAACTGCTAATTAGTAGCATAATAGTATCTTATACTATTATATTGAGATAATGTAAACGAGGACGTATTAATTACTTACCCCTCTAGCTTCTCCACTTCATCCTCGTCGTAATTGAGTAATATATACAATTGAGCAGCCCTTAGCTCGTCGTCATTCAAATATCTCTTCTTCATTTTTCCCGGTCCAGATGCATTAAATACTTTGAGTATTGCATCATTAGATTCCTGATATACGTCGTCATTTCTCAGAGCTTTCGTCCTATTAGTAGCAATATGTAGATTGAAATACGTCGAGCAAAAGTTTGTATTCTCCTCGAGAACATAAGCTTCACAAATAGAGCTCTCAACCCGTGCCTTGTTTTTCATCTTTCTCTTTAAGTGATTCAGATGCCGCTCGAAGGGGTACATCCACCGATAACCGACAGGACCACCAACACGTGCCTCATAGGAAAGATGAATTGGCAAATGCTCCATAGAGTCGAAGAATCCAGGAGGAAACACCTTCTCGAGCTTACATAGTGTTACCGCAATGTCCTTCTCTTGCTTTTCTAGACGATCGACGAGCAACTTAGTACAACAAAGATCTCTGAAGAATATGCTCAGCTTTGTTAATGGGTCCAAAATGACCAGCGATAAGAATTCCCGAAATACAATCGGAATTAACCTCTCCATGAATACGTGACAATCGTGGCTCTTCATACCCACCAGTTTGTTCTCCTTGAGGTCGACGCATATTCTCAAGTTCGACACGTACCCGTCTGGAAACTTTAGACCCTGAATCCACCTACAAAGTCTACCTTTATCCTCTTTCTCCAGTGAAAAAACTGACTTAGATTGCTTTAACCTTCCATTCCCCTCCTCTATCAAATGCAATACAGGACGTCTACATATTTCTTCTAAGTCCAACCTGGCCTTCGAATTATCTTTTGTCTTTTCCTTTATCTCCATTACAGTATTAATTATGTTATCAAACCCATTCTTCTCGATATGTATGACATCAAGGTTATGTCTGATCAGATTGGTGCTCCAATATGGCAGATCCCAGAATATACTTCTTTTCGTCCAGTTATGGGTGCGACCAAATCCGTCACACTTGTACCCCTTAGCAGGCTCTTCGAAAGCACTTGGAAAATCTTTTACCTCTTCCCATATCGTGTATCTGGGCCACCTTGGCGGTAGATTGGCCTTCTCCACAACTCCCATACAAAAAGTATTCCGGTTCCTCCGGTACGGATGATCCTTCGGCAAAAAATGTCGATGACAATCGAAGAAGCACGGTTTGCCTCCGTATTTCAAACAGAAAGCCTGAGTACGGTCTATGCAATATGGACATGAGAGACAACCATGGGTGCTCCATCCCGATAACATTTCATAGGCCGAAAATTCGTTGATGGTCCACAACAGTGCTACCCTCATCTGAAAATTCTGCTTTCTAGAAACATCGTACGTGTTGGCACCTACTTCCCATAGCTGATTCAACTCATCTATTAAAGGCTGTAAATACACATCGATGTTCATTTTCGGATTGTTCGGACCCGGGATAATAACGGTTAGGAACATATACGGAGTCTTCATGCACATCCAAGGCGGTAGATTATACAGAGTGATAATCACAGGCCAACACGAATACTGGGAGCCCGAAAGTCCGAATGGGGTAAAACCGTTAGAGGAGAGCCCCAATCTGATATTACGCGCTTCCTCGGCAAAATGTGGATACTCTCGATCAAAGTGCTTCCATGCTTCTCCATCGGATGGATGATCCAATACTCCTTCGATCTATTTTTGCATGTGCCAACTCATGTTTTCTGCAGTCTCCTTAACCATAAACAACCGTTGCAACCGCGGCGTCAAAGGCAAGTAGTGCATCGAATTGGTAGGCTTTCTTGCACCGACAGACTTTTCTCTAACAGTGGCCTTGTAGCGATCAGCACCACAGAATCTGCACGCATCTTCATCCTTGTCGTCTTTGTAGCACAACATGCACCCGTTGCGACATACATCGATTTTTTCGTATCCCATCCAAAGCGATCTTACCATCCTCTTAGATCGATAGAAGTCTTTAGGCAACTTTGCACCCTCGGGCAAGATCTCTATAATCAAATCGAGCAGTCGATTATAGAATTCTTGCGACATGTTAAAATCGGACTTGATGCTCAATAATCTTGTAACCACCTCCAACGGTGAATGATCCTCACAACCAGGATATAGTGGAGTCCTTGCATTCTCCATCAACTCCATAAACTTTACAGCATCGGCATTCAGTGCCTTCTCAGCTGCATCATAATTGTCAGGATTGAAACTAGGTTTCGTCGTATCATAATTGTCCGAATTGAAACTAGACCCTGCCGCATCATAAACCATGTTTACCAACCCGTCGTCGTAAGCATCGTGGTCGTGGACATCCATATACGGCTCCACATAGGGCTCTGACTCCGATGCTAGAGATACAAGTTCTCTGTGCGCGGTCTACTGTTAGTAATTCGACGTGAAGCCCTTCGAGTAAAAATGATATGTAACTTCCACTTCTGGATGATATTTCTTGTTGTGACATCTCACATACGGACACTTAATTTTGGTACCGTCCATATACTGAGGGAACACTTTGGCGAACTGCAGGAACTGCTGTACACCCTCAATGAATTCATCCCGCACACTGCACATGTCATCAGGATGACGGTTGTATATCTACGAACGATGACGCAGATAGTAATTCATATCCATTTTTAGATACTTCTGCAAAAATGACAGTATGTATCATATAAATCATTACATACAGTGGTTTATCACCTAACTTCATAACTTAACCGTACTATAAAAATTATAACTGATATAATACATACTTTCATTTATCAAAGTCTAAAATAAGCAATATTCAAAACAACTAACCATTTATCAAAGTCTAAAATAAGCAATACTTTCATTTCATAATTGATATAATACATACTTTCATTTATCAAAGTCCAAGAGCCCTAGATATGGAATATAAATGTTAATGAGTGTTTTCAAATGATAAACAGGGTTAACTAGTTAATGGTGATATTTCTAAGCCACTTATAGATCCATACTAGTTTATACTAGTCAATAATAGGTTAATACCTTGCTACACTATGTCTTCTAGGTCGTACTAAGGAATTCTAGTTTATACTAGTTAATGCCTAGTTAATACTAGTTATTACTAAGTATACAAGTTAATATTAGCTATACTAAATACTAATAGTATAACTTAACTAATATCCTACCTTACCCCAACTCACATCTTAGCTCATAAATGTATGTCATAATAATACCTTGGTCCCAGTCACTTGTTACTCCCACTTGATACTGGACTTGTCACGCCCCAGTCCCAAAATAAACGGAACCAGGCCACGTGACATTGGCCAGCCGACACGTCACTAAGGGATTACCCAATTTAATGGACCCAAAGAGATGTGCTACGCTGTCCCAAAATACTAATAAGTTTAATATAGGTAAAGTCTAATCTCATCCACAAAATATCAAGGAGTACGAAAATAAGTGCTGAAATATATATAAGTGCTGAGTCTGAAATATCATAGTACAAATCAGTTATGTCTGGTGGGAACAAAACCACTACAAAAGATAAAGATAAAAGTGCTGGAATATAATAAAACTAGAGCATCGTCTGTCTAGGTAAGAGGTTCCAGCTCCAGGTGAACATACTACTAAAGATCAAGGAGAAGAGGCTCCAGCTCTAGGTGCACTTACTACTAAAGATCAGGGAGACTCTGATGGCAGCACCTCTAGATCTTCCTCAGTTGCGTACCTCGTCTCTTGTCCGGGTCCGTACACTATGGGGTAGTACGCCCCGTCTAGATTTGGAAGGGAACCAGGTCCTCAGTGGAACATAACAAGATACATAAAATATGCCATATATAAATACTAAATAAAGTAAATAAGGGTGTGCTAACTATCTAAGTGAATGCAATATGAAGACCTCATAGTACGTATGGGAAAGTGTAGGCTAGACATATGCTGACTTAATTCACCAACCATCGTGACTGGCTAGTATATGCCACATATGCCCCCAGACACATGGGCACTCTGCAATCGTCCATCTCCGAGGAGCATGGTATCCGAAGGTATAACGTCAAGGAGGTAGGTGTCCCATACGCCTACTAGCTATCTTTCCCGCCCAATGCGGGTATACAAGTCGAATACACAACGTGCATACCACGTAGTTATATGCCAAGTTATAATCTTTCTGAATATTCCTGGTTTTGTGCTAAGCCGTGATGCACGTCACACGTACCGGTAGCTAATCGACTACGCAAACTCGTATCCCAAAATGAATTGCAACCGTGTTGCGTGTACAACTGTCAGGGTCTAGGAGGATATTAGGATACCCTCGCAGCTGTAGGTAAGTCTGCTAAAGACTAAGTCAGTCACACTACATGTCGACGTATTTGTCAATTGTACCCGAGTCAGTCTCGGACGCACACAGTTATATGTAAGTTGAAGCAGAATAACATACAACAGTTTAATGTTTAAACAATAAAACTTGGCAAGGTATACTTGCCTACGTCCTCAAGCTGGGCGTGCCAAAAACCTGTTCCCGCAGTTGTGTCTGAGGGGTCCTGTGACCTGGATTACTAACTGCGTTGTAGGTGCACTCTGTTCAAGACGTACAGGAGTTCGTGAATTTAACATTTTATAAATTCGTATATTATGTTTTTATATAGTATAGTATATATTTATAATTATATATATATATACATAAAAAATATAATAATATAATATATATATATATACAATTAATACATAAATAATAATTAAATATATATAATACATATTTAAAGTATATATAAATATATACATATACATAATATAAATACATATATTTTATATTACATAATATAAATATAATTATATATATATATATTTTTATATATATAATATTACATATAATATATAAGAAGATATGTATGTATAATATATATATATTTAATAATAAAAATATACATATACATATTTATATATAATAGTATTTATATATATAATAAAATAACATATATAATAATACATATACTATATATATAATAATACATATACATATATAATAGTAATAAAATATATATATATATACATATATATATAATGGTATATAACAATAATATAGAATATAATATAATTATATATATATATTATATATATACTTTATATAGTATAATATACATATATACATACGTAGAGGGGGGGTGGGGTACCTGGCGTGTCAGGGGGGGGCCCATGATCGTCGTCCCCGGCGGGGGGGGGGGGGCGAAGGTCCGGCGGGTCGACTGTGGGGTCAGCCGCAGCAGTAGCAGGTTCAGTAGCAGTGGCAGTAGCAGCGACAGCTGCAGCGACAGCTGCGGCGGCGGAGGCAGCAGCTAGGGCGGTGGCGCGGTGGTCGAAGAGAGGCCGAGGGAGGGGCTAGGTGGTGGTACGGCGGTCGGAGGTGGGGGAGAACTGAGGTGGGAGTGGTGAGGGTTTGGGTGAAGGGTGGGTGTATATATAGGGTTTTAGGGTTAGGGCATTTAGGTAATTTTAGGTTTTAAATATCTAGATATTTATTAGATATTTTAGTTTTAAAAATATCTAGATATTTATTAGATATTTTATAAATATATAGATATTTATTAGATATTTTAGGTTTTATAAATATCTAGATATTTATTAGATATTTTATAAATATCTAGATATTTATTAGATATTTTAGGTTTATAAATATCTAGATATTTATTAGATATTTTATAAATATCTAGATATTTATTAGATATTTTAGGTTTATAAATACATTGAATCGGGACTCATTTGGAATGTATGGTTGAGAATCACCCTCCAATGGGAGGAGGACAACTCGCACATGAAATTTTGCAGATAAAACCCTGTAGTTTCACAAATTGCACAAAAGTCCTATTAAATTGGGAAATTACGCAATTATGAATTTGTTTGAGAAAAATACCTCTTTTCTGAGGGTGTTGTAATGCACAGAAATAAGGGGGGGATGTTCAGTAAGGGTCTAGAGGGTGTGGGGGTGAGTCTGGACAGGGGCTGGGCCTGGTTTTGGGTGATACGGGTCACCGTATTAATTTATGAGAAATTAATGCGCACGGTATTTTCTAATTATTTAAAAATGTGCAGGGTCAGAATTTAGTGCAGTGTAAGTACACTAGTTGTAGTATACTCAAAGTTGAATAATAACGTAATTTAGTTTGGACAAAACAGGTTCCTGTTGGGCCTCTAATTTCGATTGGAACGGACAAGGGTACAGGCTTGGAAATTAATTAAAAATTAATACGAACGTTTGTAATGATATTTGTGCGACTAAAACGAGACTCATGCCAGAGTATTTGTGAGTTGCACAAAGTTCAGAATAGTAGACTGGCATGTCTAGGAGAGGTATGTGAACTTTGTTTGGGGGTGACAGTCAGTGTAATGCTCTAAATATTAATGTGATGGTCAGGTGCACTAAGCAGTATAAGATATTGCATAAATAATTTAAAAAGCTATAATAAATCCTAATTTGTTAAAAATAATCCTAATTTCACTATCTAATGCTGAAATCTGGTCGAAGGAGTTTATAATCTACCCTCCTTAGAGCATTTCATCCTCGAAATTAAAACAGACATATATTGAAAACTATAGATTGATTTGAAATATTAGGACATACCCAGGCCTTCGAATAGATGGGGGAAACATTGTCGAATATCCTCTTCTTGTTCCCAGGTCGACTCACCTGTTGTATGATATCTCCATGCAATACGAACTAGAGGGATAGTCTGACCTCACAACACCTTCTCGCTTCTGTCTAGGATCTCTACAGGCTCCTCCTAGTACGATAAACTTGGGCCGACAGTGATCTCCGAGTGGTCAAGCACATGACTCGGATCTGGAATGTACCTCCTCAGTTGAGATACGTGGAAGACGTCATGCACTCCTTCTAATATTTGGGGTAAGGCTAGCTTGTAGGCAACTTCTCCGATGCGTTCCAACACATCAAAGGGTCCGATGTACCTCGGACTCAGTTTTCCTCTTCCTCCAAATCTGATTGTCCCTCGGGTAGGTGAGATCTTTAAAAACATATGCTCTCCCACTTAGAATTCTAGAGGTCATCGATGTACGTTTTCCCAGTGCTTTTGTCTGTCCTGCACTGCTCGCAGGTGTCCTTGGATCTTCTTTACTTTCTCCACCGTACGAACGACCAATTCTGGTCCTAGGATTTGCATTTCGCCTATATCGCTCCAACATACTGGGGAACAATATTTTCTACCATACAATGCTTCAAAGGGAGCCATTTGAATGCTCGCTTGATAGCTATTGTTATAGGAAAATTCTACCAGATGCAAATAATCTTCCCATGATCCACTGTAATCAAGCATGCATGCTCTCAGCATATCTTCCAGTGTCTGAATGGTGCGCTTGGACTGTCCATCTGTCTGCGGGTGACACGATGTACTGAACTTTAGGCGGGTACCAAGACTTTCTTGCATACTTCGCCAAAAGTAAGAGGTAAACCTCGTATCCCTGTCAGACACTATACTGACTGGTACTCTATGCAGATGTACGATCTCCTTAATATACATGTCTGCCAAGACTTATGTAGATTGCCCAACTCTGAAGGGTAAAAAGTGAGCAGCCTTGGTGAGTCGATCTACGATCACCCATACATCATTACGACCACTGGGACTTCTTGGGAAGCCCGTAACGGAGTCCATAGTAATGTGCTCCCATTTTCACTCAGGTATTGGGAGTGGTTGAAGTAGACCTGCGGACCTCTGATGTTCAGACTTGACTTGCTGACACACTAGGCATTTTACCACAAAGCGGGCTATCTCTCTCTTTATTCCATGCCACCAATAGCATTGCCTCAGATCTCTGTACATCTTTATGCCACCGGGATGGATAGAGTATGTTGAGCTGTGAGCTTCTGATATCAGCTCTTTACGAAGTTCTCCATTTGGAACATAAAGACGTTCTCCATATCTTAAAGTCCCATCTTCGTATTTGTGCAATCCTGTCTGTATTTCGGCCTCGGTTCTTTGTCGAAGTCTCTGGAATCTGGCATCTGTTGGCAGGGCAGCCTTGATTTTCTTGACCAATGTTGATTGCAACTGATAGTTTGACAATTGGCTGTCAACTCCTGAAATAATAACCTTTATACCCAACTGTTCTAGATCTCTTAATAGATCTGGTTGGGTGTTCAGGAAGAATGCCGTGGGTCTTCCGCTTAGAGCATCAGCGACTACATTTGCCTTTCCAGGATGGTACTACAGATCGATCTCGAAGTCTGTCATCACCTCGAGCCAGCGTCTTTGTCTCAGGTTCAAGTCCTTCTGGGTGTAGACGTACTTCAGGCTCTTGTGATCAGTGAATATCTCCACTCGTTCGCCGTATAGATAATGTCTCCAAAGCTTCAGGGCAAAGATAACTGCGGCAAGCTCTAGGTCGTGCATGGGGTAGTTCTTCTCATGGGTCCTCAGTTGTCGTGCGTGGGGTAGTTCTTCTCCAAACCTTCCCATGTTGCATCAAGACGCAACCTAATTCTTTTTTGGTTGCATCGCTATATATTACGAATCCTCCGGATCCAGATGGTATGTTCAAGATGGGAGCTATAGTCAGACGCTTTTTTAACTCATCGAAAGCTATCTGGCATTCCTCTGACCAGATGAACTCTTGTTCCTTGTGGGTCAAATGTGTCACGCCCCAGTCCCAAAATACGTAGGACTAGGACATGTAAGCATGCCAGCCGCCTGTATATATGGCAACTCCAATATATGGAAACCATAATACAAGCGTACGCTGTATAATGAACAATAATTCATAAGTGGTATAACTAATCATAAGTCACAGGGTAATATCTAAATCTCATCCACAGTAATCACATATACATGAATAACTAATAACCATGTAACTAGATAAGAATAATAAGTATCTAAAGAATGACAGTCGGATGGAAACAAATTCACAGCCAAAATAGAATATCAAAGGAACCAGGTACACACCATATAAGAACAATATCTGACAATCACGAGGCTCGAAGTGAAGACCTCCTCGGAAAATACGTAACATGTCCGGATCTGCGCTCCTGCAAATACTCATGAACATCTATACCTGGAAAGGGACCAGGTCCTCAGAGGGACGTAACAAGATACAGAAAAACAATATGCCATGTATGTAAATACTCAATAAATAAATGGGGTGTGCTAACCATCTAAGTGAATGCAATTTAAAGACCTGGTAGTACGCATGAGAATGTGTAAGCCTGACATATGCTGACGTAATTCACCAATCGTCATGACTGGCTAGTATATGCCACAAATGCCCCCGGACACACGGGTAGCAGGAATACCCCATCCTCCTCAGAGCATGGTAACGGGAACAAGAAAAATGATACCCCATCTCCGAGAAGCATGGTAACAGGAATATACTATAATACCCCATCTCCGAAGAGCATGGTAATAGGAATATATAAGGAGGGGGTGTCCCATATGCCTACTAGATGTCTTCCCCGCCCAATATAGATATATAAGTCGTGAAAACGACGTGGACATCTCGAACTACGATGCAAGTCTCTATAGAAATAATCCACTGAACTAAATACCGTTACACGTGTTGCTCATACCAATGACCAGTCGACTATGAGGCACGCATCCCTACATGAACTCACTCTGTGTCGTGTAATGATACGTGTCAAGGCCTGGAGAGTCATACCAATAACTCCATAACTTTAGGTGGGTCTACTAGACACTAGGTCAGATACAAATCCTAACGTCAACGCCTTCGTTGACTGCACCCGAGTCTGCTCGGACGCGCACATTTATATAATATTATCATAAATAAACATGTAACTAACAATAACAGAATTTAAACAGTACAACAAGGCAAGGTATACTTGCCTGGCAAGAGAGCTGCAAATATAACGTCCAGATGTCAAATGCCAAAAAAGTCAGAAACTATGGCCTCAAAATGGACGTCTCCGGATGCTGGAATAAATATCACCAACAGTCTCAGAAAATATCAAATAGCTAGAAATGACTGTCCATAAGTCCAATTTGGACACAGGGGCAAAAATGACAGTTTCCGATCAAAGCGGGGTCCACATGTGGGCCGCTTTGCACCAAAAAATATGTCAGGGTCAAAGGTCTCCAAATTCGCCAAACTTAGTGTCAACAAGTCCAGAACGTCGATACGAGCCCAACGGAATGTTCATAACTGGATTCCGATGTGTCGATCACAAAATCGCCCGTCAAGTGGAGCCTGTGGGGCCCACGATACGGGATTTTGTCAACGTTCTCAGAATCGAACCAAACTTGAATCACAGGACCAGCGTATTGCTACGAGTCCGATGGCGCAAGTTTCGTTTCGATCCGACGTGTGTACACAAAGTTACAGCATGTTCTAGAACAGGCGGATACGGGATGTTATCGACGGATACGCGTTGATTCCGGTGTGCACGCACATCCAAATCAACTTCTGCGAAATCTTGCACGTCCGTATCAACGGCGCGCACGTTTTGGTAAAGACCGCGTGTGACCAAGTCGACCCATTTGGTGGGGCATACTCAGTTCCGGGGTGAATTAAGGCGTTATTTTTTCTATTTTTGGATCGCGGTTCGCGATCGCCACAGGATTTGATACACCGAGCGGGTCGCACGGGCATCGAGAGGGTTACATAGCCTACGCGTCATAACTGACGGAATTAAAAACGGAACTACGAGGAGATAGAACGGGTTACTTAAACAGGGCTCCGTAGAAACTGAATTATGCGTGTCCGTGAGTCGTCTTAACACAGGATTTGTGTCCTGGATGTGTCCAGGCTGTGTCCAACTGCTGTCGTGTCCGGTACTGCATTGTGTCAGGTACTGCTCGAGTCGGGGTCGTTGCGGGGTGGTCCGGAGCCGCTGCTGTTTAGCCGGCCGAACGAGGGAGGCCGCCAGGGGTCGGAGAGAAGAACACTGGATAGTGGAGCAGGTCAGGGGGTTGTTGCCGACCGGACGGGGGAGCTTCGTCCGGGGGACGGCGGCTCGGGGCAGTCACACTGCTGGTCGGGGGGGGAACTGAACCGGAGTGGGGCGGCGTGGCGTTGGCTGGAGTCGAGGGTGGGTCCAGGCGGGGAGGAGAAGGAGGAGATGGTTGATGGTGATGATGGTGGTGGTGGGCGGCTTGCTCAGCCGAGGAGGAGGAGAAGAATCTAGGGGAAGAGGTGGAGGAGTCGGTCGAGGGTGGCGGTGGCGGGCTGTGGGTCGGCTGCTGGGGGGGTTGAGGCGGGGTCGGGTGGCGGAGGAGGTGGAGTGGAGGTGAGCAGGGAGGGGCTGGGTCATGTGGCGGAGCGCGAACTCGGGGAAGGAGAAGAGGGAAGGATATGGGGGCTCTAGCGGAGGGGGCGAAGTCAGGGAGGAGGTCGGGGAGTCGAGGCCGGCAGGGGAGTTGTGGGCTGCTCAGGGGTGGTCGAGTGGGGGAGTGACTGCGCCGACCGGAGAGAGGGGGAGTGGCCGGTGGAGGGTGGCCGAGTGGGGGTGGTGGTGATGAAGGGGAGGCGGCTCGGGGAGAGGGACTCGGGGGGGGGGAGTTCGAGATCAGGGAGGGGTGGTGGTGGCGAGTGGCGGGCTGCGGGGGAAAGGCCGAGCGGGTCCGGCGATGGGGGGGTCGGCTCGCTGCGGGGGGCAGAGCTACTCCGGCGGGGGGGGGGGGGGGTAGCCGACGGCTAGGATTACGGATTTGGTTTTTATTTTTATATTTTTTTTTCTTTTATAGAAATTAAATAGATATTTTAAGTAAAATATCTAAAGATATTTTACAGGATATTTACAGGATATTTTTGGGTGGGTCCCGCCTCCAAATGGACGGTATAGGTTCATTGGCCAATGAGGGGGTGACACCTCACAGAAAAATTTGCAGAAAAGTCCTTGTAATTTTATAAATTGCGTAAAGGTCCTATTTTAGGAATTTGCGCAATTTACGAAATTGTCTGAAAAAAACACCCGATTCCTAAAAATACTAAAATTTACAGAATTGAAGGGAGAAGTTGTGTGAGGGTCCTGAGGGGGTGGGGGTGAGCCTGGGCAGGGGCAGGGCCTGGTTTTCTTGGGTGATACGGCCCACCGTATTAATTAATTAATAAATACTGCGCACGGTGTTCTCTAATTATTTAGAGGCAGGTAGGGTCATAATTTTTGTGCGGTGTCAATATACTAAATATAGTATACTCAGCGTAGAATATTAACGTATTTTTGTTTGGGCAAAACAGGTGCATGTTGGGCCTCTAATGTCTGTTGGAACAGAGATGGGTACAGATCTAGGAATTTAAATACGTACTTTTGTAACGATAATTGTGCGTCTCAAACGAGGCTCAAAGTAAAGTATCTGGGAGTTGTACAAAGTGCAAAAAAATAAACTAGCATGTCTAGGAGAGGTATGTGAACTTTGTTCGGGTATAACAGTCGAGATAAAGCTCCAAATAATTCGGTGATGGACAGGTGCACAAATCAATAGGATATGTAAGCAAAATAGATTAAAATATTGCCATAAATCCTAAATTGTTAAAAATAATCCTAAAAATGCTAAAATCTGGTCGAGGGGGTTTACAATCTACCCAACTTATAAGAATTTCGTCCTCGAAATTAAAACTAAGCCACGGTAGAAGTCAAAGACGGCATAAGGTATAATTTAACAAAGTAATTTATATCTTGGTTTACGAATAGGTTCGAAAATGTTTATGCATGTCGTCCACATGCTCCCAAGTAGATTCTCCTGGCACGCCATGCTTCCATGCCACGCGGACCAAGGGAATAGACTGATTCCTCAATACCTTTTCTCGATGATCAAGGATTTCTACGGGTTGCTCTTGATACGACAAGCTCGGCCTAATGGTGATCTCCGAATGATTGAGAACATGACTGTTGTCCGTCATATATCGCCTGAGTTGTGACACGTGGAATACATCAAGTACTCCCTCAAGTGAAGGTGGTAGCGCAAGTTGATATGTCACTACTCCTACTCTTTCTAGCACGTCAATGGTCCAACATACCTTGGACTCAATCTGCTGCGTCCTCCGAATCGAATGGTGTCTCTAGTAGGTAAGATTTTCAAAAACACATGTTCTCCAACTTGAAACTCTAGAGGTCGTCGTTGTACGTTTGCCCAGTGCTTTTGTCTATCTTGAACTGCTTGCCAGTGTCCTTGTATTACTTAACTGTCTCTACGGTGTTGACCACTAACTCTGGTCACGCAAATCCTTGTCTGGTAATATGCTGACTGGTATGCCGTGCAATCTTACGATTTGTCTCATATATAAGTTAGCTAAAGCTTCTGCAGACTGGCCAACTCTAAAGGTAAGAAATATGCTGACTTGGTAAGTTGGTCCATAGGAATTCTTAATCCTTACAAGTCAACCTAGTCATAGGTGTTGTTATCCATTCAGGAGTTAGTCAATTGCTCATTCAGGTGAACTCCAATAAGACCTTTGACAGCAAATGATACATTCTTTATCGTAATACTTGGGTTCTGAACTTGACCCAAGTTACGAGGCAAAAATAAAAATTTCATGCTGTCAGTGATGCATGCATCAGGAACGTAATAAAATGTTAGGTAGGTAGCGAAGGTCATTCTAAGGGTAGCACAGTTTTAAACTGCAATCTAATCTAATAATAGGGTTTGGTAATTACCCAAGAAACAAACAGAAATGGCTACAGAAATAATACACTTATCGTATTTATACTAAGCACGAGGTTTCGTCTTTCCGAAATAGGGGAAGACGAAAAACAATAATCAAGAGTTCAAGGGGGAGTTAATAGATTAGAAGTGTGGGGATCAAGACGTTTAAAGAATTCAAATGGGAATTATCAAGGTAGTTGTGGATTGAAATCCTATTTTTTTTGGTAATCCCTATTCACATATTCGTATCAGACTTTGGCAACGAGAATCCAATCCCTCCTGCAATATTTGAAGGTTCTTCTTCTACAGCACTTATTCATCATCGTGTGGTCCAAGGGACAAAGTGATCGACCGCAGATCAGACTCCTATAGCAATTTTTTCCCATAATCATTTTTATTGTACTTAACATCCTCGTATAGGATTAATTGTACTACTTTTTTTCTTGTTTGTAAACAAAGAAAGGGTTTCGTATAAACCTAAACATTGATATTAATTAACATTAATCTTAATTTTAATTTTAATTTTAATTTTAATTTTAATTTTATTTTTAATTTAAATTTATTTTTAAAATTAAAATTAAAATTGAGATTAAAATTAAAATTAAAATTAAAATTAAAATTAAAATTAAAATTAAAATTAAAATTAAAATTAAAATTAAAATTTAAAATTAAATTTATATTTAAATCTAAATTTAAATTTAAATTTAAATTAATATTAATATTAAAATTAAAATTAAAATTAAAATTAAAATTAAAATTAAAATTAAAATTAAAATTAAAATTAAAATTAAAATTAAAATTAAAATTAAAATTAAAATTAAAATTAAAATTAAAATTGAAATTAATATTAATGTTAATTTTAAAGATAATGTTAATATTAAGGTTAATTTTAACGTTAATATTAATTTTGTATTAATTAAATCAATATTAATATTAAATCTATCTTTTACTATTTATTTGAAAAGATTCATTTGAATTCTAAGATGGAATTAAATCTTTCTTTTTTCATTTATTGAAAAGATATATTTGAATCATAAGATAGAATTAAATATTTTACCATTTATTAAAAGGGGTCATTTGAATCTAACGTAGTAGTAAATATATCTACGGAACCCACCGTTAAATATAACCAAAATGTACCATAAGGTAGGTTTGCAAGCCTATTAGAGCGGAATTGTAGATATATATTTTCATTACTTTTATTTTCCTTTTTTTAGAGCAAAATTATATATATATATATATATATATATATATATATATATATATATATATATATATATATATATATATATATATATATAAAGGATGCACAAACTTATAAGTCAAGTATCCAACAACTCAATTAGGACTTCATTTAGTACTCCATTTAGTACTCCGGGTAGTAATCCGAATACCAACGGACTTTTTCTCTAACTTTCGAAATGCACGAGTCTTTGGCATGCTCTCATTCGATTGTTGCATAAGTGCAAGCCACTTCTTATTCGCTTTGGTCATCTATGTCATACCCCTCCCTTTGAATCCTTTGTCTCACTCACAGTATGACACCAATAATTAGAATTGGGATAACCATCAACCATTGAAGGAGAGCACCTCTCCCTCCTTCTCGAGCATCTGTCCTCCTCCATGACTAGAAGCAGACACCAAGTCCGACCTATCAGAGACATGACCTTCACTTCACCTAGCTAGCATGTGAAATATCAGCAGAGAGTTTCATATCTGAAGAGCTGGACAACAAACCATTACCTAAGTTAGGCAAAAGAATATTGGACAGACAATTTCTTCATCAACACGTGCCTTTGTTGTCTCTCACAAGACCTCCATCACTTCCTCTCAGACACTTCTTGGACTCCTCATGACCTATACAACGACATAATATATATATATATATATATATATATATATATATATATATATATATATAGGGGAGCCATAAATAAATCTCTACCTTCCCTATATAGAAGTGCAACTAAATTTGAACTAATAAGTAATGTCTACTATTGCATTCCACCAAAAAGTAGGTCTTTTATATATATATATATATATATATATATATATATATATATATATATATATATATATATATATATATATATATATATATCCACAAGTCAATATTTTGGCGAGCCATAAATAAATCTCTACCTTCCCTGTATAGAAGTGCAACTAAATTTGAACTAATAAGTAATGTCTACTATTGCATTCCACCAAAAAGTAGGTCTTCCGCTCCACTTGACACCTTTGTATGAAAAAAAAAAAAAAAAAAAACTTAAGCACAAGAGAATGTCGTCACATTGCAACACAATATTGACCAGGTTTGGACTTTATACCAGTTTTTTGATGACTCATTAAATTATGACAAAAGGAGGTTTAATTGAGTTTTCTGGTGGCACACTAGACACTACGAGGAATGTCCACCACCAACCAAGTCAGAATTATGCACATGGAAATTTTTATAAATATTTATAAAAAAAGAAGAAGGAAAGAAATAGTATGTTTGAAAGCCGGAAGGTTGGTAGGTCTTCTCCTTCACCTAAACTCTTTTCTATATTTCAAAGGGATTGTTTAAGTGGCCTCTAGAATCTTTCTCTGTCCATTATCATTGGTTGGCACTTGACATCAATATTTAAGAATAACATTTTCTAACATAAATAATTTTGAAGATAATATAATTCAAAGCAACACGCAAGCAACTACTATACCAGCTCAGGGAAAGTAGTTCGACTTCAAGATAGTAATAAGGCCAGACTTTGGTCATAGATTATAAAATAATTTGCACAAATATGATCAAATTCTCAGACAGAAATCTCGTATAGCCCAAATCATACACCCCTAGATTGCAGGAAAAAAAATGGTACATTGGATTTACATCCGAAAAAAAAAACAAGTTGAATCATTACTATTACACAGGTCCAAATAGTGCTAGTTTCCAGAAAACACCAAATTAAAATGTAAAGTTCAGAATGATTTGTGTATATACATAATCCATCAAAAGTTGAGATTAAAATAATTGACATCCTTGATAAGTTGGAGGTGAAATCTGATTTACAAGCTAGAAGATGTTCAGAACCTCAGAGTTGAGGAGCAGTGCAGGAACTTTATATTGGCAATTCAGAATAAAATATTGTTTGCCCATATTACAACACGGGATTGTTGGAAACAAAATACGAAAACTGTTCTTTCAAATCAAAAGATTATGAAAGAATCGGAAAAAGGTCGCACAAATCAATTTACCAAATCACAAAATAACACAACGTAAACATAATTAGTTTTGACGTAAAAAATTTTTGAGGAAAAAAATCACAGGACAATCGGATAACTCTGAAAAAGTCTTCACTGATAAAATATAAGATAAACTCTCTGCAAATTTCTCCACTGATCCGAACGGATCGTCACAACTAGTCAAAGTTTAAAAAACGGATTACAAAAGGTTAGCGAAGACGAGAACCAATCATCGATGGTCTTCCTGAAACGGTCTCTCTTCGAAATAGCTCCCAATCTCTTTTTTCTATTCTTTGAAAGTTGCAAACTCGAGAACTCTCTCATTTTGATCTCTCTTTGGTAGATGATGATCTTGTGATAATATATTAGGGTTAGAAAATATCTATTTAAAATTTTCTAATCCTACAAGCATTTGGACCATTGGTTTAGATCCAACGGTGTTAATAGAATATCTATTTTTTACTTCAGCCTTGTCATAGCTACACCGGAGGTACATTACTAGAAAAAGCGGGATTAGCGACGCATTTTAGCGACTCCATGTAAAAACGTCGCTAACGAAAGATAAATTAGCGGCTATAAAGTAAAGAAAAATATCATAGGATGTACTCACTTTAAATTAGTTAGATTCGATGTGTACGACACGAATGTATCGACACGGAATAGGTACAATGTCACACTTCTCAAGATGATCATATATATATATATATATATATATATATATATATATATATATATATATATATATATATTGGAAGAGGTAATTGTGTTATAGACTCCTGCTCCGAAGGCCTACAAACTCGTCCTGAAGGCCCACCACATCCGGGTCCGAAGGTCCCACACATCTTGGCCCGTAGGCCCGCACCTGCACTTGCACCGCACCTGCGCTACCCCATTACCAACTCATCACTTAATTTCTCCAAAGAAGAATTAAATGGCGCTCATGAGGGTCGAACCCGCAATCTTCTTGATAATATGTATCGGTCTTACCACTAGGCTAAACGTCATTTGCTTTTAAAAATTAAATTATATATATATATATATATATATATATTTATTTATATATATTTATATATATATATATATATATATATATATATATATATGTATATTTATATATATATATATATATATCGAGATCACCGCTCTTAAGCTTCCCAGCATGTTCTTCGAAATAGCAGTTGTTGGAATATATTTCTTGACTGTTCAGATTATATTAAAATCTCGCAAGAAATTGGATAGTTTAATGATCTAATCTGAACGATAAAAAAATATAATCCAATGACTAATATCTTGGAAAACATGCATAGATGCTTAAGGGGATCCCAATCCGATCCCTCATATATATATATATATATATATATATATATATATATATAATTTGGAGGGGTCGGGATTCCTACTCTTATGTATTCCCAAAAAAAATCATGATCACAGCCGTTAGATCGTCTTTAAGTCATCTAATCTTAACCGTTAATTTGAACCATTCAAATCAACAGTTAATATTAGATGGCTTAAACAAGATTCAACGGTGGTGATCATGGAGATACCCTTGTGGATGCTAAAATAAGGGGATCAGGATCCCTACTCATATATATATATATATATATATATATATATATATATATATATATATATAGTTTTTTATTTGTCTTATCTATTTGTGAGCATTCAGTTAATTCGGTTTCAATCGAAATCGAACCAAAATGAGGGGTGACTTGGATAGGTGACTTGGCATATCCTACAGCCAAGAATAAATCACATATCCTATATAACCCCTTTCATTTTCTCTCTCATCTTTCTTTTCTTTCTTTTTTCTCTTCCTTTCTTCACTTTTATTTTTCTTCCTCAAGCTTGAGCTTGCTAGAAGCTTGGTCTTGATACCTATGAGGGTGGTTTCTGAACCCTTCTTGGTGGTGGAGTAGAATAAATAGGCTTGGAAGCTAGATTTAGGCAAGTATATCTTGCTTTTGCTTGAAGCAAAGTTGGGTTTTTTTTTGTATTATTGATTTTGTATGGATATTATTGCATAAAAATATTACCTATATGTTTCTTGACTAGTTTAGTTCTTGAGCTTGTGATTGTCATGGATTTTGATCATGGTTATGGCCTATAGCTATTTTCTAGATCTAACCACGAGATACAAAATTTTGATCATGGTATTAAAGGAGATACCCATATTTTCTTAAGGATCTTGGCCATATATGCTACATGAGACCCACATCTATACTTGTCACGCCCCAGTCCCAAAATACGGAGGACTAGAAATATGTAACACGCCCAGTCGTATGTATATGAACTCCAATATATGGAAACCATATACACACGTGCGCTATTTATGAATATTTAATCCACCAATGGTAATATACTGTCACAATAAGTCACACATAATATATATCTCATCAACAGCACAAATAATAAGTAGGAATAAAGAGCTGAATAATATCTGAATATCAAGATGAGTATCTAGTCTGATAGTCGGGTGAAAACAAATCCACTACAAAATGACTATACTGAAGTAGCAACAAAATCTCTAAACAGTGGAAATAAAATCACAACTACTCTGAGGGTAAGACCTCCTCAGTCAGGTAAGTAGAGTTAGGTCCAGGTCTGTACTCCTGTGGATACTCCTGCTCGTCCATATCTGGAAAGGAACCAGGTCCTCAGAGGGACGTAACAAGATAAATATAACATGCCAATAAATTACTAAAAATAAACATCTAATGGGTCGCCTAACCGTCTAAGTGAATGCAATTTGAGAACAACTTTCCAACACGTGGGCTATCTGGCCATAAATAGGATTGGCATGATTCTCTCGGAGAATCAGGGGCCTACGAGCATACCGTCTTTTGAACGGCAGAGGCTGCCTGTAATATATAGGGGTCATCAAACCGCGTATCTCCGGTGGAGCGTACGGATGACATAAAAGGAAAGTGCAAAGGAGCCCAAATGCCTTACTTGTTGTTCTCCCCACCCCATGCTCTAAGCATGCCACATCCATGATACGATAAAAGTTTTAAATAACTGCCAGGTCTACTAGCATACAAAGTTTTTATCAGCAGTAATTCCTAACGCACGGCTTATACGTACAGGAGGCCAGACCTGTCACGCAGTCCGTGATCTATATGAGACTCACACCTCGTGTAACAACTGTGTCACGACCAATGAACCTACTGATGCTACATGATAACGGGGTAGTCTCATAAACAAGGTCAATGCAAATACATAAATAAAAATATATCGCGACGACACCGTCGCGCACAGATGCATGCAACATATGGAATAAGAATAACAGTACAATGGCAAGGTATACTTGCCGAGAAAGACTTCGGTATAGTGCAGGCATCCAAAACAGTGTTATGTTTGGTGTAAGAAGAATTGTAGTTAGGTTTTAGAAAAGTTGTATATATATAGAGAATAAGAGGCGGTGGATGCTGCTGCTGTTTCTTTCTTTCATTGGTTTTAGTTTCGGTTGGGGAGATTTTAGTAATAATAGATTAAGAGTTGTGGAATGAGGCTGTGGTGTTGCGGCCGATATTTTTCTTCACACGCACGGAGAAGGAAGCAAAGTTGGTTTTTGCTACTGCTGATGTTGATATTTCCTTCTCCTAACGGGTCCGGGTTCAAGTGGGTAGGAGGTTTCGGATTGTGATCCAATAGGAAATTATATATATATATATATATATATATATATATATATATATATATATATATATATATATATATATATATATATATATATCTATACATAAAAAATTTTAAAAATTATATTGGTGCACTCATTAAGCTAACATCTGTCCAAAGGGTCTCCAATAAGAAATAAATTAGGAAAAATTTATAATGGCTCTATACATCCCCTAAATATATAAATACCTCAATTAAAAATTAAATAAATCTATTCCCTCTATTTAGCTCATAACTACTAAATAATTAATAATAGAAAATTACGGTTTATAAAATAAGGGGTCTTACATTCTACCCAACTTATAAAAATTTTGTCCTCGAAATTAAAATAGGGTAGGGTCTCTCTATCTAATCTCTCTTTATCACAATCCAAAAGAATTCATCTCATGTTTAATAATGCAATGTCTACCCAACTTAGAATTTTTCCATCTATCACTTAAGGCTATACATTTAAGAAAGCTATTCCTCAAATTATTTAATCATGTTATTCAATCCTCAAAGATTACACAAAATATATCACCTATGATATACCCTTAATTATGGGAAGTAATTATCAAATAATGTGATTGGCCTATAGGGTATCTGAAGTACTATCTGTATATCATACTTATACTAAGCATGAGGTTTCGTCTTTCCGAAATAAGGAAGGACGTAAAATAATAATAACGAGTTCAAAGGGAAGGTAATAAATTAGAAGTATGGAAATCAAGGCGTTTAATGAATTCAAAAGGAATTGTCAAGGCAGTTGTGGATTAAAATCTATTTTGGTAATTCTTATTCACATGTTTGTATCGGTACAGTTATGTAACTGATACGATATGCTCAGACATATCTAGAGGGCAAGTATATTCGTCTACTAATAACTACATATCTCAATCCACGTAAAGTAGTTATTCCAAGGGCGAACCAAGCGCACTAAGGTTAGCTAGACCTTAATACATTGATTCTGAAATATATTAATGTATGCATCCACTAATACATATATCATGAACAAGCTCGATAAAAGACTAAGCTTTGCAAAACTAGGCTATAAAATATCAGCATAAGTCAAGGTAGTATATAAAATATAAATGCGCTAGATCATGATGAAAGAAGGTACATAATAATTCAAATCACAAAGAGATAAGGCTCTACAGTTGTCATACTAATCCTTTGTCTAAGTTCCTAGTTGACCAAATAAGGTATGGGCCTCTAAAATTTATAGTCTGGATAAACACTATCTTCTTATGCTAGCGTACAGTTAATGTCATTCAACTATACTTCACTAAGGAGTCAAGAGGACTATTTGATACTAGGTTGTGAGGCATACATACTACCCAACTTATAAAAATTTCGTCCTCGAAATTAAAACTAAGTCACGGTAGAAAGTCAAGGATGGTATAAGGTATAAATTAACAAAGTAAATTTATACCTTGATCAACGAATAGGTTCAGAAAACGTTCATGCCTCTGCCGTCCTAGTGTTGCCAAGTTGATTCTCCTGGTCTATTTATCTGCTGAGCTGGCTTCGGTGCTGGAAGTGCTAGCCTCTGTGCTGGCGGTGGAAGTGTCAATGCTTGTTGCATAGGACAGTCTTTCCTCATATGCTGTCCGGAACCACATCTCATACATTATCCTAGGTGAATTCGACAGTCCCTCATAATATGTTCGCGTTTTCCATAATAATGGTAGTGGGGCTTCTCTGGGATCTGGTATGGTCCTGCCCTGTGCTGGTACTACTTTTGCTGAGCTAAAGGAAGTCTGGTAGGTCCTCCTTGTTGTGTTCTTGTTGGTCCTTGCTGCATCCTCAACTGACCTCCTTTTCCTCTACTGATAGTTTCTTGCAATCTGGCTTCCGTCAGTAACTCGGCATAAGAGATCTGGGACTGTGAACTTGTATAATATTGGAGCTTCTGAGTGAGTCTGCGATGAAACCTCTTAGCCTTGGCCAAGTCATCTGGTATCAGGGAAGCGCCATATTTACTAAGGCGACTAAACTCAGTATCATACTCGTCCATTGTTCAGTTCCCCTATTCCAGGTGGAGAAACTAATCGTACAATGCATCTTTAACGGAGTCCGGAAAGTACTTCCTTTCAAAGCACTCCAGGAATTGCTCCCAAGTCTGGTATGTACCCAACTGGCGCTCCATGGATTCCCACCAATGATGAGCATTATAATCTAGAAGCGTCCTTACACCTGTCATCCATAGGTCTGCAGGTAGCTGTGATGCCTCTAATAACTTTCGAGTGTGATTGATCCAGTTGGTAGTTTCTTCTGGACTCTCAATGCCTTTGTACGGCCTTGGACCCATCTGAATAAAGTCCTTTACTGAACCAACTCTAGCTCGAGGTACTGGTGCTAGTGCTTGAGCTAGTACAGTAGCTTGTGCAGCCATCCTTTCAAGTGCTACTAGAAACTTCTGTCTCTGTTCTACTGCTTGCTGCCTCTGTTCCTGTATCATCATCTGGAAAAATTGGTATAGTTGTGCCTGGCCATCCTGTTGTGTCGATGATACTGGAAGGTTCCCATTAGGTGGAACGGGAAGATAAGATAGAACTGGATTATGAATCTGTCCATCTGGTCCCAGAAGGCTAGGAATTGTTGAGGTCCCTCCTTGAGTCTGACCATTGACTACAGGAGTTGTGTCGCCATCGGCGACAGTACATCCCTTCTGCATATCCATCTCTCTGCAGGTGATGTACACAACGATTTAGAAGAAGTACAGGAATCAAACATGATGCAAGCATTAGATAGAATGTAGAAGCACGAAATACGCTGGGGAATTATCTGCGTATTTATAGCCAAAAACCCCCAACATACTTGAAGTCTCTCGCTGCGTAAAATAGGGCCTCAAGGTAGTTGGCGTAAAACGGGTTGCTAAACTGTCCGCATAAAAACAGAGGTTTAAAAAATTTTGGCGTAAAACAGAGATTCAAAGTAGTCAGCGTAAAACAAAGATTCAAGGAAGTTTGGCATAAAATAAAGCTTCAGAGTGGTCCATATAAAGCAGAGGGGCGTAAAGTAGGGAAGCGTAAAGTAGAGCTTCAGAGTTTTCCCCGTAAAGCAGAGAACCAAGGTAGTTTGGCGTAAAACAGAACTTCAGACTGTCCGCGTAAAAAGTCTGCGCGTAAAGTCTGCCGGCATAAAGTTGGCGTAGGAAATCTGCGCGTAAAATCTGCGTAAAAATTATGCGCATAAAGTTTTCGTAAAAAGGTCTGCGCATAAAATCTAGCATACATTGCAGCGTAAAGTTATACGAGGAACTGGATGAATTTGTCAGACAATCAGTGATCTTGACATCTGACAAAAGTACTGCACGATAATCGAGAGTACGGCTGTGATAATGATTTTGCACAGAGACCCAGGTTGTCATTTAGTGACATATTTGATACACCACTCAAAGGAAGAAAATTTTGAGTCTTCTGAATACGCTGCCTATTCTTTATTGATAGAAATGAGCTTTTACGCTCAAGTCCAAAATGAGTTTTTATGCTCAAGACAGAAATGAGTTTTTACGCTCAAGATAAGACAAAATCGACAGAGATGAGCTTTTTACGCTCAAGATAAGTCAAAATTCAGCCGCCACGTCAAAAACTATTTCTTGCACAGGGCTCGAGGCATATCTATGCATTTAATGTACGAGATTTGTTCTTTGACTAGAAAAGCTAAAGCTGTGATAAATACGCTTACATCACCTATCCTTACATTTTATGCCTAATCAGGCTACTCTACGCTGGTTATCTATTATTCATGAATCATCAAGTTTTTATCTAGGGGCAGTTACCTACGTGGCTTGCATGTCATGATCTTATAAAGGGATACGTGTCATACGCAGATTGAACGTGGGTAACAGTTGTCATAACCGTAGCGTAAAGTAGGCAATCTTCTTCATAGTTTGGCTTTTTATGCCAACAAGACAGTCCTTTGGCTTTTACGCCAACATGACAGTCATTTGGTTTTTATGCCAACAACAGTCATTTAGCTTTTATGCCAACAAGGGTAAAGGGTCTGGTCACAGGGTAAAGGATTTTTGGCGTAAAACTTCGTTTATCCAAACATAGGATTGTTGAAAGGAAGAATGAGGTTTCAGTCAAGCATGGATGAGATCCTTATACTCTATTCTTATACGCAGGCTTGTTCGGTACAGTTACGGAACCGAGACAATATATTCTTGACCTGCATGGGCCACCACCAAAAATATGTCACGCCCCAGTCCTAAAATACGTAGGACTAGAAATACGTAACACGTCCAGTCGTATATATATGAACTCCAATATATGGAAACCATATACACACTTACGTTGTTTATGAATATTCAATCCACCAGTGGTAATATACTGTCACAACAAGTCACACAGAATCTATATGTCATCTACAGCACAAATAATAAGTAGGAATAAAGAGCTAAATAATATTTGAATATCAAGATGAGTATCTAGTCTGATAGTCGGGTGAAAACAAATCCACTACAAAACGACTATATTGAAGTAGCAACAAAATCTCTAAATAGTGGAAATAAAATTATAGCTACTCTGAGGGTAAGACCTCCTCAGTCAGGTAAGTAGAGTCAGGTCTAGGTCCGTACTCCTGTGGATACTCCTGCTCGTCCATATCTGGAAAGGGACCAGGTCCTCAGAGGGACGTAATAAGATACATATAAATATGCCAATAAAGTACTGAAAATAAATATCCAATGGGTCGCCTAACCGTCTAAGTGAATACAATTTGAGAACAACTTTCCAACACGTGGGCTATCTGGCCATAAATAGGATTGGCATGATTCTCTCGGAGAATCAGGGGCCTACGAGCATACCGTCTTTTGAACGGCAGAGGCTGCCTGTAATATATAGGGGTCATCAAACCGCGTATCTCCGGTGGAGCGTACGGATGACATAAAAGAAAAGTACAAAGGAGCCCAAACGCCTTACTTGTTGTTCTCCCCACCCCATGCTCTAAGCATGCCACATCCATGATACGATAAAACCTCTAAATAACTATCAGGTCTACTAGCATACAAAGTTTCTATCAGCAGTCATCCCTAATGCACGGCTCTTACGTACAGGAGGCCAGACCTGTCACGCAGTCTGTCATCTATATGAGACTCACAACTCGTGTACCAATTGTGTCACGGCCAATGAACCTACTGATGCTACATGATAACGGGGTAGTCTCATAAACAAGGTCAATGCAAATACATAAATAAAAACATATAGCGACGACACCGTCGCGCACAGATGCATGTAACATATGGAATAAGAATAACAGTACAATGGCAAGGTATACTTGTCGAGCAAGACTTCGGTATAGTACAGGCGTCCAAAATAGTGTTATGTTTGGTGTAAGAAGAATTATAGTTAGGTTTTGGAAAAGTTGTATATATATAGAGAATAAGAGGCGGTGGATGTTGCTGCTGTTTCTTTCTTTCATTGGTTTTAGTTTCGGTTAGGGAGATTTTTAGTAATAATAGATTAAGAGGCGGTGGAATGAGGCGGTGGTGTTGCTGCCGATATTTTTCTTCACACCCGCGGAGAAGGAAGCAAAGTTGGTTTTTGCTACTGCTGATGTTGATATTTCCTTCTTCTAACGGGTCCGGGTTCAAGTGGGTAGGGGGTTTCGGATTATGATCCAATAGGAAATTAAATCTATATATATATACATAACTATACATAAAAAAATTTAAAAATTATATTGGTGCCCTCATTAAGCTAACATCTGTCCAAAAGGTCTCCTACAAGAAATAAATTAGAAAAAATTTATAATGGCTCTATAAATCCCCTAAATATACAAATACCTCAATTAAAAATTATATAAATCTATTCCCTATATTTAGCTCATAACTACTAAATAATTAATAATAGAAAAATATTGTTTATAAAATTAGGGGTCTTACAATACTTGTATCTTGCTGGTTTTGAGTTTGGTAGAATCGTGACACGTTTCGTTTTCCAAAACCTATTTTCTTTGAGTATTCTGAGGTAATCATATTTTTAAATCTCAGAATTTGTGAAAAATAATCCTTCCTTATATTGAGCATAATTTAATTTTATACGATTTTAACATTTGAAAAGTCAAATTTTGATTTAAAATGAGAATTTTATGGCCGAAATAAGTTTTGAAAAAATTTCTAAAATACTATTGCTGTATCAAAGGGAATACTGCATGTATAGCATAGTATACAGCCGATATACCATTTTTTCCACATAATTCTTCTTGTCTTTTGCTGGCATACTGTCGGTATGTCGCTCAATGACCTTTTGTCTATTATGACTATTTTCTTTAACTGTTTCTATTCCATATCATGATCATATAATTGTGTATAGTTTTGGGAAAATGTTTTCCCCACATACTTCACATGAGTGCATGTCCTACACTGACATCATGGATTTAACTTGTTTATGTTTGTCCTCGATAGTGGCTCATAATAGTGCACTCATGTACTGATTTCTGTATCGATTTTCGGTAGTGGCTTGTAATAACGCACTCATGATTCCTTTATTTATTTCTTGATAGTGGTACATAGTAGCGCACTCTTGTTCATGTATTGATTCATCTCCTGATTCCTGTAGTGGCTCATTGGAATGAAGTCATGTACTAATTCTAGCATGTGATTTGTTTTTATCTCAAGTTTTGATTATAATTGCAAGCTATTGTCCAGTCTTGCATTTTATTCGGAAGAAAAACTTTATGTTTATGATGGATTTTTGGATACCATGGCCTGCAATTCTTGATTAAACTATTCAGGATTAATGACTAGATTGATCACGTAGATTAATTGGGAGGAGAGATTTTCAGGTTATATACAATTTTGTTATCCCGTCCACACCCTTTTAGATTAGGAGCTCTCCGTCATGAGGAGCACACTTCCAGCACACCATTGAGTATTAGAATTTCAATATTGCTTCATGATTATTGATTTCACCTAGATAGCTTAGATAGACTGCAATGTGTGTGACCTTGGTACCTCAAATTGCATATGCTAGTAACAAGGATTGTGACAACCCTAGATAGTTAATGATAGCAAGTCATACTTCGAGATTGGTCATGATTAATTGATTGATTGTCTAGTCTTGTTTATGTCATGTTCTACTTCGTTTCTCATATATTATTACAGTTTACTGTTCATCATCCTTTTATACGTATTTTTTTATTTCTGTTATATCATGATCCTGTCATGTTCATATTCCTACCAGTTTACTTTGCATATCCCTGTCAGTTTATCTTACATGCTCATATTCCTATTTACTTTTACATGTTCTGGTGCACCTTTTTACCTTATCCTGATCATGATGCACTTGTTTACTTTCAGTATGTTATTATTTACTGGTTTTTTGTGTTATGCTTGCATGCTTGTCTTAGTTCCCCTTATGGATTCCTTGTGGTACTTTGTTATTCAGGATTTTGACCCCACTACTTTTTGTACTGTCAGATCTCATAGCCGAGCAAGAGGATCTACCGTATCTTCCGCTCGATGGTGTCCACCTGAAGGACCCCCTAGTCGAGTGCATGTAAACCCCCTCAAATATTTCTATAGATAGTCTGGTATGGGATAGAAAATTTTGGTATAGCAGCAGTTGATTGAGGTTTAGAGTAAGGTTGCAGATGTCTGATTTTTAATTAAACCCTTGGCGCGCACTACCGTTGTTGAAAATATTCGGAGCCCAACATCAGCCCATAAATTCCAACAGATTATTATACTTTTGACTTGACACGCCAATTTAGGTGCTGGACTTTTCCGTCACTCAAAATCATATTTCCTTGTGCTCTAAATAAATTGTACAATTTTTCGTAACCGAAATCCATATTTAATCCCGTATCGCGCACCTGTGTCATTACCATCTATTTTTAGACACTAACTCAACCCGTTGAGCCGGACCAATTAAAGGGTCCAAGACTAACACTAAGCCTACACCATTCATGACCCTTGTGTCACTCCCAATTGAGGTCCCATGTGCCCCCATTTAATTTAAGAGCACATGATAATTTATTGTAATTAAATTGGAGATACCAACTTTGACTAATCCCATTTTAATCCCAATTTAATTCCAATGCCCATTTAATTATGTCCATACAAAATACACAACACCCCCTCACCCTAAAATACCAAACACCAATTCTCCCACCATTTTTCCATCATTTTATGTGTTTGTACAAATTCCCAAATTTAAAGGACTTATTCACAAATGTTGCATTAGGTGTCATCCCCTCATTGGCCCAAGCCAATGAAGAAGGCTCACCCTCACCCTTGACCGATTCAACCCAACCCCACTCTCCCCTTGGAATGAAAAAATTGTCTTCATGAGAAATCTGAGCCACTCTTTTGAAATGGGCTCATCCACACCATTCATTCTACCCACACTTCTCTATTTAATGTCTCTTTCTCCCCTCTCCCCAATGCAGGCCCTAATCCTAATGCTTAGAGAAACCCCAAACCTCCTCTCTCTCTCTCTCCTCCCTCTTCTATATTTCATACGTAGCTTCTTCTTCTTCTTCTTCTTCTTCACTTCAACCCGACCCCATTCTCCGGCCAGCGGCCCGGCAACTCCACCCGCACCTCCATTCTCTCCGGCCTACTGTTATTCCCGCCGGAACCGCCCATCCACCCGTTGTTGTAATCTCGGCCGCCGACAAAGTCGACTCCACCGTGTCGACTGCCCGAGCCCCCTCTCTCTGCGGCGTCCCTCCACCGGCCGGTGGAGCTCCTCGAGTCGAGGAACCTAGTCGACGTGAGCTCCACAGGAACGACGACGACCTCCCCGTAAAGCACTCCGACTCGCCACAGCATCATCGGCGGTTCCTCTGCACGACTCCACCACTCCTCCAGCATCTCCACCCTCACTCCAACAACCCACCATCATCACCGACCACCGCTCGTCTTTACCTCCCCCCCCCACGAGCCAACCACTCCTCCAGTGAGCCCCGACTTCTCCACCACCTTCTCGACTGCTCGACTCCATAATCGGACAGTGCTGTGAGATGCCCATCGGCTACGTCCAGCTCCCCATCGGGATCGCGGGCCCGCTCGTGCACGACGGAAGGGTCCACTATATCCCAATGGCGACCACGGAGGGGTGCCTGGTGGCAAGCACCAACAGGGGGTGCAAGGCCATCGCCGAGTCAGGCGGGGCGGCGAGCGTCGTGCTCAAGGACGGGATGACAAGGGCACCGGCAGTCAGGTTCGTGACCGCAGCCAGG
Organism: Iris macrosiphon; assembly: GCA_036927795.1. Lineage (NCBI taxonomy): Eukaryota > Viridiplantae > Streptophyta > Magnoliopsida > Asparagales > Iridaceae > Iris > Iris macrosiphon. The sequence continues at coordinate 129,122,695 of JAYESA010000008.1, read as the reverse complement.
ACCGCACAGCTCAAGTTCTTCCTAGAGGAGTCTGCCAATTTCGACACGCTCGCTATCGTCTTCAACAGGTCAAGCAGGTTTGCTAGGCTCCAAGGTATCCGGTGCTCACTTGCAGGAAGGAATCTGTACATAAGATTCACTTGCAGCAGCAAGGAGAAGCCATGGATCAAGTTAAACACTCCCCCTCTCCATGTGTATTGTATTATTGTATAATGTTATATAGAACTTAGTTACTTTAGGACTTTAGGGTTTACGTATGATATATATTGAGGTTATGGTTGATAAAATACTAGACGTGAGATCTCATGGTTTGATGCAGTTTGATGGTTATTGAGGAGCATGATTAAAATTATGGTGAAATAGCGAGTGATAACAAAATATTGGTTTAATCGAGCCTTAGGATTGGTGAATGCTACTTCGAGTTTTATGGTTTATTGTATATGCATTGAGTTAGGGTGGAAATGATATAGATTAAGTGAGGGTTTATGAATGCATCAAGTTTTAAGGTTTGATATAATCGTTCCAAGAAATTAATGGACATAGAGGAGCAGGTGACTGATTGTAAAATATTGTGCAATATCAAACCATTAGTCATTCTTTGAGAACTGATAAATAATGTTGAACTTAAATGAGTAGCAGTTATTGTGAAATGGTAAAGGTTGTATATAATTGAGGGTTTAATAACTAATTATTTATTTATTTATTTCGAGGATGATAGTAAATGTGCATATTAACGTCTGTCCACCTTGAGGTAAAACTGAGAATTTGATCAGGGTTATATTAACGGAATATCGTGATAAATATAGTAAGACTGAGGAATAGTAATAAAATTGATCGAGGAGTAGTTTTAAGATGAATGATAGCTGACTGTATATGATCGAGGATTGTTCTGATGGTATTAAATAGGTGATTGATCGTATTTGTAATGAACCCTTAGTCAACCTGGGTTAACCCTCTAGCGTCGTGTCCCTGTGAGTTGTAGCTGAGTTTGAATATATGATTAGATGTGTGTCACATCTTATTTTAGCCTTGTGATAGTCTATTGATTGAGCGTGTATCTCGTCTCTAGGTACTAAGGGACCTGCGAACTTGTACCGGATCCCCGTCATCAGCAGCCGGACGCAGGCAAGTGTACCTTGCCACCATGTATTTCAGTTACCAGATATTTATTGTTTATTATTTACATTGTGCGCGTATTTGATTTAGATCGTTACTTCGCATTCGGATCACAACCGGGTGCAGACGTTCGTCGTAACGTCTTGTAACAAATGTTAGATGATCATAACCCCTCGATATACGTACCTGAGTATATCATCACCCCAGGACATATTCATATACTATTATCGTGCCAGATTTCCTGTATCCTGATACTAACATCGTGACCGGAGACTGGGACGACCTTAGGGTCGCATCTGTTGAGTTATTTCTGTGTGTCGAGACTGTTAGATAGAGGTTCAGGTTCAACGCACAATCGTTGACCGCTTGGGATGGGGAAGACAGTTACTAAACGTTTGGGCTCCTCTGTACGCGCTTATATATGTATATATACTATTTCTGTAGTGATCCTGTATCTAGTATAGTTGTATCACCCGTATGACTCTTTGCCCGGAGCTGCGGTACGTTCCGTGTGTCTCCGTGTCCGAAGCTACGGTTTTATTTTAGACAGCCCATGCGTCGAACATTGTCCTCAAACTGTGTCTCACTTAGTTGGTTATGCTAGACTACACCGTCGTTGCACTTGTATTTTCTGTTGTACTTTGGCATGCTGTATTTCTGTATTTTGTTACGTCCCTCTGAGGACCTGGTTCCCTGCCAGTTTTGCAGCATAGACGATTACGGAGCATTTGGAGTTGCTGATGGAGTGGCATGTCTTACGGGCATGGTACCAGGTACTCATATCTTTTCTTCCGACATTATGGTTACTTTATTTATATTAATTATTCATCTGTTGTTATAGCCTAGTTTTTGTAGACTCATTTTTTCTTGAGTCTATTCGAGTTTGTGTATTATTGGGCGGCCGACTTTAGCACATGTAGCTCTTTCTTGTATATTTTTGTTCATTGTGGATTGAGACATAGATGTTTACATTTACGGGATTTTTAGATAGTGCCCTTTTATTATACAGCTTATACGTATTCGAGTCAGACCAGAGTCTGGTCGAATGCGTAGCTGGCGTGTTACGTATTCCTGGTCCTAAGTCTTTTGGGACTGGGGTGTGACAGTGCATGAGTGTGTTTGGTTATTATTCATCCACAGACTTTTGTGTACTATTTTGCGACGTTTATCCAACAAGCACATGTTTAGCTCATATTTTGTTCCTAACATTTTTGCCATGATGGCTTACATGGTCTGTATATTCTAGACTGCAGCTAGATTTGCTCATGTATTTATTCTTGCTAGTTACTAATTTTGTACTACTAGATTCATGATCATCTATATTTTATAGTTTGGGACAATTTACTATTTTATATGTCATGATGATCATTATCTTGCTATTTACTTATTTGTTGGTGATTGAGACATATAATTGCATGACTTAAGATTTATTGTTGTCTTGTAGTACGATTTTTTATGTCTTTACGTCGTGACCATATCTTGGGGTACCAGAATATTCTAATATAAGTATCTAGCCTAGTTCTTTTCCCTCTCTCTATTATTGTGGTTCTGGGCGTGACAATTGGGAAGAACGAAACCACGAAAGATGGCTCGAGGAATGTGGTCATAGCAAAGAGAATGTGTTGTATAGTTATTTCAAGTTCTGTTATCATGCATGTTATATGTTTAGTAGCTAAGTTGCATATGTATACCTAGTCATAGAAAACTTGTGCACTAAATTTTCTTGAACGGTGTCCATGGACTCAAAACTGGTTTAGCCTAGGAGGAACAAGGATAGTTGCGTTGACATACTAGCACATGGTAATGCAAAAAAATTCAGGGGGCTCACTGACTGTGTTGAAATGATCGTCGTCTAACGAAAATCTATAGTCCAAGATGGTTTGTGATGCCAGTGATTAGCATATAAATAGTTAGGCTACATACCAATGTCAATCTGTTTACAAGTCTATCAAGTTGTATGTAAGGACGAACTCATGGCATCTTTATATTTAATAAAGGCTAATAATTGATTCAGGGACACAGTTGTGACACATTTATATATTATGAATGATAATATTATTTACAGAAAATGATAGTAGTCTTGGGTAAGATTTACTGTATCAAGTGACATATGTAATCTTTATATATCTGTTATGAATTGTTATTAATCCTAAAGCAAGAGTGGAAAGACCACATAATAATTTTATATATTCTCACATGATTACATGTTAGTTTAGGTGAGTTGGGTTAAGTTTCACGCCCTAGAGCCATAATACTGGAGAGCGGGGCAGACAAAGCCAGATACATACACCAGAGTACACCATACCCCGATATATAGTCACAACTGTCTAGACAAGTGAGGGTTTACTCTATAATCCATTAGAAAATTATGGGTCAAGAATCCTAGGTGTCTCAATCTCAAGCAAGCAATAAGTTACAAGATGTATGATCACCAAACATATAATAGTAAGGTGTCCCAAACTATACATACACAGATGATCATGAAACTAGTTACAAAATAAAGAACTAGCAAGAGTACACTGTTACATGATCAGCTCTAGCTATAGTATAGAATATGCTTTACATGTAGGCCCGCAAGCTAGAATATCAAGTTCCAAAATACGAGCTAAACACGTGCTCGGTGGCTAAATGCCTCAAAAGAATAATGTACAAGATCATGTGAGTGATGAAGAAAAAAACCCACTCATGTCCTCGGGTGTAAACTCCCTCATTTTAAGAAATTCTAAATAGTTAATTTCTATAAATAATAATAATAATTAAAAAAAATTATTTATACACAAGGTGGTACACATATATGTATAACTTTATATTTATAAAGGTGTTACAAAAGAAATAGATAAAAAAATTTATATAAAAATATGTATAGATATTTTTACTTGTGTAAATAAACAATTTAAGTATTAAAGGATATTGAGAATTTTGAATAATAAATAAATCGAAAGAAAGAAAGAAAGAGAAAAATAATTTTAAACAAAATAAAAAGTAATTAAAAGAAACAAATACAAATGAAATATTTTAAAAGTAACTATATATACTAAAAATATTAAATATAAATATAAAAGAAATAAAATAAAATAAAATAAAATAGAACTAGACATTTGTATTCATATATAACAATAAAAGAAAATAAAAGAAACGGAAATGAAATAAAATGAAATGAAATGAAATGAAATAAAAAGGATAAGAGAAAGGAAAAGAAAAGAAAACAATAATAAAGATAAATACTAACCCTAATCTTTTCCCTAATCCTAACACTAATCTAAAACATAAACCTATTCCTAAATCTACCCAGCCGACCCGCGTGCCTGACCCATATATGCTGCGTGCGGATGACTCCCCCATCTCTCTCTCTATAAATACACCGATATGTAACCCTAAACCTAGCTTCGACACCTTGCAGCGCCACCCTGGCCGCCCCCGCTCCAACGACCGCTGGCCGACCGTCGGCGCACGCACAGGCCGCGAGCTGTAGCAACAGCAGTAGCAGTAAGAATACTGAAACCTCCAACTTCACGTAAGGTGTTCTCCTCCGTCATGCGACCCTTTTGCGTGTCGTATTCTCCGGAATGATCACAACCTAACCCTCTTCGACTCCCTTCAAGTAGATTAATTTATTTCACGTTGTGTTGATTGAACCACTTTCACCTTTGTCTAGACCACCTGACCGACTACAAAATCCATAAAATAGTTTAATTTAATTGATATTTTTTAGTTATTAAAAATCAGGAAGAAAACCAAGAAAAATATATTTTTTAGAAACTCAAACCTTGTGATACGGAATGCGTTTCGCCAAATCGGACCACTTCACTGTGTACTAGTTGCACTGAAAGGTGTGTATGGTATATCCGGAGGTATAGACTTTTGCGGAAGTTGATTTGGACGTGTGTGCATGCCGGAATTAACCCGTATCCGTAAACGTTCCCCCGTATCGACGTTTTACAATATTATCCATTAGTCAGAGCACGCTCGTCGAAACACAATAAAACTTATGCCATCAGATCCGTGGCATTACGCTAGTCCTGTGACCTAAGTTTCATCTGATTCTGAGTCAATCGACGAATCATCTTTTTTGCGGGCCCCACGGTTTGACTCGATGAGCGATTTTGTGATCAGCTCACCAGAATCTAAAACTGGATATACCGTTGAGTTTGTATTGTCGTTTAGGATTTTTTTGACCTATAATTTGTCCTATTTAGAGACCTATGACCTTAACACATTTTTTGGTACAAAGTGTCCCACATGTGGATACCGTTTTGATCCAAAATTATCGTTTTGTCCCTGTATCAAAATTATACGAAAGGATAGAGTTTTCTGACTATCTCGATGATTCTGGAGACATTTGTGATATTTATTTTAGCGTCTGGAGATGTTCTTTTAGATTCCCTACCTTCTGGTTTTTTATGCTTATTGTATGGACATCCATACTCCACAGATTGCTTGCCAGACAAGTATACCTTGCCACTAATACTGTTTATTTACATCCACATTTGCATGTATTATTTATGTTATTTATTTTCTTATTTGTGTATATATTTAAACTGCGTGTCTAAGGAAACTTGGGTGCTACGATGGTATGCGTCGTTATTTGTCCTTTATTTTTACTATGCATGTTGACCTAGATTTAAGAGACTACCCCATAATTTTGAGACATCTTTATGTTTAATTTGGCCATGACACATTCTTACACAAGTTGTGAGCCTCAAGTAGGATACAGACTTGCGTATTCGTCTGGCCACTAGTACGTATGGGATGTGCGACAAATAAGATATAACTGCTAATCGAGATGCATGTTAGAAGACTTAGCAGTTATTAGTAGTCCAGGAATATGTACTATCATAGTATGGTGGTCCAATCATTATCCATGTTTGGTTGTAGGGTTGGGCTATTGTGCTGCGATAGGCAATGAACCAAAGTTACGACACCGATACTTGCACTCTGTCTCGGCGTAGTAGCTGGATTGTGTTGTGGATGCGACATGTATAAAAGCATAGGGATGGGAGGACAGCTGTTAGCATAGGGGCTCTCATTGTTATTTACTTTTTCTCTAGATTGGCCACGGGTGACTCGATTGAGCGCTACGTGTGTCGAGCATTTATTTACTTTTTCTCTAGTTTGGCCGCTAGTAACCCGGTTGAGCACTATGTGTGTCGAGCATCTATATAAGTCGAGAGCTCATCATTAGGAATGTTGTCCTAAAAATTGTATTTCACATAGAATAGTTAGGAGACCTTTTTGGATGTTTAATTTTAGTATATTGTGGCATATTTTTATGTATCTTATTACGTACCTCTGAGGACCTGGTCCCTTTCCAGGTGTAGACGATCAGGACTTCGGTAGAAGCACGGACCGGGACCTGACTTTTTATTTTCTGTCGAGGAGGTCTTACCTTCCGAGCATCCATGATTATCTCTTAGTTGATGGACTTATTAGTTTTTACTCCCTTTATTTAGCATTTTATTTTATATTAGAGTTTCGACCACCACTATCATTTTAGTTTAGAAGCAGTGGATTTGTCTCCATTCGACTATTATTTTGGATTATTTGGACTTGTTCATTATGATCTATTTGACTCAGTTTATTTCCTTATTTATTGATTGGTTCTGTGGAAGAGATTAATTGCCTATGAGTTGTGATAATATATACCACTTATGAATTACTATTCATTCACAGCGTACGTATGTGTTATAATTTTTTAACATATTAGAGTTGCCATATACATACGGCTGTCATGCTTACGTATTCCTAGTCCTATATATTTTGGGACTGGGGTGTGACATATTTTTGTGGTGGTCCATTTAGGTCGAGAGTATATTGTCTCGGTTACGTTACTGTACCGAGTAAGCCTGCGTATAGGATTAAAGTATAGGATCTCATCCACTTATTTAATCACCCTCCTAGATTTTATTTCAAATTCTCATTTGACAGTTTGAATTATATCTTGCTTGATCCTTTCACAATGTAACTTTTATTTTTTCTTTCGTGCTTGATAGAGGTTAGAAAGGTGACTTATACAAGGTATATATGCCCATGGGTCAATTACATTATTAGTTGAATTCTTGTAAGTTGGGTAGCATGCCTCACAACCTAGCCTCCCATAGTCCTTATAACCCATTAATGAGGCATAATTGAATGACACTGAATATATGCTAGTGTAAGAAGATAGTGTTTATCTAGAATATAGAGTTTATAGGCTTATACCCCATTTGGTCGACCAGATCCTTAGACAAGAAGTTAGTATCGTAACTGTAGAGGCACAAACACCGGACGAGTCTTCGATTCTTGATGAACTTGAACTATTTATACTTTCATTTATCATAACCCCACGTACTTATATTTTTTGGACTATCTTGACTTATGCTGCTATTATAGCCTATTTTGTAAGCTTATTCTTTTATCAAGCTTGTTCATGACATATGTGTTATTGGGGGCCCACACTAATATATTTATCTAATTAGAATCGGTGTATTATGGTCTAATTAACCTTAGTGCACTTGGTTCACTCTTCGTATGATAATTTTACGTGGATTGAGATTTAGTTGACTTAGCTTATTAGACGAATATACTTACCCTCTCGACAGATCCGAACATATCATAACGATTACGTAACTATACAGATACGAACCTGCGAATAAGAATTTATCGAAATAGGATCTCATCTACAACATCCTTGACAACTCTCTTTTGAATTCTTCAATCGCCTTTGAACTCCGTCGTATTTGTATTCGATTATATCTTCCTTGAACTATTTATTATTGTTTTTTATCTTTCCCTATTTTAAAAAGACGAACACTCGTGCTTGATGGAAGTTTGACATGTGGATAGTACTAGATATATATCCCATTATGACATAAAATTTTAGGAGTATAGATAGATATAGAATTTAATAAATATAGTGGGTTAGCAGCCATAAGGATAGTTCAATATTTTAACAAGATGAGATACCCACGAAGCTGATAGATGACACGAGTAGCAATAGTAGTATTCTATTTCCTATCAATATCTCTTTCTCTTGGATTACTCGTCTCCCTTATCGTATCCTTCACATCCTCGATTTCATGTGCAAGTTCTTCTTGTACTGAAACTTATTCATGCCATACCACCATACTTTAAGCAGACCAGATCGACCCTTAGAATTTAATGCACGATTTATATTTTTTTTCCCTAAGTTTGTAGTACGATGATTCGTACTTGACCCTTCTCTACCATATTATCTTCCTTATTCTTAAAGTATACCTTATTTTTAATTTTGAGGATAAAATTCTTTCAAGTTGGGTAGAATATAAAATTCTCTCAATTTTAAGAAATTCTAAATAGATAATTTTTAAAAAATAATAATAATAATTAAAAAAGTATTTATACAAAAGGTGGTATACATATATGTATAACTTTATATTTATAAAGGTTTTACAAAAGAAATAGATAAAATTTTGTATATAAAATTTTGTATAGATATTTTTATATGTGTAAATAAACAATTTAAGTAATAAAGGATATTGAGAATTTTGAATAATAAGTAAATCGAAAGAAAGAAAGAGAAAAATAATTTAAAATAAAATAAAAAGTAACTAAAAGAATCAAATACAAATAAAATATTTTAAAAGTAATTATTTATACTAAAAATATTAAATATAAATATAAAAAAATAAAATGAAATAAAAATAAAAATAAAAATAAAATAGAACTAGACATTTGTATTCATATATAACAATAAAATAAAAGAAAAGAAAAGGGAAATAAAATAAAAGAAAAGAATAAGAGAAAAAAGGATAAAATATAATATAATAATAATAAAGATAAATACTAACCCTAATCTTTTCCCTAATCCTAACACTAATCTAAAACATAAACCTATTCCTAAATCTACCCAGCAGACTCGCGTCCCTGACCACTGTGTGCTGCATGCGGACGACTCCCCCCATATCTCTCTCTATAAATACACCGATACCTAACCCTAAACCTAGCTTTGACACCCTGTAGCACCACCCTGGTCGCCCTCGCTCCAACGACGGCTGGCCGACCACCGACGCACGCACAGGCCGCAAGCCATGGCAACAACATCAACAGTAAGAATGCTGAAACCCCCAACTTCTCGTGAGGTGTTCTCCTCCGTCATGCGACCCTTTTCGGTGTCGTATTCTCTGGTATGTTCACAACCTAACCCTCTTCGACTCCCTTCAAGTAGATTAATTTATTTCACGTTGTGTTGATTGTAAATCAAGTTCCAAAAATCAAGAAAACATGATTTTTCTGGAACCCAAAAATAATCCATGACACCTATTTTAGGGACCCGTATCTTTCTTCACGGTTGGAGAAGCATCGAACCACATTTACCTTTGTCTAGACCACCTGACCGACTATAAAACCCATAAAATAGTTTAATTTAATTGATAATTTTTAGCTATTAAAAATCAGGAAGAAGACCAAAAAATATATATATTTCAGAAACTCAAAACTTGCGATACGGAGTGCGTTCTGCCAAATTGGACCACTTCGTTGTGTACCAGTTGCACCAAAAGACGCGTATAGTATATCCGGACGTGTGGACTTCTGCGAAAGTTGATTTGGACGTGTGTGCACGTCGGAATCAACCTGTATCCGTAAAAGTTCTCCCGTATCCATGGCATTATGCTGGTACTGTGACCTGAGTTTCGTTCGATTCTGAGTCAGTCGACGAATCACCTTTTTTGCGGGCCCCACGGTTTGACTCGATGAGCAAATTTGTGATCGGCTCACCGGAATCCAAAACTGGATATACCGTTGAGTTTGTATCATCTTTTAGGATTTGTTTGACCTATAATTTATCCTATTTGGAGACCTATGATCTTGACATATTTTTTGGTGCAAAGTTGCCCACTTGTGGATACCGCTTTGATTCAAAATTATCATTTTGCCCCAGTATCCAAATTGGACGAAAGGGTAGAGTTTTTTGACTATCTCGCTGATTCTGAAGATGTTGGTGATATTTATTTCAGTGTCTGGAGACGTTCTTTCAAAGTCTATACCTTTCGGTTCCTTGTGCTTGTCGTATGGACATCCATACTCCACAGATTGCTTGTCAGACAAGTATACCTTGCCACTAGTATTGTTTATTTATATCCACATATGCATGTCTTATTTATGTTATTTATTTTCTTATTTGTGTATATATTTAAACTGTGCGTCTAAGAAAACTTGGGTGCAACGACGGTATACGTCGTTATTTGTCCTTTATTTTTACTATGTATGTTGACCTAGATTTAAGTGACTACCACATAATTTTGAGATATATTTATGTTTCATTTGGCCATGACACATTCTTACATGACTTGTGAGTCTCATGTAGGATACAGACTTGCGTATTCGGCTGACCATAGGTATGTATGGGACGTACGACGGATATGATATAACTGCTAATAGAGATGAATGTTAGAAGACTTAGCAATTATTAGTAGTCCATGAACATGGACTATCATGGTATGGTTGTCAAATCCTTGTCTTTGTTTGGTTGTAGGGTTGGGATATTGTGTTGTGATAGGCTATGAACCAAAGTTATGACACCGATACTTGCACTCCGTCTCGACGTAGTAGCTGGATTGTGTTGTGGATGCGACATGTATAGGAGCATGGGGTGGGGAGGACAGTTGTTAGCGTAGGGGCTCTTATTGTTATTTACTTTTCCTCTAGATTGACCACGGGTGACTCGATAGAGCGCTACGTCTGTCGAGCATTTACTTACTTTTCCTCTAGATTGGCCGCTAGTGCCTCGGTTGAGCACTATGTGTGTCGAGCACTTGTATGAGTCGAGAGCTCCTCATTAGGAATGTTGTCCTCAAAAGTGCATTTCACATAGAATGGTTAGAAGACCTTTTTGATGTTTAATTTCAATATATTGTGGCATGCTTTTATGTATCTTGTTACGTCCCTCTGAGGACCTGATCCCTTTCCAGGTGTAGATGATCCGGACTTCGGCAGGAGCACGGACCGGGACCTGACGCTTTATTTTTTGTTGAGGAGGTCTTACCTTCCGAGCATCCATGATTATCTCTTAGTTGTTGGACTTATTAGTTGCTACTCCCTTTATTTAGCATTTTATTTTATATTACAGTTTTGACTACCTCTATCATTTTAGTTTGGAGATAGTCGATTGGTAGTGGATTTGTCTCCACCCGACTATCATTTTGGATTATTTGGAATTGTTCATTATGATTTATTTGACTTAGTTTATTTTCTTATTTATTGACTTATTCTGTCGATGAGATTAGTTGTATGTGACTTGTGACAATATATACCATTTGTGAATTACTATTCATTTACAGCGTACTTATGTATTATTGTTTTTTAACATATTGGAGTTGCCATATACATATTGTTGGCATGCTTACGTATTTCTAGTTCTACGTATTTTAGGACTGTGACGTTACATCGAGTGCTCCTCTTATTCACCATATTGAGAAGGAAGGTACGGAAGATCCTACGGTTCTGCTCCAAAATCTGGTAAAACAAAACTAGTGGAGTAAGACCCCAAAATAGCAAGTACCACAAGGGAGACAATCTTAGGAACTAAAACCAGCATGCAGAAAAATTAATAAGAAATAGCACATAGAATATGTAAGAAGTGCAGCAGGTAAAATAATAGTTAAGCATGCTCTAGAGTATACAAGAATATCTGGAGTCAGGCTTCAAGTACAGTTTTGGATCAGTTGCTAATGCAAATCAGGACAGGACGAGACTATGCTGGAAATCAAGCAATCAGGACCAATCATGCCCTACGACTTGCTATCATTAACTAACTAGGGTTATCACAGTCCTAGTTACTAATACATGCAGTTTGAGATTCCATACAGCCACATGCACTGCAGACTATCCAGGTTATCCAAACGTCCGGATACATAGTAAAATAAATCAAGTATAGTAGTCTTTTTCTGGAAGAAAGTATAATGCTCGACGACGTGCTGGAAGTGTGCCCCTCTCGATGGAGAGCTCAAAATCCATCAGGTGTCGCTGGGATACCATGATTGCATGTAGTCAGGAATCTCTCTAGATAATCGCTGGGATACCATGATTTCATATAGTCAGGAATCTCTCTAGATGCTTCTACTTTATTCATTCTAGTTATTAACCTAGACAAGTTATCAAGAATTCCTAACCGTGGCGCTCAGGAATTTGCCTTAGACATAATACAGGACAAGACAATAACTTGACAAGCACAATCAAAATCAATCACGGAGATACATGTCATGCAATACAGGTGCTACTAATTGCCTTGATCAGGACAGTTATAGGAATTCTCAAGTCAGAAGTGCGCTACGTCGAGCCACTATCAGGAGTCGTATGATCAGGAGTATCAGGATCAGGAGTATCAGTACAGGTCAGGTGTCGAGAGCTCAAGATTAACAATGTCAATACTATCCATGTTCAGTTCTAGCCGGTCAGAAGTGCACTACGTCGAGCCACTATCAGGATTATCAGTACAGGTCAGAATTATCAGTTCCATGTCAAGATTTAGGGGTTCAGTTATAATGTACAATCACTAGATCATGTCAAAAAATTATGATCAATATCAAGAATGTCATATCCAGGGAATAACCAGGATTAACTAAAATAAGAGAACCAGGGAATCATCAAGAGTCAAGCATATGAAAAGAATACTGGCATGCTGGCAAATAAATCATCAATTTAGGGATTGGCACATAAAATTAGGCAATAAGAACATCCGCGCACAATAGACAAAAAGCCACCATTGGCGCACAATTGACCAAAACGGGTTTTGGCGCACAAATGGCCAAAACAGTTTTGGCACAAAAATTTAGTCCGGACAGTTCTGGTGCACTTTGATACAAAAGTGCTTCGAGCAAGGATGGTGCACAATTCATACTAAAGCGCACTCTAGGACTTGGCACACAATGATAGAAGTGCGCGAGCCAGGAGCTTCGCACATTTCTGTTATTAACACACAAATAAGTACAAGGGCTTACTAGAAGATAAAACATAAGTCTTAAGACATGGCACAATAGTCGAGATGGATCTGCAGTCGAGAACACAATTCTAGAGAATGGTCAGAAGTCCTTACTTAGTCATTAAGTAATATGAAAGGATACAAAGTGCGCCATCTCTGAAGAATACCACAAAGTGCGCCATACAGCAAAGTATGCCACTCAACAAAATATGCCACACAACAAAGTACACCATACAGCAAAGTGCGCCATTCTCCAGAAACGATAAAGTGCACCGGTAAAAAAATTTCACCGAAGTGCCAACTCTGCAATATTTGTAAAGTGAGCCAACTTGGCTTTCAAGCAATGACGCACGTTCTTAATGACTTTGCAGACCCATTCAAAAAGTGTGCCAAGTAGGATTGGCATACTTTTGAAAGAATTTCCATAGGACAAAAAGTATGTAGGAGTAGAAAAGTGCGCACAAAATACTCAACATATCTTGACGTACTTTCTAAGAATTTTGTGACACACACACAAGTGCGCTCACTAGAACGAGTTTCCTGCGTACTTTTCGTATGAATTCTCAGGCCAACTTTGCATTATCCGACTTGCTGTTCTCAGGCTCCATGAGCAACAATACAAGAAAATCAAAATCACCATGAAGATAAGTTCTAAGAGTTAACCAAATGAAACCTATCAAGTAATTGAACAAGTTATACTAAGAATTAAAACAAGATCTAAGGTTGTTCCTTCGGTTGGCAAGATGTACTTGTCTACGATCAAGTTCTAGCCTAATACTACCAAGGTTACCCACGACCAAGGCCAAGCTCGGCTTCTCTCGGTGAAGGCTGAAAAAGTGAAGAAGGAAAGAGAAATAAAAGGAAAGAAAAAGTAAAGAAAAGAGAAAATGATTGCTTATATAGGCAAATGGTTGATTGTAGGCCATTGGATCATAATCCATACCCTCTCCCGGGTTTATCACAGCTATGCACATGAAAACCAAGGGACCAACGGTGCAAAGTATGCAAATAAGGAAAAACTTATAAAAATAACCTTGACAAAGCATGAAAAACGTAAATCATAAAGTAAGCAATTAAACAATAAGCAAGCTATACATGTATAATATGTAAACCCCCTCACCCAAAATTAGGCCTACTTGGCTTAGAAAAAGAAACTAGGGCTAGTTTGAACCCAAATAGAAATAGAACACGGTATTTATATAATTTTGCAATATTTATATCGCTTAGCGCACCTTACCGTTGCTTCGATAATTAAAGCACTATCCTAGCCATTGCCTACCTACAAATTTCACACTATTGCCCTAGACATGACTGTCTTCTATTCTGACCTGTGTAACTTATAATTATGCTCTCTTGTGCTACATTTTAGTCGCACAACATTCGTCGCGGACGTTATTTCTTAATTTAAAATAAATTCTAACTTTGTATCGTTGTGCGTTCCAATCGAAATTGGAGACAAAATCTTGATCCGTTTTATGCAACCCAATTTATGATAATATTTTACTCTGAGCCCTCTATGTCCATGATACTTGTGTCCCACCTAATTTTATTTTCATGTACTTCTAATTAATTCCAGAACACCTTGCGTATTAATTTTAATTAAATTAATTCAATTTTTATCTTTGTGCAAATTTCTAATTTTTGGGCTTTTTTATGCAAAAATGCATTGAGGTGTCCACACCATTGGACAATACATAAAGAAACCCATTTTTCCCTTCACATGAATTTTTCTCATAATTTTTGGAATGTGCAAACGCACAACATCGCCCCCTCATTTAAACCTAGCCTTGCATTTTAAACAATGCAATTATAGCCCTCCAACATCCCTATGACAAGCCAAGGCCCACTCTAAGGAGATATTGACCAAAGCCCACATTCCTAGGTCAATAAAATACTAGTTTCACATGTATAAATATACAATTTTATTTCTTCTCTTTTTCTTTTTCTTTTTCTTTTTCTTTTTCGTTTTCGTTTTCTTTTTCTTTTTCTATTTCTATTTTTTAAAAACCAAAACCCATCCCTACTATTCATCTTCCCCATCCATCTCCTGCGTACCCTTCCCCGGCCAACACACCGCCGGAGTCCTCGTCGGAGTAGCCCCGTTACCACCAGCACTCGACCACCTCGCCAACCCCTTCCCTTCAACGCGCCTTAGCCCGCCATCCTCGCCTGAACGAGACACCACCACCATTGCCATCTCCTTCTTCCACCTCTTCTCTATATTTCTCGAGCCGACCTCCATCTCCGGTCAGCCTCTACCACTGCCCACTGTCACCACTCCATCGCCCTCGACGAACTCGACCTCCTCTCCACCCTCTTCATCTTTTTTCCCTACTTCCCCGCTGTCGGAGCCCCGGTCACCCGATCCCCGCCTGTGTACCGCTCTCCTCGACTGAACCTCCTCCGCCGTCCCTGACCTGACTACACAGCAGCCACCTGGCCATCTCCACTCCGACTTTCTCTTCCTTCTCCCCGTTCTCCTCATCACCCAAGCCGCATGCACGCCATCTCCCCCTCGCCTGAATGCAGCCAGCACCACGACCTCACCCCTCTGTACCACCACCTGGTCGACCTCGGCCTTCTCCCTATTAGCTCCTCCTCTCCTCCTGACATCAACTCCTCTGTCCCTGTCCTCCTTTCCCTTCGAAACCACCACTCCCCGCCGGACTCCAGCAGTCTCCGACCATCTACCTCAACAACATCATCACCCCATCATTATGATCATCACCACACCATCATTATCCCCATCAACACCATTCATTATCATCATCAATCACCCTCCACATCTTTATAATTATCCCCATCATCATCCTTTTTATTACCATCATCCCAATCATGATCATCCACATCATCCCAATCACCATCCTCGTCATCACCATCACCCCATCATCATCCACATTATTACCATTATCATCATTTACATCATCATTACCATCATCATCAGTATTATAATCATTATCACCTTAACCCTAACCAATATCATCACCCTCGTCATCATCCTCAACATCGATATCGTTGTCGTCATCGTGGACCCGTCACCCTCGCCGAAGATAACCTACAGCAGTCACCCCCAATTTTCGTGCCTGAGTACACTGACCCCGAGGACATTAGATTTTTCTACGCGACTTCTGGAGCAGGATATTGGTACTACATAGCTTCTTGCCAGGCAAGTATACCTTGCCAAATTATTTACAGTACTTTGCATGCTATTTTTATTTCTGTATATTCATTGCATGTGTAGTCTCTTTCAGTCATTACTATATATATTAGATATGTTGATACACACTTGACACCTAGTATCATGAGAGGACAATTAGTAAGCGTATGGGTTATAACCACTCTGGTAAACCGTAGTATCTAGTACACACTATGGTAGTCGTGTCTGATGGTCGCTACCCCCACGGTATATCGATTAATGGTGTCACGATGGTCGCTACCCCGCGGTATGACGGCTGATGATGTTCTAGACGTGTGTGTGAGTTGTGAGATTTAGATCGAGTTGCCTACCCTTGCCCATACGTCAAAAAAGTTATCTTCATTTGCATTCATATAGATTATCTTGTACAGCATACTTATATATTTTCAAACATTATGCATGTTTACTGTATTCAATTGGCTTGCTTCTATATATCTTGTTACGTCCCTCTGAGGACCTGGTCCCTTGCCAGGTATGGACGACCATGAGCATCCGTAGGAGTACGGACCCAGACCTGACGCTTTACTTTCTTCCGAGGAGACTCTACCCACTGAGCATCATTGATTACCCCTAACGATGGATCCTTTAAATGACACTCTTATATCATCACCTTATTCTATATTGGATATTTTACACTTCTCTCTCATTTTAGTTTGATGTAGTCATTTGGTAGTGGATTTGTCTCCACCCGACTATCATTTATGGATTATTCAGACTCTTTATTCTAGTTCAGTTATTTCCTTTTTGTAACTGTTGTGTGGATGAGATTAGTATATTTGTGACTTATGATACTATATATACCACATGTGAGTTTATATTCATATTACAGTGTACGTGTGTATTATGGTATCCATATATTGGAGTTGCCATATACATACGGCTGGCATGCTTATGTGTTCCTAGTCCTACGTATTTTGGGACTGGAGCGTGACATATTTTAGTGGTGGCCCATGCAGGTCGAGAGCATATTGTCTCGGGTACGTTACTGTACCGAGCAAGCCGTCAATTAGAATTAGAGTATAGGATCTCATCCACAATTGACTATGACTCATTTTTTTTTCAATCTGTTCTATCTAAATAATCGCATCCTGCTTCCCTAATAGTTCATTGAGTATAGCCTTCTCCTAGAGTATAGGAATCTCTGTTACTAGGATGATAATTAGGGTAACACACCTACTGAGAATATAATTAGAGTATAGACACAACACTAAGTTTAGGATACCAAATGAACTGTAGCACCCCATACCTATAAATTAGATGACCATTATCCCTTGAGATATTTATGAAGGACTTGAGAGTGGTGTAGACACTACTAGAGTTAATTAGAAATTTAACCATATTGTTTGACCCTAGTATTGAGGAACCAATAAAAATGCAAGGTGGAATATTAGGACCAATCCTAACTTTTATAGTGAGATAGTATTATAAAACTATACATTTAGATTCTTGTCTTGATATTAGCAGACAGTACCCTAGGAAGCCAAGAGGAATAAAATAACATTTTCCTAGACCATACCTCGAATACAGAGATTAGCAAACCACCTTCCCCTTAAAAAATCATGATATTATCTAGAGCCTTTCTATTTAAATTCAAATCTTGTTCCTTTGAAAAACCTAGCGCTCGCTATTTGTATGACGACTAATTATGTTCTTCTTTTCTTTCAACTCGTGCCACCTAACCCTTCTATTCTTAATATTAACCCTTTTTGTTCTATGAGCACTATGATTAAGACCTAAGATGACTATTACCTATGGAGTTTTATAATAGGATACCCTAATAAGTACCAATATCTTTTCTTGTAAACCCTAACAGGAGTTTCTACTTTATCCTTAAGATAATACAATATTAGTTAATTCTTTTAAGTTGGGTAGTATGCCTCACAACATCATATCACATAGTCCTCTTAACCCATTGATAAAGTATAACCGAATGACACCAACTATAGACTTGCATAAGAAGATAGTATTTATTCAGACTGTAGAACTTAGAGGCCCATACCCCTATCTTATCGACTAGCAACTTAGACAAGGAGTTAGTATGACAACTGTAGAGACTGTAGAGTCTTATCTTCCCTGTAAACTTGAGTTATTTTGCACCTTCTTTCATCATAATCCAGCGTATTTATATTTTTTGAACTACCTTGACTTATGCTGCTATTATAGCCTAGTTTTGCAAGCTTACTCTTTTATCGAGCTTGATCATGATATATGTATTCTTGGGTATACACAGTAATACATTTCAGAATTAGCGTATTATGATCTGATCAACCATAGTGCGCTTGGTTCGCCCCTCGCATGACTACTTACGTGGATTGAGATAAAATTGACTTAGCTTCTTAGACGAATGTACTTGCCCTCTAGACATGTCTAAGTGTGTCGTATTGGTTACATAACTATACTGATACAAGCATGCGAATAAGAAATTATTAAATAGGATTTTAATCCATAACTGCCTTGACAATTTCTATTTGAATTTTTTAAACGCCTTGATCCCCATACTTTTATTCTATTACCTCCCCCTTGAACTCTTTATTATTGTTTTCCGTCTTCCTTTATTTCGGAAAGATGAAACCTCATGCTTGGTATAAGTTTGATACAATGATAGTACCAGATATACCCCATAGGCTAATCACATGACTTGGTGACTCTCTTTTATAATTGATTAAGGGCATATCATAAGTAATATGTTTGGTGTTAAAACTTTGAGGATTGAATAACATGATTAAATAATTTAAGAAATAATTTTCTAGATGTATAGCCTTAGGTGATAGATGGATAAATTCTAAGTTGGGTAGAAACCGCATTGTTAAACTTGAGGTAAATTCTTTTAGATTGTGATCAAGTGAGATTAGATAGAGAGAAACCATGCCTTATTTTAATTTCGAGGACGAAATTATTTTAAGTTGGGTAGATTGTAAACCCCCTCACCCAAAATTAGGTCTACTTGGCTTAGAAAGAGAAACTAGGGCTAGTTTGAACCCCAAATAGAAATAGAACACAGTATTTATATAATTTTGTAATATTTATATCACTTAGCGTACCTTACCGTTGCTTCGATAATTGGAGCACTACCCTAGCTATTGCCTACCTATAAATTTTACACTCTTGCCCTAGACATGACCGCCTTCTATTCAGACCTCGGTGTAACTTATAATTATGCTCTCTTATGCTACATTTTAGTCGCACAACATTCGTCGCGGACGTTATTTCTTAATTCAAAATAAATTTCAACTTTGTATCGTTGTGCGTTCCAATCAAAATTGGAGACACAATCTTGATCCGTTTTGTGCAACTCAATTTATGATAATATTCTACTCTGAGCCCTCTACGTCCATGATACTTGTGTCCCACCTAATTTTATCTCCACGTACTTTTAATTAATTCCAGAACACCTTGCGCATTAATTTTAATTAAATTAATTCAATTTTTATCTTTGTGCAATTTTTTAATTATTGGGCACTTTTATGCAAAAATATATTGAGGTGTCCACACCATTGGACAATACATAAAGAAACCCATTTTTTACCTTCACATGGATTTTTTTCATAATTTTTGGAATGTACAAACGCACAACATCGCCCCCTCATTTAAACCTAGCCTTGCATTTTAAACAATGCAATTATAGCCCTCCAATATTCCCATGACAAACCAAGGCCCACTCCAAGGAGATATTGACCAAAGCCCACATTCCTAGGTCAACAAAACCCTAGTTTCACATGTATAAATATACAATTTTATTTCTTTTCTTTTTCTTTTTCTATTTTTTAAAAACCAAAACCCATCCCTACTATTCATCTTCCCCATCCATCTCCTGCGCACCCTTTCCCGGCCAACCCACCGCCGGAGTCCTCGCCGGAGTAGCCCCATCACCACCAGCACTCGACCACCTCGCCAACCCCCTTCCCTTCAACGTGCCTCAGCCCGCCATCCTCGCCTGAATGAGACACCACCACCATTGCCATCTCCTTCTTCTACCTCTTCTCCATCTTCCCCGAGCCGACCTCCATCTCCGGTCAGCCTCCACCACTGCCCACCGTCACCACTCCACTGCCCTCGACGAACTCGACCTCCTCTCCACCCTCTTCATCTTCTTCTCCTACTTCCTCGCTGCCGGATCCCCGATCACCTGATCCCCGCCTGTGCACCGCTCTCCTCGACTAAACCTCCTCCGCCGTCCCTGACCCGACTGCACAGCAACCATCCGACCATCTCCACTACGACTTTCTCTTCCTCCTTTCCGTTCTCCTCATCACCCGAGCCACCTGTACGGTATCTCCCCCTTGCCTGAACGCCGCCAGCACCACGACCTCACCCTCTGCACCATCACCTGGTCGACCACAGCCTTCTCCCCTTGAGCTCCTCCTCTCCTCCTGACATCAACTCCTCCGTCCCTGTCCTTCTTCCCCCGCCGGAACCACCACTCCCCGCCGGACTCTATCAGTATCCGGCCATCCACCTCAGCAACATCATCACCCCATCATTATCATCATCACCACACTATCATTATCCCCATCATCACCATTCATTATCATCATTAATCACCCTCTACATCATCACCATTATCCCCATCATCATCCTCGTCATCACCATCATCCCAATTATGATCATCCACATCATCACCATCATCCCAATCACCATCCTCGTCATCACCATCACCCCATCATCATCTATATCATCACCATTATCATCATTTCTATCAATATTACCATCATTATCACCATTATAATCATTATCACCTTAACCCTAACCAACATCATCACCCTCGTCATCATCCTCAACATCGATATCGTTGTCGTCATCGTGGACCAGTCACCCTCACCGAAGATAACCTGCAGTAGTTACCCCTGATTCTCGTGCCTGAGCACACTGACCCCGAGGATATTGGATTTTTCTATGCGACTTCCGGAGCAGGATATTGGGACTACATAGCTTCTTGCCAGGCAAGTATACCTTGCCAAATTATTTACAGTACTTTGCATGGTATTTATATTTCTGTATATTCATTGCATGTGTAGTCTCTTTCGGTCATTACTATATATATTAGATATGTTGACACACACTTGACACCTAGTATCATGATAGAACAATTAGTAAGCGTATGGGCTATAACCACTCTGGTAAACCGTAGTATCTAGCACGCACTATGGTAGTCGTATCCGATGGTCGCTACCCCCACGGTATGTCGATTGATGGTGTCACGATGGTCGCTACCCCTGCGGTATGACGGCTGATGATGTTCTAGACATGTATGTGAGTTGTGAGATTTAGATCGAGTAGCCTACCCTTGCCCATACATCAAAAAGTTGTCCTCATTTGTATTCATATAGATTGTCTTGTATAGCATACTTATATATTTTTAAACATTATGCATGTTTACTATATTCAATTGGCTTGCTTCTATGTATCTTGTTACGTCCCTCTGAGGACCTGGTCCCTTGCCAGGTATTGACGACCATGAGTATCCGCAGGAGTACGGACCCGGACCTGACGCTTTACTTTCTTCCGAGGAGACTCTACCCACTGAGCATCATTGATTACCCCTAGCGATGGATCCTTTAGCTGACACTCTTATATCATCACCTTATTCTATATTGGAGATTTTATACTTCTCTCTCATTTTAGTTTGATATAGTCATTTATGGATTATTCAGACTCTTTATTCTAGTTCAGTTATTTCCTTTCTGTGACTTGTTGTGTGAATGAGATTAGTATATCTGTGACTTGTGACACTATATATACTATTACAGCGTACGTGTGTATTATTGTATCCATATATTGGAGTTGCCATATACATACGGCTGGCATGCTTACGTGTTCCTAGTCCTACGTATTTTGGGACTGGGGCATGACATAATATGCGTAAATCAGGTACTTATACTAGAATAGTGAGATGAGTCTCACATTAAGACTGCTCACGGGTGCATTCTCCAATGTGCTGACCCCATTTCCACAAGTGCGAGGAGTCGCTTGGACGTATTGAGGCGTTAGAGGTCATTTGGCAACTTGAAGTAGTTTGGCTAGAGATATCATTCTCTTTCATATAAAGGACCTAATGTATAGAACATCGTTGATTGTAATAGTTATTCGAGTTGTAAGACTTGTGGCATCATTCGTTGTAATATGATCCAATATTTGTAATCGAGTTGTTCTTTTGTCTTAAGAGTCGTTATAATTCCACTATAAATTATCAATAAAAAGAATTATTTTTTAATATCTTGTGTCTATAAACTTTGTTGCTTATTTTTTGCTGCAATGACTTTGTTTTTGAGATATTTGTATCGACCGTAATTGTTCTTACCTTATACATATATAATTTAGACTTGTATGATATCATACCTAGTAGTGACATCCGATTATAGAAAAACTAGGCATCACAAGTAGTGCCCTGTAGAATTGGCTCCACCAATGGGAATCAAGCAAACATCCATCTACTCTCCAAATGTGGGAAGCAAACAAATATTTCTCTGTTTAGCATCATGTACTTCTAAGCACGGGAAGCCAACAAGCAGAACATGCTACTTACACCGCAGGAAGCCAACTAGCTAAACATGATGCTCATGCCGCAGGAAGCCAACTAGCTAATCAGGATGCTTCCATCATGAGAAATCACCAAGAAACAAGCTACTCCCGCTAGTAGACGCATCGTCTCAGAGTGATGTCGGATGGAAGCCAATAAACAGTTCTCTTCTCCAGCTGCTAGAGCTTGCCAACTTAGTTGCTTGGCTGTGTCGCCTACATTAAATGAGGCTAACATGCACCCAACAGTCCTATCATGTCATGTCACCCGAATACTTTACGTCATTTATACACGTTACATCAACCGCGCGTATTCGTCTAGTGTTGAACACCTTTTCGCATCTGGAGGCAACTTCCAGTGAGCATTTAACTTTTATTTTTAGCTATAAATAGACTACTGCAGGGCTGAAATTGAGTTCTTCCACAAGATTTTCCTTGGTATCCAAGTAAAGTTTCTTCTTCTTCCTTGGGTCTACTACGTCCCTGCAACCTCTTGCAGATGTATCGTTGAAGAACACTCGTCTACGTGATGTTAGATCATCAATAGAGCAAAGTGATCATGCACCGATCAGACCTCCATTACCACACTTTTCTGAAATCTTTTCTTTGTAATAGAATTCATGTTGTACTTACATACTTAGCAAGAGATGTAATAGAATTCTTTACATAAATAAAGTTTTCTATAAAGAGAAATAATCTCTCCTCTTTTTCTCTCCTCTTTTCTCAAGTAAACAATAGTAAGCTCCCAAGACTTCAAAACAATATTGTTGTCTGATAAAATAAACGAAAGATATAGAAACGAGGCTTTATACGAAAACCCGCTCTTTATGTTTACAAACAAGCAGTACAATTAATCCTATACAAGGATGTCGAGTACAATTTTTTAATCTGGATAAATATTGCTATAGGAGTCTGATCTACAGTCGATCACTTTGTCCCTTGGACCACACGATGATGAAGAAGTGCCGTAGAAGACAGAAAGCAACTTCGAAGGTTGCTAAAGAGAGTGGATGCTCGATGCCAAAGTCATCGATCACTACCCTTTGCCTGAGCTCTGGATTCTTCTCTCTTGAAATCTGCGACTAAATCTCCCTTTTAATCTTCCATTTTTTGACCCTGGATCTGATACTGGATTTCTTGACCAATTTCTGACCCCGGACCTCTGTTGATAGAGGTCTCTATTTATAGAGTTTTAGTGACAGTGACCACTCAGTCGGTGTAGAAACCGAGTAGTGGAAAGTACAGCACCCTTTTATACGATGGTTACAATAACCATTGCCCGCGTATAGATGACCTTTTGAATGAGCGTGTGACGCGTGTCCAACTAAGGGACAATGCGTATAACTGCTGCGAAGATCACGGCGTAGAAGCCACGTAGGTAGTTATCCTTTGTGTAGAAGAGGTTGGCGTAGAAGCCAATAACTGTCACCATGGCGTAGAAGCCAAGTAGGCGTAGAAGCCGAGTAGGCGTAGAAGCCGAGTGGACGTAGAAGCCGAGTGGGCGTAGAAGCCGAGATGATGTGGACGTTTTAGCCAGAATTACAGCTTTTGGAGATATAATCAAATCTTTTGCATTAAATGCAGAGATCTGCCCCCATCCTGCGCATTAAATACAAAGTCGTGTCTTAAAGATTTGCCATTATTCTGCGCATTAAATGCAGATACGCGCCTCAAATCCTGTACGAAGAGTAACTGCTGACGTGGCAGTCTGTTTGTCTTCTGCGGAACGTAAGAAGCTCACGTTTGCCTGTGTAAAACTGGGCAGCATATCCCCTTGTATGCGTAAAAGCAGTTTATGCAAAGGGGATGTCACTAAACGACGGTTTGGTGACATTTAATCAAATCTCCTGAATTAAATGCAGGGATCCGCCATTATCCAGCGCATCAAATGCAGAGGCGTATTTTGAAGGTCTGTCACCCTTTCTGCGCATTAAATGCAGAGACGTGCCTCGAGCCCTGTACGAATAGCAGCTTTTGACGTGGCAATTTGTTTGTCTTCTGCGGAGCATAAACAGCTCACATCTGCCTGTGTAAAACTAGGCAGCGTATTCCTTTGTATGCATAAAAGCGGTTTACGCCAAGGAAATGGCAGTAAATTATATCCTGCGTTGCAGTGCCGCGCCATCATTATAGCTGTCGCCTGGGTAGTCGTGCAGTACTCTTTGTCAGGAGTCCAGACGTCAGGTTCATTGCATGATCTGATAGGTTCATTTTGAAGAATACGAAGCGTTCCTCGTACACTTCAATGCTGCATTGAAAGCGGATGAGTTTTACGCCATAAAGGCGATGTAGCACCCTTTTTACGCTGAAGCAGCCTGGACATACTGCACTACACGGATGGTCCTTGAGTTTATACTTTATGCTGTGCTCAGCGAAAAAGCTCTGTTGCACGTTTGATGGCTCTGAGGTCCTCTGTTTACGCTGCCCTGTATCAACATGCTGCGTATAGCTATCCAGCATATTTTTCATGCTTCTACAAGACCCCCTTCAAAGCTTTTAAATTTCTCATAATTTAAAACGCTTTGAATAAAGCATGAAACGTTCCTCGTAATTTGAAATGCTCTGAATAGAGCCTGAAACGGTCAAGTTTGACATATTTTTTCAAGGCTGACTTTATGGCAGAGTTATTGGGGATCGGTGTGATCTCTTTCGCCTATAAAAAGGCTGAGGAGTTAACCTGTTCTTTCCATATTTCTTTCACCACACAGAGATGATCGTCGGAGTTCGTCGGGTCGACTTGAGGAAGAAGAAGACCATGTTCTTCCAGAATGTAAGGAGCCGAAAAAGATGGTATCTTCGAGCAAATGTCCTCTGCAACGATGGATCATGGAAGGATATCATAGCCTCCTTTGCTCTGGATAATTAGCAACTTTGTATGGCGGTTCTTTCGGAGAGAGGAAGGGTCGTATTTGACCACACAGCTTGCAAGCTGTATCTTCTTCTGATATTTGCGGACGAGAGCAGACAAACTAGCTGTCGTCCGAGATTAAGTTGGGTGAAATATCTCAACTCAATCTGTCACTGCGCTGGACACAGGAAAGCAGATTGACCCTGCTTTCCTGTATTGGAGGATGGGTCTAGGCCCATTTTGTATCCTCCCGCCATTGATTATTTCATGTCAGTCAGTTTGCGGGAACTGACTGACTGCTGGAGAAGATGGATGAAGAATTTTGCCCATGCAAGAACCTGGCAGAACAGATTCTGGGCGAGATCTTCAGACGACGATGAGGAAGTCCTTTGTAGACGGGATTTTCCTCATATGTAATCATGAAAATAAAGAAAAACCCTTGTAGACTGGATTTCTCTCATATGTAATCATGTTTTAATAAAATCGTCTTCTTCTGTACATATGATTATCTTGCCATATTTTGCTGTGAAGTCTGAATATGTGTAGCTTAGACACGTCTGGTATTTTTATGCCGACTCTGTTAGAAAGAGTGCTAGGTTCTGTCCTGTCTTTTACGCATAACTTAAGGATGCGCAGAAAGCCGCTTAGCAGTCAAGTATTCGAACTGTCCTACTGTTAGGAATGAGGAACCGCGTAGAATTCTGAACTGTCACTTCTGATAAACAGAATTCTTGTTCAGACCATCATCTTCAAGAATGATTTCTCGAAAATCCCTTGGAACAGGGCGAGAAATAGCTGTCAAAAACTGAGTCGCCATCTTGAACTGTAGACGAAATATTCAGACTGGAGTCTGGATGAACTTTCAATCGTCCCAAGGAGAAGAGTAATTTTTAATGTTGAACTCTGTATGCTTCGGGTACTTGGGATATTTTGAGGTCAAGAAGGAGTATCTTCTATGTGAACCCTTATAATTGACCGCCTTGAGAATTGTTCAGATGTGCTGTACTCTGGCCTGCGTATTTTTTAGATATGCGGAAAGTCATAGATCTGTAACTGTAGATGAGCGTAAAATCATAAGTTCATAGCTTCTCGAGCGTAAAAGCTGCTGAGCATGAGAGCATCCGGGCGTAGAACTGTAGATTTGTAGCTTCTGAAAAGAAAATCTTCCGAGCGTGAGCGTAAATGCCACCGAGCGTGAAATCATATATTTGTAGCTGCTGAGCGTAAAGTCGTAGGTTTGTAGCCTCTCGAGCGTAAAAGCTACCGAGCATAAAAGCATCCGGGCGTAAAACCATAGACTTGTAGCCTATGAGCGTAAAACCATAGATCTGTAGCTGTCGAGCGTAGAAAGCTCCTTAGCATAAAAAATCACGAATCTGCTTTGCACGAAAACTTTTCGAATTCGCTGACTGTCCGCCTTCTCTGAGTAATAGGTTGACGTAGTACCCAATCATAACCGAATATTAATTATGAGATTTGGTTCGGGATTCGAGGAGTCCATCCGAACTCTATATATATCCCAAGTTTCTGAGAGAAAAACTTTTCATCCGTCTTCAGCGAAAGAAAGCCTTCGACTGTTCGAGTTCTTCTTCGTTTCTTCTCCGAGCCTTCAAAGTTTCCAGTAATGGCCTCGAAACAACTCTCCTCCTCTAAGGGAAAGAGGGTTGATTCTTCTTCTAGTTCTTCTGCCACCGCGAGAACGACTTCGGTCGGGCAAGGCGAGCTTCATTCTGAGCGAAGTATCCCGCCGACGAGCAGTGCACCCGGCCTTAAAGGTAGAGCTTTTGGGACAAAAAAGAACGACTAAAAAAATCCTTCGTACACGTTGTACGTGAACGCGCTAGGTCATCTTCTGTGCTGAGAGCCTCTTCGAGGAAGATGATGCACAGAGATGTTTCATCTTTTACGCCCACATTTCTAATGTGTCAGCGCAAAAACTCTATATTTTTGCAGTCTGGCGTAAAAGCTTTGACTGTCGAAAGTTGGCGTATACTATATAATTTGAGTGTTACGCATGGATGTAAATTCCGGCGTAATAACTCAAATTTTGGCAGTCTGGCATAAAACACAGACTGTCGAAAACTTTGCGTATACTGCCAGTCTTGAATTTTATGCCTCGGAATTAGATCCCAGCGTAAAAGCTCAAGTTTTTGCAGTCTTGGCATAAAGCACAGACTGTTGATTTTTGGCATATGCTGCAAGATCTGTAATGTCTAGTTATAGGAACTGATGTATTTTTCTTGTACTCTTGCAGTTAACTTGCATGCGTCTCCGCTAGCCTATGTGATGGGTTCTGCCGCCGGGATGCTGCACTCCAACTATCTAGAGGACCTGTCGCACGTGACATTTTCTATCTCCGGGCCCCAGTATCCTGAAGGAAGGAAAATTTTAATATCGGTTCAGGGCGAGCGAACGCTGCTGAACATGATTAATGGAGAGCCCCTGACGTACATAGACGGGGACCAATACATAAAGACGGCTTTCCTCTTCTGGGACATGATTGACAAGCAATCCCAGACGAAGCCCAAGAAAGAACTCTGGGTTTTCCCTGCTGGGAGCTTGGTTTTGTATCTGCCCAAGATGCTGAAAGACTATCCCATCTCGGCATTCTTCCATGCTACACATCCCAGGAGGATGTCGTGGACGCTGACTCCCGATCTTCACGGCAGGCCGGGGAAGATATTTCATTTGAAAGAAGCTGACCAGGGGTCGTTTGTCAGCCGCCCTGCCGGCTCTGTGACGCTGTTCAGGGGACTGTACCCGGGCAGTGTCCCGAGTGAAGACAGTTTAGTGATCCAACCGGTCCAATTACCGACTTTCTGCAATGATTTCATGGGGCACGGGGGAGTATACCCTAAGGTAAATCCTCGGACAAGTGGGTGGATCACCCCTACAAATCTTCGATGGGCTCGCTTAGCTGAATGGGCCCTGAAGCATTTTCAGACCGAGCTAGAGGGCATTGGTCCGTATACAGCTGTGAGTGCCACCAGTGTTGGGTTACCTCTCAACCCCAACCTGTTTCTGGCACTGATGGAGCGATATATCTCGCTCACCGGGACTTTCGCCACTCCACTGGGGGAGTTGGGATCGGCCCTCCACGAGATGAAAAAGATCTCGAGACTGCCGATGGGGGATACTCCATATGAAGAGTATGTTCCCACGAACCGGGAGCTGGGTGATTCAGACCCTCCACTACCAGAAAAAGTCAAATTAGCGACGTCTAAAAACGTCGCTAAATAACCAAAAATCGTCGCTAATTAGGTTTAGCGACGTAATTAGCGACGTTTCAAAGCAGTCGGAAAACACCAAGTCGCTAAAACAAAAAACGTCGCTAAACATCGTTATGCCGACGTTTTTTAGGGACTTTAATGTGTCGCTAAATTTAGCGACGTTTTGCGACGCCAAGTCACTAAAAAGCGACGTTTAGAAAAGTCGCTAAACGTCGCTGATTAGCGACATCTATCGCGACGTTACACCGACGTCTTTAATGACCTGGCTATACTGCCATGTCAGCAATTGGCGACGTTTAGCGACGTAATTAGCGACGTCATTAGCGACGTCCTTAGCGACATTTTACAGCGTCGCTAAGTAGCGACGTAATTAGCAACGTAAATTAACGTCGCTAAACATCGCTAAACGTCGCTAATAACGTCGCTAATTTTTAAAAAAAAATAAAAAAAATAATGTGCAGAAGCAAACATTGGTGATTTCCTGCAGTTTTACATCATCTTCATCATACACACCAACATGATTCAATCTAGTTAACTATATAATCCAATTAAATTAAAGACCACAAGAAGTATCAATCCAATTAAATGTGGATAACTATATAATCCAATTAAATTAACTAAAAAATTAAAGACCACAAGAAGCATCATACATCATGTCTATTGTTGAAGTATCAATAATTCATAAATAATAATAAAAATAACTATACTACTACGGATCTGCAGGAGGCTGACCAGCGGCGCGCTTCAAGGATAACAACTCCTCATACTCGTCCCGTGGAATCGACACCGATGTCGATGGAGAAGGCAGTGACGTCGGTGGAGGCCGTGCCCGCTCCAAGTATGCGAGTTGCTGGTTGTAAGAATCCAGGGTAGATAACAGCCTCGTACTGCTATCACCCATTGAATCCTGCATCCTCGTCAGGTTCTCGCCCATCGATAGCTGTGACGCATGCATCCTCGTCAGCTTCTCGCCCATCGATAGGTGTGACGCCTGCAGCTCCATGATGTTGCGATCATTGGAGGCTCTAATATCATTTGTCAATTCTCGTAGCTCCGTCATGCTGCGGTCGAGCATATCCAATCGTGCGATGAGCATCGGATCGTCCGCCTGCGGCTGGGACCGGGACTGGTCCTCCATACTTCGCAGCAAGTCGTCACGGAGAGACGCAATCTGACGGTCAACGGCCTCCTGGACGGCCTCCTGGACTCTGGCCGACGACTGCGAGGGCTGCGACTGCGAGGGGTGTGTGGAATGCACAGCTGTCGGGGAGGCCCTAGATGACTGCGTCGCAACCAGGGCGCCATAGGAGCCCGTACCGTAGTACGTACCCCTCTGGAGACCACCAGCTGCGGTCACCCACAGGTTGTCCGCCGACGGAGATGGACCGGGCTGCGACGAAGCACCAGTCTCTCCAGGTGTAGGTGCACTAGCAGTCGCCCGCTCACGAAGCCTAAGATACTCGGCCTAGAAAAGGTTTGGAAACTCAATAATTGCCTAAGTTATATTAAAATAAACACAAAGTGGAAGTGTACCAGGAGTTGATGTGCCACTACCTCGTTTACACCGCTTTTTATGGTGAGCCCTCAGATTTGGCTCATACCAATAAATGGACGTCCTACCTCTTCTTTCACCGGTCCAGGACTGTTAAGCCAGAGAAGGTCTTGGAAGGCAAAGATCAGCCTCTGAATTTTCTGAGCGTGCTTAATGCTCAGGTAGTCGACGATCTCATGGAAGACGCTGGGGCTCCGGACTGGATCCTCGACGAAGGGATAGGGAAGTATCCTGCAGGCACTAAGGCCTATAGTTATTTGAGGCATTGCCGCAAGCCTCTATCCAGGGAAGCTCAACTGGCTGGCTTCCTCTCTATATGGCTGCGCCGACTGGTGGTACCCGGTATCGCATCTGCGGACCGCATTCACCGCAACACGCTATGGCATGCAGTACGTCTGGTGTTCGGGGCAAGACTGGACTTGCTCCCTACCATGGTGTGCCGCATACAAGCTGGCCTGAGGGCCATGACTGACGGGCTGCTCGCTGATGAAACTCGACGTGATAGCTTTCCCAGGGTAGAATTACCATACCTGTATTTGATGGGATGGTTAATTCTCCATAACCCCAGGGTGATGTCTCCCTACTCTGGCAGTAGTTTGGGGGGTAGTTTCTTGTTGAACTACAAGAATTCTTCCTGGAACGTGACCACAGTTTTAGACTGTCGGCGGGTGCTGAACTTCAGTCACAGTTGGAAGCTCTTCTGCACTGTCTCCCCTGTACATCTCAATTAACAGGGGATCAGACTTCAGGACGTAGGGGACGGGAAGACCGTTCTTTCTCCTGAGACTTTTAATTGGTTGGTCTGCATTAGACCTTCCCATCTACTGTACAGAAGTAAAGACCATTGCTTCTTGGAGCCCTACCTGCCTAGTCGGTTTGTCAGGCAATTCGGGTACGACCAGTTGCACGTAGGCAATGCCGTCACCAGCTTCAGGTCCAGGGGTCACTACTAGAAAAAGCGGGATTAGCGACGTATTTTAGCGACGTCAAAAGAAACGTCGCTAATAATATATAAATTAGCGACTCATTATAAACACGTCGCTAGACGTCGCTAAATGGCGACATTTAGCGACGTTTAGCGACTTTTAATACGATTTTAAAAGATAAGTCGCTATAAGTTCAATTAAGGTCGTTAAACGTCGCTAATATGTCTAATTTAGCGACGTTTAGCGACGTATATAGCGACATTTAAACTCAAAATATTTAGCAACGTGTTTAGCGACGTCCTTTACGTCGCAAATATTTAATTTAGCGACATTTTTTATTGGACGTCGCTAAACGTCGCTAAAATTTGGTTAATTAGGGGTCGGTTTCATTTTTTCCCGTCAGTTGAAATTTCGATTCGAAAACATATTCCCCCCCCCTCCCCAGCTCCGTCGACCGCGACTACTCCGGCAAGGTATACTCTCTCTCTCTCTCTCTCTCTCTCTCTCTCTCACAGGACACATGTGACATTGACACAAACACGACACACACACTGACACTGACACAGACACAGACACGGCACACACACACACTGACACAGACACTGATCTGGACCTAGGGTTAGGGTTAGGGTTAGGTTTTTTGACATGGGGTTAGGGTTAGGGTTAGGGTTAGGTTTTTTGACATGGGGTTAGGGTTAGGGTTAGGGTTAGGGTTAGGTTTTTTGACAATGTTCATGCATATGCGATCACGTAGAGATCAGATTTTAATTTCTTCTTTCAAGTATAAAATAAATAAATAATATGGATCGATGAATAAGAAAGAAAGAACATAAGTGTATTTATTTGCACTTTTGCAATATATATATATATATATATATATATATATATATATATATACATACATACATATATACATACTAATTATTTGATTTTGTGGTTACTATTCATTGGTCCAATGGAGGAGGGGAAAAAATGATGGCTATTATTGAATCCATGTTCATATGTCATGACTACGTACATTGGGTGAACAAATTAGAACTAATTCCTGAATATTCGTACAATAACTGATCATGTGATCAAATTAATTAGAACGCCAATTATTCGACCAGGAAGTGTATGATCTAAGCAACCGTCCTTAATTGTGCCCCAAGAATTTTGAGCTCTAGCTACTTCCTCGTTCCACTCCCAATATATATAGGGGTTAATTGCCGAAAGCAAAGTACTGCGGAGTTATGTATCTCAGTTCCTCACCCTACTGCCAGTTTCAAGAAGTGCCTAATGGTCTAAATAATATGACTATAACAGTTGAATTAGCTAAACGAAACTTACAAATCAGCTTAAATAAATAAAGGATTAATTTCAACACTTACTGAAATTACTAGCTAGCAGTATGAAGAGCCTCTAATGGAGCAAAGATATCATCGCAGCATGCATCATTAAGGACATGCATCTCAAGAAACTTATTGGCTTCGGCTGGAGCCTACTACACTAAAATCCGGACACTGACACAGAAGTGGGTTAAGGTATAGTAGTAAAGTGGTATTAAGATATTATTTGGGTAATGTTATATATATATATATATATATATATATATATATATATATATATATATATATATATATATATATACTGCTTTTCCAATAACGGACACTGACACAGACACAGAAGTTAATTTTGCATGTAATGATTTATATGATACATACTATCAATTTTGCAGAAGTATCTAGAAATGGATATGAATTACTATCTGCGTCATCGTTCGTGGATGTACAACCGTCATCCTGATAACATGTGCGGTGTGCGGGATGAATTCATTGAGGGTGTACAGCAGTTCCTGCAGTTCGCCAAGGCGTTCCCTCAGTACATGGACGGTACCAAAATTAAGTGTCCATGTGTGAGATGTCGCAACAGGAAATATCATCCAGAAGTGGAAGTTATATATCATTTATACTCGAAGGGCTTTACGCCGAATTACTATCAGTGGACCGCGCACGGAGAACTTGTATCTCTAGCATCAGAGTCGGAGCCCTATGTGGAGCCGTATATGGATGTCCAAGACCACGATGCTTACGACGACGGGTTGGTGAACATGGTTTATGATGCGACGGGGCCTAGTTTCAATCCTGACAATTATGATGCGGCGGGGCCTAGTTTCAATCCTGACAATTATGATGCGGCAGGACCTAGTTTCAATCCAGACAATTATGATGCAGCTGAGGAGGCACCGAATGCCGATGCTGCAAAGTTTATGGAGTTGCTTGAGAATGCAAGGACTCCACTATATCCTCGTTGTGAGGACCATTCACCGTTGGAGGTGGTTACAAGATTATTGAGCATCAAGTCCGATTTTAACATGTCGCAAGAATGCTATAATCGACTGCTCGATTTGATTATAGAGATCTTGCCCGAGGGTGCAAAGTTGCCTAAAGACTTCTATCGATCTAAGAGGATGGTGAGATCGCTTTGGATGGAATACGAAAAAATTGATGCATGTCGCAATGGGTGCATGTTGTACTACAAAGACGACAAGGATGAAGATGCGTGTAGATTCTGTGGTGCTGATCGCTACAAGGCCACTGTTAGAGGAAAGTCTGTCGGTGCAAGGAAGCCTACCGATTCGATGCACTACTTGCCTTTGACGCCGCGGTTGCAGCGGTTGTTTATGGTTAAGGAGACTGCAGAAAACATGAGTTGGCACAGGCGAAAACAGATCGAAGGAGTATTGGATCATCCATCCGATGGAGAAGCATGGAAGCACTTTGATCGAGAGTATCCATATTTTGCCGAGGAAGCGCGTAATGTCAGATTGGGGCTCTGCTCTGACGGTTTTACCCCATTCGGACTTTCAGGCTCCCAGTATTCGTGTTGGCCTGTGATCGTCACTCCGTACAATCTACCGCCTTGGATGTGCATGAAGACTCCGTATATGTTCCTAACCGTTATTATCCCGGGTCCGAATAATCCAAAGAGGAACATCGATGTGTACTTACAGCCTTTGATAGATGAGTTGAATCAGCTGTGGGAAGTAGGTGCCAACACGTACGATATTTCTAGAAAGCAAAATTTTCAGATGAGGGCAGCACTTATGTGGACCATCAACGACTTTCCGGCCTATGGAATATTATCGGGATAGAGCACCCATGGTCGTCTCTCATATCCGTATTGCATGGACCGTTCTCAGGCTTTCCGTTTGAAACACGGAGGCAAACCGTGCTTCTTCGATTGTCATCGACAATTTTTGCCGAAGGATCATCCATACCGGAGGAATCGGAATGCTTTTCGTGCGGGAGTTGTGGAGAAGGCCAATCCACCTCCAAGGTGGCCCGGATGCACGATATGGGAAGAGGTAAAATATTTACCAAGTGCTATCGAAGAGCCTGCTAAGGGGTACAAGTGTGACGGATTTGGTCGCACCCATAACTGGACGAAGAGGAGTATATTCTGGGATCTGCCATATTGGAGCACCAATCTGATCAGACATAACCTTGATGTCATGCATATCGAGAAGAATGTGTTTGATAACATAATTAATACTATAATGGATGTAAAGGGGAAGACGAAAGATAATCCGAAGGCCAGGTTGGACTTAGAAGACATATGTAGACGTCCTGTATTGCATCTGATAGAGGAGGGGAATGGAAAGTTAAAGCAACCTAAGTCAGTTTTCTCACTGGATAAAGAGGATAAAGGTAGACTTTGTAGGTGGATTCAGGGTCTAAAGTTTTCAGACGGGTACGTGTCGAACATGAGAAGATGCGTCGACCTCAAGGAGAACAAACTAGTAGGTATGAAGAGCCACGATTGTCATGTATTCATGGAGAGGTTAATTCCGATTGCATTTCGGGAATTCTTACCGCAGGTCGTTTGGGACCCATTGACAGAGCTGAGCATATTCTTCAGAGATCTTTGTTGTACTAAGTTGCTCGTCGATCGTCTAGAAAAGCAAGAGAGGGACATTGCGGTAACACTATGTAAGCTCGAGAAGGTGTTTCCTCCAGGATTCTTCGACTCTATGGAGCATTTGCCAATTCATCTTTCCTATGAGGCACGTGTTGGTGGTCCTGTCGGTTATCGGTGGATGTACCCCTTCGAGCGTCATCTGAATCACCTAAAGAGAAATGTGAAAAATAAGGCACGGGTTGAAGGATCTATTTGTGAATCTTATGTTCTCGAGGAGATTACAAACTTTTGCTCGACGTATTTCAAACCGCATGTTGCTACTAATAGGAATAAAGCTCCCAGAAACGACGACGCATATAAGGAATCTAATGATGCAATACTCAAAGTATTCAATGCATCCGGAAAGCCTTCGGGAAAAATGAAGAAGAGATATTTGAATGACGATGAGCTAAGGGCTGCTCAATTGTATATATTACTCAATTGCGACGAGGATGAAGTGGAGAAGCTAGAGGGGTAAGTAATTAATATGTCCACGTTTACATCATCTCAATGTAATAGTATAAGATACTATTATGCTACTAATTAGCAGTTGCATCATTGTTTTTCAGCACATATAATGATGAGTTAAGGTCGGTTAGACCCTACATAACAGACGAAGAAGTAGAACAAAAAATAAGATGCCATTTTCCTTCTTGGTTGAGCGCATATGTAAGATACTTGGTAATTACTTTTTATTTCTGCACTTGTAAAACAAATAACTTACCATCGCTACTTTGGTATTTAGGTCGATCGTCTAATATCATCCGAGACTGAATCTATTAGGACTCTAGCCAAGGGACCAATTACTGCCGTAAAAATATGGCCAAGTTTCTGTGTGAATGGGTTCAGGTTCAAGTCAACAAATGCTCCTATCAGAGACAGCTTTCTGGAT
Organism: Iris macrosiphon; assembly: GCA_036927795.1. NCBI lineage: Eukaryota > Viridiplantae > Streptophyta > Magnoliopsida > Asparagales > Iridaceae > Iris > Iris macrosiphon. Next base: position 129,086,545 of record JAYESA010000008.1, on the reverse strand, counting down.
CTTGATTCCACGAAAAACAGTGGTTTGTGTATCAAATCTACAAACTACAAAGACGTCAATCCGGGCAATGATTTTTTTGGTATCTTACGAGAGATTGTGGAGTTGACATATAATTATGGCCCAGAACCTGCTAATATCGTGCTATTCAGGTGTGAATGGTTCGATCCGATTCAAGATCAAGGTTGGAAAATTGACAAGCATGGCCTTGTGGATATAAACTACAAGCGTAGATATCAAGGCTACGAACCATTTGTCCTATCAAGTCAGGCTCAGCTCGTGTACTTCACAACTTATCCTAGACGGGGGACAGCGAGGTCGGATTGGTGGGCAGTATGCAAGACTAAAGCTAGAAATACCTTTGACATTGACGAAATAGCTTATCAGGAGGACGATCTACCTCTTGTAACAAATATTGTAGATGTGGACTCAACGGAAGTTACTCATTACACGAGTAATAATGTAGAAGATGTAGAATTATCCGAAGAGGACGAAGTAGATGAAAGTGAAGACGAGGAAGAGGAAGAGCAGGACGAGGAAGGCGAACAAGATGAATTTTCTGAAGATGATTGAAAATATAAAATATTCCATGTAGAATGTAACTATATTTGGACTGTAAAATGCTTTGAGATATGTATCACATTTTGACATTAACGAATATATGTATTATATTTTAACTGTATAATGCTTTGAGATATGTATCACATTTTGACATTAACGAATATATGTATTATATTTTGACTGTATAATGCTTTGAGATATGTATCACATTTTGACTGTAGAATGTAGTATATATTTGTGTTTCTCTATATTCATCATATGTTGTTATCAGATATGACAGGACGACGCGGAGGATTCGGCAGGTCCCGAGATAGACAGAGTGCCACTCCGGTACTGCCTACTGTTGGTTCCGGATCATCGTCGCCCAGTACTCCAGTATATCGAGCAGCCACATCTCCGACTGCGACGACGTTGCGTGGCATCACTCCTGGGACGAGTAGTTCCAGGCGTGATAGTACTCGTGATAGTACTCCCTCGTCCAGCGTTCCTCCTGCTGACGGAACCATGGAGACTGATGAGCATGTAGAGGAGGTCGTGCCGACGTTGTCCCAGCATCAGCAAGATCCTCCATGCGCACCACCGGAGGAGACGAGGACAGAGATTTGGGCCGACGGTACAAAGTAAGTCAATTAGATGGTTTAGTATATATTTGTGTTTCTCTTTATTCATCGTATATTGACTTTTTCAGTAATCTAAATTATTATTTCTGTATAGATATCGTCCATCGTCGGTTCAGAGACGCCTGGGCCAATTTCTGAGGAACAACTACGGTGGCCCTTGGATCAACTACTCTGAGGCTCCGGAGGAGAGGAAGGCGTTCTGGTTTGCGCACTTCCAGGTAAAAGTATATTAAATAAATCCTCTAATTTATGCATATTCGTGATGCTAACTTAATAAATTATTTATTGTAGCAAACGTATTTTTATCCTCCGCACCGGGCCGAGTTGATCGAGCGGCTCTTTCCTACCGTTGCCGCCAAGCTTATCCGAGATGCTCTGGATGACCAGAAGGCTCGTGATCGTGCTGGAAAACCGATCCAAGGTTGGATCACGCCTGAGCAGTGGACTGCGATGAGGGCTAGATTCGACGATCCGAGCTACAAGGAAAGGTCTAAGAAGGCCAAGGCGGTTAGGCAGAATGCTGCCAAGTGGTATGGTGGCTCGATTCCGATGACGGAACATTTCCGTCGTTTGGTATGTTTTTTCTTTTAAAATATATTATTTTAATATAAGTACCATAAAATGGTACTTGGAAAAAATATTTAAGTTTAGTAATAAAAAATATATTTTTAACAGGTACAGAGGGGTGAGGATGCAAACATGGTGACCGTCTTCTTGGCCACCCATCGCAAGGACGGAAATCTCATTGATGAGAGGGCCTCACAGACCTATGTAAGTATTACTTTACTTTGTGTTTATTTTAATATAACTTAGGCAATTATTGAGTTTCCAAACCTTTTCTAGGCCGAGTATCTTAGGCTTCGTGACCGGGCGACTGCTAGTGCACCTACACCTGGAGAGGCTGGTGCTTCGTCGCAGCCCGGTCCATCTCCGTCGACGGACGACCTGTGGGTGACCGCAGCTGGTGGTCTCCAGAGGGGTACGTACTACGGTACGGGCTCCTATGGCGCCCTGGTTGCGACGCAGTCATCTAGGGCCTCCCCGACAGCTGTGCATTCCACACACCCCTCGCAGTCGCAGCCCTCGCAGTCGTCGGCCAGAGTCCAGGAGGCCGTCCAGGAGGCCGTTGACCGTCAGATTGCGTCTCTCCGTGACGACTTGCTGCGAAGTATGGAGGACCAGTCCCGGTCCCAGCCGCAGGCGGACAATCCGATGCTTATCGCACGATTGGATATGCTCGACCGCAGCATGACGGAGCTACGAGAATTGACAAATGATATTAGAGCCTCCAATGATCGCAACATCATGGAGCTGCAGGCGTCACACCTATCGATGGGCGAGAAGCTGACGAGGATGCATGCGTCACAGCTATCGATGGGCGAGAAGCTGACGAGGATGCAGGATTCAATGGATGATAGTAGTACGAGGCTGTTATCTACCCTGGATTCTTACAACCAGCGACTCGCAGACTTGGAGCGGGCACGGCCGCCACCGACGTCACTGCCTTCTCCATCGACATCGGTGTCGATTCCACGGGACGAGTATGAGGAGTTGTTATCCTTGAAGCGCGCCGCTGGTCAGCCTCCTGCAGATCCGTAGTAGTCTAGTTATTTTTATTATTATTTATGAATTATTGGTACTTCAACAATAGACATGATGTATGATGCTTCTTGTGGTCTTGAATTTTTTAGTTAATTTAATTGGATTATATAGTTATCCACATTTAATTGGATTGATACTTCTTGTGGTTTTTAATTTAATTAGATTATATAGTTAACTAGATTGAATCATGTTGGTGTGTATGATGAAGATGCTGTAAAACTGCAGGGAATCACCAATATTTGATTCTGGAAATTTTTTTTTTTAAATTAGCGACGTTATTAGCGACGTGTAGCGACGCTTAGCGACGTTAATTTACGTCGCTAATTACGTCGCTAATCAGCGACTATGTAAAACGTTGCTAAGTTCGTCGCTAATGACGTCGCTAAAGTCGTCGCTAAGCGTCGCCAATTGCTGACATGGCAAGTATAGCCAGGTCATTAAAGACGTCGGTGTAACGTCGCGATTGACGTCGCTAATCAGCGACGTTTAGCGACTTTAATAAACGTCGCTTTTTAGTGACTTGGCGTCGCAAAACGTCGCTAAATTTAGCGACACATTAAAGTCGCTAAAAAACGTCGGCATAGCGACGTTTAGCGACGTTTTTTGTTTTAGCGACTTGGTGTTTTCCGACTGCTTCAGAACGTCGCTAATTACGTCGCTAAACCTAATTAGCGACGATTTATTATTATTTAGCGACGTTTTTAGACGTCGCTAATTTGACTTTTTCTGGTAGTGGGTGGACTCATTGATGGAGCCAGAGGATGGCGACATTTCATCATGGGTTGCACTGAGGCAACTTTTACCGTGCCTGTCATTTCACTCTCCATGGAGCTGCGCATTCTCCATTCGTATGCCCAGTTCTACGTGGCAACCAACACCTTCCATCGCGATTTTGATATGCATGGAAGTTTTAGGATGCCCTCTTCCAAGCCTGGGGGAAGAGTCGAAGTCCCCTCAGTTTCTTCTGACGAGAGTGAGGAGTCCGTCAATCCCGATGAGCCTTTGTTGGCGGTACCGAGGGGTAAAGTACCTCCGCCCGCAGGGGCTTTGGTAATCTCTGGGAAGCGAAGGGCTCCTGCTCCGAAGGAGACTTCCCCTCGTAAGAGGAAGAAGAAGACGGTTACTCGTCCTCTCCGGATTCCTGGTATTGAGGCTCCTAGAAGTGAGCCTGCATCTCCCTATGTTGGGGATGATTCTTTGATTGGAGATTCCTCGCCTTTTAGAGAGGGACCCTCTAATATTCCGGCTGGTGGTGCCAAAAAATTCCTGTTAGAGGCTGCTGTCACTGCTACCGCTTCGAGTAGTGGAACGAGATCGCCTTCGGGGCCGAGCCGAATGAGGATATCTTTATCCGGATCATCATCGGGAGAGATCCCTGCCGTGTCTGTAGGTGCATCCTGCGAGATTCCACCTAGTGAACCTTGAGTGGATCTCGACAAAGATTCGGAAGAGTACCTGCCGATGTCTGTTAGCACATCCCCTTCTCCAGGTATGACAGCTTGCCTAGCATCACTAAGAAATAATTTAGCTGTACTGGCCGCAGACGCGACATATACACCATTGGCCATGGGTAAATGCTGTCTTTTATGCCTCTTCTTTAGGAAAATTAACATTATGTTGATATTAACTTCCTTTTGTCTTCTTTTCAGGGGAAGACATCTTCGGGGAGGGCAGTGTAGATGCGTCCTTTGGCTCTGTCTCAGGTCCTGGCGGTGACAGGGAGGTGCCTGATTTTGAAGAGGAGACACTTTCGGGTGTCGGCTCGCCTGTCGAAGAGATTCTGATATCTTAAGAGGAGGACGAGCCTGTAATTGCGACAATGCCTCCTTTGAGTACGCCGGTCACTTCGTCGGGTGTTGGCGCTTCTTCTTTTGTCGCACCACCTGTTGAGGCGACGGCCGTGGCAACATCATCTGTGGTTGTTCTTGGAGGGGGACTCGCCAATATCGCGGCCACTCCTAGCATCCATTCGGATCTAGCTGCGCTGACCGAGCAGTACACTAGTATCTTTTACACCACCTTAAAAATATTCATATCAATGATGTTGGAGAAGAATTTGAGCTTTGCGTCGCTGAGGAGGTCCTCCCGGTCCGCGATAGTGCCGATCCGAGAATTCAATGACACTGGGGTAGCTGACACGCTGGAGGAGATAGTTAATGGTTTGGAGCAACCCATTAACGAATACTTGCAGCTAGCTCGAGGCAACATTGACGGTCTCGTTCAAGCTAGGTACGACTCCCTGACTGCGCAGCTTGCTGAACAGATGGAGTCTCTGAATAAGTCCATCGAGGCTCAGCAGCAGGAGATGGATCGTGAGCGTGTCCAATTGGAGTATGTCGTCCCCGAGTTGACCCAGTGTGAAGCCAAATATGAGAAAGTGGCAGCGAAGGCCCGCATATTGAAGGATGAGCTCGTTCGAGTAGAGGCGAAGGCTCTCTCTTTGTCGGCAGCCCGAGATGTGCTGAAGGAGCGACGGGCGACTGTTCAGCAGAATCTGACGCGTGTAGGTGCTTTCCACTCAGGTTTTGTGCGGGCTCGGTCTGAGCTAGCTACTTTGAACAACAATGCGGCAAGGTTGGAATGGGCTCGCACCGACGTCTTGAACTTCCGGGATGAGAGAATGGTTGCTCTGGCGCAGCAGATTCGCGATCTAACCGCTCCCCCCAAATAATGTACTTTTTTTTTGCTTTTTAATGTACTTTCGCTCTTTTTTGGGAATAATAAAGAGGCTTTCATCTAACTTTGTGGACCCATCATTTTGGAATATAAATGACAGGTTTGGGTGAAAGTGATATCAGAGGTAATATGGACGTGATATACTCTCGGTAAGTTTTAGCAGGATATATCTATTCAGAGGTTATATGGACATGATAGAATATGCTTTTAACTAAAATTTGCACACAAAACACTATCAGAGGTAGTATGGACGTGATAGGTCTTGAAGTTCCAAATTAGTTAAACATATCTATTCAGAGGTAATATGAACATGATAGAATACGATCCAACTAGTTTCGTTTTGGAAGTAGTTTTGTCAGAATGAGATTTTCGCCTTATTCCACTTGAGTAAAGGAGGTTAAGCATAGTACCTCTTCAGGAATTTGCCATTGATGGGAGCCATTAACAGGTCTCCATTAGGCTTGGCTAACCTGTAAGCGCCGTTTGAGAAAATCGTCTCGATCACATAAGGGCCTTCCCACTTGGGCTGGAATTTGCCCTTACTCCCGTGAGTAAGAATCATCGGCCTTCTTACGGCTAAAACTAGCTCGCCGACTTTGAACACTCTTTCCTTTACTTTTTGATTAAAAGCTCTGGAAATGCGTGCTTGGTAGAACGCGATACGCTGTTGAGCCTGAAGGCGTTTCTCGTCTAATCCTTCTAACTCTTGAAGCCTTAACAGGTCATTCTTTTCTTGAGTCAACTCATTAGCCACGGCTATCCTGAGTGACAGAATTTGGAACTCGATGGGGAGAACTGCTTCGCTCCCGTAAACTAATGAGAATGGGGTGCAACCTGTTGGTGCTCGTATCGTTGTGCGGTATGCCCAGAGACATTCTCTTAGCTTCTCATTCCAATCCCTCTTGTTCGAAGAGACAAACTTTTTTAAGAGCTTGATAATGGTTTTGTTGAAAGCTTCCACCAAACCATTAGCAGCTGGATTATATGCCGTAGAGGCCATATTTTATATCCAATTTTTATCGCAAAATCGATGAAACGCTTGGCTGATAAATTGAGGCCCATTGTCATGAATTATCCTCTGGGGTATCCCGAAGCAATAAATGATGTGAAGCTTGATGAAGTTGATCACATTAGATGCCTTCACCTCAGCAAAAAGGATCGCCTCTGCCCATTTGGAGAAATAATCCGTGATGGCCAGTATGAACCGGTGATCTCTGGAAGAAGACGGGTGAATAGGACCAATGATATCCATACCCCATGCTTCGAAAGGCCAGGACGCAACCGTAGGATGTAGATATTCAGGAGGTTGATGGATAAAGTCTGCATGGACCTGACAGGCTCTGCACTGTCTCGCGTACTTTATTGCATCTGTGATCATAGTAGGCCAGTAATAGCCCATTCTCCTGATGCGATCCTGTAGCTTAGGACCGGGTTGATGCGCTCCGTATACGCCGTCGTGAGCTTCACGGATAATCCGATGTGCTTTATCACCAGAGAGACATCGTAATAATAGTCCGTCATAAGTCCGGCGATATAGACATTGTGAAGATGCGTCAAAATAGAAGCGGAATGATCGTCTTTTGACGGATACTGCTTCTTTAGGGTCCTCCGGCAAGATTATGTATGCTACAAAATCTATAAAGGGACTTCTTCAGTCTCTTCTGGGAGGATCTGTGCTCACAGCGTAGCTGCGTTCTATGTGAAAGTTGTTTTTCACACAGAATAAATCTCTGTTAAGAAGGATCACCGAATTCTGCCTTCTTATAGGGGTAGCTAAATCTGCAGCTAGACTATATAGGGCATCAGCTTCCAGATTCTGGGATCGAGGTACATGCTCTAGGAAGAATCTTTTGAATGTCATGGCTATCTCGACCGTTGCTCGGTGATAGGGGATGAGGTCTGGATTCCGGACTTCATATATTCCTCTGACTTGATTGACGATCAGCAGAGAATCACCGAAAGCTTCCAGAGATTCAACGCCCAATTCTTTAGCGACTTGGAGCCCGATTAGTAGAGCGTTATACTCCGCCACATTGTTAGAACAGGGCTCGCTAAGAGAATATGCTCGGTAGATGACGAGCTTATCAGGAGTAACCAGGACGATCCCTACTCCCGAAACCACGTTTCCCCTGGGACCGGTCCTGGAGGCACCATCGAAGAACAGTTGCCATGCATCACTTTCCATTGAGGAATTACATTCTACAACTTCGTCGAGAATGTCCTCATATAGTTTGGAGGCCTCCGGGATCGGATGAACAGCTAGGAAGTCAGCCAACGCTTGGCCTTTGACGGACTTCTGAGGGGACGTACACCATGTCATATGGTGTTAATAACATCGCCCAAGTCGCGAGTCGGGAATTAAGAACACTTGGCTTGTTCATCAGTACCCGAAGAGGATTGATCCTGGAGATGATGTGAATGGTTTGGCCTGTGACATAGTACCGCGTTTTCTGGATAGCGAACATCAGAGCCAAGCATTCTTTCTCCACTGGGTTATACCGGTGTTCGGCTCCGACCATCATTCTGCTAAAGTAGTAGATAGCCTATTCGTGACCCATATCGTTCTTTTGTGCGAGAAGAGCTCCCAGAGAATGATCCATCGCTTGAACATACAGCACAAATGGTCTTCCTATGACGGGAGGCACCAGAACTGGCGGACTAGTGAGGTAGCGTTTGATATCACCGAACGCTTGCTGACAGGCTTCGTCCTATATGAAGGATACACCTTTCTTCATGAGACGAGAAAAGGGCTGACATCTCCCAGAGAGGTTGGATATGAATCTCCGGATATAAGCCAGACGACCTTGAAATCCTCTGAGTTCTCTCAGATTACGGGGCGGTTGCATTTCTAAGATGGCCTTGACTTTATCAGGGTCCACTTGAATGCCTTTGGCGGTAATAACAAATCCCAAAAATTTGCCACTAGATACACCAAGAAAGGACTTTGTAGGATTTATTTTGAGTTGATGTTGGCGCATCAATTCAAATACTGTCTTCAAGTCTTGGATGTGATTATCCTTGAGGTGGCTTTTGACAGCTACATCGTCCACGTAACACTCCACTGTCTTGCGTAAATGCTCATAGAATATATTACTCATAGCCCGTTGGTACGTAGCCCCGACATTCTTCAATCCGAAGGGCATGACCGTATAGCAATAGACCCCCAATGGTGTCCGGAAGGCAGTATGCTTCTCGTCTTCAGGATGCATCTTGATTTGATTTTATCCTGAAAATCCGTCCATGAAAGACATACGTTCAAAACCGCATATATTGTCAATCATGACGTCTGTGATGGAAAGAGGAAACTCATCCTGCAAATGTCCACCAATGCAGAGTCTGGAACTCCGGGAGGCATTTACAAAGTGGCTTGACGAAAACGTTCGACGAAGGTGCGAACGTCCTCTTTTTCCTTCTGCTTCACTTCGATGAGAGAGTACATCGACATGTCCATCCCTCCTTCGTAGAATCTTATGAAGAATAAGGCTTTGAAGTCGTCGAAGGAAGTAATGCAGTTATCCGCCAGGCTGCGGTACCACTGGTAAGCCACTCCCGAGAGACAGCCCTTGAACACCCGAGTGAGGAGGGCGTCATTCCCTTGTAGTAACACCGTCATCATACTGAAGTAGTTCATATACTAACTCGGTGATGTTTTTTCCTCGAACAGAGCCATGGTCTGTGGTTTGTATCTAGGAGGGAAAGGGGCCTCTTCCTAGATAGCTGGGTAAGGCTGGTTGATTCCTAATTTCTTGAGCTGATCTTTGTGCTTCAAGGCATCAAATTGGGCTTTCAGATCCCGTACTGCCTGCATCGGATTTTCAGCCGGTAGCGGGACCACGGAGTGGTGAGGAATCGGTTGTATTGTGACTCCAACGGGAGGTAATACATTCTCCCAGTGAGGAAGCGGAGGAACTGCTGACTCTTGATCTAGAGCAGGCTCTTGGATCGTGTTGGATGGTGGTAAGTCCACCCCCACACGTATCTGAGTTGGAGGGACCGATGCTTGAGCCATGGCAGCTGTGTGTTGAGTTAGCATCATCTGGTGCATGTTCTCCATCATGGATTGCATCTCTTTCAGAGACGTCTCCAGTATAGTGATGCATTGCTCAGCGCTCCCGGACGGGGAAGCTTCCTCGCGTTCATCTCCAATGGCATAAACTCCCATCTCCCTGGGTGTCATTGAAAGATTAGTATAGGTCTCTGTAGAAGTTGACTCTATACTTTCGACGTCTAATTCGGAAGACTGGCGACTCCCAGTATTGGAATCAGAAGAATACGAAGCCGGTTGTCGTGACCTCGAATGAGTATTTCGGAACACCCCATCTTCGGTGTTCCTAAGGAGCATGTTGAATCTCCTTCAGCTCGGAGTTCTAGAGGAGTGACGTCTTGAGCCCGACCTTCCTCTAGGTATGTGTGAAGCCATGTTCACAGATGCATGCGTGGGCTCTTCTTCCTGGAAAGACGGAGAGTAGCTCAATCGGTCAAAAACTGACCGTTTTGCTTCAGAACAGCAACAATTAATTACAATCCTATGACTATTACAACAGTGCTCGCTAGGAGGCGTAATAGACATGCTGAAAGATCCCCTCTCCTTGCGTTTCTGGATCAGATACCTGCGTAGGTCAGGAGGAGTTACAGAAGAAGAAGATGATGGCTTGTTCCTTCTGTTCACATTAGTGGGCATGCGGATGTTGGGAACCATAGTTTTCCCTGTGCCACCTATATACAACAGGTTGGCCATCTGGGTAGCGGATAATCCCCGAGGAGGGTGTCTTTTCGCAAATTGAGCCTTCTTTACGCTGAGGGGCTTCTCCTGGCGTAATTTGGAGCTCTGCTCTGGTTGGCGTAAAGCTGAGGATGTCCTCAGTCGGCCGTCTGCCTCTCGCATAATCCGGAGGGAGGGCAGATTGTTCCCTTACTGGCGTAAAGGCCGAGAAGTTAAGTAGTCCGCCGCTTGCTTTCTCTTACGTAGATTGCAAGGATCATCTGCTTTTCCGCAGAAGGCAGACGCATTTTTACGCGCGGAGCGCGTTTGGGATTCCTGATTTGGCGCTGAGGCATTATCAAAAATTTTGTCTATTCCGCCAGGGATGGGAGACTGGTTTCTACGCGCAGAGCGCGGTGTAAGCTTCTGGACTAGCGCTGAGGCATTGTCTGAAGTTTCGTCTATTCCGCCAGAGACGGGAGACTGAATTTTACGCACAGAGCACGGAGTATACTTCTGGATTAGCACTGAGGCATTGTCCAAAGTTTTGTCTATTCCGTCAGTGACGGAAGACTGAATTTTACGCGCAAGGCGCGGAGTATACTTCTGGATTGGCGCTGAGGCATTGCCAGAAGTTTTGTCTGCCCTGTCAGAGACAAGCGACTGAATTTTACGCACAAGGCACGGAGGGAGCAATGCTACAACCTCGTTGGTCGGAGAGATTGAAGAGATCGGAGAGTCGACAGGAATGGTAGAGGATGTCTTGGGCATCCAGACCTTATGCAGTTTCCTGTTATCTTGGACAGAGAGAGTGAGAGCTACCCCCTGTTCGAAGCATGTCTTCGTAGGCAGACTGGTCGAACTGGACGACCAATGTCTTCTTCACGGATCCCACGGATACCGTATCGTGTTGAGCAATTGCTTCCTCGTCAGAAGAGAAAGATGTCCCCAGCAGAGTCGCCATCTTGTTATCTGATAAAATAAACGAAAGATATGAAAACGAGACTTTATACGAAAACCCGCTCTTTATGTTTACAAACAAGCAATACAATTAATCCTATACAAGGATGTCGAGTATAATTTTTTAATCTGGGTAAATATTGCTATAGGAGTCTGATCTGCAGTCGATCACTTTGTCCCTTGGACCACACGATGATGAAGAAGTGCCGTAGAAGACAGAAAGCAGCTTCGAAGGTTGCTAAAGAGAGTGGATGCTTAATGCCAAAGTCGTCGATCACTACCCTTTGCCTGAGCTCTGGATTCTTCTCTCTTGAAATCTGCGACCAAATCTCCCTTTCAATCTTCCGTTTTTTGACCTTGGATCTGATACTGGATTTCTTGACCAATTTCTGACCTGGACCTCTGTTGATAGAGGTCTCTATTTATAGAGTTTTAGTGACAGTGATCACTCAGTCGGTGTAGAAACCGAGTAGTAGAAAGTACAACACCCTTTTACACGATGGTTACAATAACTATTGCCCGCGTATAGATGACCTTTTGAATGAGCGTGTGACGCGTGTCCAACTAAGGGACAACGCGTATAACTGCTGCGAAGATCACGGCGTAGAAGCCACGTAGGTAGTTATCCTTTGTGTAGAAGAGGTTGGCGTAGAAGCCAATAACTGTCACCATGGCGTAGAAGCCAAGTAGGCATGGAAGCCGAGTGGGCATAGAAGCCGAGATGATGTGGACGTTTTAGCCGGAATTACAGCTTTTGGAGATATAATCAAATCTCTTGCATTAAATGCAGAGAACTGCCCCCATCCTGCGCATTAAATGCAGAGGCGTGTCTTGAAGATTTGCCATCATTCTGCGCATTAAATGCAGATACGCGTCTCGAATCCTGTACGAAGAGTAACTGCTGGCGTGGCAGTTTGTTTGTCTTCTGCGGAACGTAAGAAGCTCACGTCTGCCTGTGTAAAACTGGGCAGCGTATCCCCTTGTATGCGTAAAAGCAGTTTACGCAAAGGGGATGTCACTAAACGACGGTTCGGTGACATTTAATCAAATCTCCTGCATTAAATGCAGGGATCCGCCATTATCCTGCACATTAAATACAGAGGCATGTTTTGAAGGTCATCCACCCTTTCTACGTATTAAATGCAGAGACGTGCCTCGAGTTCTGTCATCACTCTGCGCATTAAATACAGAGACGTGCCTCGAGCCCTGTACGAAGAGCAATTTTTGACATGGCAGTCTGTTTATCTTCTGCGGAGCGTAAACAGCTCACATCTGCCTGTGTAAAACTAGGTACGTATTCCTTTGTATGCGTAAAAGCGGTTTACGCCAAGGAAATGACAGTAAATTACAGCCTGGGTTGTAGTACCGCGCCATCATTATAGCCGTCGCCTTGGTAGTCGTGCAGTACTCTTTGTCAGGAGTCCAAGTGTCAGGTTCATTGCATGATCTGACAGGTTCATTTTGAAGAATACGAAGCGTTCCTCGTACACTTAAATGCTGCATTGAAAGCGGATGAGTTTTACGCCATAAAGGCGATGTAGCACCCTTTTTACGCTGAAGCAGCCTGGACATACTGCACTACGCGGATGGTCCTTGAGTTTATACTTTACGTTGTGCTCAGCGAAAAAGCTCTATCGCACGTTTGATGGCTCTGAGGTCCTCTGTTTACGCTGCCATGCATCAACATGCTGCGTATAGCTATCCAGCGTATTTTTCATGCTTCTACAAATATCAATGTGGTCCACCTTATCCTGCTTGCAAGGGGTTGGGTTGTCCTAGTCGAACTAATTTTGGTTCCTTGTTGCATATCAAGTCCCATCGCAGTCGATGATGCATCAATAGTCTTCTTTGTTAATTAGATATGAATTTGTTAGGATCTGATCAACTATTTCAATATGGGTTGTATGAATAGACCATGGTAACCTGAAAGTTTGGATACAAATATTAATTAGCTTTGTAATTTTTTTTTCTTAATTTATTGGCTCCTTTGTAGAGGAATAAGAGTCATAACTTGGGATATCATAATCATCATCAACATTGAAATATTTATCATGCCAATGGAGAGGGTTGTTATATAAGAGGGGGATTGTCCAAGCCAGAAGGCTATTCGATCTTACTTTTATGCTGGCTTGACCAGATGATGAAGTTATCTTCCAAGAAGGAGGCTTAAGGTTGGTTGTGATGATATCTTTGAGGACGAGGAAATTATCATCAAGAATTCAGCACTCTTACTAACTTGATATTAATTAATCTTTGCATCTAGAAACTTATTTCCTACAGTTAATTTTTCAAACTATTTTTTTAGAAGAAAAAAAAGATTTGTATTAAGATAAAACATCCATAGTGATATCAATGTCACTTGGGAGATAGTCCAAACAAGACCATGAAAAAAAAAGTTTTTCTTAGTATTGTGCTAATAGCTAGCTACAATAGAAATTTGAACACAAACCACATATTACATGTGAAACCATTTCCTCATGGAAGGGATATATCATCCAAATATTCAAGTAATACACAACTTATGGGTTCATTTAGTTCAACTATAGTTAGTGATATCAGTCTATATTGGTGTTCTCTTTCTCGATCATTTCGGGAGAAAAAAAAAATAGAACAAAAAAATAGAATAAAATATAGTGTCAACATAATGATTAGGTCGTGTCGAAGATTAATTGACAATGTTATATTGTATCACTACGATTTATTGTCGATAAATTGTAACAAATATCATTTGTCAAAGTTGTGAATCCATAAATGTACATCATTTAACTATATTAATATTATTTATTTCAAATTTATTTATTAATTATACTATGTCTGAAACATGTAAATAAATAATAGTACTTATTGTAATTAAGTGTCTTAAGGGAGTAGGAGAGGAAAGTTGATAGGCCACACATAGAGTTCAACAAAAAAAAAGAGGAAACATGGGACTAGATTATCAATTCAATAGTTAGAAGAAGAAAAAAATTGCTACTGAGAAAGTCCTATTTTTTAGATAGAATATAAAGAAGTGACAAGAAGTTATTTTCGTACTCATGGTTACACCGAATCAAACAAACCCCTATGGTAGAATCAACTTTGGAAATGATGGTGTGATTCACATCCCCCACCAACCCCAACGCCAAGCCCCGGCGCGTTGGGTCGCCACGTGGCATCGCGCCAACCGTCTGTCCCCATTAGGGACAACCGACGGCTGCGATCCCTACTCAACTAACCCGCGTCTCTCACCCACCCAAGTCAACTCAACTCACCTCACCAACGTTCCTCGAGTCCTCTCTTGACTATATAAGCACTATCGTGCCTTCCTAGCCAACTCAGGAAATATCACAAGTTCATATTTCCTTCAATCTACCAATAGCATACCAATATACATAAATATAGCAGATAGCATTATTTGCATGGAGTACGTGCATGAGAATGGCAATGGCAACGGCAACGGCGTATGCGCGGCCCATGGCGCCGGCCAGGACAAGCTCGGGTGGGGCCGGGCGGCCGAGGCCATGTCCGGGAGCCACCTGGAGGAGGTGAAGAGGATGGTGGAGGAGTACAGGAGGCCGCTGGTCATGCTCGGCGGCACGGGCCTGACGGTGCCTCAGGTGGCGGCAGTTGCGACCACCACTAATTGCGATGTCAAGGTGGAGCTGGCCGAGTCGGCCCGGGCCGGAGTGAAGGCGAGCAGCGACTGGGTCATGGAGAGCATGTCCAAGGGGACTGACAGCTACGGCGTCACCACGGGCTTCGGCGCAACGTCCCACCGGAGGACCAAGCAAGGGGGCGCTCTACAGAATGAGCTCATTAGGTTGGTTGACCCCACCCTACCCCCTCTCTCTCTACTTAATTCATAATACTAACCAACTCTTAATTAAATTGGACTTCTACTTCTTGTATATTATGTGGTTCTGTTAACTATACAAATTTTGTTAAGTGCTGTGGAATGAAAGAAAGAAAGAAAGAAAAAAGTCATTGATGAGGTTTGTAATACGGCCATCTCTAAGGGAATTTCTATCGTCTGTAGAAATTCTTTCAGAAAAAAAATTCTGTCGACCATTATTTTTTTTTTTTTTTTCTATCTAATGTGACGGTGATAAAGGATAAAAAATTTGATGAAAGTTTTTATTTCTTAAATTTTTTTTCTTTCATAACAATTAATATTAAATTTTACATTATTAAATTATTATTTTTAGTTTGTGTTACATATAATAGAAATTGGAAACTATTAAAAAAGAAAAAAAAAACTACAATTTTTAGGTAGAAACTCTACTCTAATGACAACAGAAACTCAATTTTAAAATTTTCCATTAGAGATGGTCTTTAGACCAACTCCACTCAATTTGGCAAAGTATCTGAACAACCTCAGTTTAGTTGTGTGTCGTGTCTCCATCGTCCACTTGTACGTCTTGGTTCCACATGATAGCCTTGATCACTAGCCAACAACAATTTTCTGACACAGCTAGCATGTCAATTAATGATTGCCCAAGCGCCCAAATTGATACCATTACCATGTTATGCCATCCACTTGTCCGGAAGTGCTGGTTGTTCAACTGATAAGAATATTCTCTTTGTAGATTCCTCAATGCCGGAATCTTCGGGTCCGGCAACAACGGCGCCGGTAACACGCTTCCAGCGCCTGCGAGTCGTGCCGCCATGCTGGTCCGCGTCAACACGCTCCTCCAGGGCTACTCCGGCATCCGGTTCGAGATCCTCGAGGCCATCACGGCCCTCCTCAACGGCAACATCACCCCCTGCCTCCCGCTCCGTGGCACCATCACCGCCTCCGGAGACCTCGTGCCGCTCTCCTACATTGCCGGGATCCTCACCGGGCGGCCCAACTCCAAGGCCATCGGCCCCGACGGCAGCGTAATCGACGCCACCGAGGCCTTGAAGCTCGCAGGGATATCCGCGGCCGGGGGGTTCTTCGAACTGCAGCCCAAGGAGGGCCTGGCCCTCGTGAACGGCACCGCGGTCGGGTCAGGACTGGCGTCGATGGTCCTCTTCGAGACCAACGTCCTCGCGGTCATGGCCGAGGTCCTGTCGGCGGTCTTCTGCGAGGTAATGCAAGGGAAGCCGGAGTACACCGACCACCTGACCCACAAGCTGAAGCACCACCCGGGCCAGATCGAGGCGGCCGCGATAATGGAGCACGTGCTGGACGGCAGCTCGTACATGAAGATGGCGAAGAAGCTCCACGAGCTGGACCCGCTCCAGAAGCCGAAGCAGGACCGGTACGCCCTCCGCACCTCCCCGCAGTGGCTCGGCCCCCAGGTGGAGGTGATCCGGTCCGCGACCAAGTCCATCGAGCGGGAGATCAACTCGGTCAACGACAACCCGCTGATCGACGTGTCCCGCAACAAGGCGCTGCACGGAGGCAACTTCCAGGGCACACCGATCGGCGTGTCGATGGACAACACCCGGCTGGCCGTCGCCGCCATCGGGAAGCTCATGTTCGCGCAGTTCTCCGAGCTCGTCAACGACTTCTACAACAACGGCCTCCCTTCGAACCTCTCCGGGGGGAGGAACCCGAGCCTCGACTACGGGTTCAAGGGGGCGGAGATCGCGATGGCCTCCTACTGCTCGGAGCTCCAGTTCCTGGCCAACCCGGTCACCAACCACGTCCAGAGCGCGGAGCAGCACAACCAGGACGTGAACTCGCTGGGCCTGATCTCCTCCCGGAAGACCGCGGAGGCGGTGGAGATACTCAAGCTCATGACCTCCACCTACTTGGTGGGGCTCTGCCAGGCCGTCGACTTGCGGCATTTGGAGGAGAACTTGAGGAGCGCCGTCAAGAACACGGTGGGGCAGGTGGCGAAGAAGGTCCTGACGATGGGCGCCAACGGCGAGCTTCATCCTTCGCGGTTCTGCGAGAAGGACCTGATCAAGGTGATCGACCGCGAGCACGTGTTCGCGTACGTGGACGACCCCTGCAGCGCGACGTACCCGCTGATGCAGAAGCTGAGGCAGGTGCTGGTCGAGCACGCGCTGGCCAACGGCCAGAAGGAGAAGGACGCGGGGAGTTCCGTATTCCAGAAGATAGCCGCGTTCGAGGAGGAGCTGAAGGTGGTGCTGCCCAGGGAGGTGGAGGCCGCACGGGCTGCGGTCGAGAAGGGGGACGCGCCTATAGCGAACAGGATCGCGGAGTGCAGGTCGTATCCGCTCTACAAGTTCGTCAGGGAGGAGCTGGGGGCCGGATATCTCACCGGGGAGAAGGTGACGTCGCCGGGAGAGGAGTTCGACAAGGTGTTCGACGCGATATGCAAAGGGAAGGCGGTCGATCCGCTCCTCGAGTGCTTGAGGGATTGGAATGGAGCTCCGCTCCCCATATGCTACAGCTAGACCACCTGAAACATCCACTATGCTTATCAGCGACTGCTACGTACGGCCTCCATCCCTCGCGACTTAGCGACGCACAGGGCCGATTCTTACCTTACTGCATAAAACCTTTTCTTGTTTGTTATCATGATCTCTTCTACTTGTGACTAAGTATTTGTTTCTTCTTTTCTTTTTTTTCTCTCTTTTGTTTTCAACGTGTCCATTCCTGATGCAACTGCAAAGTGTAGTAAACATAAACATACATGAACGAACCTCCTGAATTTCTTCCCTCCAATATTTTCATTCTTCTTCTTTTGATAGAAAAGATGCATGTATTTTGCAGTGTCGGACACTTGTACTATACGTGTATGTATGTGCATGCATGGTTCCTACAAAGCTGGCATGGAACCTGCTTCTAAATTTTTCATGCAATTTGGAATGTAGTTAGTATACATGAATGAATGCAAAACCATGAATTTGTTCATCTGATCTCTTTCATGAACTTCTTCAAGTACATATACTTCTGCAACTCTCGTACGATATTTTAGAAAGTTTTTGGCTAATCTTAAACCTGTTTTGTGAAGATCCGTCCGATTTCTTATTTAAGTATTGCCTTATTTGTTTGAAGTGCATACTTGTACAGCAAAGCCTTATCCCGAATTTCTGGCTATTAAAAACATTTTCTTCCATTACGAGTAGGGCCGGCCCAGGAAGTTGGGTTATTCTAGTCGAAATTAAATTTGGTTGTCTCTTTCCTTGACTCCAAACCGCGACGTCGAAGTCTCCGATTCCGACGGCGGTGTGGAACTCAGATTTCGAGTTCCTCTCCTTAGTTGCTCGAGGTCTTCCCAGTTGGGATTCAAAATATGAATCTAATGGATTGCTATTTCAACTCACAAAGAAGAGTTGGGGAGCGAAGGCTCTAAGGTGGTGACTTAGAGGCCTAAGGGTTTGTTCTAACCAGAAGAATTGTCCAAACCCGATAGCTTGTCAGGCTTATCCCATGACCGACCTTGATTACGAGCAATATTTCTACTAGTTTGTTTACGTCTATCCCAAGTTTTAGTAGCTCTGATCTTCCTAACTGATGCATCTATCACCCCGTGTCAACAGTCCTAGATTAGAATGGTCGAGGGCTTCAAGTCTCTAGGAATACGCTCATTTTTTTACAAAATTCCTAGAGGAGCTCATTGAGTTCTTACTTTTTAAAACCCGGCCATAAAAAACAGTTGGATTATACATACATAATTAAAAAAAATAAGTATTAAAATTCATATGTCATATCTATTTTATAATATTTTATTTTGAGTTCTTATTTGAGTTTCGGTAGTCAAATTGCATTTTTATCCGCCTTATCACTATTTTGTACATTTTACAGTGATCATGAATATGGTCCGTCCTGCCACCAGTTCCTCCACATAAACATACACTAAAATGGTTGGTTGAAAGTGCAGTCCATCGGACCGTACCTACATTCCTCTGCGAGCCGAACATCCGACCCGAGAGTGTCGTATTTATTCACCGGGGTAATGGCTCAACTACTCACTCTATCGATCGTGTGGACATGATCGCAAGTATAGACGATCGAAGAAATTTAATGTCTACGCACCATGTGATGTCGATGGGAGGTTGGTCAGCTAAAATGTGGTTGAGAATTCAGAACAATGTGATCATACTACCGGTACTCGTCCTTTTGATGGATTAGGGATTAATTAATCTCTCTCTAAAAGTACTGCATTCATTTCTGGACAGTTTTTTGGGTGGATATGCTGAGCACACCGCCGCCAAAGCGATGTGGAGTATATAGCGAACCGTCACCCAACTATTTATGTGAAGCATAAATTAAGACATTTCATAATATGTTCGGATTGAGAAAAAAAAAAAAAAAAAAACTCAACTTGGACTAAGTGAAAGAAAAATTTAGTGGGAGAAAAAAGTCAATATATATAATCTTATTTGGATTTGGACGATAGTTAGTGAGGTATGCTTAATAATTCTTATTTCGATTGGAGATTTTGAATAAGAAAGAGATTAATAAAAATATAATAGTTATCAAAATATTTTTATTATATATATATATGGTTTTGAGCACTGACGGAGCCGGAGAAGAGCGAACGGATCATGTGACCCCCTCAAAAAAAATTAAAAAACTAATATGTATATATATATATATATATATATATATATATATATATATATATATATATATATATATATATATGAGCTTTTAGCCTAGTGGTTTTGTCCTAATTGATTTTGATTTTGATTTTGTTTTTATATGTTAAAATTTAATTTGCTCTTAGATGAAATAAAATTAATTATATCATAATTGGTTTTGTTCTTAGATGACAAGATCTAATTTTGGTCTGGAAATGAAATATTTCTTATCGTATAATCTTTGTGCTAAGTCAATTTTTCTATAGGAAAGAAGAAAAGTTTTCGATTTCAATTTACTAAAATGACATGTTAATATTTCTTTATCATTTTAGGCTATATTTTTTATAATAAAAATTTCTTCAATTGCCAGATGCGCAAAATACAATTATTAGGAAACGTTTCATAGAAATTTCAGAAAATTTCACTCAGAGCATCAAAGTTTGAATAAATTATACGGAGAACACTAAAATTTTGCAAATAATAAAGAAAGTATCAGAACGCCTATCCGAAGTACATTTTATAGTAAAATAATATAAAATGTCCTTTCGATCAGCGTTTTAAAACTTTAAATTTAATCGTTGTTAACCCTCTTTCTTCTTTTCCGTCAGCACACAGAAAGAAATAATAATAATAATAAAATATAGAAAACGTCTTTTGGAAGGACGTTTCTCAAAGAAAAAAAACCCTTTGGAAGGACATCTTTCTATTTTTTTTTATTAATATCTCTCTCTCTCTCTCTCTCTCCTCTCTCTCTCTCTCTCATCTATATCTTTCCTTTGTCACTCTCTCTTTTTCTATACACTAGCTAAAACTAGCAAACGTTAAATTTGGTAGCCACCACTAGATAATGTTAAATTTGTAACGTTTAAATTTGAACAGTTAAATTATCCTCTATATATACCACTCATTGTTTCCTACATCTCATTCACACTCATTTTCTTCACCACATTCTTTCTTACTCTCTTTACCATATTTTTTTCATACTCTTATAAAACAACCGGTGAATTCAGAAGCAAAATTCAAGTTAGAAGACACTTTGATCCATTGTCTCCTACCATCTTATCCTAAGATATTTCCTGACATTCCCTCTGTAAGCCTCAATCTATTCGAAAGTTTATGACTCAAAATTTAGTAATAATTTACTACCATGGAGGTATACTAGATGAATAATCTTACCAAGGAGGTAATACTCATCTTATTACCCCTTATCAAAATATCACATTAGCTAGTTTACATAGTATTATTTGTGATCGTTTTTCCATAAGTTATGAATTTACAATAAGGTAGTTTTATTCAGATGCATTTATAATAGTAGATTGTGAAAATATATAGAATTTTATTGTTGAAACTAATTTAGTTTTATCTTTTATTAAAATTTACATCTTGTATTAAAATTTACATCATTCTATCACTACCAAATATCGACACAACTATCATTTCAAGTAGTCAATATTTTATGATAACAAAGATTTCAATGTTGGTCCTAGTTGTATAAATCATATTGAACTGAACTCTGATACTGAAAACAATAATATTGACGATAAAAACAGTGATGATTTGATTAAAATTTTATATTATTATTTAGATAATAATGATGCTAATGTAGCTGGTTGCATTCTCGGGTTATTTGTTGGCAGACCATTTGATTCTCCTCAGCAATTTCAAAATTTTATTAGTAACCAAGTAATTACATATAATTTTAATTGTCATCTAAACATAACAATCATCAAAGAATAGTGTATACTTGTGATTCTCCAAACTGTTTTAGAGAGTATACACTAAAGCCAATGGTGAGGGTAGTACATTTAAAATTTATAAATTTGAAGGTAGACATTCATGTTCAGGTGAATTTACAGGAGGACATCATCCACTAGCCACTACTACATGGATAAAAAATAAAATAACTGGTAAAATTAGAGATAACAACTCGTATAGTCTGGCGTACATTGTACATGATGTACTTAGAGAACATCGGATACATATTACGTATTCCAAAGCTTGGGAGCTAGAGAACTTGCATTATCTGATATTAACAACAGTTATGTTGATGCATATAGTAGTCTTGAGAAATATTGTTTTACAAATATGGAAACAAATCCCGGTAGCAAATATTTTTTTAAAAATAGTAGAAAATAATATCTTTCAAAGAATATTTATTTGTTTCAAGGCTTGTATGGATGGTTTCTTAAGTTGTTGTTTACTTGTTATTAGTATTGATGTAACTTTTCTTACATCTAGATTTTAAGGTAATTTATTTATTATTTGTACTCCCGATCCAAACTATCAACTATATCCTATTGCTTATTGTTTTGTTGAGAATAAAAATACTGAGTCATGGTCATAGTTTTTAAACTGTTTAAAAATGTCTTTCAAAAAAAATTTTGAACAGTGGAATAGTATTTCATTTATATCTGATAAGCAAAAAGAATTAATTTGTGGAATACGAACAATTTTTCCAAACACTTCCCATTTTTTTATTCAATATTTTAAATAAAATATGAAAAAATAATGTCCTCGTACACCCATATATCTATAATGGTTAGACAAACTTTTTCGGTCTTACAATGAGGTTGATGCGAATGGTTGGTTCAAAATAATAAAATTTGTTGACATAAAAGTTTTCAATTGGATTGTAGGGTCAAACGGTGAAAATCGTAATTTTTCTCATTAGAAACAGCTTATGCACCATGTCCATGATTAGATATTAACACGTCGAACATTGCTAAATATTTTAATAATTGGATTAAAAGTTTGCGTGACAAACCAATATCAACATTGCTTGATGGTATTAGAGCAAAAATAGTAACACTTCACGACAAGCATCGAACAAATGCTGAGAAGATGGAAACAGACTTTTGTCCAAGGATGGTGAACACTATGTCACGTATTAGGTGAGAGTCACACCATTTTCTGTTATTGCATTTTAATAATATTAAATTTAATATGGGATCATGAAACAAGTAAATGTTATGTGGTTGAACAAGACCGTAAATGTTGTACAATGGTCGATGGCAACATACTCTACTACCATGTGAACATACTTGCTTTATATGTCATTCTTCTAACTTACCAAATGAAAGTTATTATTCTCTTAAATTTTCTGTTACAACACTTAGAACTGTATATATGTCATCTATGGAACCAATTCCAATCCCCTATTGTGAGGCCCGTCTCACTATTTTAGTATTATTGTATTTTATCTGGTATATGTGTGTTATATCTGTATATGACTTCCCATGTAATTTATGGATTTTCTAGCTGCTTTCATGTAATTTCTAGAATTGTGAATATTGATAGTCACTATTTGATATATATATAAATCCCTTTCTCTCTCCTCCTCATTCTTATTCCTTACCTTCTCTTTCTTTATTTTCTTCTCCTTCTCTTCTCCTTGGCTGAACCTTAGCCCCAGCCAAGTGCAGCCTGAGGCCGGCCTCCTATTTCCAATTGGTGGTAGTAGTAGCTTAGTAGTGGATTTAGGCAAGTACATCTTGACAATAAGGAAGAATATCACGCTCCAATACCGGAATACGGAGATGGACATGGCCAGCTCTCCCGTACAAGATATATAATATCGTACGGTGGTCACAGCTGTAACTGGACAAGGGAGTGCATACTACAAGCAAGTCACTTAGCGTCGCACAACATATCTATTATCTCAATAAGTCAAGCAAGAACAGAAAACAAAGAACATATATGACAAGGAAGTAAGGCGACCCAAATGCCCTGCCACGATATTCTGGAAATCAGCTGTACAAAATAATAAAGCTGGCAGAGTATCAAAAGGACATGACCAAGATCAGCTACAGTCTGATTAATTACAATCATGTAAAGAAAACTAAATTTCTAGATCTTACGGCTAACAAGTGTCGGTGGCTAAATGCCAAAAATAAGTAAAGTGTGCAATAACGAGCAGGAAAGAAGGAACCCACTTGTTTCTTTCAACGGCCATCCGCTTGGTACGCGCCATTGTTCATGGAAAGTACGCTTGATTCTCGGACGCTGGCTCTAAATCTGGTCATGCAAAACCAGTGGGGTTAGACCCAAAATAGCAAGTACCACAAAGGAAGCACGAATAAAAAAAACCAGGTTTATATATATATATATATATATATATATATATATATATATATAT
Organism: Iris macrosiphon; assembly: GCA_036927795.1. NCBI lineage: Eukaryota > Viridiplantae > Streptophyta > Magnoliopsida > Asparagales > Iridaceae > Iris > Iris macrosiphon. Next base: position 129,062,829 of record JAYESA010000008.1, on the reverse strand, counting down.
ATATATATATATATATATATATATATATATATATTTGTCTCATAGTTTTGGTTCATAGCCTATCGTAACACAAAAATCTAACCCTACAATGAAACAAGGACAAGGGTTAGACCATCACACCATGATAGTCCATGTCCCTAGACTATTTGACAGCCGGTATAATACAAAAACAAGCTCAGTTACATAATTGACCAATCACTTGTACGGCTTACTAGATGAAGTTTAGGTTATCCCAGAGATATTATGCATATAGGAATCCTCATATCGAATCTGGTACTAGCAGGGTTAGCCGAGCCATAAATCGTCACATAGCACATAGTATTGTGCACCAGTCCTTTGTAAGGCCACTGTGCTATGATTGTATAGAACACATAGTATAATATAATAGTCGGATATTGTCATCCACTAATGAGGACTTAAACAATATCCATGGGGACTAGCCAGCACACCCCAATTCACATGACTGGAGGTAGCTAGTTAGGCACGATCTCAAGATTATTTTTCCTCCAATGCTCTACAAGTTAAGTTGCCTAGTTAACCCTACTATTAACTAAAATTATATGGCATGGTCACATAGTATTTCCCTTATATGACGTTCTATAATACTACCATGCTAGATACGAATCAACTTTGTCACTTGATAGTTCAATTTGGATTCACCCATCATAATGCAATAATCAACAAATCCTAGCCACACTTAGTCAGTAACTAACCCTTATGTCCATGCTAGAGATTAAGTCATGTCATATGTCACGTAGCGCATAGGTACATCATAGTATAAACATGTAATATAATCGCGTAGGAATACTTAACATATAGGAACACATAGCACGTAGTAAGTATACCAGCACTGATACCAGTAGTCGGGTCATGATGCATAGATGGGTCTAATACTCTTGTGGTCATCAAAGTCACACATACATCCCATAAAGTCCAAAGGAGCATATAGCAAAATTAGTCCAATAAAGCGTGTGCAAGGGACCGTATGTGCGTATAAGGATCAAGGCCGCATAGGAATCAGCTGCCACATAAAATCAGTTTTTGCGTATGTCTAGGCTGCATAGGATCAGTTTTCGCATAGGAAGTCGGGTCGCATAGCCGCATGGGTCGCATGGTCGCTGACCGCAGAGGTCGCATGAGCTCAAGGCCGCATGACCGCATGAGTTCAGGTTGTATGGCCGCATGAGTTCAGATCGCATGGCCATATAAGTTTAGACCGCATGACCGCATGGTTCTCTCGGCCGCATGGGACTTCGTCTTCTCCAGGCAACAAGTTCAGCCATGGCGAGAACTCCAAAACCAAAAATTATTTTCTTCATAAAAACTTCATTTTAACTCTGAATTGAGTGAACCAAAAGCCAAAAGGCTCAAAATAAAGTGCTCCATCCATCCCAAAAACTATTTTTCAAAAATACTATGTTTTAGTAGATCAAAAGCACCAAAAACTCAAGGAACCTATAAAAATCCTAAACATAGAATATAGATCTACTCAAATCCATCCATTAAAACCAAAAACCCCAAGTACTAAATTTGTTTAGAATCATCATGAACACATAATAGACTAATAAAATACAAGAAAAAAATAATCAAAAATTAAGAGATCTCTTCATGTGGTGCAAGGTGTATTTGCCTAAATAAAGGAAGAAGAGAAAACGAAGAGAATGAGGGAAGAGAGAAAAAGATGTTGGATTTTATACTTAGGGTTTGAGGTTTAGATCATGGGCTCAACTCATGAATGAACCGACCCAACAATTAAACCATAGGTCTAATTGAACCAAAGAATGGATCTAGTCTCTATGCATGCAATCTAATTAATCATGCAAGCAACAGATAGTATAATCAGGAAAATTAATATGCTCCAAATATGTATATTAGGAACAGAGAGTGACATCTCTACCCACCTTAGAAATATTTTATCCTCGGAATTCAAACCCAAGGCTAGCTAAAAAAATCAGAACAAGCATTGTGCTAACTACGAGCATCTCTACACATGTAATCAAATCCAAGCATATAATAAAGAAAACAGTATCATATAGCATGGGTAAACGAATTATGAGATTCGAGATACGAAGGTATAAGAACAAATATACCTTCCGTGTTGAACATGTGCGGATATCGAGACCAGATATCGTCATCGCGCTCCCACGTCGACTCTCCCAAAGGGTGATGACCCCAAGCAACCCGGACAAGATGAATGGTCTAATTCTTGAGCACCTTCTTCCTTCAGTACAAAATGAATATGAGTTGCTCCTCGTAAGACAAGTTGGTACCAAAGACTAGCTCAGAATGGTCGAGGATATGACTCAGATCTGGGATATATCTACGCAATTGAAACACATAAAATACATCGTGTACCTTATGTAGCGAAGGCAGAAAGGCAAGACGATAAGCAACATCTCCCACCCGCTCGAGAATATCGAACAAACCGGCATATCGCGGACTAAGCTTTCCACGAACTCCGAATCTAATGACTCTATGGGTTGGCAAAATCCGCAAGAACACGTGGTCGCCGACACAAAGCTCGAAAGGCCTACGATGTTGATATGCCCAATGCCGATGTCAATCTTGCGCAATCCGAAGTCGCTCTCTGATTTGCTTGACAACTTCTACTGTCTGTGTGATCATCTCTGGGCCTAATATCCTTCATTCACCTATATCATCCTATGCCAATGGTGATCTACACTTTTTTCCATATAATACTTCGAAGGGTGCCATCTGAATAGTTGCTTGATAACTGTTGTTGTGTGAGAACTCAATGAGATGGAGGTGATCTTTCCAAGACCCTCCAAAATCTAAAGTACAAGTCTGTAGCATATCTTTCAGGGTCTGGATGGTTCTCTCTGATTGCTCGTCTGTTTGTGGATGGTAAGAGGTACTGAATCTCAACTTAGTACCCAAACTCTGGTGCAAACTCTTCCAAAAATATGAATTAAACCGAGTGTCTCAATCAGATACAATACTCACTGGGATGACGTGTTGTCTTATTATCTATCGCATGCACATCTCTGCTAACTACTCTGTGGATTGTCCGACTCGAAAAGTTAGAAAGTGAGCTACTTTCATGAGATGATCCACTATTACCCTAATTGTATTACGACCAGTCAGGGATCTAGGTAAACCGGTCACAAAGTCCATCGTGATATGTTCCCACTTTCACTCTGGAATAAGAAGCGCATGTAATAATCCTGACGGTCTTTGTTGGTCGGCCTTCACTTGTTGGCATACCAAACACCGAAAAACAAATCGTGTTATCTCCCTGTTCATCATGTTCCACCAGAAATATTGCTTGATGTCTTGATATATCTTGGTACCTCCTGGATGAACTGAATATTAGAAACTGTGCACCTCGGTCATTACTTCTTGTCAGATATCTTCGCTTGATACACAGAGACGATTTCCAAACTTAAGAGTTTCATCTTCATGAATCGGCAACTCTTTCCTGAGACCAGATTCACATTCCGCCCGAAGCTTCTGAACTTTCGAATCATCTTCCTGAACAGCCTTAATCTTCTCTATAATGGTAGATTGTAACTGTAAACTAGCCAATACTCCTACGTATTGCGGAAGTACTATCTTGATTCCTATTTTTCGAAGATCTTCTAAGATGTGCCGCTGCGATGTCAACATAAATATACTATCTCTCCTGCTAAAAGCATCTACTATCATATTTATCTTGCCTGGATGGTACTGAAGTTTCACATCATAGTCCTTTATTAATTCTAGCCACCTCCTCTGCCTCATGTTCAAGTCCTTCTGAGTGAATACATACTTTAAGTTCTTATGATCCATAAATATTTTTATCCGATCACCATATAAGTAGTGCCTCCACAGCTTAAGTGCAATACTATCGCCGCCAACTCGAAATCGTGATACGGATTATTCTTCTCGTGATCTCGAAGCTGCCGTGATGAATAACCTATCACCCTTCCATGTTGCATCAATACACACCCAAATTATTCGCTTGATGCGTCACAATACACTGTAAACCTTCCAGAACCTACTGGAAGTGTCAGAATCGGAGCTGAAATCAATCTCCTTTAATTCTTCAAACAATATTTGGCACTCTAATGACCAGTCCAACTTAGCTTCCTTCGCGTTAATCGAGTCAACGGTGCTAAAATTCTTGTAAAGTCTGCTACGAACCTTTTGTAGTATCTTGCCAATCCCAAGAAACTACTGTAAAATCCCTAATTTTTAAAATATATTATAAGTATTTAATTAATCACTTAAACTAATTTTATTAATTCTTAGCAAATTAATAATTATAATTTATTGGATTTAATTACTAGAAAAATATTTAGCTAGATATTCATGGAGCAAACTATTATTTTACCTTATTTTGTTTTATGTAGGAGACCTTGTGGGAGGATAAAAGATTATTTGTATGTACTAATATAATTTTCTAGAATTTTATATATATATATATATATATATATATATATATATATATATATATATATATATATATATATATATATTGATTAATAAAAAGAAAAGAAAAGAAAGGAAAGAAAATCATTAAAACCTAAATAACCTAAACCCTAACCCTTAAGTAATTCCATTAACCTCTAAACCCGCCTAAGCTAAACCCGCTAACCCATTCCTAAGCCTAAGCTAAACCCGCAGCAGCAGTAGCAAGCCTAACCCCCCCCCCCCCCCCCCGCACGGAATAGCCCAGCTCTCATTCTATATATATATATATATATATATATATATATATATATATATATATATATATATATATATATATATATAACTTCTTAAAACCCTAACCCTAATCTATCTCCTCCTCTAATCCATCGCCGCCGACCACCTTACCAGCTCAGCCGCCAACCACAGGAGCCCCAGACCGCACCGTCGCGACCAGCATCCGCGATCGTGACCCCCGCACGAGCACCGTGACAGCAGATTGACAGCAACGTACCCCTGTTCACGCGCTATTTTTTGCTCCACGACCAAATTTGACCCCGTCTTCACCAGTATGTTCACGACCTATTCCTCTTCCAACTTTGTGTATTAGTTTCCTCCGAACAATGCGCAACCCTAGATAAAAATCGAGACCAAATTAAAGAAAACTATAACTTTTACGCTACAGAAAACTGTTGCGATGACCCATGTTAAAGGACTCATATCTCCCATCACAGAGATCCAAACTTAGATTTTCTTTTTTCTATGTGAAGACCATATAATCGAGATAATTTCCTGTTAATTAGATTAATTTATTTCGTGTTATATGCAGAATTAAATTGGGTTAAAAATTATGAAAAACTGTGTTCGAAACCTTCAAAATTTACGATGCAGAGCGCGATCTGCCAAACGGGACCCCCTCCCATCGCATATCAATTGCACCAAAAGGCGCATATGGTATGTCCTAACGTGGGCTTTTACGAAAACTAATTTGGACGCGTGTGCGCGTCGAAATCAACCCGTATCCGTGAAAGGACCTCGTATCATGACTTTTGCAAAATACCGCACCATTTAGTATACGCTCGTCGGAATGCGACAAAACTTATGCCATTGGATTCGTGGTATCACGTTGGTCCTGTGACCCAAGTTTTACGCGATTCTGAGATAGTTGACCAAGCCTCCTATTTGTGGGCCCACGGTTGACTTTTTGGGCAAATTTGTGTTCGGTTCATCGAAATTCAAAATTGGACATACCGTTGAGTTCGTATTGATGTTTAAAATTTATTTGACCTATAATTTATCCTATTTAGAGACCTTTACCCCTTGCACACTTTTTGGTACAAAGTGGGCCACATATGGACCCCGCTTTGCCCAAAAATTACTGTTTTGCCCATATATCCAAATTGAATGAAAGGGTAGTATTTCTAGCTATCTTGATAATTCCGAAAATGTTGGTGATGTTTATTTCAGCATCCGAAGACGTTTATTCAGAGGCCTTAGTTTCTGATCCTGTGTACCTGACATCTGGACGCTTACACTTTACAGATTGCTTGCCAGGTAAGCATACCTTGCCATTGTACTATAATTTATATTCTATATGATGCATATATTTATTTTTGTCTATTTAGTTTATATATTTTTAACTGTTATAAACTGCACGTCCAAGAATAACTTGGGTGCAACGACTGTGACGTCGTATTCTATTTTTATTATGTATATGCGTATGGAGCTACTTTATGAGACCACCCCATTATCATGAGACATTCCTATATTTCATTGGCCATAACACTGTTCTTACACGAGTGTGAGTCACATGTAGGACACGGACTTGCGTATTCGGCTGGCCACCGGTACGTATAGGACGTGCGACGGATAGGGATAACTGCTGATAGAAATTGCATGCTAGAAGACCTGAAAGCTATTTAGAGGTATTATTGTATCATGGATATGACATACTTAGAGCATGGGGTGAAGAGAACAACAAGTAAGGTATTTGGGCTCATTTGCACTTTTTTTGTGTAATCCGGACGCTCAACCGGAGATGCACGGTCATGATGACTACCATATATTATATATTATCAGGCGGCCTCTGGCGTTCAAAAGACGACATACTTTTTAGGCCCCTGAATCTCCAAGAGAATCATCCCAATCCTATTTAGCCAGATAGCCCACGTGTTGGAAAGTTGTTCTCAAACTGCATTCACATAGATGGTTAGGCGACCCATTGGATGTTTATTTTTCAGTACTTTATTGGCATGTTTATATGTATCTTGTTATGTTCCTCTGAGGACCTGGTACCTTTCCAGATATAGACGGGCAGGAGTATCCACAGAAGTACGGACCCGGACCTGACGCTTCATACCAGACTGAGGAGGTCTTATCTTCAGACTACCTTTAATTTATCGCAGTTGATGGATTTTTTTGTTGCTATTTCTTTGTTGGACTTTTATCTTATATTAGAGTTGATCTCTTCTCTCTTTTAGTAGTTTTAGTATAGTAGATTTATAGTGGATTTATTTCCATCCGACTATCATACTTTGAGACTTCATCTTTGATATTCAGTTATTTATTTCTTATTTATTTATTTGTGTTGTGGATGAGATGTAGATTGCGTGTGACTTGTTGACAGTATATTATCACTGGTGGATTTGATATTCATGTATAGCGTACGTGTGTGTATGGTTTCCATATATTGGAGTTTGTATACATATGGCTGGCATGTTACGTATTCCTAGTTCTACGTATTTTGGGACTGGGCGTAAAATATTTTTAGTGGTGGCCCATGCAGGTCAAGAATATATTATCTCGGTTACATTACTGTACCGAACAAGCCTGCATATAGGAATAGAGTATAGGATCTCATCCACGCTTGACTAAAACTCATATTCCTTTTTAACTATCCTATTTAAATGCTTGCATCCTGTTTGGTTTCTGTACTCCTTCTAATTATTTCGTCCACCACTTGCAGAGAGATGGATATGCGTAGTGGATGTACTACCGTCGGAGGCGACACACCTTTAGGAGTCAATGGCCAGACTCAAGGAGAGGCCTCAAAGATTCCTAGACTTTCGGGACCGGATGGACAGACTCACAATCCAGTCCCACCTGACCTTTCTGCATCACCTAATGGGAACCTTCCAGCTTCATCAATGCCACAGGATGGCCAGACACAGTTGTTCCAATTCTTCTAAATGATGATGCAGGAACAGAGATAGCAAGCAGTCGTACTAGCTGCAGAGCAGAGGCAGCAAGCGACAGAGCAGAGGCAAGAATTTCTGGCAACACTTGAGAGAATGGTTGCACAAGCTTTTGTACCATCTCAGACACTAGTACCGGTACCGCGAGCTAGAGTGGGTTCAGTCAAAGATTTTATACAGATGAGTCCCAAGCCGTATAAAGGCACTGAGAGCCTAGAGGAGACTACAAACTGGATTACCCACACTCAGAAGTTATTAGAAGCATCGCAGCTACCTACAAATCTATGAATGACAGGCGAAAGGATGCTGCTAGATGGTAACGCTCATCACTGGTAGGAATCAATGGAGCGTCAGTTGGGTACGTATCAGACTTGGGAGCAATTCTTGGAGTACTTTGAGAGGAAGTACTTTCTGGACACTGTAAGGGACTCATTGTACGACCAGTTTCTTCATCTGGAGTAGAGGAACAAGATAGTTGATGAGTATGATGCAAAGTTTAGCTGTCTTAATAAATATGACATTGTTCTGATACCGAATGAGTTAGGAAAGGCTAAGAGGTTTCACCACAGACTGACTCAGGAGCTCCAACACTACACCAGCTCACAGTCTCGGATCTCTTATGCCAAATTATTGACAGAAGCTAGATTACAAGAGACCATCAGCAAGGGAAAGGGAGGTCAACTGAAGACACAACAAGGACCAGCAAGGACACAGCAAGGAGGGCCTATCTGACGTCCTTTGGCACAGCAATAGCAGCATCAGCACAGAGCGGGACCGTACCAGATTTTGGAGAAGCCCCATTGTAATTATTGTACGAAACGCGGGCATATTTTGAGAGACTGTCTAACTCGTTTGGGACAATGTATGAGGTATAGTTCCGAACAGCATATGACGAGAGACTATCCAATGCAGCAGACAATGACACTTCCTGTCATACCCCAGTCCCAAAATACGTAGGACTAGGACACGTAAGCATGCCAGCCGCCCGTATATATGGCAACTCCAATATATGGAAACCATAATACAAGCGTACGCTGTAATGAACAGTAATTCATAAGTGGTAAGACTAATCACAAGTCACAGGGTAATATCTAAATCTCATCCACAGAAATCAAATATGAATAACCAATAATCATGTAACTAGATCTCAATAATAAGTATCTAAAGAATGACAGTCAGATGGAAACAAATCTACTGCCAAAATCGAATATAAAAAGGAACCAGATACACACCATATAAGAACAACATCTGACAATCATGAGGCCCGAAGAGAAGCCCTCCTCGGAATATAAGTAGCCCGTCCGGATCTGCGCTCCTGTGAATACTCAGGAACATCTACACCTGGAAAGGGACCAGGTCCTCAGAGGGACATAACAAGATACATAAAAGCATGCCATAATGTAAATATTGAATAAATAAGGGGGTGTGCTAACCACCTAAGTGAATGCAATTTAAAGACCTGGTAGTAAGCATGGGAATGTGTAGGCTAGACATATGCTGACATAATTTACCAATCGTCATGACTGGCTAGTATATGTGTCATATGCCCCCAGACGCATGGGCACTCTGCAATCGTCCATCTCCAAGGAGCATGGAACGAAGGATAAAAACTCAAGGAGGGGGTGTCCCATACGCCTACTAGATGTCTTTCCTGCCCAATATAGATGTACAAGTCGTAAAAACGACGTGGACACCTCCTACTATGATGCAAGTCTCAATAAAATAAATAACTAAGCTACATACCGTTACACGTGTTGCTCACACTGATGGCCAGTAGTGCATGAGGCACGCGTCCCTACATGAACTCACTCTGTGACGTGTAATGATACGTGTCAAGGCCTGAAAAGTTATATCAATAACTTCACAACTTTTAGGTGGGTCTACTAGACACTAGGTCAGACACAAGTCCTAACGTCAATGCCTTCGTTGACTGCACCCGAGTTTTCTCGGACGCGCACATTTATATTTAAAATAGATAAACATGTAACTAACAATAACTGAATTTAAACAGTACAACAAGGCAAGGTATAGTTGCCTGGCAAGAGAGCTGCAAATATAACGTCCAGATGTCAAATGCCAAAAGCTAGAAACTATGGCCTCAGAATAAATATCTCTGGATGCTAAAATAAACATCACTAACAGTCTCAGAAAATATCAAATAGCTAGAAACGCCTATCCTTAAGTCCAATTTGGACACAGGGGCAAAAATGACAGTTTTCGGTCAAAGCGGGGTCCATATGTGGGCCGCTTTGCACCAAAAAATATATCAGGGTCAAAGGTCTCCAAATTCACCAAACTTAGTGTCAACAAGTCCAGAACTTCGATATGAACCCAACGAAATGTCCAGAACTGAATTTCGAGGTGCCGATCACAAAATCGCCCGTCAAGTGGAGCATGTGGGGCCCACGATACGGGATTTTGTCAACGTTCTCAGAATCGAACCAAACTTGGATCACAGGACCAGCGTATTGCTAAGAGTCCGATGGCACAAGTTTTGTTTCGATCCGACGTGTGTACACAAAGTTATAGCGTGTTCCGGAACAGGCGGATACGGGACGTTGTCGGCAGATACGCGTTGATTTCGGTGTGCACGTACATCAGAATCAACTTCTGCGAAATCTCACACGTCCGTATCAATGGCGCGCACATTTTGGTAAAGACCTCGTGCGACCAAGTCGTCCCGTTTGGCGGGGCATACTCAGTTCCGGGGTAAAATAGGGTGTTGTTTTTCCTGTTTTTGGATCACGGTTCGCGATCGCCACAGGACGCGATGCTCCGAGCGGGTTACACGGGCATCGAGAGAGTTACATAGCCTACGTGTCACAACTGACAGAATTAAAAATGGAACTACGAGGAGATAGAACGGGTTACCTGAACAGGGCTCCGTAGAATAAATTTTCCTGTGTCCGCGAGGAGATGCGACATGACATGATGTCTGGTTGCCGTGTCCGGGCTGTGTCCAGCTGCTGTGTTTGGTCCGAGTCCAGTGGAGACTCGCCGGGGCTTCGCCGGAGGCGCTCAGGCGGAGCTCGTCGGTCAGCGGGGCGTCCGGACAGGACACGGCAAGGCGGCTGGGAGAGGGAAGACTGCTGTGTCAAGCCGGGGTGGCTGTGCATAGGGTCGGGTGGCGCGGAGCTGGCCGGTTGGGGGTAGTTGAAGGCGGTGGTGGTGGCGTTCCGGCGGGGCCAGAGCTGCACAGGGGGTCGGGGGGTCTGGAGCCGCTGCGGGGTGGGGAATCGCCCAGTCGGCCAGTCGGGGCAGGTGGCTCGGAGCCGGGGCGGAGGAGAAGTCAGGGAGGAGGTCGGGTGGAGTGGAGGAGGAGGAGGAGTGGGTCGAGGTGGCGGTGGCGGACTGTCGTCGTCGTGGAGGCCGGCTAAGGCGGAGCTCATGGTAAAGAGGAGGAGGAGGTCTCTCTGGCCACGGGGGGTGGTTCACGGTGAGGAGGAGAAGGTCGGGATCGTTGCCGGCGGTGGAGACGTGGAGGGGGAAGGAAGGGCGGAGGAGAAGGGGCTCGTGGGAAGAGAGGAGCTAGGGCGGAGCTCTCCGGCGGGGGTCGGGTGGCTGCTTTGCCGGCGAGGTCGGGGTCGGAAAAGGGGGAAAGTGGAGGAGGGAGAGAGAGGAGATGCTGGTGATGATGATGGTGGTGGCAGCCGGAGTCGAGGGTGGAGAGAGGAGATCCGGTCGATGGCGGCGGCTCTCCGGCGAAGGGTCGGCGGGAAGAAGGAGAAGAAGATGGGGATGGCGGTGGAGGAGGAAACAGAGAGGAGGTAGGGGTGTCGAGGTCGGAGGGGGGGGGGGTCTCGCCGCGGGGGAGGGGAGGCGAGGATGCTCCGGCGATGGGGGCTCGCCGCTCCGGCGGGGGGGGGGGGGGGGTCGGCTGCGACTGGGTTAGGGATTGGGTTTGGGTTTTAATTTTATTTTGAATTTCTTTTATAGAAATTAAATTAGGGGTAAATAGGTAAATTCACTTTAAAATATCTTTGCAGATATTTTATGGTGGGACCCACTTCAAAATGGATGGTGCAGGTTCACCGGCCAATGAGGGGGTGACACCTCACACGCAAATTTTGCAGAAAAGTCCCTGTAATTCCATAAATTGCGTAAAGGTCATATTTTGAAAATTTACGCAATTACGAAATTGTCTGGGAAAAACACTCGATTCCTGAAAATGCTAAAATTCACAGAATTGAAGGGGAAAGCTGTGTGAGGGTCCTGAGGGGGGTGGGGGTGAGCCGGGGCAGGAACTGGGCCTGGTTTTCTTGGGTGATACGGGCCATCGTATTTATTAATTAATAAATACTGCGTACGGTGTTCACTAATTATTTAGAGGCAGGTAGGGTCATAATTTTAGTACGGTGTCAATACACTAAATGTAGTATACTCAGTGTAGAAAATTAACGTATTTTTGTCTGGGAAAAACAGGTGCATGTTGGGCCTCAAATCTCTATTGGAGCAGGGATGGGTACAGGTCTGGGAATTTAAATACGTATGTTTGTAACGATAATTGTGCGTCTCAAACGAGGCTCAAAGTAAACTATCTGAGAGTTGCACAAAGTGCAAGAAAATAGACTAGCATGTCTAGGAGAGGTATATGAACTTCGTTCGGGGATAACAGTCAAGGTAAAGCTCCAAATAATTCGGTGATGGACAGGTGCACAAGTCGATAGGATATGTAAGCAAAATTAATTAAAATATTGCCATAAATCCTAAATTGCTAAAATTAATCCTAAAATGCTGGAATCTGGTCGAGGGGGTTTACAATCTACCCAACTTATAAAAATTTCGTCCTCAAAATTAAAACTAAGCCATGGTAGAAGTCAAAGACGGCATAAGATATAATTTAACAAAGTAATTTATATCTTGGTTTACGAATAGGTTCGAAAAATATTTTACGCATGTCGTCCACACGTTCCCAAGTAGATTCTTCTGGCGCGCCATGCTTTCATGCCACGCGGACCAAGGGAATAGACTGATTCCTTAATATCTTTCTCGATGATCAAGGATTCCCACGGGTTGCTCTTGATATGACAAGCTCGGCCTAATGGTGATCTCCGAATGGTTGAGAACATGACTGCTGTCTGTCACATATCACCTGAGTTACGATATGTGGAATACATCAAGTACTCCCTCAAGTGAAGGTGGTTGCGCAAGTTGATATGCCACTACTCCTACTCTTTCTAGCACGTCAATGGTCCAACATACCTTGGACTCAATCTTGTTGCGTCCTCCGAATCTAATGATGCCTCTAGTAGGTGATATCATCAAGATGACATGATCGTCCTCTTTGAATTCCAAGGGATGATAATGAAGGTCTGCCTACTGCTTCGGTCTGTCTTGCACTGCTCGCAAGTGTCCTCATATTTATTTAACTGTCTCTACGGTGTTGACCACCAACTCTGGTCACACGAATCCTTGTCTGGTACAATGCTGACTGGTATGCCATGCAATCTTACGATTTGTCTCATGTATAAGTTAACTAAAGCTTCTGCAGGCTGGCCAACTCTAAAGGTAAGAAATGTGCTAACTTGGTGAGTCGGTCCATAGGAATTCTTAATCCTTACAAGTCAACCTAGTCATAGGTTCTGCTATCCATTCAGGAGTCAGTCAATTTCTCATCCAGGTGAAATCCATTTAGACTCCTGACAGCAAAATGCTATATCCTTTATCGTAATACTTGAGTTCTGAACTTGACCCAAGTTATGAGGCAAAAATAAAAATTTCATGCTGTCATAGTGATGCACGTATCAGATACGTAATAAAACGTAGGTAGGTAGCGAAGGTCATTCTAAAAATAGCACAGTTTTAAACTGCAATCAATCTAATAATAGAGTTTGGTAATTACCCAAGAAACAAACAAAAATGGTCACAAAATCAATACATTTATCGTATTCATACTAAGCACGAGGTTTCGTCTTTCCGAAATAAGGGAAGACGGAAAACAGTAATCAAGAGTTCAAGGAGGAGGTAATAGATTAGAAGTGTGGGGATCAAGGCGTTTAAAGGATTCAAATGAGAATTGTCAAGGCAGTTGTGGATTGAAATGCTATTCTGGTAATCCCTATTCACATATTCGTATCAACACAGTTAGGTAGCTGATACGATATGCTCAGACATGTCTAGAGGGTAAGTACATTCGTCTACTAATCATTATATATCTCAATCCACGTAAAGTAGTTATGCGAAGGGCGAACCAAGTGCACTATGGTTGATCAGACCGTAATACACTGATTCTGAAATGTATTAGTGTAGTACTCCAATAATACATATATCATGAACAAGCTTGATAAAGAATAAGCTTACAAAACTAGGCTATAGTAGCAGTATAAGTCAAGGTAGTACAGTAAATATAAGTACACTAGATTATGATGTGAGAAGTACAAAATAATTCAAATTCACAAAAAGACAAAGACTCTACAATCTCTACAGTTATTATTCTAACTCCTACTCTAAGACGCTAGTTTGACCAAAAAGAGGTATGGCCTTCTAAGTTCTACAATCTTAATATATACTATAGGTTGTCTACCTAAAACAGAGATTTCAAAAAGTCTGCGTAAAGTAGGGGTTCGAGGTTGTCTGCGTAAAGCAGAGATAAAATAATTTGGCGTAACGCATGGCTTCAGAGCTATCCGCATAAAACAGAGAAGCGTAAGGTAGAGATCAGAGCTGTCCGCGTAAAAAGTCTGTGCGTAGAAAGCTGCGCATAAATATCTGCGCGTAAATATCTCTTGCGTAAAGTCTAGCTTACGTTGTAGCGTAAAGTTGTACGAGAAACTCATGAGTTTGTCAGTCGAATTAGTGAATCCTGACATCTGACAAAAGTACCTGTACAACGATCGAGATGACAGCTGTGATAATAAATTTGCACGGAGTCCCAGGTTGTCGTTTAGTGACTTTATTGGATACAAGTCATTTACGCTCGAGGTGAGACAAAACCATATGTCCTGTCAAAAGCTGTTTCTTTTTGCACAGGGCTCGAGGCGTATCTCTGCCTTTACTGCACAAGATTTGGTCATGACTGGAGAAAGCTAAGGCTGTAACAAATATGCTCACATCCTATCATTATATTCTACGTCTAATCAGGTTACTCTACGCTGGTTATCTACTATTCATCAGGTTTGCGCAGGACAGTTACCTACGTGGCTTGCATAACGCAGGATAAGGAAGACTAAGGGAATATGGGTAGCAGTTGTCATAACTGTGGCGTAAAGGAGACAATCTCCTGCATAAATTTGGTTTTTACGCCAACAAGAAAGTCATTTGGCTTTTACGCCAACTAGGCAGTCGTTTGGTTCTTATGCCAACAACAGTCAAATGGGTTTTACGCCAACAAGGGTAAAGGATATCTGGCGTAAAACTCTGGTTTATCCAACATAGGTTGAAGTTTCAGTCTTAGTATTCAACCTTGGATTTCTATGAGTTCCTCAAGACTAGGGTCAACACTATGGTCAATTCTCTAACTAATCCTGGTAGTGTTTATACTGCTCTCAAGTCATACATAAATACGTCAAGGGATGATGGTAAGTTAATCTATAGGTAGTGATGCTAGGGTTCATTAGGTAATATGGAAGACTAGGGTTCATTTAGTAGTCTGAACTTAATAATGTGTCAAAGCCCTAGTTGTGTTCTTAATAGGAATACTACCCTAATTATCATTCTATCTACAGGGATTCCTATATTCTAGCAGGGGCTATACTTAAGGAATTATCAGGGAAGCACATAAATCAAGCAGGATACAATTTTGTAAGTAGGACAGACTGGAAGGAAGATAAGTCATAGTCAATTATGGATGAGATCTTATCCTCTAATCCTAGGTGCAGGCTTGCTCGGTACAGTAACGTAACCGAGACAATATGCTCTAACCTGCATGGGCCACCACTAAAAATATGTCACGCCCCAGTCCCAAAATACGTAGGACTAGGACACGTAAGCATGCCAGCCGCCCGTATATATGGCAACTCCAATATATGGAAACCATAATACAAGCGTACGCTGTAATGAACAGTAATTCATAAGTGGTAAGACTAATCACAAGTCACAGGATAATATCTAAATCTCATCCACAGAAATCAAATATGAATAACCAATAACCATGTAACTAGATCTCAATAATAAGTATCTAAAGAATGACAGTCAGATGAAAATAAATCTACTGTCGAAATCGAATATAAAAAGGAACCAGATACACACCATATAAGAACAACATCTGACAATCACGAGGCCCGAAGAGAAGACCTCCTCGGAATATAAGTAGCCTGTCCGGATCTGCGCTCCTGTGAATACTCAGGAACATCTACACCTAAAAAGGGACCAGGTCCTCAGAGGGACATAACAAGATACATAAAAGTATGCCATAATGTAAATACTGAATAAATAAGGGGGTGTGCTAACCACCTAAGTGAATGCAATTTAAAGACCTGGTAGTAAGCATGGGAATGTGTAGGCTAGACATATGCTGACGTAATTCACCAATCGTCATGACTGGCTAGTATATGTGTCATATGCCCCCAGACGCATGGGCACTCTGCAATCGTCCATCTCCGAGGAGCATGGAACGAAGGATAAAAACTTAAGGAGGGGAGTGTCCCATACACCTACTAGATGTCTTTCCCGCCCAATATAGATGTACAAGTCGTAAAAACGATGTGGACACCTCCTACTATGATGCAAGTCTCAATAAAATAAATAACTAAGCTACATACCGTTACACGTGTTGTTCACACTGATGGCCAGTCACGCATGAGGCACGCGTCCCTACATGAACTCACTCTGTGACGTATAATGATACGTGTCAAGGCCTGGGAAGTTATATCAATAACTTCACAACTTTTAGGTGGGTCTACTAGACACAAGGTCAGACACAAGTCCTAACGTCAACGCCTTCGTTGACTGCACCCGAGTTTTCTCGGACGCGCATATTTATATTTAAAATAGATAAACATGTAACTAACAATAACTGAATTTAAACAGTACAATAAGGCAAGACATACTTGCCTGGCAAGAGAGCTGCAAATATAACGTCCAGATGTCAAATGCCAAAAGTCAGAAACTATGGCCTCCGAATAAATGTCTCCAGATGCTGAAATAAATATCACTAACAGTCTCAGAAAATATCAAATAGCTAGAAATGCCTGTCCTTAAGTCCAATTTGGACACAGGGGCAAAAATAACAGTTTTCGGTCAAAGCGGAGTCCACATGTGGACCGCTTTGCACCGAAAAACATGTCAGGGTCAAAGGTCTCCAAATTCGCCAAACTTAGTGTCAACAAGTCCAGAACGTAGATACGAACCCAACGGAATGTCCAAAACTGAATTCTGAGGTGCCGATCACAAAATTGCCCGTCAAGTGGAGCATGTGGGGCCCACGATACGGGATTTTGTCAACGTTCTCAGAATCGAACCAAACTTGGATCACAGGACCAGCGTATTGCTACGAATCCGATGGCACAAGTTTTGTTTCGATCCGACATGTGTACACAAAGTTACAGCGTGTTCCAGAACAGACGGATACGGGACGTTGTAGGCGGATACGCGTTGATTCCGGTGTGCACGCACATCAGAATCAACTTCTGCGAAATCTCATACGTTCGTATCAACGGCGCGCACGTTTTGGTAAAGACCGCGTGCGACCAAGTCGTCCCGTTTGGCGGGGCGTACTCAGTTCCGGGGTGAAATGGGGCATTGTTTTTCCTGTTTTTGGATTGCGGTTCGCGATCGCCACAGGACGCGATGCTTCGAGCGGGTTGCACGGGCATCGAGAGGGTTACATAGCCTATATGTCACAACTGACAGAATTAAAAACGGAACTACGAGAAGATAGAACGGGTTACCTGAACAGGGCTCCATAGAATGAATTTTCCTGTGTCCGCGAGGAGATGCGACACGACACGATGTCTGGTTGCCGTGTCTGGGCCGTGTCCAGCTGCTGTGTTCGGTCCGAGTCCAGTGGAGACTCGCCGGGGCTTCGCCGGAGGCGCTCAGGCGGAGCTCGTCGGCCAGCGGGGCGTCCGGGCAGGGCACGGCAAGACGGCTGGGAGAGGGAAGACTGCTGTGTCAAGCCGGGGTGGCTGTGCATAGGGTCGGATGGCGCGGAGCTGGCCGGTTGGGGGTAGTTGAAGGCGGTGGTGGTGGCGTTCCGGCGGGACCAGAGCTGCACAGGGGGTCGGGGGGGTCTAGAGCCGCTGCGGGGTGGGGAATCGCCCAGTCGGCCAGTCGGGGGAGGTGGCTCGGAGCCGGGGCGGAGGAGAAGTCAGGGAGGAGGTCGGGTGGAGTGGAGGAGGAGGAGGAGTGGGTCGAGGTGGCGGTGACGGACTGTCGTCGTCGTGGAGGCCGGCTAAGGCGGAGCTCATGGTGAAGAGGAGGAGGAGGTCTCTCTGGCCACGGGGGGTGGTTCACGGTGAGGAGGAGAAGGTCGGGGTCATTGCCGGCGGTGGAGACGTGGGGGGGGAAAGGAAGGGCGGAGGAGAAGGGGCTCGGGGGAAGAGAGGAGCTAGGGCGGAGCTCTCCGGCGGGGGTTGGGTGGCTGCTGTGCCGGCGAGGTCGGGGTCGGAAAAGGGGGAAAGTGGAGGAGGGAGAGAGACGAGATGCTGGTGATGATGATGGTGGTGGCAGCCGGAGTCGAGGGTGGAGAGAGGAGATCCGGTCGATGGCGGCGGCTCTCCGGCGAAGGATCGGCGAGAAGAAGGAGAAGAAGATGGGGATGGCGGTGGAGGAGGAAACAGAGAGGAGGTAGGGGTGTCGAGGCCGGCGGGGGGGGTCTCACCGCCGGAGAGGGGAGGCGAGGCTGCTCCGGCGATGGGGCTCGCCGCTCCGGCCGGGGGGGGGGGGTCGGCTGCGGCTGGGTTAGGGATTGGGTTTGGGTTTTAATTTTATTTTGAATTTCTTTTATAGAAATTAAATTAGGGGTAAATAGGTAAATTCACTTTAAAATATCTTTGCAGATATTTTATGGTGGGACCCACTTCAAAATGGACGGTACAGGTTCACCGGGCAATGAGGGGGTGATACCTCACACGCAAATTTTGCAGAAAAGTCCCTGTAATTCCATAAATTATGTAAAGGTCCTATTTTGGGAATTTGTGCAATTACGAAATTGTCTGGGAAAAACACCCGATTTCTGAAAATGCTAAAATTCACAGAATTGAAGGGAAAAGCTGTGTGAGGGTCCTGAGGGGGGTGGGGGTGAGCCGGGGCAGGGACTGGGCCTGGTTTTCTTGGGTGATACGGGCCATCGTATTTATTAATTAATAAATACTGCGCACGGTGTTCACTAATTATTTAGAGGCAGGTAGGGTCATAATTTTAGTACGGTGTCAATACACTAAATGTAGTATACTCAGTGTAGAAAATTAACGTATTTTTGTCTGGGCAAAACAGGTGCATATTGGGCCTCAAATCTCTATTAGAGCAGGGATGGGTACAGGTCTGGGAATTTAAATATGTATGTTTGTAACGATAATTGTGCATCTCAAACGAGGCTCAAAGTAAAGTATCTGGAAGTTGCACAAAGTGCAGGAAAATAGACTAGCATGTCTAGGAGAGGTATGTGAACTTCGTTCGGGGATAACAGTCAAGGTAAAGCTCCAAATAATTCGGTGATGGATAGGTGCACAAGTCGATAGGATATGTAAGCAAAATAAATTAAAATATTGCCATAAATCCTAAATTGCTAAAATTAATCCTAAAATGCTGGAATCTGGTCGAGGGGGTTTACACTTCCACCGCCAATACAGAGGCTAGCACTTCCCGCACCGAAGCCAGTTCAGCAGATGACTAGACCAGGAGCACCTCGACCCCCAGCAGCCGGAGGATTTCAGCGAGGACCACCGCTACCTACTCAGGAGGATCAATTCTCTAGGGCCAGACAAGGACAACCACAGAGGAAAGAACAAGCTTTTGTACTAGAAGTGGATGACATAGATCAGGAGATTGATGTCATAACAGATATTACTCTTGCTTTTACTTTTTCTGCTGTGATATTATTTGATAAGGGAGCCACCCACTCGTTCATATCTTCTAGTTTTATTGCCAAACATAATATTGCCACTACACCTTTACCTAGTTGTGCTAGAATTCTTACCGGAGGAGGAGTTATACATGTTAGTCAAATTTGTAGATCGTGTCCTGTAGTGATTTGTGGTAGAGAGATGAATGTCCGACTCTTAGTCCTTCATATACCAACTTTTAATATTATGCTTGGAATGGACCGGCTAAGCAAGTACCACGCTTTCTTCGACTATTTTAGAGGAAGCATTCCTTTTAAGGTACTAGGCCAGCCAAAACTTGAGTTTGCATGAGGATCCATAGAAGCCTTTGATAGTGTTCAGCTTGCAATGGATGACGTTATCTATCACCCCATCATTTCAGAGTTCCAAGACGTCTTTCCAAAGGAATTGTCAGGACTACCTCCTGACAGAGACGTAGAATTCTTAATTGAATTAATACCGAAAGCAGCACCCATAGCGTCGCATGTTTACAAATTGGCGAAGAAGGAGATAGATGAGCTGAAGGCATAGTTGAAAGAATTAGAGGAGAAAAGTTTCATCCGACCAAGTGCATTACCCTGGGAAGCACCAGTGTTGTTTGTACCAAAGAAGGATGGGTCAGTGCGTATGTGCATTGACTACAGAGCCTTAAATGCAGTAACCATGAAGAATAAATATCCATTGCCATGTATTGATGACTTATTTGATCAGCTTAGTGGAGCCAAGGTTTTCTCGAAGATAGACTTGAGATCGGGATATCACCAGGTGAACGTACAGAAGCAGGACATCCCAAAGACCGCATCCAGGACAAGATATGGATACTATGAGTTTCTGGTCATGCCATTTGGGTTTACCAATGCTACAGCTATCTTTATGGATTTAATGAATCGAGTATTCCATCAGTATTTAGACCAGTTCGTGGTCGTCTTCATAGATGACATACTTGTCTATTCGAAGAGCCACGGGGAGCACGAGCAGCACCTACGGATCGTCCTAGAGACCTTGAGCAGAGAGCAGTTATATGCGAAGCTCAGTAAATATGAGTTTTTCTTGGACAGAGTCTTGTTTCTTGGGCATGTCGTTACGGGAGATGGTATTTCTATTGACCCAGAGAAAATCTCGGCATCGGAAGTGAGAATTTTTCTTAGACTTGTGGGATATTACCGGCGGTTCATGGAGAACTTCTCAAGGATAGCAGCACCTATGACTCGGTTGACTTGAAAGGATCAAGAGTTCGTATAGACCGACGAGTGTCAAGTCGCTTTCGAGGAATTGAAGAAGCGACTGACCACAGCGCCAGTATTGACTATTCTATCAGGATCATGAGGTTATGTGATTTATAGTGACGCGTCAGGAAAAGGCTTGGGATGCATGTTGATGCAGCATGGCAAGGTAATTTCATATGCATCTAGGCAGTTACGAGTATATGAAAAGAATTATTGGACTCTTGACTTGGAACTTGCATCCGTTATTTTTGCTATGAAGCTATGGAGACATTACTTATATGAGGAACGAGTGGAGATCTATACTGACCACAAAAGCCTCAAGTATGTCTTCACGCAGAAGGAGTTAAATATAAGGTAATGTAGATGGCTTGAGTTGATGAAGGATTTAGAGATAGAGCTACATTATCACCCAGGCAAGGCTAACGTAGTAGCAGACGAATTAAGCCAGAAAATAGCAGCTTACTTCTTGACGACACAGTAGGAATTATTGGAGGACTTACAAGAGCTTGGCATAGAAGTGATATTACCTGGAGCAGATGGGATATTAGCCAACTTGCAAGTACAATCATCACTAGTAGAGAGGATCAAGGCAGCTTTGCCTACGGATGCCATATTCAGGAGATTGAAAGAAAGGACAGAGGCCGGAGAGCAGACGGAATTGTGCATTCATGATGATAGAATATTACGATGTGGTGATCGTCTATATGTTCCCAATGGAGAGATTCGACAGGAGCTGATGGCAGAAGCTCATAGTTTGATATATTCTATTCATCCTGGAGGCACCAAGATGTACCATGACTTATGAGCACTTTTGGTGGCATGGGATAAAAAGAGAGATAGCTCGCTTTGTAGCCAAATGTCTAGTATGACAGCAGGTAAAGACAGAGCTTCAGAGAACAGCAAGGCTACTGCAACCACTTCTGATTCCTGAGTGGACGTGGAAGCACATCACTATGGACTTTGTCACATATTTTACCAAGAGTCCAAGTGGGAGAGATACAATATGGGCAATAGTGGATCGACTCACCAAGTCAGCCCATTTCTTGCCTTTTAGAGTTGTCCAGTCTACATAAGCTTTGGCTGACTTATACATGAGGCAAATCGTAAGATTGTACGACATTCCGGTCAGCATTGTATCAGACAGGGATTCGTGTTTCATATCTCAATTTTGGAGAAGCATGCAAGAGAGTCTTGGGATTCGTCTGAAGTTCAGTATATCTTACCACCCGTAAACAGATGGATAGTCCAAATATACTATTCAGACACTGGAGGATATGTTGAGGACATGTATGTTAGGCTTTGGAGGACATGGAAGGATCACCTACATCTTGTGGAGTTTTCATATAACAATAGCTATCAAGCAAGCATTCAGATGGCTCTGTTTGAAGCATTGTATGAAAGAAAGTGTAGATCTCCCATATGTTGGAGTGACGTGGGAGAACGTCAGATTCTGGGACCATAGTTGGTAGTCAACACCGTTGAGACAGTGAAGAAGATACAAGGGCACTTGCGAGCAGCCTAAGACAGGCAGAAGCAGTGGGCAGACCTTCATCATCGTCCCTTGGAGTTTAGAGAGGGCGATCATGTCTTCTTGAGGATATCACCTATTAGAGGCACCAATCGATTCGAAGGGCGAGGCAAGTTGAGCCCAAGGTATATTGGACCATTTGACGTGCTAGAGAGAGTGGAAGAAGTGGCGTATCGACTTGTGCTACCACCTTCTCTTAAGGGAGTACATAATGTATTTCACGTATCGTAACTCAGGCGATATATGGCAGATAGCAGTCATGTTCTTGACCATTCTGAGATCACCATTGGACCAAGCTTGTCATATTAAGAGCAACCCGTGGGGATCCTTAATCATCGAGAGAAAGTGTTGAGGAACCAGTCTATTCCCTTGGTCCGCGTAGCATGGAAGCATGGCACGCCAGGAGAATCTACTTGGGAACGTGAGGACGATATGCGCAAACGTTTTTCGTATCTATTTGTAAACCAAGGTATGAATCTACTTTGTTCAATTCTACCTTATATCATCCTTGATTTCTATCGTAGCTTAGCTTTAATTTCGATGACGAAATTTTTATAAGTTGGGTAGAATATAAAATACCTAATTTTTAAAAACAAATTATAAGTATTTAATTAATCACTTAAACTAATTTCATTAATTCCTAGTAAATTAATAATTATAATTTATTAGATTTAATTACTAGGAAAATATTTAGCTAGATATTCATGGAGCAAACTATTATTTTTACCTTCTTTTATTTTATGTAGGAGACCTTGTGGGCGGATAAAAGATTATTTGTATGTACTAATATAATTTTTTAGAATTATATATATATATATATATATATATATATATATATATATATATATATATATATATATATATATATATATATATATATATATATATATATATATAGATTAATTAATAAAAAAAAGGAAAGAAAATCATTAAAACCTAAACAACCTAAACCCTAACCCTTAAGTAATTCCCTTAACCCCTAAACCCGCCTAAACTAAACCCGTAGCAGCAGCAGCAAGCCTACCCCCCCCCCCCCCCCCCACGCAAGGAATAGCCCCGCTCTCATTATATATATATATATATATATATCTTCTTTAAACCCTAATCTATATCCTCCTCTAATCCACCACCGCCGACCACCTTACCAGCACAGCCGCCGACCATCGGAGCCCCAGACCACGCCGCCATGACCAGCGTCCACGATCGTGCCTCCAGCGCGAGCACCGCGAGAGCAGATTGGCAGCAACGTACCCATGTTCATGCACTATTTTTAGCTTCATCTTGCGACCAAATTTGACCCCGTCTTCACCGGTATGTTAACGACCTATCCCTCTTCTAACTCTGTGTATTAGTTTTCTTCAAACAGCGTGCAACCCTAGGTAAAAATCGAGACCAAGTTGGAGAAAACCATAACTTTTACGCTACAGATAACTGTTGCGATGACCCATGTTTAAGGACTCATATCTCCCACTAAGATCCAAACTTATATTTTGTTTTTGCTATGTGAAGACCATATAACCAAAATAATTTTCTAATAATTAGATTAATTTACTTGGTGTTATATGCAGAATTAAATTGGGTTAAAAATTATAAAAAACTGTGTTTGAAACCTTCAAAATTTATGATGCAAAGCGTGTCCCGCCAAACAGGACCGCCCCGTCGCATACCAATTGCACCGAAAGGTGCGTATGATATGTCCTGATGTGTGAGCTTTTGCGAAAATAGATTTGGACGCGTGTGCGCGTCGGAATCAACCTGTACCCATGAAAGGACCCTACATCGTAAATTTTGCAAAATATCGTACCATTTAGTGTACGCTCGTCGGAATACGACAAAACTTGTGCCATTGGATTCATGGTATCACGCTGCTCCTATGACCCAAGTTTTACGTAATTCTGAGATAGTTGACCAAGCTGCCTATTTGGGGGCCCCACAGTTGACTTTTTGGGTGAATTTATGTTCGGCTCACCGGAATTTAAAATTGGACATTCCGTTGAGTTTGTATTGACGTTTAGAATTTGTTTGACCTATAATTTGTCCTATTTAGAGACCTTTAGCCCTGGCACGCTTTTGGTGTAAAGTAGGCCACATGTGGACCCCGCTTTGACCCAAAATTATCGTTTTGCCCCTGTGTCCAAATTGGTCGAAAGGGTAGTGTTTCTAGCTATCTCGCTGATTTCGAAAATGTTGGTGATGTTTATTTCAGCATCCGCAGACATGTATTCAGATGCCTTAGTTTCTGATCCTGTGTACCTGACATCTGGACGCTTACACTTTACAGATTGCTTGCCAGGCAAGTATACCTTGCCATTGTACTATAATTTACATTATATATGATGCATGCATTTATTTT
The DNA here is from genome assembly GCA_036927795.1 of Iris macrosiphon. Classification (NCBI taxonomy): domain Eukaryota; kingdom Viridiplantae; phylum Streptophyta; class Magnoliopsida; order Asparagales; family Iridaceae; genus Iris; species Iris macrosiphon. The sequence continues at coordinate 129,038,137 of JAYESA010000008.1, read as the reverse complement.
TGTCTATTTAGTTCATATGTTTTTAGCTGTTATAAACTGCGTGTCCAAGAATAACTTGGGTGCAACGACTGTGACGTCGTATTCTATTTTTATTATGTATATGCGTATGGACCAACTTTATGAAACCACCCCATTATCATGAGGCATTCTTATGTTTCATTGGCCATGGCACTGTTCTTACATGAGTGTGAGTCACATGTACGATACGGACTTGCGTATTCAGCTGGCCACCGGTACGTATAGGACGTACGACGGATAGGGATAATTGTTGATAGAATTGTATGCTAGAAGACCTGGCAGTTATTTAGAGGTATTATCGTGTCATGGATGTGACATGCTTAGAGCATGGGGTAAGAAGAACAACAAGTAAGGCGTTTGGGCTCCTTTGCACTTTTTTTGTGTAACCCGTACGCTCCGCCGGAGATGTACGATCATAATGACCACTATATATTATATATTATCAGGCGGCCTCTGGCATTCAAAAGATGACATACTTTGTAGGCCCCTAAATCTCTAAGAGAATCCTGATAGTCCTATTTTAGCTAGATATCCCACGTGTTAGAAAGTTGTTCTCAAACTGTATTCACATAGATGGTTAGGCGACCCATTGGATGTTTATTTTTCAGTAGTTTATTATCATATTTATATGTATCTAGTTATGTCCCTCTGAGGACCTGGTACCTTTCCAGATATAGACGGACAAGAGTATCCACAGAAGTACGGACCCAGACCCGACGCTTCATACCAGACTGAGGAGGTCTTATCTTCAGAGTACCTTTGATTCATCGCAGTTGATGGATTTTCTTGTTGCTATTTCTTTTGTGGACTTTTATCTTATATTAGAGTTGATCTCTTCTCTCTTTTAGTAATTTTATTATAGTCGATTTGCAGTGGATTTGTTTTCATCCAACTATCATACTTTGAGACTTCATCTTTGAGATTCAGTTATTTATTTCCTATTTATTTATCTTGTGCTGTGGATGAGATGTAGATTGCGTGTGACTTGTTGATAGTATATTATCAATGGTGGATTTGATATTCATGTACAGCATAGTTTTTGTATGGTTTCCATATATTGGAGTTCGCATATATACGGCTGGAATGTTATGTATTCCTAGTCCTACGTATTTCGGGATTGGGGCGTGACAACTACGTACTTCAGCTACTGTCTTAGGAACTGGCCAACTCTCTACAACCTTAACCTTCTTCGGATCTACTGCTACTCCTGCTCCAGAGATAATGTGACTCAAGAATGATATGCAATCCAACCAAAACTCGTACTTGCTGACCTTTGCGTATAACTGGTGTTCCCTCAAAATATGTAAGACCTTCCAAAGATGTTTTTCGTGCTTCTCTTCACTACTGGAATATACTAGAATGTCATTTATGAAAACCACCATGAACTGATCTAGATACGGCATAAAAATATGGTTTATCAAATCTATAAATATTGCTGGAGCATTAGTCAGTCAGAATGTCATAACTAAGAATTCGTAATGCCCATATCGTGACCTAAATGTTGTCTTAGGTATATCTTTCTCCCGAACTCTTACTTGATGATACCCTGATTGAAGATCGATCTTAGAGAAAACCTTAGCTTTACTCAACTGATCAAACAAATTATCGATCCTTAGATACTTGTTCTTCACAGTTATAGCATTCAACTGTCTTCTTTTTTTCACTAAAACCACTAGCACTCCCCAAGGTGATCCACTGGCTCGAATAAACTTCTTTGACTTCAGTTCCTCTATATGTTGGTATAGTATATCTAACTCTGATGGTGCTATTTGGTAAACTTTACAAGATATTGGTCCTGCTCTATGTACCAACTCTATACAAAACTCAACATCTCTTACTGGGGGTAACCCTAGTAGTTCTTCTGAGAAACCGTCTAAGTACTCCTTAACTACATAGGGAAGTTGTTCTCCTTTCATCACTGTCGTTACGATCCTCTCTTCATGCTGGTCTCCCACAGATCTGTCAAAGGTAAAATCTTTCGTGCCCAAGATACTAAATAATACCCTACCCTTATGGCAATCTATCATAGCATGACTGTCTCTTAGCCAGTCAATGCCTAAGATGACGTCAAAGTTTTTCAAAGGAAACTCGATCAACCGTATTGGTAGTAAACTCTTGCACACTATGACCGGACACTCTATGCATTTTCTACTAACTCCTACGAGACCATTATCAGTGAGTATATTCAACCTCTTTGGTAATGCCTCAAACTCCAATCCAATGCGTATCACGAATCGTGCAGATACAAATGAATGAGATATGCCCGAATCAAACAATGATATAGCAGGAAAAGATACGACAAAAATATTACCTACCACCGTGTCGCCCGATGCTAAAGCCTCCTCCAAAGACAAGGAGAAAGCATGCCCTTGGCACTGCTGTGCCCCTCGTTGTTGTCTTTCTTGGTGACATTGTTGTGGCCTCAGCAGGCACTGCTGTTGGTTCTGCTGCTGCTGGTACATCTTAGCTTGCGTTAGTAACGGTCGCTGAGCTAAGGGGTGCACTGTTGTCGCTGGCCCTTTTTGTTGTACTGCTCCTGGTACTGGCAGCGCTAAAAATTATTGAACTGGCCCTCCTGGCCTCTGTATCATTATACAATTAACAATCTGATGATATGGACTATCATACCTCATACACTGTAATGACCCGTTTCGCTCAACCGGACTGCCGATTCAAACGACAAAAAAGCAATATTCCGACCCGCTTTGCTTCAGCGAGAATACTCGTTGAGGCAAGAGGATTTCCAGACTTGGCCCTTCAGGAGTTTCGATTTGGGCTTTCAGAGGTTCGCTCGGAGTATCGCTCGACCGAGATGAATTATCGCTAAGGTGGGTGGCTACGATGAACTTGTCTTTGCTTAGCCATGCACACCTAAAATATGGATTTTTTTATGCTAGTCGCTAGGTTAATCACCCCATGCATGCTAATAAGATTATAACGCACCTAGCTAAGAGAGTAATCCCAACTTGTATTGCTTGTGTTAGAACATGAAAATGAAATATTGCTTATATATGAACCCTCGCATGCTACCTTTTTTTTGTGCAACTAGACCCCGCTATGCCTTGAGTAGAACGATATACATATGCTCTTCATAGTACACTGCTTTACTTATTATAATGCATGACCCTAGATTATGTTGCTCGGTATGTCCCGTACGGTTTAACTCCTCAGGTTCACCATTTAATGCACAGAAGTGTTTCGAGTTACGAGGAACGGTTCATGCTTCATTCAAAGCATTTCAAATTCTGAAGAATTTTGAAAGCTTTGAAGGGGGTCTTGTAGAAGCATGAAAAATACGCCGGATGGCTATACGCAGCTTATTGGTGCTGGGCAGCGTAAAGAGATGACCTCAGAGCCATCAAGCATGCAAAACAAAGGTTATATTAAAAGCTCAAAGGACCATCCGCGTAAATACAGTATGTCCAGGCTGCCTCAGCGTAAAACAGGGTGCTTCGTCGCCTATATGGCGTAAAACATATCCGCTTTCAATATAGCATTAAAGCGTACGAGGGACGCTTCGTGTTCTCCGAAGTGAACCTGTCAGATCCTGCAATGAACTTGACGTCTGTACTTCTGACAAAAGGATACTGCTCGACTACCCAGAAGATGGCTATAATTATGGCACGGCACTGCAACCCAGGCTGTCAAATACCGCCATCTCCTTTGCGTAAACTGCTTTTACGTGCACAAAGGGATACGATGCTTTATTTTACACAGGTAGACATGAGCTGTTTACGCTCTGCAGTAGACAAACCGCCTGTCACATCAAAAGCTGTACTTCGTACGGGGCTCGAGGCACGTCTCTACGACTGATGCGCAGAGCGGTGACAGTTTCTCGAGGCACGTCTCTACGACTGATGCGCAGAGCGGTGACAGTTTCTCGAGGCACGTCTCTGCGACGGATGCACAGAAGGGCTGCAGACCTTCAAAACACGCCTCCGCATTTAATGCACAGGATGGTGGCAAATCTCTGCATTTAATGCGAGGGATTTGATTATATCTTCAAAAGCCGTAATTTTGGCTAAGACGTCCACATCAGCACTCTGGCACGTTACACAGCGGCTTCTACGCCCACTCGGCCTCTATAACCATTCGGCTTCTACGCCCACTCGGCCTCTATGACCACTCGGCTTCTACGCCTATTCGGCTTCTATGCCTACTTGGCTTCTACGCCATGGTGACAGACATTGGCTTCTACGCCCACCTCTTCTACACGAGGGATACCTACCTACGTGGCTTCTACACCGTGATCTTCGTAGCAATTATACGCATTTTGTCCCTTAGTTGGACCCGCGTCACACGCTTATTCAAAGGATCATCTATACGCAGGCATTGGTTATTTTAACCGTTGTGTAAAAGGGTGTTATACTTTCCACTACTCGGTTTCTACACCGACGGAGTGGTCACTGTCACTAAAACTCTATAAATAGATACCTCTATCAACAGAGGACAAGGGAGGTCAAAAAAATTAAAGATCAAACAGTCGGAAATTGGTCAAGAAAATCAATATCAGATCCACGGTCGAACTTCCAAGAAAGATCGAACCAGAGGTCAAGAGAGAGAGAAAGAGAGAGAGAGAGAGAGAGAGAGAGAGAATCCGGAGCTCAGGAAAAGAGTAGGGATCGACGACTTTGGCATCGTGCATCCGCCCTCTTTTGCAACCTTCGAAGCTGCTTCCTGTCTTCTACGGCACTTCTTCATCATTGTGTGGTCTAAGGGCTAAAGTGATCGACTGCAGATCAGACACCTATAGCAATATTTACCCAGATTAAATAAATTATACTCCCACATCCTCGTGTAGGATCAAATTGTACAAGTTTGTTTGTAAACCAAAGAAGGCGGGTTTCGTGTAAAACCTCGTATTATATACACTTTATTCTTTCGTTTAATACCATAAACAAGATGGCGACTCTGCTGGGGAGATCTTTCTTTTTTGATGAGGAAGTAATTGCTCAACACGATGCGGTATCTGTAGGAACCGTGAAGAAGACACTGGTCGTCCAATTTGACCAGTCTGCCTACGAAAACATGCTCCAAACCGGGGTAGCTCTCACCCTCTCTCCGTCTAAGACAACAGGAAGCTGCGCAAGGTCTGGGTGCCCAAGACATCCTCTACCATCCCTGTGGACTCTCCGATCTCATCGATCTCTCCGACCAATGAGGTTGTAACGTTGCTCCCTCCGTGCCCTGTACGTAAAATGCAGTCTCCCGCTACGCGCGGTACAGACAAAAATTCTGGCAAAGCCTCAGCGCTAATCCAGAAGTATCCACGGCGCTCTACGCGTGAAAACCAGTCTCCCGCTACGCGCGGTACAGACAAAACTTCGGGCAAAGCCTTAGCGCTAACCCAGAGGTATCCACTACGCTCTACGCGTAGAAACCAGTCTCCCGCTATGCGCGGTACAGACAAAACTTCTGATGATGTCTCAGCGCCAAATCGGAAGTACAAAATGCGTTCAGCGCGTAAACATTCATCTGCCTTCCGCGGAAGAGCAGATGACCCCTGCAATCTACGCAAGGAAAAGCAAGCGGCGGAGTACTCAACTCCTCGGCCTTTACGCCAGCGAGGGAACAATCTGCCTACCCTCCAAATTACGCGAGAAGCTGATGGCCGCCTGAGGACATCCTCAGCCTCACGCCAACCAGAGCAAATCTCCAAATTACGCCAGGCGAAGTCCCACGGCGTAAAGCAAGCTCAGGTTGCGGAAAGACACCCTCCCCGAGGGTTATACGCCACCCAGATGGACAACCTATTGTACACAGGGGGCACAGGGAAAACCATGGTGCCCAACCTCCGCATGCCCACTGATAGGAACAGAAGGAACAAGCCATCGTCTTCTTCTTCTGCAACTTCTCTTGACCTACGCAAATATCTAATCCAGAAGCGTAAGGAGAGGGAACCTTCCAACATGTCTATTACGCCTCCAGGCGAGCAATATTGTAATAGTCATAAGATTGTGATTGATTGCTGCTGTTCTAAAGCAAAACTGTCGGTTTTTGACCAGTTGAGCTACTCTCTATCTTTCCAGGAAGAAGAGTCCGCGCATGCATCGGTGAACATGGCTTCACACATACCTATAGGAGGGTCGAGCTCAAGACGTCATCCCTCTAGGCCTCCGAGCCGAAGGAGATTCAATGAGCTCCTCAGGAACGCTGAAGCTGGGGTATTCCAGAACACCCGTGCAAGGTCACAACAATCAGCTTCGTACTCATCTGATTTCGACGTTGGGGGTCGCCAGTCTCCCGGATCAGATGTTGAGAGTATAGAGTCGACTTCTGCAGCAACCTATACTAATCCTTCAATGACACCCAGGGAAATGGGAGTTTATGCCGTTAAAGATGAACGCGAGGAAGCTTCGCCGTCAGGAAACGCGGAACAACGCATCACTATACTGGAGACATCTCTGAAACAAATACAATCCATAATAGAGAACATGCACCAGATGATGCTAAATCAGCACGCAACTGCCACGGCTCAAGCATCGGTCCCGCCAACTCAGATACGTGTGGGGGTGGACTTACCACCATCCAACCCGAGCCAAGAGCCTACTCTAGATCAAGAGTCAGCAGTTCCTCCGCTTCCTCACTCGGAGAATATATTACCTCCCGTTGGAGTCACGATACAACCAACTCCGCACTACACCGTAGTCCCGCCTACCTGCAGCAGTCAGCGTTCAATAGTCTTCTGCCGCATGCGCAACCAACCGACTGTCCAGGAAGATTCTTTCAATGACGATGCTGAAAAAATGCAAGTTCACCGATACAGCCCGCAAGCGTTGAGGATCATGCAAAATATGGGCTAGGACTTGAAGCGGAAGCCAGGCCTCAACTACGGAAGAGGCAGACGAACGCCGCTGCGCGGCGACCCTTACTATCAATGAACTCATTTTGGGTTAGGGTATGCCACCCCCTCTAAGTCGGACGAGGATATCTTTTCCTCTTCTCAGAATGGCTCGTCGCCCTCTGACTCACCTGATGCTCTCGAACAAACATTATCAGTGAATATGATAGTGACAGATTTCTTCGAATTAGACGAACAAGAATCTGAACAGTTTGAGAATGACTCTTAGGCCCAATAAATGGATACACAGTAGGAATTCCGCTTCGAACAAAGAGAATCTACCACTAAAGACGAAGTTATCCAGGTTGATGTTGGGGGTGAACTTTCGTCAAAGCCGATATTTATCAGTAACAATCTCTCCCCAGCTGAAAGGGAAGGAGTTATCCAGCTGGTTAAAGAATATATTGACGTCTTTGCATGAGATTATGAGGACATGCCAGGCCTTGACCTAAAGGTGGCTACTCACAAACTCAACATATTGCCCGATTCAAAGCCTGTGAAGCAGCACCAACGCCGGTTCCGCCCGGATATGATGGACGCCATTGAAGCTGAAGTTAAGAAGTTGATAGCCTGCAGTTTTATCTGGGAAGAACAATATCCCGACTGGGTCGCCAACGTTGTCCCAGTCATAAAGAAAAATAGGAAAATACGCATCTGCATCGATTACCGAGATCTGAATGCGGCCTGCCCCAAGGATGAGTTCCCTCTTTCCATCACGGACATCATGATCGACAACACCTGCGGTTTTGAACACATGTCTTTCATGGACGGATTCTCATAATACAATCAGATCAAGATGCATCCTGAAGACGAGAAGCACACTGCCTTCCGAACCCCGTTGGGGGTATATTGCTATGCGGTCATGCCCTTCGGATTAAAGAACGCCAGGGCTACATACCAACGGGCTATGAGTAACATATTACATGAGCATTTATGCAAAACAGTAGAATATTACGTGGACAACATAGCCGTCAAGAGCCGCCTCAAAGATGATCACATTCAAAACTTGAGGACGGTATTCGAGTTAATACGCCAACATCAACTCAAGATGAACCCTACGAAGTCCTTTCTGGGTGTATCTAGTGGCAAATTCCTGGGATTTGTCATTACCGCCAAAGGCATCCAAGTGGACCCTGACAAAGTCCAGGCCATCGTAGAAATGCGACTGCCCCGTAACCTGAGGGAACTCCGGGGATTTTAAGGCCGTCTGGCTTATATCCGGAGATTCATATCCAACCTCTCGGGGAGATGTCAGCCCTTTTCTCATCTCATAAAGAAAGGTGTATCCTTCATATGGGACAAAACCTGTCAGCAAGCGTTTAGAGATATCAAGCGCTACCTCACCAGTCCGCCAGTTCTGGTGCCTCCCGTCATGGGAAAACCATTCTTGCTGTACGTTCGAGCGATGGATCATTCGCTAGGAGCTCTTCTCGCACAGAAGAACGATATGGGTCATGAACAGGCTATCTACTACCTTAGCAGGATGATGGTCGGAGCCGAACACCGGTACAACCCAGTGGAGAAAGAATGCTTGGCTCTGATGTTCGCTATCCAGAAGACGCGGCACTATGTCACCGGCCAGACTATTCATATCATCTCCAGGATCAACCCTCTTCGAGTACTGATGAGCAAGCCAAGTGCTCTTAATTCCTGACTCACAACTTGGGCGATGCTGTTAACCCCATATGACATGGTGTACGTCCCGCAGAAATCCATCAAAGACCAAGCGTTGGCCGACTTCCTAGCTGCTCATCCGATCCCGGAGGTCTCCAAATTATACGAGGACATTTCCGACGAAGTTACAGAATGTAATTCTGCAATGGAAAGTGACGCATGGCAACTGTTCTTCGACGGCGCCTCCAGGACTGGTCCCAAGGGAAACGTGGTTTCAGGGGTAGGAATCGTCCTGGTTACTCCTGATAAACTCGTCATCTACCGAGCATATTCTCTTAGCGAGCCATGCTCCAACAATGTGGCAGAGTACAAAGCTCTGCTAATCGGGCTCCAAGTCGCTAAAGAGCTGGGGGTCGAGCCCCTGGAAGCTTTCGGTGATTCTCTGCTCATCGTCAATCAAGTCAGGGGAGTATATGAAGTCCGGAATCCAGACCTCATCCCCTATCACCAATCAACGGTCGAGATAGCCATGACATTCAAAGGATTCTTCCTAGAGCATGTATCTCGATCTCAGAATCTGGAAGCTGATGCCCTAGCCAGTCTAGCTGTGGATTTAGCCACTCTTATAAGAAGGCAGGATTCGGTAATCCTTCTTAACAGAGATTTATTCTGTGTGAAGAACAACTTTCACATAGAACGCAGCTACGCTGTGAACACAGACCCCCTAGAAGAGACTGGAGAAGTCCCTTCATAGATTTTGTGGCGTACGGAATCTTGCCGGAGGACCCCAAAGAAGCAGTATCCGTCAAAAGACGATCATTACGCTTCTACTTCGATGCATCTTCACAATGCCTATATCGCCGGACCTACGACGGACTGCTATTGAGATGTCTCTCTAACGACGAAGCACAGCAGATTATCCGGGAAGCTCACGACGGCGTATGCAGAGCACATCAGCCCAGTCCTAAGCTACAGGATCGTATCAGGAGAATGGGCTATTACTGGCCCACTATGATCGCAGACGCGATCAACTATGCAAGACAATACAGAGCCTGTCAGGTTCATGCAAACTTCATATATCAACCGTCTGAATATCTATATCCTACGGTTGCATCATGGCCTTTCGAAGCATGGGGTATGGATATCATTGGTCCTATTCACCCGTCTTCTTCCAGAGGTCACCGGTACATACTGGCCATCACGGATTACTTCTCCAAATGGGCAGAGGCGATCCATCTTGCTGAGGTAAAGGCGTCTAATGTGATCAGCTTCATCAAGCATCACGTCATTTATCACTTTGGGATTCTCCGAAGGATAATCCATGACAATGGGCCTCAGTTCATCAGCCAAGCGTTTCATCGATTTTGCGATAAAAATCGAATACACAATATTGCCTCTACGACATATTATCCAGCTGATAATGGCTTGGCGGAAGCTTTCAACAAAATCATTATCAAACTCTTGAAGAAGTTTGTCTCTTCAAATAAGAGAGATTGGAATGAGAAGCTGGGCGAATGTCTCTGGGCATACCGCACAATGGTACGAACACCGACAGGTTGTACCCCATTTTCACTTGTCTACGGGAGCGAAGCAGTTCTTCCCATCGAAATCCAGATCCCGTCACTCAGGATAGCCGTGACTAATGAGCTGACCCAAGAAAAGAATGACATGTTAAGGCTTCAAGATGCTAGAAGGATTAGACGAGAAACGCCTCCAAGCTCAACAGCGCATTGCGCTCTACCAAGCACGCATTTCCAGAGCTTTCAATCATAAAGTAAAGGAAAGAGTGTTCAAAGTCGGCGAGCTAGTTTTAGCCGTAAGAAGGCCGATGATTCTTACTCACAGGAGTAAAGGCAAATTCCAGCCCAAGTGGGAAGGCCCTTATGTGATCAAGACAACGTTCTCAAACGGCGCCTACAGGATAGCCCGGCCTAATGGAGACCTGTTAATGGCTCCTATCAACGGCAAATTCCTGAAAAGGTACTATGCTTAATCTCCTCTACTCAAGTGGAATATAGCGAGAATCTCAATTCTGACAAAACTACTTCCAAAACGAACTAGTTGGGTCATATTCTATCATGTCCATATAACCTCTGAATAGATATGTTCGACTAATTTGGAAATGCAATATCTATCACGTCCATATTACCTCTGATAGTGTCTTGTCTACAAACTTTAGTCAAAGCATATTCTATCATGTCCGTATGACCTATGAATAGATATATCCTACCAAAGCATATTTTATCATGTCCGTATGACCTCTGAATAGATATGTCCTGCTAAAAGTTTATCGAGAGTCTATCACGTCCATACTACCTCTGATATCACTCTCGCCCAAACCTGTCATTTATATTCCGAAATGATGGGTCCACAGAGTCAGAAAAGATTCTCTTTATTTATTCCCAAAAAGAGCAGAATTATATTGGGAAAGCAAAAAGAAGAAAGGGTACATCATTGTGGGGGAGCGGTCAGATCGTGAATCAGCTGCACCAGTGCAGCTATCCTCTCATTCCTGGAAACCAAGGCATCAGCACGGGCCCGCTCCAGCCGTGCCTCGGGGTTGCTCGTAAAAGACAGTTCGGCCCTTGCCCGAAGAGAGCCAGCACGGGCAGCTTCTGCACGCTCCAGATCCCGTCGTGCTGTGCTCAGTCGACCAGTCGCTACATCTAGACCTGCCAATGACTAAGAAGCCCACTCCTCTGCCAGAGCAAGTTTTTTCTTCAACTTGTGGGCCCTCGCTACGTTCCCTTCATGCTCGGATTGGCACTTCGTCTGAAGAGCAAGAGCCTCCTCCACGACAGCTTTTCTTTTATCCATCTCCAGCTTATGTGCTTTGATGGAGTTATCTAGGCTTTCCAGCTATTTAGTAAGCCGCGCAGTCATGAGGTCATATCTGGCCTGGACCTCAGCTTTAAGGCTGTCCCGAGTCAGCTGCAAGTATTCGTTAATAGGTTGCTCCAAACCATTAACCATTGCCTCCAGGGCGTCAGCTACCCCAGAATCGTCGAACTTCCTGACCGCCCCGATCGAAAACTGAGAAGCCTTCTTCAGACGCTCGAAGTCTAGATTCTTCGCCAACACCATTGATATCAGCGTTTTCAAACTGGTGTAAAAGAGGCTGGTATATTGCTCGGTCAGCGCAACTAGATCCGATTGGACGCCAGGAGTGGCCGCGATATTGGCGAGTCCCCCTCCAGGAATGATTGCAGACGAGGTGGCCACAGCCGCCGCCTCGACGGGTGGTACGACCGAAGGAGGTGCGACAACGACGGTCGAAGTCATCTGCATACTCGCGAGAGGCGAGGTCACGATAACGGGTTCGTCCTCCTCTTGAGATGACGAAACCACTCCGGGCGAGCTGGCCCCCGAAGATATTTCCTTCTCGAAGATGAGCGCCTCTGTATCATCGCCAGGAGCCCGAGCAGAGCCAGAAGGTGCTTCAACGCTATACTCCCCGTGGATGCCGTCCCCTGAGAAGAGGACAAGAAAGTTGATATCAATATGATGGTAATCTTTCTAAGAGGAGACATAAAGATGACATTTACCCGTAGCCAACGGTATATATGTCGCATCTGCAGCCGATGTAGCTAAATCATGCCTTAATGACACAATGCGAACTGTCTTACCTGGAGAAGGGGGTGGGCCAACCGACATCGCCAGGTGCTCTACCGAGCCTTCACCAAGACGCAGTCGAGGTTCGTCAACTGGAATCTCGCTAGGCATGCTCACGGACACGGTAGGAGTTTCATCCGTTGCTGGTCTACGAAAAGATTTCCTCATTTGCCTCGGCCACACAGGCAATTTCGTTCCACTACCGGAGGCGGTGGCAGCAACGGCAGACTCAAGCAGGGGTTCTCCGGCACCGCCAGCCGAAACTGAGGGTCCCTCTCCGAAAGGCGAGGAACCTCCAATCAAAGAGACATCCCCAACAGGGGAGACAGCAGGATCCTCTCTAGGAGCCTCAATACCAAGAATGCGGAGAGGACGAGCAACCGTCTCCTTCCTCCTCTTACGAAGAGAAGCCTCCTTGGGAGAAGGAGCCCTTCGCTTCCCAGAGACTACCAAAGCCCCCGCAGGCGGAGTCACTTCACACCTCGGCACCGACACCAGAGGCTCATCCGGAGTGACGAACTCCTCACCCTCGTCAGAAGAAACCGAGGGGACTTCGACTCTTCCCCCGGGCTTGGGAGAAGGCACCCTAAAGCTTCTACGCATGTCAAAATCGCGATGGAAGGTGTTGATCACCACGTAGAACTGGGCATACGAATGAAGGATGCGCAGCTCCGTGGAGAGTGTGACGACCGGCACGATAAAGATTGCTCCCGTGCAACCCATGATAAAATACCGCCATCCTCTGGCTCCATCAATGAGTCTGCCCCTGGACCTGAAGCTGGTGACGGCATTGCCCACGTGCAGCTGATCGTACCCAAACTGCCTGGCGAACCGACTGGGCAAGTAGGGCTCGAAGAAGCAATGATCTTCGCTTCTGTACAGCAAATGGGAGGGTCTGATGCAGACCAACCAATTAAAAGCTTCCGGAGAAAGATTGGTCTTCTCTCCACCTAAGTCCTCAAGCCTAATCCCCGACTGATTACGATGTACAGAGGGGACAGTGCAGAGGAGCTTCCAACCGTGACTGAGGCTCAGCACCAGCCGACAGTCTAAAACTGTGTTCATGTTCCAGGGAGAGTCCTTGTAGTTCAGCAAAAAACTACCCCCCCGAGCTACTACCAGGGCCAGAAGACATCACCCGGGGGTTGTGGAGAATTAACCATCCCATCAGGTACAGGTATGGTAATTCTACCCTGGGAAAGCTATCACGCCGAGCTTCATCGACGAGCAGCCCCTCAGTCATGGCTCTCAGGCCAGCCTGTATACGGCACACCATGGCAGAGAGCAAGCCCAGTCTTGCCCCGAACACCAGACGCACGGCAGGCCACAGGATGTTCTGGTGAATGCGGTCCGCGGACGCAATATCCGGCACCACTACTCGATGCAGCCATATGGAGAGGAAACCAGCCAGCCGGGCTTCCTTAGACAGAGGCCTGCGGCAGCGCCTCAAGTAACTGTAGGCCTTAGTGCCTTCAGGATACTTTCCTACCCCGTCATCAAGAATCTGATCTGGAGCCTTAGCATCCTCCATAAGATCCTCGACGACCTGGGCACTAAGCACGCCCAAACAGTTCACGGGCTCATTCTTGCCCCCCGAGACTTTCTTCGACTTGGCAGCCCTGGCCCGGTGGAAGAAGAGATAGGACGTCCACTTAGTGGTGTGAGCCAAATCAGAAGGCTCATTATAAAAAGCAGTGCACGCGAAGTAGTGGCACATAAGCTCCTGATATACTTCCACCGCCCGAGGGTCCGAGTCCTCCAACTCCCGATTGGTGGGAACATACTCTTCATATGGGGTATCCCTCATCGGCAGTCTCGAGATCACTGCCATCTCATGGAGGGCCAACCCCAACTCCCCCAGTGGAGTGGCGAAGGTCCCGGTGAGCGAAATGTATCGCTCCATCAGTGCTAGAAATAGGTTAGGGTTGGGAGGCAACCCAACACTCGTCGCACTCACAGCAGCATACAGCCCAATGCCCTCCAGCTCTCTCCAAAAATGCTTTAAGGCCCAGTCAACTAGGCAAGCCCATCGGAGGTTTGTAGGGGTGATCCACCCATTGCACCGAGGATTCTCCTTGGGGTATACCCCCCTCGTCCCATAAAGTTATTGCAGAAAGTCGGCAATTGGACCGGCTGGATCACTAAACTGTCTTCACTCGGGACACTGCCCGGGCACAGTCCCCTGAACACCGTCACAACGCCGGAAGGGCGGCTGACAAACGACCCCTGGTCAGCTCCTTTCAGATGAAAGATCTTCCCCGGCTTCCCGTGAAGATCGGGAGTCAGCGTCCACGACATCCTCCTGGGATGTGTAGCATGGGAGAAAGCCGAGATGGGATAATCTCTTGGCATCATTGGCAGATACAAGACTACACTCTCGGCGGGGAAAACCCAGGGTTCTCTCTTGGGCTTCGTCTGGGACTGTTTGTCAATCATGTCCCCGAAGAGAAAAGCTGGCTTTATGTACTGATCTCCGTCTATGTACGTAAGGGGCTCTCCGTTAATCATGTTCAGCAACGTCCGCTCGCCCTGAGCCGATATCAAGATCTCCCTTCCTTCAGGATACTGGGGTCCGGAGATAGGAAATATCACGTGGGACAGATCCTCCAGATAGTTTGAGTGCAGCATCCCGGCAGCGGAACCCATCACCTCGGCCAGTGGAGACTCATGCAAGTTAACTGCAAAAGTGCAAGAAAAATACGTTATTACAAATCTTGCAACATAAAGACCAAGAAACGACAGTCTGTACTTTACGCCAAGACAGTACAAAATTTGGTCATTTTACGCCGGAAGTCACATCCAGAAGCGTAATTGGCGGTATACGGTCCGTGCTTTATGCCAGACTGCCAAAATTCTAGTTAGTACGCCGGAGGTCCCATCCGCAAAGCGTAAAACTAAAATTTTATAGGATACACCAAGTTTTCGGCAGTCAGAGCTTTTTACGCTCCAAACTGCAAAAATATGGAGTTTTTACGCTGTCACATTAGAAATATGGGCGTAAAAGATAAAAACGTAACCGTGCGTCATCTTCCTCAAAGAGGCTATCAGCACAGAAGACGACCTAGCGCGGTCACGTTCAACGTGTGCGAAGGATTTTTTGTCGTTCTTTGTCATCCCGAAGGCTCTACCTCTAAGGCCGGGTGCGCTACTCGTCGGCAGGATGCTTCGCTCAGAAGAAAGTTCATCTTGTCCGACCGAAGACTCTCACGCTGGGGCAGAAGAACGAGAAGAAGAACCTATACTCTTTCCCTTAGTGGAGGGGATTTGTTTCGGCGCCATTTTTGAAAACTCGGAGTGCTCGGAGAAAGAGCGAGAGGAAAAATTCAAACAGTCGAAGGCTCTCTTTTGCAGAAGACGGATGAAAGGTTTTTCTCTCAAAAGCTTGGGATATATATAGAGTTCGGGTCGACTCCTCGAATCCTCGGACGGACTCCTCGAAACCCCAACCAAATCTCACAATTAATATTTGGTTATGATTGGATACTACATCAGCCCACTACTCTCGAAAGACGGACAGTCAGCGAATTCGAAAAGTTTTTCGCGCAAAGCAGGTCAGCGGTTCCTACGCTAAGGAGCTTTCTACGCTCGACAGCTACAGATCTACGATTTTACGCTCGCAAGCTATCAGTCTATGGTTTTATGCCCGGATGCCTTTGTGCTCAGTAGCTTTTACGCTCGAGAGGCTACAAACCTATGACTTTACGCTCAGCAGATACCAAATCGATGATCTCACGCTCGGCGGCATTTAGTTTACGCTCGGAGGCAACAGATCCACAACCTTACGCTCGGAAGATTTCTTTTTCACAGGCTAACAAATCTACAGTTCTATGCTAAGGAGCTTTCTACGCTCGACAGCTATAAATCTACGGTTTTACGCTCGCAAGCTATCAGTCTATGGTTTTATGCCCGGATGCCTTTGTGCTCGGTAGCTTTTACGCTCGAGAGGCTACAAACCTACGACTTCACGCTCAGCAGCTACGAATTTATAATTTCACGCTCAGTGGCTTTCTACGCTCAATAGGCTACGAACTCAGGATTTTCAGCTTATCTACACTACGGATCTCTGACTTTTCGCGTATCCGAACAGTTCTCAAGGCGGTCGATTATAGGAGTTCACACAGAAGATACTCCTTCTTGACCTCAAAATATCCCAAGCACCCGAAGCATACAGAGTTCAAACATTAAGAAATTACTCTTCTCGGGTCACAATTGGAGGTTCATCCAGAAGTCCAGTCTACATATTTCATCTACAGCCCAAGCTCGACTCAGTTCGACAACTATTTCTCAACCTATTCCAAGGGATTTTTGAGAAATTATTCTTGAAGATGAAGTCTGAAACAAGAATTCTGTTTACACAGAAGGAAAAACAACAGTTCAGAATTCTACGCGGTTTCTCATTCCTAACAACAGAACAGTTCAAACGCTCGACTGCTAAAGCGGCTTTCTATGCATCCCTAGTTATGCATAAAGGACATGACAGGGCCTAATACTCTTTCGATCAGAGTCAGCGTAAAGAATCAGACGTGTCGAAGCTACACATATTCAGACTTTACAGCAACGTATGGCAAAACGATCATATGTAGAGAAGAAAGACAATTTTATTAAAAAATTAAAATCATGATTACATATGAGGGAAATCCTGTCTACAAGGGGTTTTTCTTCATTTTTCATGGTTACATATGAGGGAAATCCCGTCTACAAAGGATTTCCTCGTCTTCATTGGAAGGCCGCCCCAGAATCTGTTCTATCGGGTTCTCGCATCGGTGCAGGTCTTCCTCTTCTTCCATGGCAGTTCATCGACCACCACAGTCATGAACAAGAAGATCGATGGCGGGAGAATACAGAACTGGGCATGCATAAATGATGCAGATCCCATGCTCCGTACGCCATGACCGATCCAGTTGAGGCTTCTTTAAAACCCAACTCGATCGAGGACAGCAGTTACAGTTTGTCTGCTCTTGTCCGCGGAGGTCTCAGGGGGAAATATACATCATGCAAGTTGTATGGTCCAATACGACCCTTTCCTTCTCCTGGAAGAACCGCCATATAAAGTTGCTGATTATCCCGAGCAAGGGAGGCTAAGATATCCTTCCATGATCCATCGTTACAGTGGACACTTGCTCGAAGATGCCGTCTTTTTCGGCTCCTTACATGCTGGAAGAACACGATCTTCTTCTTCCTCGGATCGACCCGACGAACTCCGACGATCATCTCTGCGTGGTGATGGAAATATACAGAGAACAAGTTAAAACCCTCAGCCTTTTTTATAGGCGAAAAAAGATCACACCGATCCCCAATAACTCCTCCATAAAGTCAGCCTTGAAAGAACGTGTCAGACTTGACCGTTTCAGGCTCCATTCAGAAGCGTTTCGAGTTACGAGGAACGGTTCATGCTTCATTCAAAGCATTTCAAATTCTGAGGAATTTTGAAAGCTTTGAAGGGGGTCTTGTAGAAGCATAAAAAATACGTCGGATGGCTATACGCAGCTTATTGGTGCTGGGCAGCGTAAAGAGATGACCTCAGAGCCATCAAGCATGCAAAACAAGGGTTATATTAAAAGCTCAAAGGACCATCCGCATAAATGCAGTATGTCCAGGCTGCCTCAGCGTAAAACAGGGTGCTTCGTCGCCTATATGGCGTAAAACATATCCGCTTTCAATATAGCATTAAAGCGTACGAGGGACGCTTCGTGTTCTCCGAAGTGAACCTGTCAGATCCTGCAATGAACTTGACGTCTGGACTTCTGACAAAAGGATACTGCTCGACTACCCAGAAGATGGCTATAATTATGGCACGGCACTGCGACCCAGGCTGTCAAATATTGCCATCTCCTTTGCGTAAACTGCTTTTACGTGCACAAAGGGATACGATGCCTTGTTTTACACAGGTAGACATGAGATGTTTACGCTCTGCAGTAGATAAACCGCCTGTCACATCAAAAGCTGTACTTCGTACGGGGCTCGAGGCACGTCTCTACGACTGATGCGCAGAGCGGTGACAGTTTCTCGAGGCACGTCTCTACGACTGATGCGCAGAGCGGTGACAGTTTCTCGAGGCACGTCTCTGCGACGGATGCACAGAAGGGCTGCAGACCTTCAAAACACGCCTCCGCATTTAATACACAGGATGGTGGCAAATCTCTGCATTTAATGCGAGGGATTTGATTATATCTTCAAAAGCCGTAATTCTGGCTAAGACGTCCACATCAGCACTCTGGCACGTTACGCAGCGGCTTCTACGCCCACTCGGCCTCTATAACCATTCGGCTTCTACGCCCACTCGGCCTCTATGACCACTCGGCTTCTACGCCTATTCGGCTTCTATGCCTACTTGGCTTCTACGCCATGGTGACAGACATTGGCTTCTACTCCCACCTCTTCTACACGAGGGATACCTACCTACGTGGCTTCTACACCGTGATCTTCGTAGCAATTATACGCGTTTTGTCCCTTAGTTGGACCCGCGTCACACGCTCATTCAAAGGATCATCTATACGCAGGCATTGGTTATTTTAACCGTTGTGTAAAAGGGTGCTATACTTTCCACTACTCGGTTTCTACACCAACGGAGTGGTCACTGCCACTAAAACTCTATAAATAGAGACCTCTATCAACAGAGGACAAGGGAGGTCAAAAAATTTGAAGATCAAACGGTCAAAAAATTGTTCAAGAAGTCCAATATCAGATCTAAGGTCGACAAATGAGAGAGAGGGAGAAATATAGATCCAAGGTCAAACTTCCAAGAAAGATCGAACAAGAGATCAAGAGAGAGAGAGAGAGAGAAGAATCCGGAGCTCAGGCAAAAAGTAGGGATCGACGACTTTGGCATCGTACATCCACCTTCTTTTGCAATCTTCGAAGCTGCTTCCTGTCTTCTACGGCACTTCTTCATCATCGTGTGGTCCAAGGGCTAAAGTGATCGATTGCAGATCAGACACCTATAGCAATATTTATCCAGATTTATAAATTGTACTTCGACATCCTCGTATAGGATTAAATTGTACAAGTTTGTTTGTAAACCAAAGAACACGGGTTTCGTATAAACCCCGTCTTGAATATATTTTCATTCTTTTATTTTCCACCACAAACAAGATGGCGACTCTGCTGGGGAGACGTGCCTCGAGCCCCGTACGAAGTGCAGCTTTTGATGTGGCAGACGGTTTGTCTACTGCGGAGCGTAAATAGCTCATGTCTACCTGTGTAAAACAAGGCAGCATATCCCTTTGTGCACGTAAAAGCAGTTTACGCAAAGGAGATGGCAATATTTGACAGCCTGGGTTGCAGTGCCGTGCCATCATTATAGCCGTCGTCTGGGTAGTCGAGCAGTATCCTTTTGTCAGAAGTCCAGACGTCAGGTTCATTGCAGGATCTGATAGGTTCACTTCGGAGAACACGAAGCGTCCCTCGTACGCTTTAATGCTATATTAAAAGCGGATATGTTTTACGCCATATAGGCGATGAAGCACCCTGTTTTACGCTGAGGCAGCCTGGACATACTGCATTTATGCGGATGGTCCTTTGAGCTTTTAATATAATCCTTGTTTTGCATGCTTGATGGCTTTGAGGTCATCTTTTTACACTGCCCAGCACCAATAAGCTGCGTATAGCCATCCGGCGTATTTTTCATGCTTCTACACCCGAGCCAACGTAAATGCTTAAGTTTTCTTATGAATGCATGCTTGCCTTCTTATATGTTAACATGTAATGTTGCCTTGATCCAGTGCTTGTCACACAAATTATGCCACAATCAAGTAATACTATCATGTATCGTACATGTATCTTGTTAGCCAGAAGACTATCGAATAGTCCTTTTGTGCAATATGAACCCGCAAGTATCCGGGACCGTTAGGTCGCCAAGGCAATCCTGAACCAGGGGAATGCATCATGTCAAGTTACATCTGAACATAAATTATAGATTATTATGTCAACTTGTGTGAAATTCATAACAAATAAACCAATGAGTCAGGAATAGCCTGGGATAGCTTGTAGCGAGGATCATGACTTGCGCCTACAACCATTGTCGTTTACTCAGAGTAATGAAAGAACAAACAAAATAACTTATTCAGTCGCGGACGCTTGTGCACAAGCTTGATTTCCTCGGACAGGGCGACGGGGCACCGAGACCGATCCGGCCTAGGGGAGATCCGGTAGTCGCGCTAGTTTGTTCCTAGCACGGATAAGTTCGATCAGTTTTTGGGGCATCGGAACCACCGTCTTGTTGTGACTATGTCCATAATGGCTATGCCAGCGACTCATGTTCATATAGATAAGTCATCCTCGCTTAGCAGCAATCTGTGTGTGAGTCATTGCATCGCATCCAATAAACTGAGACACTTGATCGGAGATGATTATAACACACTCGAACATAATTGAACACTTGAACCTATTCTGCAAGACTTTTGGATAAACTGTATGCTCGTGCACCTGAAATAGAATATTGCCACAACGTTTATGTTTGGATATGCTATTGCCCTAGACTCATTATATATATGCTACTCATGTTTGAATTAACTTGGTTTCCTTGGACAGGGAAGGATGATGGTAAGTTGGTAAGGCTCATCATGTTCCTTTATCTCGCACAGTGCACTGTCACATGAGTTAGGCATTTTATATATGCCATAAAACTGATCCTAGGCAAGAATAGAAAGATAACTTAATAGATGGTGCACGAAACCTATTGAACGTGTTTGGATTTATCGAGCGGGCGAGTAGCCTCCCCACCAGTGCATTCATGTACTCATAACCTACCAGATTGTTTGTAGGGTACGGAAGAACCTCGTTCGGTGAGAATGCTTCCTTCGTGCGTGCTAAGACGTGGAGATCACTCTGGAGCCTTGGAGCATTATGTCCGGAACTGAAGCATATATACAAGACATAATATTGTAACATCACATGTACATTATTCCGCAAATATAGCCACTTGGCACACTTTTACTGTTTCAAAGAAAGAGGCTTGAGCGACTTGTAATCCCGACCTAGCGCCGCCTGTAACACTTGTTCAATATCAATAAAGAGTTACTTTACTTCTATACTTATGTTATTCAATGCTTGCGCTATTGATGACTTAGTGAACTTGTTACCAATTGCCTATACATTTATAATTTTGCTGCACTCGGATAATCTGTGTGACTCTGTGGCTTAGACCTCTTACCGCCAGCATGAACCGCGGCCTTGTACCGGCGGGGCTTACGCTTGTGAGGCATCACGCCCAGATGGGTCAAGCGATTATCCCGCGGGAGCGCGAGAACGGTAATTTGTTCCCAGGGGGACGGTCGATTAGCCTGCAGGAGATCAGGGCGTGACATATTGGTATCAGAGCATAGATTTATGCCTTTGGACTTTGTTTCAATTTTTTTAGTTTTAAAAGCTCGTTTGTGGGTTATATGCACACTCTCTCTCTCTCTCTCAATGTCCCAAACAGAATATTCTAAACAATAAGTCTAAATACTTTTAAAATATGCATGTGAATGATGTGATTACTTGTACAAATTATGATGCGATAGGCCTTTGTGCCGACCTGTGCTAGACCCTTTGGGATTAGACTCATGCTAGAATCATGACTTATGTGCAAACCCGAGATGCCTATACGTGATACTCAACTGGTTAGTATGAGAAATTGAATATCACCCGAACGGTTAGCTTTGCACACACCCTTTCGGATAAGTTGTGTAGATTATCGTGCACCAAGACCCTTTTGTACAAGCAAGTTACAACGAGATTTGGATACCGTTCAGGAATAAGAATAAGTCAGACTTAGATTGGCAACCGATGGAAATACTTTCAAAATATCGCTTAGGTGAATATTGAAAATCGTGCTTGGATCTAGAGAAATAGTTTGAACGATATTTTATGTCAGAAAATAAAAAATAAATAAGGTTTACTTGGATGATATCAACAAAATATATACACGAGACTAGATTTATCAGGCAATGCTAGTATCGTACAAGAATTCTAAGGAAAACTCGGCGAATACGCTAGTGATTGATACAAATTGATTAAGGATTTGGTTGGGTGACTCAATTTTGAGTGGTGTATGGATCACTTAGAAATGCCTAAATGAATTAGTAGATCTCGTACAATAATCGGATAGAACGATTGGAGAATGTCTTGAATAAATGATAAGGCTTATATCGAATTAAGATTCGTGGAAATAGAAATTGATACCTCAGTTAGGAAAATTTGTTGAAAACTTGAGTATTGTGTTAGCAATTTCGGATTAAAACAAATGGATCGAACTTGAATACAATATTGCTCGAATAGAAGTTAGCCTAAAAATAAATATTGTGTTTCGAGAAAAGAGATGAACAATAATGGAATTGGCTTAGAGTTTGGAAGAACAATCTTGAAATCAAGTTTGAAACGATAACCTTCGAAATCAGTCCCAACGAGAACGGTTATCCTGCGGGAGCGCCGACGTAGTGATTTTACGTACGACAGGGATGATCGAACTCACGAAAATATGCTCGGTGATTATTCCAAACGAACTCGATGAATGGAACATGTCAAAATAGAATAGACTTGGGCTTAAATATTTGAAACTAGTTGCTTGAGGAATGCTATAAGTAGATTATAGATTTACCGAACGGCAACATTGAAGTTTGATAATTTTGCTAGACGAATTATAATCACTGCATAAATGGACTTGACTCAATGAATTATATATATAACTTGGATGGAGCAAAGTAAAAATATACGATGTCTTGATCGTTTCGATAAAAACTATTACATTCAAACGTTCTTGTCTTGTGCGAGTGTAACTCTATGCTCGTACATGCGTCACGCCCGGATTAGGACGGTTATCCAGCGGAAGCGTTGGCGTGGTAATCCTACGCCAACGAGGTTGATCGAACTTGCGGGAGACCGACAAATGATGGATCGTCTTGACTTTTGGTTCGATACGATAAAACAAAATTAGAAATGCATGTAATCGAAAATATTTGGAGGATAAGTTAGCCTAGAACCTGAATATAAATCACGCTTAATGGTTTCGTGAACGGATACATGAATCAGGTTGAACGAATTGATGTTATAAATAAAAGGTTTAGATTTGAATCTTGGCTTGGTGGACTAGACTTGGAATGGATAGAAATTCTATCAAAACATGTTTGGAGAGATAGACTATGCAAATCACTAGGCTTGTCCTGCAAATTGGATATATCTTAGATTTTACTGAACGAACTCGAACCCCCGTGCAAACGAACATGTTATTGAGAGTAGGAAAATTTATGCTCGATGTTTAGAAATCTGAATGAAATGAGCTTGGGTAGAATACCCCGTGCAAATGAACAATGGTTTGACCCTAGGAATTGGGGTGAGCATCATGCGACAATTTTGTACAATAAATCGTGTGTTGAACCTGTACCTATGACCTTGTGTGCTGACCTAGCAATTAGACAGACGATCCTGTGCCGAGTGAGCAAACCAGTGTAACCGACTTTCCCATATTGCTTAAACAAGCTATAGAACTAGAGAAGCAAGACTTAGGATTAGACTTGGGAACGATAGCGTGCATTATGTTTGACCCGAACGGATAGACGCTAGTCGGTTAATTGGGTAGATCGTGCTTAACGGTATTGCAAATGCTTGACTTGAGTTGGAATGAGTAATGGCTTGGATTTGATTGATCCTGTTGGAAGTATTCTTGTGAATCATAAAACGAGACCCTTGAGATTTTTGTAAAGTAGCTTGTCTTATTTCACTATCTTAAGTCAGGTTGAATGCATATATTTGAGGGACGCCTTAAACGTGTGCACGATCCAAGACGCAATGAGATGTGAAACTCGAGTACTGAGACTTCGCTATCGCTAAGTTGGTTGACATGCATATGTTTGAGGGACACTTCAAATTTGTGCATGATCCAGATTCGCGATATGCTGATCTCGATGCTAGTACAAGTGAATATCGCATGGAAAAGTATAGCGACTTGTATAAGTTGCCTCAGCCATAGATCGCTAAAACAAGATAGATTGAAATGGACCACGCGTTAAGAAATATATCCTGCGCTAAGGCACAAATAAGACTAACTCATCATGCACGTGATACGACGTAAGGATCAAGTAGGAGATTGTGTTCAATTGGATCTAGTGGTACTGATTATTACGCTTCGGATAGATTCGATAGTGTGATAGAATGGCCTGCGCTCAGGAAGTCTCGAGGACGATACTTTTTCTGAGTGGTGTATGATGTAACGACCCGTTCCGCTCAAGCGGACTGCCGATTCAAACGGCAAAAATACAATTTCCTGACCCGCTTTGCTTCAGCGAGAATACTCCTTGAGGCAAGAGATTTTCCAGACTTGGCTCTTCAGGAGTTCCGGCTTAGGCTTTCAGAGGCTCGCTCGACCGAGGTGAATCATCGCTAAGGTGGGTGGCTATGATAAACTTGTCTTTGCTTAGACATTCACACCTAATATATGGATGTTTCATGCTAGTCTCTAGGTGAATTACCTCCTGCATGCTAATAAGATTACAACGCACCTAGCTAAGGAAATAATCCCAACTTGTATTGCTTGTGTTAGAACATGAAAATAAAATATTGCTTATATATGGACCCTCGCATACTACCTTTGCCTTGTGCAACAAGACCCCGTTATGCCTCGAGTAGAACGATATACATATGCTATTCGTAGTGCACTGCTTTACTTGCTATACTGCACGACCCTGGATTATGTTGCTCGGTATGTCCCGTATGATTTCACTCCTCAGGTTCACCCTTAGGCCCGAGCCAACGTAAATGCTTAAGTTTTCTTATGAATGCATGATTGCCTGCTTATATGTTAACTTGTAATGTTGCCTCGAACCAGTGCTTGTCACACAAATTATGCCACAATCAAGTAACACTATCATGTATCGTGCATGTATCTTGTTAGCCAGAAGACTATTGAATAGTCCTTTTGTGCAATATGAACCTGCAAGTATCCGGGACCGTTAGGTTGCCAAGGCAATTCCCGAACCAGGGCAATGCCTCATGTCAAGTTATATCTGAACATAAATCATAGATTTTCAAGTCAACTTGTGTAAAATTTATAACAAATGAACCACTGAGTCAGGAATGGACTGGGATGGCTTGTAGCGAGGATCATGACCTACGCCTACAACCATTGTCGTTTACTCAAAATAATAAAAGAACAAATAAAAGAACTCATTCAGTCGCGGACGCTTGTGCACAAGCTTGATTTCCTCGGACGGGGCGACGGGGCACCGTTATCGATCCGGCCTAGGAAAAGATCCGGTAGTCGCGCTAGTTTGTTCCTAGCACGGATAAGTTCAGTCAGTTGTCGGGGCATCGGAACCACCGTCTTATTACGACTATGTCCATAATGGCTATACCAGCGACTCCTGTTCATATAGATAAGTTATCATCGCTTAGCGGTAATCCGCGTACGAGTTATTACATCGCATCCAATAAACTGAGACACTTGATCGGATATGATTATAACACACTCGAACATAATTGAACACTTGAACCTATTCTGCATGACTTTTGGATAAACTGTATGCTCGTGCACCCGAAATAGAATCTCGCCACAACACTTATGTTTACATATGCTATTGTCCTGGACTCATTATATATATGATGCTCATGTTTGAATTAACATAGTTTCCTTGGACAGGAAGGATGATGGTAAGTTGGTAAGTCTCGCCGTATTTCTTTATCTCGTACGGCACACTACCACACGAGTTAGACTTTTCATATATGCCATGAAACTGATCCTAGGAAAGAATAGAAAGATAACTTAATAGATGGTGCACGGAACCTATTGAACGTGTTTGGATTTGTTGAGCGGGCGAGTAGCCTCCCCACTAGTGCATCCATGTACTGATAGCCCACCAGATTATTCACAGGGTACAGGAAAACCTCGATCGGTGATGATGCTTCCTTCGTGCGTACTAAGGCTTGGAGATCACTCTGGAGTCTTGGAGCATTGTGTCCAGAACTGAAGCACATATACAAGACATAATGTTGGAACATTGCCTGTACATTATTTCAAATATATAGCCACTTGATACGCTTTTACTGCTTCAGAGAGAGAGGCTTGAGCGACTTGTAATCTCGGCCTAGTGCCGCCTGTAACACTTGTTCAATATCAATAAAGAGTTGCTTTATTTCTATACTTGTGTTATTCAATGCTTCCGCTATTGACGACTTAGTAAACTTTTTACCAATCGCCTATGCGTTTATAATTCTACTGCACTCGGACAATCTGTGCGACTCTGTAGCTTAGACCTCTTACCGCCAACATGAACCATGGCCTTGCATGGGCGCGACTTACTCCCATGCTATATCACGCCCAGATGGGTCAAGCGATCGTCCCACGGGAGCGCGGGAACGGTGATTATTTTCCAGTAGTGACGGCTGATTAGCCTGCGAAAGATCGGGACGTGACATACACAACCCATTGGGTGCCATATATACATCTCTAGTGTGACCTCAATTTCCATAATAAGTATATCCCACCGGTGCTCTATGGCATTGTTGTTGTTATTGCCTTAGCTGCTGTCGAGCCGGTATTGTCATCGTCGAAACTGCCACCCTCCTTGGCGCTGAATCATGGATATGACGCCAGGTAATAGTACTGACGTCCAAGGTACTCATCTACCTCCTCCTCTACTCTGAACATGAGACCTTTTCTGGCCTCATGTCCTTGCCGATAACCTCTGCATGGTAAGCTCGTGCCTCCGAGCTGCTATCAGTACTTCTTCATAAGTCTGGTAGTCGTGCCCCACTACCAGTTGTAGAATCTCCAGATGAAGTCCTTGTTGGAATCTTATTGCTCTATTTGACTCTGTAGCTACCATAGTCAAAGCGAATCTACTCAGCCTGCAAAACTCGGATGCATATCCATCCATTGTTCTACCGTCCTGCTTGAGACCGATAAATCTCTGTTGGAGCTCATACTATGCTACGACTCCAAAGTATTTGGCCTAGAATCAAGCCCTAAAACTGTCCTAAGAGATAAGACACCTCAAGCCAACCTCTACTGATGCCCGCTAGTCACGGGCAAGGTCCTGAAGCTGCAATCGAACTTGGTCAATTTGTTCATCTGTCGGAACCTTCGCCGACGCCAGAATAACTTCGATGTCTTGGAGACACGCATCTTCCATGATGGCGTCCTCCATGTTATTAAATTATCTCGTGTTAAGTCGGCAAAATCTAACCGACACCCCTGAATCAGTACTTCCTCCTCTTTCCAAGGCCGTCTACAACCCTGACTTAACAAGACATTCTGCTCTTATTGTTGAAACTGCTGATGCTGTTGCACTGCCATCTGATGCTGCTGCATAGCCATCATTCCTCGAAGGATTTCTAGTAATACTGGGTGTCAAGTACTACTGGTACTGGTGGTACTACTTGGGTACGAGAATCTCAGGGGCTGGTTGCTCAATAAGTCCCACTTCTGGTTTCACCGTGCCTGCTGGTTCAACTACTGACTCTACTCGAATTTGTTGTTGCCCAGGGGAACCCTACCTGCCATGCCTGCTGCTCCATCAACTGAAAAATCTCTAAATAAAATGACAAGAAACAACAAGAACAGGACAAAAATGATCAAGGAAATAATTGATTCGATAGTAAAGCAAGGTTTCGAGAAGAACAAATTCAGGATTTCAAAGGCATATGTTTGATTGAGACTCCTATGATCATAACACCCCACAAGTTTAAAAACAAAGACCTGCATGGGCCACCACTAAAACTGTGTCATGCCCCAGTACCAAAATACGGAGACGGATATAGCCAGCTCCCCCGTACAAGGTATAAAATATCATACAACGGTCACGGTTTTAACTAGACAAGGGGTGCATAATACAAGCAAGTCACTTAGGGTCACACAACATATCTATTGTCTCAATCAGTCAAGCAAGAATAGTAAATATAGAACATATATGACAAGGAAGTAAGACGTCCCAAATGCTCTGTCACGATATTCTCGAAACTAGGTGTACAAAATAAGAAAGCTGACAGAGTATTAAAAGTACATGACCATGATCAGCTGCAGTCTGATTAATTGCAATCATGTAAAGAAAACTAAATGTCCAGATCTTACGGCTAACAAGTGTCGGTGGCTAAACGTCCAAAATAAGTAAAGTGTGCAATAACGAATAGGGAAGAAGGAACCCGTTCGTTCCCTTCAACGGCCATCCACCTGGTACGTGTCATTATTCAGGGAAAGTATGCTCGATCCTCGGGCGCTGGCTCTAAACTTGGTCATGCAAAACCAGTAGAGTTAGATCCCAAATAGTAAGTACCACAAAGGAAGCACGAATGAAAAAATAAAACCAAGTTTATATATATATATATATATATATATATATATATATATATATATATATATATATATATATATATTTCTGTCTCATAGTTTTGATTCATAGCCTATCGTCCTATCGTGACACAACAATCTAACCCTACAACCAAACAAGGACAAGGGTTAGACCATCGCACCATGATAGTCCATTTTCCTAGACTATTTGACAGCAGGTACAATACACAAACAAGCTCAGTTACATAATTGGCCAATCACTTGTACGGCTTACTAGATGGAGTCTGGGTTATCCCAGAGATATTATGCATATAGAAATCCTCATATCGAACCAGGTACTAGCAGGGTTAGCAGAGCCATACATTATCGCATACCACATAGTATTGCGCACAGGTCCCTCCTAAATCCATCGTGCTAGGATCACATAGAACATATAGTATAGTATAATAGTCGGATATTGTCATCCACTAATGAGGACTTAAACAATATCCATTGTGAATAGCATGCACACCCCAATTCAGATGACTGGAGGTGGCTAGTTAGGCACTATCTCGAGATTTCTTCCCCTCTAATGATCTACAAGTTAAGTTGTCTAGTTAATCCTATTGTTAATGGAAATTATATTGCGTGGCCACATGGTATTCCCCTTATATGACGTACCATAGTACGGCCATGCTAGATACGAATCGACTTTGTCACTTGATAGTTCAATTTGGATTCAACCCGGCGTGATGCAATAATCAACAGATCCTAGCCACGCTTGGTCATTGACTAACCCTTATGTCCATGCTGGAGATTATGTCATGTAACATATCACGTAGTGCATAGGTACACCGCAGTATAAACATGTAATATAATCGCGTAGGAATACTTAGCACGTAGGAACACATAGCACGTAGTAAGCGTATCAGCACAGATACAAGTGGTCGGGTCATGACGCATAGATGGGTCTAATACTCTTGTGGTCATCAAAGTCACACATACATCCCATAAAGTCCAAAGGAACATTCAACAAAACCAGTCCAATAAAGCGTGTGCAAGGGGCCGCATGCGCACATAAGGATCAAGGCCGCATAGGGATCAACTGTCGCATAGAATCAGTTTCCGTATAGGTCTAGGACGCATAGGATCAGTTGCCATATAGGAAGTCGGGTCGTATAGCCGCATGGGTCGCATGGTCGCTAACCACAAAGGTTGCATGAGCTCAAGACCGCATAACCGTATGAGTTCAGGCCGTATGGCCACATGAGTTCAGGGTGCATGGCCGCATGAGTTCAGACTACATGCCCGTATGAGTTCAGACTGCATGCCCGTATGAGTTCAGACCGTACGGCCGTGTGGATCTCTCGGTCGATTGGGACTTCGTCTTCTCCAGGCAACAAGTTCAGCCATGGCGAGAGCTCTAAAACCAAAAATTATTTTCTTCATAAAAACTTTATTTTAACTCTGAATTGAGTGAACCAAAATCCAAAACGGTCGAAATAAAGTTCTTCATCCATCCCAAAAACTATTTTTTGAAAATACTATATTTTAGTAGATCAAAACCACCAAAATCTAAAGAAACCCATAAAAATCCTAAACTTAAAATGTAGATCTACTCAAATCCATACATTAAAACCGAAAACCCCAAGTACTAAAAGTGTTTAGAATTATCATGAGCACATAATAGACTAATAAAATACAAAAAAGCAATGATAAAAAATTAAAAGATTTCTCCATGTGGTGCAAGGTGTACTTGCCTAAATGAAGGAAGAAGAGGAAATAGAGAGAATGAGGGAAGAGAGAAATATGTTGGGTTTTATAGTTAGAATTTGAGGTTTAGACCATGGGCTCAACTCATGAATAAACCAACCCAACAATTAAACCATGGGTCTAATTGAACCAAAGAATGGCTCTAGTCTCCATGCATGCAACCTAATTAATCATGCAAGCAACATATAGTATAAACAGGAAAACTAATATGCTCCAAATATGTATATCTGGAACGGAGAGTGACAAAAAACTAGAACTGTGTATGTAGTGTTTAATTTTTGTTTTGTTAGAATTTTTTGCTTCAAATTTTTGTTTTAATTGAAATTTTGTTTGTATATTTGATTGCCCAGACTAGGTTTGAAGTTATTTGTTGTAAAATGGGTCAAGCAACAATATATTTGATGGGCCAAGGATAACTTTATTAGATAGGCCGTTCAATTAGTCTATTTTGTTGGTTGTATAATGAAATGGCCCAGCCCATGACAGTAAGGTCCATAAATGGAAAAAACCGAAATAACCGACCCGGTATTTTTTGGTTCGGTTTATTTCAGTTTTGGAATAATACGGTTCGGTTCGGTTCATCATTAGGTTGGTTCGGTTCATGTTCGATTTTTAAAAATGTAGTACCGATCCGAACCGATGCTCACCCCTAGGAATATGTGTAACACAACTTTCAACCTAATAGCAACCACTATATAGTAGGGGAGGGAGGGAGAGTTCTCTGATAAGAAACTAAACTTTGTTTTAGGGAGGTGGTTTCTCGCACGTGCATTCGCGACACAGTACAGATTACAAATGTGCCCGTGTAACGGGTGAAGAACGGGTGTGCATATGCACACAGATTGAGAACATGCACAGGTGAGCACCTCGCAGGAGCAAACAATTTATGTTCAACGGGTGAAGAACGGGTGTGCATATGCACACAGATTGAGAACATGCACAGGTGAGCACCTCGCAGGAGCAAACAATTTATGTTCATGTACACATTCGCGACCGAGTTAAGAACATGATGCACTTACCCTTACACGTACATTCGCTCGCACGCAACATAGAACATACATGAACATATGCTTGTCCATCTTATAAAAATAGGTTATGTTCTCATAAAGATAGGTAGGTTATGGTCAATCGATAAAACAACCTCTAGGCATTAAAATTGATCTACAATCAATTTAATCAGGTATCAATAACTATATCAATCAAAAATGTCGCAAGCTCTTTTTTTTTCTCCTATACTTTTGGTTTACCATGAGGGAAAGTACCACATCTTGAAACAATATGTAGCTTAAAAGTACCACATCTTGAAACAATATGTAGCTTAACTTCAACCGGTACAACAGCCATATAGCCACAATCAAATGACAAACTTATTGGCTAACCCATTTTATGTACTCAGTCAATATATTTCAGTTTTCGATATTAGTAAAACCATAATCTGCAAGGGTGAACACTGCTTCTGTCAAAACTACAGATTAATTGAAACAAAGAATGTGATCAAATCTTCAGATCGAGAAACAGAGATAACTGAAACTGCCATTAAAAGCCACCACCACTCACAAACACCGAGCAATTAAGGAAGAGCGACTAATAAGACACGAGAAAATAGAGACATTTCTAATTGCTAATGTAGAAGAAAGTATTGTACATTTCTATTTACTGGTCGCCAGCATTCTTATATACATGGAAGAAGCCCAGCAAAATAGTTACATTTACTAAAAGAACCAAACACCACACAGGTGAAAGTCCAATGCACCGAAGGTCTGAGCTTTGAACTGGTCACTAGAGGAACATCCGCAGCTTTTTACTGGCAATCAACTCCAGTCAATCTTTGCTCTCAAGAGAGTCTAAGCCAAATCCGCTTTCGAGGACTAAATAGTTTCAATTCTAATATGTTACAATAGTACACAAAACTTTGGGTAGCCAATCCACTTGCACAGCCCAAACAAACTTCCTCCCAAACAAGCATATCACTCTTCATCAGAGATACAGACAACATCTCCTGCTGCAGAAGTGGCAGGCCTTGATGCATCAGAACTTGAAGGGTTCGATTCGTTCTCCTTCGATGGTTGGTTGGTTTGGAGCAATCCATCATGGGATGGACCCACTTCAATTGATTGCAACAAATTTGGAATGTCAGCTCCAGCACAGGAGTCTCCATCTCGGGGTGACTGGTGCATAAGAGTAGCACTATGTGAAGCAGGTGAGAAAGCTGGAACTAATGGCTGATGATAGGTTCCACTTAGAGGAGCCTTTGGTGTAGGAGTAATAGGAGCAAATATTGTTGCAGAACCGAGATTAGGGAGAGGCTGTTGCTGAGTTGAAACCTGGCTGGTCTGCAGTGGAAGGGTAACAGCTGCGGATGAGGGGGGCCTAAAGCGAAGGAGATGTGGTGCGGGGGCACGTGCCTCAGTTCCTAGTTGATGGTTCATTCGTGGCGGAAGTACAGGGCTGACGTGAGATCTGACTTGATTTGTTGGGAAGACTGGAGAGGTATGGCGAACCACTGGGCGTGGAGGTACAGACGCCATGGCTCGTGGGGCTCGTACTGGGGTCTGTAGTAAGTTAGCTGAGTTTAGGGTGTAGATGGGGCTCGTAGATGGGGTCTGAAGTAAGTTAGCCGAGTTTAGGGTAGGGGGAGATGTGGAGGACAGCCTTGGGGCACGTGGAGTGTGGGATGCTGGAAGAAACTGCTGAGCTGTATTTGGCTGGGGACCTGGCAAAATATTTTATGAGTTCCGTGTCTGATTAGCAGCAAAGTAACCAGCAAGTCCATCGTGTTTTCATAATAAAATATACAATCAAATGGAGGACTTAAAGTCCTAATATCTCACAGATTTACATCAATGAAATATTAAGAGCAAATTTGCAATTAATAAAGATGCACCACCCACATGCAGAATCACTAGGTGAACATTTAAACTTGGTCAGATAGATTTTATATAGAAAATATCTCATATAATGTGCACATGTAACAAGGACATGAATGCAAAGAATAACGACAGCCTAAAAATAGAAGGGAAAAAATCAAAGTCTACCTATGTCTAGGTGAATAACAATTGTGTATAACATTAAATAAAAAAGTAGATACATTAGAATAAAACTGATAAGTATTTTGGAAGAATCAAGCAAATTACCAAGATATCACTAACATGTAAGTAAAAGAATTTTCATACCTGGAAAAGATGATGCACCTCCCTTGTTCTCAATGAACTTGGCTCTAAATTCCTCGGCTAAAATTCGATTTAGGAGAACTTTGTTATAAACTGTCTCAAGTATCGTCTTGTCACTAACGAATTCAGTCTCGGCATCCTGAAGTAGCACCTCATACTTCCTTCGTATTCTTTCTATCTCTTGATCACGCTCCAATTCCAGTTGCAGTTTCTGTCATGAGAAAATGTTGACAAGAAAATAAGCTGCAGAACCAAGGCGGAAACTGAAAATTAATAAGAAACGGAGATGCGAAGTCATTATCAAAAACCTTGTCTTCATGCTTCTTGGTACGCGATTCATCCTGTTTGCGTATTCTCATCAGTTCATTTTGAAGTGGGTCAGGGCCAATCACTGGAATAGACTGCCAGGGTAGCATTGTAGATTCTTGGCTTCCTGGCTCTGACTGACCCCTAGTAAGATGTTCAGAGCGTGTCATTTCTAGTCGCGTACTGGAATTAGGTGGCAATGGAGGCACACCAGACCAAGAGACAAACTGGTTAGTTTGGTCACCCTGTGCAGCAGCATCAGAAATTGGTTGTTGCAATGACACTTCAGTTTGAGGAGCAAACAAATTTGAGAATCGAGTACAAGGCTCTCCTCCATATTCTACTGGCACATGGGTGTTTTGTTTATCATTCTCAGTCAAAGAAATATCAACAGATGCAGGCACCTCAGATGATGTAGAATTTAAGGTCCCTGTGTTATGAATGGTTTGCTCGACTGGTGAAGGTACACCATTATCTGGATCTAGTGCAGGAATCAGAGTCTGTTGAGAAGAACTATCACCCTGATCAGTTCCAGTAGCAACAGACAAAGCAAGTCTTTCATGCACACTGGCAGATGATATCTGGAACAAAATAAACATATGAATTTGCACTCAGTAGGTCATGAACAAAACTAAATACTTGAAAGTCATAATCAAAGACGAAGTGCTTTTCAGTGCTATCTGACTTGGGATGAATGATAAAAAATAAGTATTATCAGAATCTGCATTTTACAAAATAAATCCATGACACTGCAAGAACAGCGTAACCAGAATATTGCTACTAAGTGAACACCATATTGGGGCCCTGGAGTGGTACAAGCCCTGTGTACATGGATGTATATTAGCATAGTAGTGTTCAGAATCAATATTACTATTTGCAAATTCCAGCACCATTTTAAAGGACGGGAATTAACAAACGACAATAGCAACAGAGAAAGGTAAAATAGGGTCTCTTTTTCGCTTCTCTTCAATTCTTTGTTCTAAATCTTGTTATTTCAAATAAGATTACTCTCCATAGATCAGAATATTTTCTATTTTCTATTTTTCTATTTTAGTTTGGATTTAACTGGTTGATAGTTAAGTATGTGATAATCAAATTAGCCTATAGAATTATACATAAATTGTGATAATCAAATATATGTTAAAATCAATTCATATTTATTTTTGGTTCATACTGCGCTTCCTAGCCAATAGGTGCTAGAAGCCACTTCCGTCTTTTAGAACATAGACTTATATTATATCAAAATTTTGTAGACAATTTAAAATTTTGTGGATGACCGAAACTTTGTGATTCAAGAATTCTATTTTTGTCAATTTCTGTCTTTGATATTGATAACATAATCTGTGACCAAGTAGGTAACGTTATCTTCCCTTTTAGCTAAGTATTGTTTGAAAACTAGTCAAGATGGATTAGGATTCGGAAGTGCTGGAAATCCTATCTAACTAGACATTCTTTTTTATAGTCTCCTACAGAAAATAATATCATATTCATATCTTTTTTATAATATTACTTTTCCAAAATATAATATGTTTCTTTTTCGAAAATGTTATTATCCAAAACTATTGCTTTATGATTAGATTTTTAGAATTTTCAGTGAGTATTTTATTTCTTTTAAAAAATTTAGTGGCTGGAGTGGTTTTTATAATTATTTGAAAAAAAATGTTCTTTGAGTCCATAATATAACTATTTCTACACGGTAATAATTGTAACGAGGCAATGGTAATTTATTAAAATATGGGAAGGATTGAATATGAAGACAATACAAAAGAAGACAAAGCTAGGTTGTCACCATACTGCAGAGAGGCGGATTCAACGCATGGTGACACATTAGGCACCTTTTTTGGTGTGTCCTAGTGTATGTTGGAGTGCCCGTGCTTCTTAGGTTCTCAGGAATGTACAAATTTTATTAAATGTGAAAAGTAAGATTCCTAAAATCTAATGCCTAGTCATTACTTCCTAGGAATGTGGTCCGTGGGGGAATGCTCAATCTAAGTACCAAAGACAACGTTAGTAAAAAATATATCCAATTTTCTGGTGGCAAAGAGATTTACAGCGAGGTAAGAGACTTGCTTAAACAGGCGAGTCGCCGGGTCTCCAAGAAACCCTATTGGTTGGCTTGGTTGTCCCCCCGGCGGTAGCCGGACAGGCCTGGGTTCAATCTTGCCGATTCCACCTAGAAAGTCTTCAGTTATTTTGGTACTTTTGAACTACATCTCGGGGAAGCGCTAGCTTGGTCTATTAGATGATTAGAATCCCAAACGCCAAACAAACAGAACACAATCTAGTGAGACAACACCCTCAGATGGAAGACTGATGGGATGAGATGAGGTCTCCGCTCTTTTACAAATAGACGGAACACCCGATCCGAAGATAGAAAGAATTGCCTAAACCGGCGATATACTCTCTCGGAATCAGAATCGACGGCCATGGCGACGATCATGTCATCAACGTACCGAACGTACATGAAGCTCTCTTCTTTTTTGCATTAAGGAATGGATTTGAAGATCGAGTTGGTGCAAAAGTTCATAAGTAAGGGAGAGAGGAGGCTGCCTTGTGGGATGCCCTTTGTGGCGTTTGAGTAATCCTTAC
Source organism: Iris macrosiphon (assembly GCA_036927795.1). Lineage (NCBI taxonomy): Eukaryota > Viridiplantae > Streptophyta > Magnoliopsida > Asparagales > Iridaceae > Iris > Iris macrosiphon. The sequence goes on along the minus strand of JAYESA010000008.1, from coordinate 129,001,977 downwards.
CCTTTTCGTCCACAATACGACTTTTGAGGCAAGATTCTATGAGATCACAGACCACCTTGCATAGGCATTTAGTAGCAGGGTAGAGAAGAACAGTTGAAGTGGACATGTCCCATGTGTTTCCTTCTCATAGTCAATTTTAATGACTAAGAAACCATCTTATAAGGACATATGTTTGATTTAATGAGTAAATTAAGGAGAATATATTAATAAAAAAATTATAATGAAATAATTGAAGTTTTAAAACAATTTTTTGATGTCATCTTCTGTATGTGTGTTTATAATTGCTTTTACAATCCATGGTGATTTTGATAGCTTCTAACAAAAATTTAAACACATGACTATTCCAACCTTGGGTTTTACTATCCGCAAAATAAATGTCCCAGTGTAGTTCAAACTGTGAAACAGGAATTACCGGAGGTACCAATAGGCAGATTATCTAATATAACACAAAAAATGAGCTAGGGGCATACCATATCAGATGTCACCAAAACAACACAACCGGAGCTCGTCATTGTGGGGAAAGAGGGAGCAATCTCTGCCTGATTTTCCCGTAACGAAGAAATCAAGCATGACATATCACGATTTGCTTCGCCTTTATGTATGTCTCCACCAACAAATGTAGGGGCTACCGTTGTCGTTGCGGAGGTAATAAGCATTGGGTCCTGCCCACTGCTTACTGCATTGACAATATCTAATTGTACTTCTGCCTGAATTGGCTGTGGGCAAGATATCAATCGTGTGTTAACAGTAGTACCTCCACCTTCCAGGTCCCCGTCTGCTGTTATTGTTGGTACTCCTATTGTCGAGTCAATAAGCACAGCATCAACCACATTTCCTTCTGCATTCATAGTATCTGACAGGGAAGGTGTAATTTCTGTTTCCATAGACAGTCTACCAATAGTTGGTGACGGTAAAGTTGTTGAAATCAATTGAGATGTTCCAGCTGGTTCAACACATTCCCCTTCAACCCTTTGCTCAGATTGAGAATCTACATCCAGTGGCAAATCTACAATGCTTTCATTGGGAATATCTGATAGAATTATCAATAAATTAACTGATGGTTCGCTAGACTCTACAGGGTCTGTTGTACAAATACCATCACAAATTTGATGTGGAGCGGACCTTGAAACTGATGCTCCAATTGGCTTGGCAGAATGCAACTGAAACATGTTATTAGTCTGACAAGCTGGAATTTCAGTTTCTACCGGAACATCTTCTACCCTTTCACTAGGTATTACTGATGGACTTTCCGAATGTTCTACAACTAATTCATCAGATTCTCCATGGTATGCTTTAATATTATCATTGCAAAGTTGATCTGAACTAGGTGCAATCATCATGTTTCCTGCACCATCACAAGCTTCAACATGGCTGCTAACTATCTTGAATTCCTCCAGCGTGAAGCCGCTTTCAGTCAAAGGAAGATTACCAAAGGATTCTTTCAGAGAACCAGCTTTGGCTTCTTCCAACCAATTACCCCTAATCTCATCCTCTTTGTTCCATGCAGCTTCTTGCATGGCTGCAAGATTTCTGCGTTGGGACTTCATGTGCTGATCGTATTTCGCCATTTTCTTCGAAAATTCTTGATTAAGTAATTTTATTTTGTTGTTTCTGATTGTATTATCAATATGTATAGAGTGAATTAGATCCAAATCTGAATCATGTGCAGTCTTCATTTTCATCTTTTCCTCTTCCCTATGCACATTGAAATCTGAGAGTTCTACTTGGTGTCTCAAAAGGAGGTCCTTGGCCCTCTTTGAACAAATTTTGTGAATCAAATCAACTCTTTTTTTTAGAAGATCGTCTTTTAATGAGCCAAGGTTTTGTTGAATTTTTGAAGGGGATTCATGAACAGAATCCTGCTGCTGTTCCAAAAGTACCTGCTCAGCGGACCAACGTCCATCAGAAATCTCTCTTATTTCTCCTAATTCAGGCTGATGTGATAGCATAGAATTTGATGCTTCTGCAAGGAATTGATCCATGTCTACTTTTCTTGAGGCTGGTAAATGATTTTGTGAAGAATTCAGCTCATTTTTATTCTCAAATGAGCTTGTTCGAGGAAACCTTTTCTTCAATATACGCAATTTTGAGTAGACAGAAGCAGCCTGCTGCTCATCGCAGACAAAGTTCAAGTACTTCTTTGCCAGAGCAAGACATTCCCTATGATCGACCTTGTGTTTTAAAAAAGAAGCTGCTCTCCAGCACTGAAAATAAACAAAGAAAGTAAAACACAAGACTTTATTATTATGTACATACAGTATAGAATGTAAAGGAGAGCAATGTGTGTAAGTACTAAGAACAGATTTATAATCACCGAGACGAGTATTCTACTAGATCTACTCACCCGGTCATGTAACACAAATTAACTTAATTGTCAAGTTAACAAAGAAGGGATTTAAGTATTCTAGTTGATGTAGTTATCCGGCATGTAATACCAAGTAAAACTGTCTAAGCAAATTCATAAAAAATTGGATTAGTTTTTTGTTATTCTACAACTAGGATAGAACATCTATGATGTTATGTGCAAGTAGTCATAAGTATAGAGAAGATGCCCGCAGTTAAACTAAATCTAAGAAACGCATCTAATAGAAACTGCAGGACGACAAATCAATCAGGACTTTCTCCTTGCTAAGAAAGAACAGATTTGGGAAACTTATTATGCAAGTCAGGAATTCAAATAAATAATGCCAAATCCTGATATCCAATGCCAGCTTAGTCTCTCGAACTTTCAATCACCTTATAGTCGCCAGACCTGTTCCTTTTTGTGGATAATTAAACAATAACATTAAGCATTTATACCATCAGAAAATCTGAAAGTACTAAAGTGGTACGGCAATTATATTCATATAACAGGAAAGTTCAAAAGACTGTTATTAGTAACTATCTTAATGTACCAAATTACACTTCCTACTGTACTTAGACTACTACTAATCGAACAATCTTACACATTTCAAAACAGTGGTCTAGCACTCACACATGGGGCCCAAACTAGCACGGGAATGGTACATTGTACTCAGACTCTTACCTGAAGTTCACACCAAATGTAGGACAGGTAAAAATTGAAGAAGCATATAGTAGATAGCAACATAGGAATAGAAGTTAGAAGATGCTTTGGCCTCGTGCAGAAAAGGTAAGGCAGCTACTAATTGGTAGTTGGCCGGGGAAACAGGAATTGTCTATCTGGAACTGGAAATGACCAACATTGTACCTTGCAATGATCCGAAAACCTGATTGGACACATGTCTATATTAGGGGTGATCGTTCGGTTTATTTGGTTTCAACCAAACCGAAATAGTCAAAACCGAATAAACCGGAATTTCAAAAATCCAAACTGAACTGAACCGAAATTAGTCATAACTGAAACCGAACCGATATAATCGATTTGGTTTATCTAGTTTGTTTGGTTGGACTACTTTCATCGTTTGACGGGCCGAGCCCACTGTAAGAATTGTGGTTAAATTATATTAAGAAATGCAATTTTTATACATAAAATTGTTGTATTTCAAAGATGGACGCAAAGTTGGACTTCTTGTTAAATTACCAAAGTTGGACTTAAAACACATATATAGGAAGTTTTCAAAATATAAACATTTTTAATCATAAAATATGCATAAATCGAGGGGTACTTGTATACTTGCACAAGTCTTATTCGGTTTTCGGTTTTGGACTGAAAGCGAAACCGCATAAAGAATTTTAGTATTTTCAAAACCGGACCCGAACTGAAAAATTTTAAACCGAGTCGAATCTCTGGTTCGGTTCTCGGTCCAAAGCCGAATAATGCCCACCCCTAATCTATATTTCTTAGATGTGCAAGAAAACATTCATATGCGAACAAACACAACCATCCATAGTTTGATAAAGTGAGTTAGATCTTCACTCAGCAAAATAATACTAGAAATCCTCAAAATGAAATAGCAAACATACTAGTGTAAAAGTGAATCGGGTGCATCAACTAGATTTTATGACCTATTGTGTCCACAAAAGTGTCCCGGATGACGAAAACAATGAAACTTGAAGTGCCCTCGAGCATTGACATCAAAGTTGAAGGTTGGATATGTTAAGTATAGTCTTTGTTGGCAACAAGCATTGGCCCAAGTATTCATGACTTCAGACATAAAGACCCGAAAAAATAGGGTTGGAGGTCCAAATCCCATTAGGCACGCTATGCGCTAAAGTGTAAAGGGGAGATGAATCGAGATATTTAGGTAGAGGCAAATTAAGAGTCGGACCTGCAGGAATGGTCTACCTAAGCAAGAGGATCGTGGTACCGACTATCATCCCGAGTAAAGCGTGCAATGGAGATCGGTCCAAGCATTGGATCGATAAAGATTGCATCATACGCAGTAATCCAGGATCAACGTGCAAAGAACTATACCGAGCATAGCCCAGGAAGATTGACGTAATAAAAAGAACCAAGCTTAAGCCAAGCAATAGTGTAGACTTACCATTTCAGCAACAAAAAGAAGTATAGTCTTAGTGATATTATTACTAGTAGGCCTTAGTTACGGATTTCATGATGCCACGTCTAGCTATTGTACCGTTGTCTACCTTTGCCAATATCTTCATATAGTTTGGTTTATCTCACGAATAAAATTATCATTTCACAAACTTTAACATTGTGTTTAAACCAAAAGAACATTTTATTTGTCCTCTCTTTTTAGACCATAATCCTAGCCACCCTGAACCCTAGCTGCCCCCAGAAAACCTATCCCTATCCTAACCCTAATTCTAAACCATAGCTGGTCCTAACCCTAAATCTAAATCCTAGTTGGTCGCCAACCACCCTCCCTAAACTCTAGTCGTCCTATCCTACAGTTACGTGTACCTATTATGACCATTGTTGCCTTCCCCCGTGCCTTAGCCCTCACCATGTTGACTCGTCTCCTTTTCAGATTCTAGATCTGGACCTTACCCATAATTGCTCATGATTACATCAAGTGGTCGCATCCTCCCCTTCCCTCCCCTCCCCACCTTGCTCCCCCATCTGCTCCGCCTCTTCCAGCAGTGACTGCCTGCCACCTTTCCTTCTCTAACCCTGCTTTCTATTCCTTCCTCTCACACTAGAATCCAGCCTGCTAGCAACCCAACCCAAAACCCACCGCTAGCATTCAAACCCAGTTTCCGCCCATACCTGAATCCGACATATTGCGGAAGCCCACCATCAAGCTGACCCGCTAGTAATCCAACCCGTTTCTGCCTAAACCTCGATCTCATCAGCATCTGGCTTGATCCAACCAAATTTAACACACATCCACAGATGAATTTGACAATAATCTGCATCCGCTTTCCAATCCCACCCTGACTGCACTCTATTTCTATTATCATGAAGTTTGTCATTGTCGTCTTCTGGATCTTGAGCTTCTTTTCAACATCATGGATTGCTTTCTCTAGCACCATTGCACTTTCTCTCCTCCGCTGAGTTGGTGATTCATTTGTTTGTGTTTGTTTTCTTCTCTACTAGCATCGATAATGGATTTAGGAGTTCTATAATTTGGAAAGGAGTTCTACAATGGATTTAATATCATGATATACCAAGCTAACCTGTTATGGTAATTGAACCCATTAACCGGAACTTTTGTCAGCAACTTTACACCATATCGGCAGTTGGCCGATACTGCAGCCCAAGTCTCGGCCAGTATATTCCAAAAGGACAATGGATAAAAGATATATTACCAGTGTCATATTACTCCCAAAATCAAACATGTTAGCCGCCATGTGTCACGGACATTCTAAACAATGATTATTTGGTATTTATGTTATTTTTTCCATGTGCCCATTGTTTAAAATGCTGTCTGATATGTCAGGATCTCAGCTGATAATATATTTGCCAACTTAAAACCAATACCAATAGGGGGGCTAATTATTGGTGTAGACATGAAATAATGAAATTAATCATTATCAAATAGATCAACATTTTTAGGTTGTCAAAAGTACATGCAATCTTTTTTCCTTTGTTTAAATGTCAACTGTGGGTGCAGTTTTCATTACACACAAGCTAAAACCAAAAGATGCTCCATCTACAACTGTACAAAATTGTGCCTCAAATGCTAAGTTCTAACACCTCAACTTACAACAAAAGACAGCATTGAGATTACATGTCCTGACAACTGAAAATTAGAGAAGTAAACATGATTGTAGAGAATACTATTGGAACAGAAAATTCTTACTACAATTATTCATTTTATCAAATAAATCCACATATATACCAGAGATATTTTGAAGGCCTGCAATATGGTCTCGGAGTCACGACCAACTTGATGGTTATTCATGATATATTCAAGAAACGTTTGTGCCAAGCTCTTCACTTTCTCCTGTATTTAAGATTAATGGTCATCCTGGTCAGATATGCATATCCATAATCTGACAGCAAACAAGGAATAAATGTATTTGTACTCAAACTATCGAATTATATACTTATGCATATGCAGATGTATGTTTTCTCTATATGCCTCGACTAATCATACCCCCTCCACTTACCCCACCCCTCGCCCAAAAAAATGTACTAAGAAAAGGACAGCATAAAGGAAGAAAAAACTACTTGAATTCTTAGGCACATAATGTAAAACTGTATGGCAGAAACATGACTGCTTTCAAGTTGGAGGTATGAAGATATCCTTTAAATCCTTTGATAAAACTTCCAAACAAGTAAGCTTCTAAAGGCGGCATGAAACAGCGAGGACAAAAAAGCTTAGGCAGGGTACTGAAGGCAGCAAGGGGCCTCAAGACTAAAAATAGGGGTGCCTAGAAGGTAAGTTAAGATAAGGCTGTGGTTTATGACTAGGGCTTGCTATCATGGTTTGAGGCTCTAATCCTATGCAAATTTGTTGTGCAAACTGCTTGTACATTCAAATATGAAACTTCAAGATCAACGACAACATAAACTAAAATCAAGTGTTCAATCAAAAAACAACTAAATAATAATATATCGATCTTTCTAACCATAAATCACAACTGAAAATATTATAATTGACGTATTAAAATATAAAAAAGCAAGGGAGAAATTATTGGAAAGAAGTTCTGGTATGAGGAGTCGAGGAGAGAAATCCCTCTTTTGTCAAACTTTATCTTGCTTTGTAACAATGTCAATTATTTGTGAAGCTATATCATGCTCCATAGCCGATCTCACTTGGATAAGAGAAGGCTTGGATGATGAAGATGATGATATAAACTTCCAACTTCCAAAAGATTCCCATGAACCTTTATCTATGGATGTCTAATGTGACATATTTCCGTAATGTAAAAGCTTAGCCATCACCATCAAGCTGTAAAAATTGCTGAATTACAAATGTAACATTCATTCAAACATTAATATGAAAAACAGCTTCATGACTTTTTAACAGGATATTCAAACCTCAGATCCAATCATTTGTGTTTGCACTTACCTTAAAGAGGAAGAACCAAAAAAGAATGGTAGTGCAGCATGGAATCGAAAATGTTCTAACAAATGGTTATTTGGAAAGCTAGAGAGATCTATGAGATTTCCTACCCAACATGTGTTATAGTATACAGACTACATAATGATTTCATCATCGTCATTAATAATTTTTGAGAGAAATTAATACCTTCTACACCTCACCACTAGTTTGCCGCTACTTCCACCTCCATATTGAAATATTACAACCTAATCCTATTTTGTATGCATGCTTACAAAAACCTCCTTTACTATTAACTTTGCTGTTAGTTTTAGTCTTTGCTCTTAATTAAGTGTTGTTGTCCTTCCTAGTAATTGTGTATTCTTCCCTTTGGTCAATCCATAAAAGATACAAAAGACATGCATCATAAACATCGTATTAACATACTTATATTATCTCCTGGACCATATAAGTTTCGAAAAAAGAACAGTTTTTTTCCACTTATTTTGATTATTGCAAGTTGTTGAAAAGGTTCAGTAAAGAAAAAGAATTCAAAACTAAACAAGAAAAAACCTGAGCCTCCCGAGATACAAAACCATCTTATTTTTTTAGAAAACCGCTTATACCCTAATTTTTGCCTTAAGCAAACGCAAAAATACCCAAACAATAAAAGAACCAAATATATAATGTGTTAATAAAACGATGAATATATCGACAAAAACTATTCAAACTGTAATAAAAGACTTTCAGAGTCATGTCTTGCAGTGCATGAGAGATGAAACCACATAAACTCAAACCACTTTCTATGCACTTGAAATGAAAGAAAAGAACCCAAAAAAATCTTATATTAGTTAAAACCCTATAGTGAAGGAAAACATGTAATTTTACAATTACCTACAGAATGTTTTCTTAGGTGAGTAAGTTGTAGTATTTCAATATGGAGGGGGTCTGGTGGTAATAACGACAAACCACAAGGAGGTGTAGGATAATTTGATAAGATGATAAATGAAGGAAGACGGGACAGAAGAAGATTATAATGTTATGTGGTTCAATATGGCAAGTTGTATCAAGAAAGTAGCACAAAAGATTTTAACAATGTCAAAAGATAATGGTTGGATCTCAAAAGAAAGTTTGTGGTGGAACGAGAAAGTTCAAAAGGTTATTAAGGAAAAAAAAAAATTGCCCATAAAGATTGATAAAGGTGTAAAAGCGAGGAAAACCTTGAGAAAGATAAAGTTGTGAAGAAGGAAGCAAAGAGAGCAGTTAGACTCTACTCTATGTTGTATTAAGCGTGAGCCCAATGTTGTTTTAGTATTGGGCACCAGGTCTTTCGATCCCCGTCTGGGGTATTCCGAAGGTGTAACCAGCCCTTGGGCCTCTTCTTTCCTAGCGAACTCTTGCCCGTCCGCCCGAGACGACGAGGTTGTCGCTTCGCTTAAAGGCGCTTAGTTAGCGCCTCACTTCTTCTTTTTGCTCCTACATGTAAAATACTCTATATACACATAAATTTCAATATTTTTCATACAATCCTACTAGTATATGCATGAATAACAATACTAATTATCAATCAAGAAAAATAACAATATAAATACTATAATCAAAATGCAAACTACAAGCCACACAATGCATACATACTACATAGTCGTCAAAATATCATCAAACATAAAAGCTAAGTCTCTAAAGTTCCTACTTAAAGTTTTCCAACTATCCAACTATGTAAATAACAAAAACCTCGATTCGGTTTATAAAAAAAAATCGTTAAGCGAGACTCCTAAGGTGAGGCGCTACTAAGTGACGCCTAAGTGCGCTTAATCGCTTTTTGGGGGCAAAAATTCATTCATTGAGGCGTCCTAATTCTAAAACTCGCTTAAGCGCACTTTTCACAACATAATAGTTAAGCTAAATCAAAGGGTTGTGATCATGTATATAGGAGGTTACAAACTAAGGAGAAAAAGATATTTAAAGGTTTGCTAAGAGTAGGGAAAACAAGTGCAGAGATTTAGGTAATTAAGTTTACCAAGGGAGATGACCAAAAGGTATTCGTAAGAGAAAATAATATTGAGGACAAACTAATTAACAAGAGCAACCTAGCAAAACTTAGTTTATATTTAGGGTTAGCTCAGGATAAGTCATATTGCTATTGTCATAAAATTAGAATTCATGAAGCCAAGAATACACTAAAGAAAATTAAAACTAAAATACAATATGACTTGATGATATTCCTATTGAGGTTTGAAAATGTTTATGGAATAAATGATGCATATGGCTTAATGATTTATTCAATTAAATCCTAAGGACTAAGAAGATGTTGGATGAAGATGAAAGGCGAAGTATTATAGCACCCATACATAAAAACAAGGAAAATATAGAAAGTTGTCACAACTATCAAGAAATTAAGCCCATGAATCACATCATGAAACTATCGGCGAGACTAATTGAGCAGAGATTAAGAAAAGAGTAGAATTTCATAGAATCAGTTTGGTTTTATGCTGGAAGATCTACTAGGAAAGTCATTAATTTGCTAAAAAGACTAATGGAAAGATTTGGAGAGAAAAAGAGACTTGCCTAGGTTGTCAACACGTGTATCGTACTGTGTTATCGATTTGCTTGCATATTGTATCGTGTATCATATCTTATGATACAATAATTCTAGGAATTGAAGGGTATGCTTCTAAATCCATATAGGAACATGATCTAATATAATTTTCTCATAAATTTTTTATTTGTTTCATCTTTACAAGTCTATCAAATTGCAGAATTCATATTCCTAAGTATACATTATATGACAAGTAAAAAAGTCGATACTACATATCAACCTATATGTATCTTATCATCCAATATGTATCAAAAAATATATAACAAAATAGTAGTGTATCGTTTCATGTCGTAAGATATATATATATATATATATGTATTGTGAGATACTAACAACATAGGGATTTAAATATGGTTTTATTGACTTAGAAAAAACTTATGATCAAGTTCCAAGGAAGATAATGTAGTGGGGTTTGAAGAAGAAACAAGTTCTTAGTCGTTACATTGAGACTTAAGGATGTGTATGATAGAGTTACGACGACCGCAAACTATTATAGGAGATAATAAACAATTCCATATTTTCATTAGCTTACATGAAGAATCAACATTAGTTCGTACCTTTTTGGGAAAAGTCATGGATGAATTGTTATGCCTATCCAGGAGGAGATTTCATGGTGTATGATGTTTGTTAATTATATTGTGTTGGTTGATGAGTGTAGAGAATGGTTACATGATAAAATAGAAGTGTAGATAGAAACGTTGGAATCTAAGGAATTTAGGAGCAGTAGAAAGAAAACTAAGTATATGAAATGTAATTGCAACCAAAAGTCGTTGAGAAATGAGAAGAGGCATCCATATAGCATATAGATAAACAAGAGATACCTAAGAGTGATAGTTTTCGGTATTTAGGATAATCATTCATCATGAGGAAAAGATCGAGAAGGATGTCATGCATAGAATTAAAATAGGATGGTTAAAATTAAGGAGTGTTTCAAGAGTACTTTGTGATCGCCAATGTTATAGAAACCGCTAGGCAGCCGTTATACAACAAGTGGACACCTAACGCCTAGGAGGCTAAGCAGCTTCCTCAGCAGATTTATGCGGGGAAAAAAAGACGATACTATTAAAAATAGCTTAAAATTTTCAAGTTCATTGAAAGTAATACATAACTATATATCCATATGTATATATAAAACAAGGATTACATATATCCATATGTACAAATATAAAGAACCTTAGCAAACACTCAAAAGGACCAAAGACTATATTAAGAAGTATTGAATAAATAGAATTATATTTTATAATTCACCCAAAATAATATAATATAAAATTAAAATGTCAATATTGATATTTTTGGGCCGGGCCAAAAATTGACAGTCTGACCAATAAAATAAAAGGGGTCAGACCACAATACCATTTTTGGAGGAAAAAATTTGACCCAAAACAAAAGCTAGACCATAATGCAGACAACTATTTTCTTATTTGGCCGCATAATATTGCTTCTTCACCCATAATGTCACTTTTTCCAGCACAATACCGTCCATCGTCTAGAATGCATTATCTCCTAAAAAAATTGGCGGTAGGTAGCCGCATAGCGCCATTTCTTAACGTATTTTATAACACTAATGATCGCACGATACCTCTGATGTTGAAAGAAAAAATCTACAATACTACTACAACATCAGCCATGCTTTATGGATCATTGTTGGTCAATTGAGAAACACTTTCAGAAAGTTAGTTTAGCCAAGATGAGAATACTAAGATGGATGAATAGCAATAAGATAATAAACGAGTATATCTGTGCAAAGTTAGCGGTAGCATCAATTAAGGACAAGATTGAAAGGAATTGACTTAGGTGACTTGGACATGTGCAACACAGACCAATACATGCTCATGTAAAGAAGTGTAAAGAGGAGCGACAATATGGTAGTTAATGGAACCACTAGCCTAGATGATGAACATGGTTTGAAGTGTTAAAAAAGGATATGGGGTTTTGTTAGTGTTAACATAGCTGAATGGAAGACCAAAAAAATGGGATAAAGGGTTTGTTGTTGTTGTTGTTGTTGTTGTAGACTACATAATGGCTTTGAAAATATATTTAGTTGCATCATGCTAAATATACATCAATTTGAAAAAAAAAAAAAAGAAGAAAAAAAAAGTGGAAGAGATGAACATCAATAAAATGCTTACTGGGAGTTTCAAAACATCACACAATTTTTCCAGCTCTGGCTTCAGCGAGTGATGGAGGCTCCTCTGTAAATCACGTAATTTGTCCCCTCTTTCAGATTCAGCAGTAGGAGAATAGTGTAATGCCGAAGATGCTGAAGATTCATCATAATTGGAAGAAACATGCAGACTGCGGCTAACATCATTCTCTTCTGCAAATATAATTTCATTTATGTTATTTTAACAGCCAAAAGTTGTGAATGAAAGAAATAAATCCTTATGCAATGGAGAAAAATAATGCCAATGGAATCAGAGTCTGATGTACACATTCTAAACACAACCTGGTTCCCTCAGCATGTTGCTTGGACTAAATAGTGTCTTCTGTGGGGAAATTGATCCCGGGGTTTTATCAACAAATAACTGCAGGGTATCATCCACCAAGGGATCCTTCCCAAGAGAACTTCCCTTTGTTTTATCCTGAAGGCAATTCTGAAAGGTGATTGGATCCACCATGCTCAAAGATAATTTCTTACGTTTTCGCTTCACTTCATCATTTTCCAAATCAGTTACCCTTTTAGATTCAGCCTCAAAGTGTTGGGGCCTTTTCCTGCTCCTTTGAGATTGGTCCGCTACAAACCGCCATTTTGGATATCTGTTCTCCAATAAGTTTGACCAAAAACTAGGTGGATCTTTATCCAATGAGGTGATTCCATCCTTCTCACCAACCAGATTAATATTCCTTGAATAAGATGCTCCACTCTGCATGGCTTCCACCAAAATTGAACACTTGCCAGTGCTACACGATTCAGATTTTCCAGGTAATTGTGTCAAAACTTCAGACACGGCCTCACTAATAAATTTCGTAATGGCATCATTTAATATTAACAGGTCAATAGAAGCTCCAGAATGATTACCGAGGTTATCAACCCGGTGGAACTCATCGAGTTCACGAAATAAATACAAGGCACCCCAACTGAGCAACATATGGCTATTGATACGACTGACATTCTGTATATTGCTCTCTAGAATAACTTCTTGCTTTGCAAATATCAGAACTTTTTCTTCCACAGTACAAGATGAATATAGACGAAACACTTTAACATGTTCAAACTGAGATTCAATATTTATTCTGTGAAGTGCTCGTAGGTCATTTAATGGGTTCCAATCACTATCATAGATAATAACGGCATCAACTGAAGAAAGTTTAACACTTGGAAGGCAAGCACGATTTTCAATCAAAAACACAAATCTTCCCCTTTCCTTGTCATTAAACATGTTTAATGCAGCTAGTTTCTTCGACAAAACCAGCCCACTGTCTATTCGTTCATATGACTCAGCACCATACCTCTGACGAATAAAATCATCCAAAATATCACCAATAGGATTCCTTCCAGCCCCACCGATGGACTGCTAAACAAGAGGAATATTAAACAAATCACGCTACAGAACATCAAAAAACAAATGCTTGAAATAATGATGTAAGAGATACACAACTCATTAGAACTTAGAACTTCGTAAATCAGAAATAGTAATATGCAGGTGTTGCAGGATTAAAATTTAAGTTTAAATAGAAAAGGTCTCAAACCTGCTACCATGAACTTTTAAAAAGGATAAATTGGATCTAAATTCCATGAACATTCATATTTGTGCAACTTGCTACCATAAACATTCAAATTTTGCAACTTGCTACCATGAACTTGGAAGATTGCAAGTAGATACAATGAACTCTCTCTTATTTTGCAGCTTAATACCATGATGTGACGATAATTCATGGTACTAACATGCAGAGTAAGAAAAAAGTTCATGGTATTTACTTGCAAAATAAGTTATAGTTCACGGTATTAACTTGCAAACTCGACAGCTCATGGTAGCAAGTTGCAATTTTTGAAAGTTCAAGGTAGCAAGTTGCACAAATGTGAAAGTTCGCGGAATTTGGTTGCAAATTAGCCTTTAAAAAATAACAAGAGATAACAAGCAACATCAAAGATTTGTTGATTTGTTGTGCTAATGTACTGGTTAGAACAAAGTAAATTATTTGCTACAGAGGGTATTAGGCATATAACTAAAGTTTGAGATGATAGGTGCATCAGCCATGTTTGACATGCTACCATCTGGGTTTCACTTTAAGCATAACTCCTCTCAGCCTATATTTCATAGCATATTGACTGTATCATGTTACATCCATGTGCACACAACCTTACTGAGTTTCAGATGAACCAGAACATCCAAATTACTAGAAAGGTGTAGGAAGCAAGTTAGAAAAGGGCTACAAGGGTAAGCCTTGCATTACATTGGCAAACATACTGAATGATCTGAGAATACATTACTTGATGGATAATAGAAGAATCATCAATTTGAAATGAAATGTGGATAATTCACAACTAGAATAGAAGTAAATTGTTAGATAAATTAATGTAATAGCTTATTGGTTACTGGTTTCAAATCAGTTGATGACATGTACTATTGTCCAACTCTAGTCTATTTAAAGTCCGGAAGAGAAAGGCCTATTAATGACTATTTTTCTCTTCTAATCATTCTTCTATGTGGTATTATACATGGTATCAGATCTAGGTTCCTAGGCTGACTATAATAATTTATCTTCTTTAGGATTCTTCTTTTCTTCTTCTGCACCTTCTTCTCCTTCTCTCCTCTTTCTCTTCTTACCCAACCGCATATTTTCGTCATCTTCTAACCTCCCCAACTTAACCTGCACCCATTCTCACTCTCTCTGTGCAAAAGAAATTGAATCGCCTCCTATGTTGCACGGACAGAGAAAATTGGTGTCCGTATATATATCGTGTATGTATCCGTATCCGTGTCTGTATTCATGCAAATAGGTTATTACATTGTACATATATGAAAATGCATATATCATGTACCCGTATTGTGTCCTTAACCGTATCGTTGTCTGTACTCGTGCAACATAGTTCGCCTACCAAAACTATAAGTCATGCCACTCTATTTGAGGAAACTGATCCAACTCCCACCCGCCTTCTTGCCCCTCTACCCAAAACCCAGTTCCTAGAAGAGGAAAAACTAAGCTCCCAAATGCAATTGTCCCACGAGATTTCTTCTCCATTGTTCTCGACTACAATTGCAGTTTCGACTGATATCTACTATTGGTAGCAGTCATATCTTTCACAGAATTACCAAATACAATGAGGTTAATAAGTGTTCTTAAGACTCGTGCCTAGGCATAATGGCGAAGTGTGAATGAGTCACAGTGCCTCATCCCTTCAGGAGACATTTTTAATGATGTGCTCGCCTCAAAGTGTCTGGGTGCACACCTTGTAGGATATAAGGACACAATAAATGACATATTCAAAGGACTAGGTTACAAGTGATGTGGCAACTATAGGTTGTGGTGAAGAAAGAAAAAATATTAGAGATCAAAATCAGTGGCTTCAAGTTCATAACCAATAATTGAAGAAGAGGTGGCTGATTCAGAATATCGTGAAGAAGAGAATGTGCAAGATAATTACTCACATGCAGAAGGACAATGGCTTCAAGCTCACAACCATGATCTAAAGAAAAGGCCCATCCAGATTATACAAAAGAAAGAGAACGTGCAAGATGATCAATCTGGTGGAGAATGTAGAGAAAAAGGGGCAAGCATTTTTCTTGCGCCTTGAGCCTCATGTGATACTGGAGTATAAAGCCTTCAAGGTGCAATCAGGTCAGAGTAGTCCCATGTCCTATAATGCATACAAATTCATGGCCAGATGTAGAGATTCTATCTACATGCCCAGGGAAATGAAGGGGGATAAGCTTCATCGTTGAGAGGGAAACAGCTTGGATCACCAGCTAAATCTCTTAAATGATTGCTTGATTACAAAGGAGGTAAGGGTGCAGAGCCAACCAGGAAGTTTGCACTCTGCTACAGAATAATCATCGCCAGATGAAGAGATTCTATCTTCTCGGCAGTGAAACGGGGGATAAGCTTCATCGTCGAGAGAGAAACAGCTTGGATCACTAGCTAAGGCCCTTAATTGACCGCTCGATTACAAAGGAGGTAAGGGTGCAGAGCCCGCCAGGAGGATTGCTATCAGCTACAGAATAATGATATTGTGGAGTGACTGCTAAGGCGTCTTTCCTCTCGTTCGTATATAAGAGAATGAGGAAGTGAAGTAGGCCTCCCCTGGTAGGAGTATAGTGTTGGGTTTGGATCATTGGATGCAATTCTAGGAATATAGTATTACCGTGTTTGGATGCAATTAAGATTTTATTCGAAATCACCATAGATTGTTCGAGTGAGGCGACCAATAGGGAGTAGGCGACCGGAGGGAGGTGAGGTGGGTGTCGTCCAGTCAAACAAATAAACTCAGAAACTCGAGGCTTTCAAATGCATCTGAGCAATTGGTATACGATAGAAAATCTTCACCATAGATTTGTCCCCTACTTACTGAAAGCGCACAAATGCACAAATAGAACATTGGTCATTCACTGATAATGTTTTTTCTTAACTGGCAGTGGATGTTCATTTCTGAAACTCTCTATACCCACGGTCATCAGAAGCACTCTCGGTGCTGGTAAATCAAGTAATGATAGTTACATATATCTTTGGGACAGAGCTGAAGAGATACTTATCTGAATCATATCAGTCCACCTGCATAGATACATGAATGAAAAGGGAATGGCCGTATCTGCTATGCTGGTAATAAAGATGGTCATCCCAAGGGAGATTTTCAATGCAATTATGTATTACTTAGGAGTTGTTTGGTACACGGATTGCAATATCATCCGGAATACATAACTCCTAGGAATAATGTATTACTGTTTGGTAAAATATATTGTATGTCCAGGAATATAGAATGCATGAGTTTGGTACAATAAATAAATTCTCATAAATATGGCATTATTTATTCATTATATGGAATAATTAGTGGCTTTTCATTGCTTCAAAGTTTGTTATAGTCTAGATGGTTAGGATCAGTATTACAAGAATTGCTACATAAGTGAGAAATTGTGTTCCAGAACTAACGTTTTCGTTTCCCGTTCTGTGTATGGCTCCCATTGATATGATCTTTTGACGTGTAAGCAGAGTAACACATTCTTGTTTCTGTTTTGCATCGGACGGCATTCCACGTAATTATGGTTAGGTGACCAAATCCGTATCAACGAGACCTAGGTTCAAGCCACACCATCAACATATTATTAACTTATTACTATCCGGGCCCGACTAACCCGAGCAGACAATAATTTGATTCCCATGGGAAATAAAAATACCCAACTGATTTTGAGGGAATAGGTTTTCCATATTTGTTGCAAACTGCATTCACGGAAATTATATATGCCTGGGTAAAAAAATCTTTACATGAAACGAATTAGTAATTACTTTCCCATCCAAAAAATTTCCGCGAATCAAAAAAATCCCTGGTACAGAACGTACCTTGTGATTAACAATGTTAGATATCAGCTTACATATTATCCTATCTGAAATGTTAATAATGGTAGCCAGTAGATGCATACAACAACAAAGACTATCCGAAACTTTTGGAGCACCAGATGTATAAATATCAAAATTCAAAAAACAATGCTCTTTGATATAAGGTAGTACACATGATAATACATATGAACAAAGTTGAATATCAATGATCAATGTAGATGGAGTGCTATATATATATATATATATATATATGCCAACACTTTGTCATTGGTTAGGATGGTTTAAACCTTTCTTTAGATTAGCATTGTTACATATTCATTAGCTTGACCATTATAAAGTTAGCGTAGAGATGGATGCAACTCCCTTTAGTTGTACACTTCCTTTTAGAGGCAAATTTCTTTGCATATTTTGCGTTCGCTCGTACGCCGGTCCCATAATGATGAATCAATTCCTTATGGTACATCATATCAATGTTACCTATTAGTCTAGACTCCTTTTTAGTCTAGGAGAACTTGGAGGATGCTCCTTGATATTATGACCTTAACATCATGACGAAAAACGTAGGTCCACCTAACCCACCAACTAGCCTCCAAGGTTTTACTTTTACAGCAATGCCCTCTCTTGTTCATAGCTACCTTAGTAAGGAATTTGGGACAGAGAAAATTGTTTCAGTGAGGTTAACACCTGGTCACGGACTTCGCCAAATCTTCTCTACAACTTCATCGTGCTCAATATCCAACTCCATTGTGATAGTAAATAGCGTTGACGATGATCATAATTAATGATCATAATTATTATTACTAGGTTTTCATTAAAGAGTATTACTCAAATTTTCATAAGAGGATTTGAGCTCATTATGATAACTAGATTTTCATTAAGAGGATTTGAGCCCTAACCCTACTATTGTCCACCCGCCACTCTCTACATTAGCATATGTATGTGTAGACATTTTTGTCGATTAATTGCATTCCTTCAAAATAAATTATATTAGATAGAAGTTCAATACTGATATGGCAAATAAATATAAGTAACACTTTTGGAAGACCCATTTTTCCTTCTTCACAAGGTCCATTAGACAAAATGCAAAGTATTTAAGTAAACTATATTTAATACAATTACAAGTACCAAGTAGGAATAATAAACAGTACAGAAATGTCATATATATTGATAGGATTAAATTATATGATATAAATCATATATTGATATTAAATCCTAAAAAGACTTGAAGGCACATTTTGAATCACACAAGTTTGTTTGATCCATGAAATAACCCATACACGAAGTTGCCTCGAAATAATCTAGCATGTGTTAAAACCAAATTTAGAATGAATAGTCGCATAGCAGTAGAAGCTTGTATAGCAAGAGTTAATTCAGAAAATCATGAGTTAGAGAGAGAGGGAAAAAAAGGTTTCATAGCAGTAGAAAAGGAAAATCAAGGACAAGATCCTAAAAGATAAGTATCTGTACAAGGGAAAAGTAGATATTCTTACCTGGAAGAGGATCAGCACTCTTAATCCTTGCTTCTTTATCTCTTGGAGGATCCTATCAAGTAAAAGTAGTTTACCACTTGCCTTCACTCCGATGTCCAAATATCTGTCTGCCGGAAGACCTTTGGTTAGGGAACTTTGCAACTCTTTGTCAACTAAGTAAGGATGGTCACAACACTGCAACAAAAACAATAACATCAAAAATCGTCAAGATAAGACAAAACTATGGAAATTTACAACATAAACAAAGTATGAAATACTATGTCCTCACAGCTATTTCTAATGAAAATATATAGCAAGAATAAACTCCAACAATATGTAAAGAGCCAACCTTCCGAGTAGAAATAAGAATGTCACGAAGAGCTCCAGTTTGGTCAACTTTTGTACATGAACGAAGAGCAATTGAGTTTGAAACAAGGGTGGCACAATATTGTTCAAGCTGCACATTAGAAAGCCGAACAGGAACCCAGTACTCCACAAACTTTCCTGAGTCTAGTCTGCGTTCATATGCAAGATAGCGTGCGAATCTCTCTTTCAATATAGCAAGAGAACCAGTAGAATCTTTAGAAGTAAAGTTTAAACTACCGGTACCATTTTCCTTTCCTCCCGAATCAAGAAAGGACAAAAAATTGATGTAGTCTGCAACATTGTCCTGTTATTATTCCAGGAATCAGTAAGCATTTATGGAGAAAAAACAACAAATTTTTAAATTTAATAATTACCTTCAACTGACCACTCATCATCATGACCCTAAAGTCAGTTGTAAGACATTTTAATTGTTCGAGATGTTTGGACATTCTTGAGCTCTGACACAAATCAACAAATACTGCCTCCCAGGAGATGCAATTTACGTATTCAAAGTCCTGAGTACTCACAAGAACAAATGAATAGTCACGTGCAACTACTGAAATAAATGAAATGTATCTACAGAAGACCAAATAGATGGAAGCATTTGAAAAAGTAAAGAAAATACAAGATCATGGTATTAATAGCAGCTTTAACATCTTTGAGCATTGTAAGAGTAAGTGGAAAAAGGCATACCTCAATAATAGCATCAGGATGTGATACAAGCACTCTAAACATCAAGGAACCCCCTTCTTCATAGAATTCAAGAGTTCTAATCATCCTCCGAATCTCCTTATCCCCATAGTAGACAACGACATTAACAGATGGAGCCAACCGAATAAACTCAGACTCCCATAATGAAAAAGAACTTATGGTTGAGACCACCAGGAAAGGGCGACATGTATGGGGCAATACAGCTGCTATAAATAAAATGGATTTAACAATTCGTTCCTGCAAGCATTAAATATTGCTGGTCAGGTGGAAAAAGTAATTGCAACCATGGTTGAATAAATAAAGACAACTTATTTTCTCTATATATGCCCACATTGATTCACATGGAGTCAAGCCAAACTTGACAGCCAAAATACAAAGTTTCCTTTTATTCAAAAAATACAAAAACCGAAAGTGCCTGCAAGATAGAAGTCTTAATCCAATAGAATCCAAATGATTTAATGGTAGGACAAGTGGCTATTATGACATACATAAAAAGGAAAAATCAAGAGACAACTGAACCGGATATGAAAAAACAAACAAAAAGTATAAACATCATAATTACCATGAGTCAGTAGAGACAATTAATCATTACAGGAAACAATTAAAAGGCCTATAGGAAATTACAGATGAAGAATCACATAGGCACATCTAAAACAATCTTACATGTAATGACAAGATAATACATGAGGTTTAAGTATTGTTGATAAATTTGGAATGAGATGTTAACATTAAGTTCATAGGCTGTCGATTCTGTTCAGTGTTTTACACCAAAGAAAGAATCATAATGAAAAAGGACAAACTATCAAAGCGAATTAATTTCGAGGTAAAGAAAGTGTAACATCATAAAATTCAGAATCCGCCAAAATTTAACTTTACATGCCATAAATGGAACTTTAGATGTGTAAAAATCTGTTCTTAAATGTGAAAGAAGAGCTTAACATCCTAAAATTCAGAAGCCACCATAATGAAATTACATGAATTAGTAAATCTACCCATAGTTAGAAGTACAATACCAATAATGAGAATTTATAGTCTTCCAATGTAATCAGAATATTAAAATAGAAAAGGTTGCTTCCTTCTTCTTATGGCAACTCACATATAGCAGGTGGAACCTAAAGATGTAACATATGTGATTCAAGCCAGGTTCTTATTTTGCAGAAAATAGCTAAGGAGATGCACAAAATATTAAAATATTAGAGAATAATAGGCTAATAGCAGGGGAATCACCTAAATTTCTTGAGTTTAACCTACATACAACAGAGTAGGAAAATAAAATTAAGGAGAAGCATGCAAACTAGCGTGGAACTTGTAAGCTCAAATTAATGAAAATTTTCATCACGAGATGAAATGACAGTAGCCTAAACAAATAAGTAAAGGATTGACCAATGAGTTTAGATCTTCTTTCCTATAACAGCTAGATTAGACATGTTACCTCAGGCCCTGCCCTTCTTTCCAACCCTCATACATGAACTCAAACAACTTTGCCTCAACAAATCCTAAATTCTTTTTGGCAAACTCCCATTCCAACCATTCAGTTATCCATTACATTGTCCTATTGGCAAATGTGATATATATGCCTTTAGAAACATATAATACAGATAGGAGATAGAACCGGTTGGGTAGTTCAATAAGCAATGTATCTATCAAGGTTCACAGTATCGGTTTCCAAGCCTTCTTCTAAGTACCAGTATTGGACATCTCGACAGTTTCAGTGGTTTTAGATCAGAGTGCCGGAGTTCTAGGCCTCAAAAATTCAAAACATAATAAGAAATTATCTCAAAAAACTATAAAAAAATATTTGATACATTAGGCATAATCTTATGTATTATTTGTTGTTTCCCATTTGTTTTGGAAAAAAAAAATCAACATTGCTGAATTGTTCACCTGCAAAAGACATTGTTGTTTGTTTTAATTTTAAACAAGTACGCCGTAATAGATAGCTTTAAATGGAATAATATTAACATTGAAGAATATTGTGAACTTATAGATAAACAACTTCGACAAATTTAATGGTTACAATGAGTCGATTAAGATTTTAGATTGTAGCAATTTTGACCTTCGACACAACCAAATCAAGTGTCTATATTGTTATTTGTCACTCGTGTCTTTAAATTTTTCTTTGTTGAATTGACTAGGATAGAGATCCTCAATTTTTATGGTCAGTATCGTAATCAGATGGAAACCTTGGTATCTATTTGAGGGGACGATGAAGCTAAAAACAAGTAAAAGTGTTTACTGATATTTACAACATATTCAGCTTAGCAAAAAATAGAACAGTAACAAAAGCCAACAAGAATGAGAAAGATGAACATAGTTGTAACTAGGAAATAACCTAGACTAGCAAAAACTATATTGAGAGAAGACAAACAGGTCACCATGCGGCAAAAGGACTGCATTGAAGTTTTCTAGTAGATTTAAAAAACGAGAATATTTAATTATAAATTATCAATAATGTAACTAGTTCATAAAGACTCATAACTTAATAACATACTTGTACACTTAAGTATAAATACATAACCTACATATAGTTATATAGCTTTATGTAACTGGGCAAGCATTGCCTTTTTCGCTAGGCAGATCACCTTGCACACATTATAAATAGGAAAAGGCTACTTGCCTATAATAGCTTGTTGCCACTGTACCTGATTTCGGCCTATAAAGAATCCAAGTAGCTTGTTCTCTAAAGTGGAACTTTAAAAAGGAATGTCAATATATTCCCCCAATAAGTTATCTAAATTAGAACCTGTACGAAGCAGTTTGGATTGCATTTACATTTCATCATGAATTCCATTTGGTGCCAAACGCAAGGATAAAGCCAAATGGGTCCATTACAAATGGTCTTTTTTCAAATGTCATTCATTTCGGGGCTCAAATGGGCATTTCCGAAACGCTAGCCCAACAAGCGTTCTGTAAATAGGCGTTCTAGCAAATGGGATGAAAACTAGCCCTAACTCAACAAGTCCAAAGAAAAATCACCAACAAGAAACCTGAGATAAAAGTCAAGACGCACCAATGTTGAAATAAATTATGTCTATGACAGTAAAATGCATTCAACATAATCTCACTTCATATATTTGATCTTGCATAATATTTTTAGTTATTCCGGATACAATTACCAAATAAACAAAGTACAGTAAGCAATAAATGTATAAGCCAAAATATAACAAAACCAACCTGGTCATCAATGAAGACAGCATTCTGGGATTTGTGCCAAAATTCACGAAGCCGGTTAATAGAATTTATATGATCATTATCAAGTACGTCTGGGCACTCATCAGGCAGCCTAGTTAATTTGTGAAAAGGATCTTTCTTTACCTGTAGAGCCTGCATAATATATCCAGTGAGTTACCTTGTGATCACATAGACAGGATTGCAGTATGAAGGTTCTCAGAGTTCAAAACTACCTTGTCAGCTCTTGAAGGATCAGATATTCTTTTTGCCTCTTCACGACGACATTCGTACTCTTTTATTAGCATTGTTGCCTCAGGCGAACATAAAAATGGTGAATTCTCAAGCTCCCAAGAAGCAGACTCGTAGCCGAGAGCTTTCCACTTAACAAACCATTCATGAGAGCAATATGATATTTTATCACCAAGCAGACTAATAAATTCATCAGACAGATTTTTAGGCATAAGTAATCGTTTCTGCAACAGGCGATGAGGCTTAGTCCACTCCTGCTTCCACCTTGTTACCTGAGAATATAAACATCCATGAAAGAAGTCAATTAGCTAAAGATATGAAGACTATTTAAAGAATTATAAGGGAACTGTGAAACAATTTTATTGATGATAATAAGAATAGATACACTACCTTGTCCTTCTGATGTTTCCTATTGAATTTGGCTACAAGAATAGGAGCTTCAAGAAGCAATTGGCTTTCTGGAATCCAAAGATTGTGAACATGAGCTAGGCCTTTATACTTCACGAAGTATTGCCTCCCATTCTGCATTCCTAACAGCATAAATACCCATGATAACATCAGCAAGATAATCTTCATGCCCAAATAAACGAGGTTGCCCTGCACGAAAAGCTCTCAATTGATTATTCTCACCTTCTTTAACATCCCAAATAGATTCTATTCCTCCAGAAACAGAGTGTACCCCTAACTCCAATTTCTTCTTTACACAAAAATGGCAGAGCCAAACACCCAGAGGAACTTCTCGCAGTGGTGGATTTAGACAAGAAAGATGATAGCTCCTTTTGCAATCTTTTCCTGCACAGCACCTAATGTTGACAAGAAACCATTTGCCTAAGTCTCAGTGACAACCGAAGGAGTAATGATGTTATAAAAGAGTATATCAGGAGAAACCACACAGGAGAGCATCACTTAGCATTTTAGGCTATGAAAACTATGATTACTATGTAACAGTATAGAAGCAGACAGATTAAATAATCTCCACCACTCTCTGTGAAGAAACAGGACAAGACTATAGTCAATTTCTGTGAACATAAATAATCTAGTATTTGCTTCCTTCTGAATCTTCTAGTAATCAGTTTCAGTAATTAATTAACGCATCCCTCTTATCATTTTAATTGCTTATCCTGATTGTTTTAATTGCTCACAAGCATGGATGGTCTTATAGCTGAATTATACTTTCAGTTTCAAAAGTATCCTCTGATCAGAAAGCACTCTATAAGCACTCCACTGCAACAATCATATTTATCATGTTTTAATTCTATGAAGAACATCCTTCTCAATCTCTCCAGCACGATGAAGGCTTGATCCTAAATACCAAAAGTTATCACATCTACGTATCTCTTGTACAACAATATATACTCTACCATCATTGCCTCTCTTTTTTCTTTTGGTTGAAGTCAGATTTCACACACTCAGTTTTCATCCTAGTAATTTTTAACCTCTTAAGGTTCATAGTTTTTCTCAAATTCTACTTTAGAAGCTAAACCTTCTCTAATCTCATCAACCAATACAATACCAACACCAAACTTCACACTATGGAACCTCATCCTAAATATGCCCAAGTAATTTTATACATAACTAGTAGGGGGTGAGTATTCGGTTTCAACCGAACCAAAATAGTCAAAACCGAATAAACTGAAATTTTAAAAATCTAAAACCGAACTGAAATTAGCCAAAACCGAAACCAAACCGAACTGAATAAGCTATTCGGTTATTCGGTTTGTTAGGTTGGACTATTGTTATTGTTTAATAGATAGGATCCAAAGTTGGAAACGTGGTTGAATTATATTAAAATTTATAATTTTATACACATATTTGTTGTATTTCAAAGTTGTCCAAAGTTGGACTTCAAAACATATAAATAGAATTATTGTTTTCAAAATATACACATTTTTAATCACAAAATATGCATAGAATTAGAGTATTTATATATTTGCATAAATCTTATTCGGTTTTCGGTTTTGGACCGAAACAAAAACCCAAAACCGAAACCGAAACCTTATAAAAAAATTAGTATTTTCAAAACCGAAACCGAACCGAATCTCTTGTTCGGTTCGGTTTTCAGTCCAAAACCGAATAATGCTCGCCCCTAATAACTAGTACAAATTACAAAAGAGATAAGAACTAAATATTGATCCCTAGTGTAGGGCAACGGTGACGGAAAGTAGTGTGGTAACACATCCATCCTAAATATGCCTACTAATTTCATTCAATACTTGTCATAATTGCCATTATTGAAATTGCTTCCAGCTACCTTATAACATAAACACACGTCGGAAAAAAAAAAGATATCACAAGACCTAGATAACTAGGTCCCTGCAAACTTTGCAAAAGAAAATAAACTCCTTCCACCTCAGATTATATCAAAAAGCATCCTAACGGCAGTTTTTGTAACCATGAGTAACTAAATGCTCTGTAGATCGTCATCAGATCCAACTTTTCTCCATCAAAAAGGTGTAGCATATGGACCATGACAGCTCTATAAAAGAACTAACAAATTATGACCAGTTTTCAACAGAGCGTCAACCAAGGTAGTCAAAGGCGCAAGACACACTTAAGGCGCGCACCGGAGCGACGCGAGACGCAAAATATATATATATATATATATATATATATATATATATATATATATATATTCACATCGGATTTCTATATTGATAAACATGTGTGCTTCAAATTATCTAATGTCTAGGTTGCAATCACTTTGAATTGAGTGAGTGAGAGAGAAAACAGTAAAAAAAAAAAAGTACATCAGTTCAAAAAACAGTCTAAAAATAGTACAACAGTTAAAAAAATAATCTAAATATGTTATTTATTTCACAAGATTTTCAAGGCGCACCTAGACGCGCCATAGCTATTCCAAGGCGCTCGGAAAAGGCACACCTAGGCGCGCCTTAGGTGCGCCTTAAGAATTGCGCCCCGCCAGGAGTGCCCTGAGGCACTGCCCCTGCGCCTAGGAGCAAGGCGCGCCTTTGACTACACTGGCGTCAACACTTTGTGATGTGTGCTACTAGTGCAAATTCCTAGCCCTATCACTACGAGCAAGAGAGGGCATCGCCATAGAACCTATATGGCCGGTTAGTAGCTAAACCTATCATTTTTGTCATGTAGGTTAAGCTCATTCAACAAGGAGTCCAACTTCCACTGAACTAAAAAAGAGTTGACATGCAAAGGTAAAATGATATGAATTTGCTACAGGGAATTGCATTCATCTCCATGGCGCATTGAGTCAAAGAGAAAAAGAATGGAATCCCGAAATTAAATGTTTTGAAGATACAAGTAAACACAATTTTGTGTCAGACTTTGGATTGACAAGAGAATGGCAGTGGGACCAAGACTACATCACCTTAGCAATTTAGGGGCTGTTTGGTTGCATGTAATAGTTATGTTAGAGTTTGGATTAACAAGAGACCGGAAGAAGGACCAAGATTACATAACAATAGCAATTAAGGGTGATTGGTTACCTAATAAATCTTGCATTGGAGCATTTTGGTGTTTGGCTTGTTGTAAGCAAATCCAACTACCGCAACAAAAGTTCCACTCAACAAAGAGCTTTTCTTGCATCCAAAATGGCTGCAAAACTCATGGTTAGCAGTACAAGTATCGGTGTCAGATCCTTCGTAATCAGTAGTTTTGAGTTTTCAAAGGATTTTGTGGTTTATAATCGGTTGGTTTGGTTGTTTCAGCATTTTTTATATCCGTTCGGTATAGGCTGATACCGCAAATTATGAAAAAACTATCTACAAGAACAATTGGTGCAAGGAAAGTAATGTGATATTTCTCAAAGTTTGCAACATGAATTGCATCCTTCTCCCACCCCTGCAATGAACATCCAAATCAAACTTCTTCTCTACTTACCGCCACAAAAACTAAATCCAAGCATCCAATGTTGTGAAAGAAGGAAGAAGTTGCTAGGTGTCTGGATGGGGGCTAGGCAACCATCACTAACAGCTTTTCAATGTTATATATATATATATATATATATATATATATATATATATATATATATATATAAGAAATATACAATTTCATCAAATTCCGAGAAGGGGGTCTAAAACAATGCAATAAAAGATACTAGAAATTTAGTACTTAATGCACAAAATGCAACATGCAAAATCCATCTTGCATCATTGAATAATAGCACCAAAGAAACTTAAAAACATATCACTTACAACAGGCACCCAGGATTCTTGCAGATAATACATGCATTAACACCACTATCTGTTTGATTTGCCAATGAATTCTTCTTGAGGTGAGTAGAACTGAGGTGATCTTCAGTAATGCCTATACCATCAATGACACCAAATCTCCCCCTATCCTAATGCAAAATGTAAAAGTAACAATGGCAACATCAATTTGAAGGCTGCATTAAATAGCAAAGAGTAATATAAGACATGCGACAAGGTACAACTCAAAGAGAAAGCCCAAGATTTACAAATGAACATGTGAATAAAAAACCTCACAAGTCAAATGAGAAAAAGAACTACCTCAGTGATAGGAACAGAGACATACTTTGTGTCAGCTGATGCTACGAAGCAATTTTTTCTGGAAAAGAAAATTATAGCTTCATTATAGATTATTGGCCTGTAAATAACACATGAAGTACCTGTAATGCATAAAAATCATAAACAAAGCAATAGTTCTAGAACAGTTTGTATACAGTCAAAATTAGACATAATCAAAGCAAGAATAAACAGTACTCTTCAGGTAAAGATAAATATTCTCTGGCTTCTGTCTTTTGGTCTCCTGTAGCTTTATTCTCCTTGGAACATATAGGAACAGTCTCACAGTCACAGGGATTTCTCAGAGAGGAAAGTGTTTCCCTAGTTTTCTGCACAGGTAGGAAAAAATATTTTTGGTATTTTACATTACAACTACTAGAACCTATACAATGAACGACAATGAATTATGAATGTTAGAACAGGTGCAACAAAGCATAAGTGTAGGATATTAAGCAAAGAAGAATATATGAGAGTAAGCAATTAACTTAGATACTCTATATTGTTGTCAAATGGGAAAAGGAAAAAAACACGCCTTTAGAGGTAACAAAACTAAATCTTTTGAGATTATTTCTCAGGAACAACATCAACTTAGATCCTCTATATTATTCAATTGGTATCTTTGTCAAGAATTATGTTATAAGCATAAAGAAAATAACAGGATTTCTATCATTAAAATCGAACTTCATAATCATTTTATCACAGTAAGAGACGAGAGAGCCAATACTCGTTTGGAATATTGTTTACTTTCAGTCCTAAAATAATCTTTGCTTCTCCCACCTCTTTCCATAAATAGAAAGGTTAGCTTTAACATCCTCAATAATGTTTAGAGAGTATTAATGTGCATCCCCATATAAGCATAATATTGCATACCCTTTTATCTACTACCTTGGAATACACACACATGTATAACTCTCATTTATAAGAAAAAATGTATTCCAAAATTAATTTATATAACTTGTGATGTCATTGTTTACAAGCTTGTTTTGATTTACATAGAGACCCAACTAGTGCATATACGTTGTTTTTCTTGTTTAGTCTCAAATTAAGTTGATAACTTGATACATGCAAATCTCTTCCTCAAACTCACCATTTACGAAGAATGCCTTAATATCCAATTATGATAAACAATCACAACGTGATAAGATATTATAGCAAAGAGAAGTCTAATAGTAGTACTTCTAAAAACAAAGGTATATGTCCATCTAAGTAAACCATTTTCTTTATCAGTTAACACCTATATACCTTTATATTGTCAATACTACCATTCGCTAAGTTCCTTAAAAAAAATCAACCCCTATAAGCTTAAGCCCTCTAGCACTCGTTTAGGATTAATAATGGTGGGTAGAGATGGTCGCATAAAGAGGCCTCTGAAATCGGAGTATAAGTTCAAACATAAGGCGCAGGTCAGATGGTTACAGATAGGGATTAGCTTAGAGTCGCAATACTACACTAGATGGGACTGAGGAACACTTGATCCTTTTGTGGGCCTAGCAACCGAACTCTATAGGCACTCTCACAAAATGGATTTTGCTTTTGGTACTAAACTTCTATTCAGAAACTTCCCGTGTTGAAGCAGTGAAGTTTAACTCACTCATATCGGTTCCTCCTGTTGTGCCCTACAAGTAGCAAAGGTGACCAAAGTAGCCAAACCCATTCCAATTTACCAGCACTGGACTGACTTCATTGGTCCTGAATCTATTTCAAATTTTGGGGAACTAAATTTCAAGAGACAGCTTTGCTAATAGCACGGAACCTTCTGCTCTTCAGGTACGGAAATGGAAGTGTAATATAGATCAATTAATGACGTGAATGTAAATATATACCAAATACAATATGTGCCCTTCTTAGAAAATGGAACAGCTTTGAGGTTTGGAAAAGAAAACAGTCAACCAGGTGAACGTCATTCCGAGTGCAAAGCATGACTGTGATCGTGAGGTTGTTTGGAACTGTAAGTAACCTCTTCCTTGTTGACTCTCCACTCAAGACAAGCAATAGGAAATAAATTTATTATCAATATGATAAAACTCTACAAAGATGTTTAACTCAATAACATTATCATATTCAATTATAGTATCCAACAGCCAATCAATCAGTACATAAAGAGAATGATTGCAACATAAGAAACAAGGAGAGAGACATCAGACCTCAGAGGAAGAAGTAATTAATTCATCTCTGCTTTGGAATTTACATGAACACAAATCCTGGGTTTGAGATCCATTGCAAACTCTGTAGAAATAACAAACAAACAATAACCTTTGAGCTTTCAATCCAATTGCAATCCTTGGAAGGAACCAAGTATATGAATGCACCCTTGTCCTTACAAATTTAATGAATCAAGTCAGTTATAACCATGATACAGATAAGGAGTAATGATTGAGATTTCTCATATCAGGCATAAAGAATTATAAAAGAGAAAATGTAACCTTCATTCTTTATTAGCATGTTAATTAGACAATTAAAATTATTGCTTAGTAGCTAAAACTTTTAATCAAGAATTTAATTAGGTTAATCATATAAAAACAAAAGCCATGAGAAGTCGAATCCAATTTGGATTGTTCTTCATAAGAAGAGAAATCCAAATTGAATTGGTTAAGGGCAAAATAGTCAATTCACCATAATAATATCTTGACAACTCACCCTCCCTCTCACATGACCCTCACATTCAACCCACACATTTCCCTCTATATAAACACCTTCCCACCTCCTTCACTCACCATCCCTCATCCCACCTCAACCATAACACACACTTGGAGGATTGCTAGCTCTCCACTAAGGTATGCCCTAACCCTTCTTATGTTCTAAATTTAGATATATGTATATAGAGATGTGTATGTGTGTGTGTCAAGGAAAGCGGGAGGGGAAAGGGACTGCAGTAGCAGCAGCAAGAAGAAGCAGCAGCAGCAGTAACAAGCAAGTCCTACATGCACCTATATGTATATATATTTGTATGTATGTATATATATATGTATATATATATATATATATATATCAGTGTTCTAAAAATCGGCCTAGGCGGCGCCTAGGCGCCAGGCGGCCGTCCGCCGCACCAAAAACCTCAAATTCGGCCTCCTAGGCGCCTGTTCGGGCCTAGGCAGGCCAGTTCGGCCAGTTCGGCCTCAGTCAAGGCAAAAATTTAAAAATTCAAATTTTAAATTTTTAAATTTTTGAAATTTGAAATTTCAGATTTGAAATTGCAAAAAATATTCAAAAAAAAGTTATATTTCCAAAAAAAAAAATCAAATTTCAAAAATATTTAAAAGAAATGCAATAAAAATTCAAAATATCAGGCAAAAAAATTTAAATATTAAAAAAAAATCAAAATTTTTAAAAAAATTTAAAACTAAAATTTCAAATTTCAAAAAAAAAAATCTGTGCGGCCGCCTAGGCAACCTAGGCGCTAGGCGGCCCTTTAGCTCACCGAATCCGCCTAGCGATTTTTAGAACACTGATATATCTTATATATATGTGTATCTATATATGTATTTATATATGTATCTATATATCTATGTATATATGTATATTATATTGTATCTATATATCTTATATATAAGTGTATCTATATATGTATTTATATATCTATGTATATATGTATACTATATTGTATCTACATATATGTGTGTGTGTATATATATATACACATTATTTTTATATTTAAGTTTTTATATAGATATGTGTCTCATCTATAAATTAGAAATAGCATAAAATTGACCTAGAAATCTAGTGGGTTAAACCTACTTAATTATATTTCACCAATTAATATGAATTATTCATGATATAGGTTATCTGGACCCCGTCACACACTCTTGACTTGTTTCACCCGCTTTGGACCCCATGCGAGTACAGTCACTGATGGTTTTCTTACTGATAATTTCTATAACACATGTAGTATTGTTGTACTTGATTCCTGATACGAAGAAACACGGACTAGCATATCTTTTGTTTTTAGACCTTGATCTTGTGTAATACTTGATATTCGCGTGATTCATGTATGATAGTCGGGACGAAAAAATACTAGTTTATATGTGATCATACCCTTAAATCCTGTGCAAATATAATTCATGTGCAAAGGCTAACCATACACTTCACGTATGATTAACCGGCTCACATTGTGCAATCCTACGCCGATCGCATAATCAAACTAGTATTTCAAAACACTTAATGACTAAAGATTTTCTTGTTGATACATGACATATTTTTCTGTTTATTCATTTTTCCTGTTCATTTCTTACCATGCCTTCATGTCAATTTATTTATCCATCATGTACTACTTTTTCTATCACTGTTTTATAGTCCTTAACATGTATTGAAACTGCTATTAGAATTGTACTCGTTCAATCCTGACTGGATAATATTTCAGGTAGCACTTAGAAGGACATATGCCCTATCTATTATGGATTTTTGGGAAAATAGCTTCGAACCTGATTTCACCTCCTGGAGGATCGAAAAAAGCCGCAAGCAGGAGACCTAGTTATGACAATAGTTAAAGTTTGCAGACTTACTATAGTTGTATGATTTATGAACACAAGATTTTGTACTGTAACATTTATATACATATATATACTACAGCATGTTTCGACCTACCTTAGTTTTGTGATTGAGTATAATATTTGTTCCCTTTATATTATGAGGTGTTGGTTATACAGTATTAGTTCCAAACAGCGTTCTACCACCGACACTGCGACGTAGGCTGGGCGTGCCCACGCACTCGTACCCGAACACCCGGATGCGGGTCGTGACAGAAAATAAGGAGTAATGATTGAGATTTCTCATATCTGGCATAAAGAACTATAGAAGAGAAAAGAAAGGGGTGAAAGGACAACAGACAAGGTGATGACTGATGACTGTTTCAAGTCCTATGAAGAGGGGAGATTTTAAACTTTACATATGAAAGGATTTGTATTAACTTAATTTGTTTTAATCCCAAAAAAAGTCCATAATATGCTCAGTTGATAACAAGTCCCTGTTGAGAAATAAATTGCTTTAAAGGAGGGGATATGGGATCCTTTCATGAATATTATTTTCGGTGTCAGACTCAATAGTCAATATACCAGTTTAGAATTTAAGTCCTGGCATGTCCAATTGGAAAGTTTAGATCCAAAATTTTTATTTTTGATTTTTTTCACCATTATACCCTCATTTTCAACATGTTGATTGTCGTCATTATACTCATGTTCATAGTATAATGAAAAAAAGAGAAGCAAAAATAAAAATTCAGGATCCAAACTTTTCAATTGAACATGTCTGAACTTAAACTCTAAGCTGATATAAAATTTATGGTATACACACTAATTAACCCTATTAATAGCTAGCTGAGGTTCAAAGACGAGGAATCAAGTTCAAAGACGAGGAATCAATTCAATTATACAAAAGGACAGTCTTTGAAAAATCTTTGCTGACCAGTAAGTACTGCAGCATAGCAAAGAATTGGTTGGGGAAAAAGCTGGACAACCTCTCACCCATGAGTCAACCGCATAAATTTGGTCAACCAATCAACATCTTAGCCATCTATGGGACGTTACATTATCATTTATAATGACGAAGTAGAAAAGAAACAAAATAATTTTTTCTAATTTAATTTGCAGTGAAAAGTAAGAAAGGAGTGAACGCAACAAACTGGCAGAACAGCACACTACACTCTCAGTCCCCAGTCATGTCCTTGAAGATGATCCGACCTCATTTGACCTAACCCACCTAACCAACAGGTTTCAAAAAGTCGAGTCGGACCAATCATACAAATACGGAATACAAACATTTTCATATATGCACTGTAAGACACAAATATCAACATCATTTTTCTGTGTCTGTACAACATAGTCAGCCGTTACGGTCATCGAATTAAATCCAATGTATATCATGACATATAGGGGTGAATAATAAGTTGAAGTTTGTATTCAGAACAAGATATATACTTTATCTTATATATACTCAAGATTATTTGAACAAGTTTGTAAGAGACCTCCTGAATTCAACAGTTGAATGCACTTAGTAAATCTGGTTAATTTAAAGAGGCTTTTAGACTTTGGGACTTGAAAAGATTGTAAAATTTGTATGAGTCACCATAATCGGCCTATTAGTATTTGAAATTTGGACCAACAGTTGACTTGTTATTCATGTATACAAATGACAAAAGAATCATTAGTACACAAAATAAATAAAATTAAAGTAGGTATGAGCATCTACCATGGGGTAGATATAAGGATTCTTACAACACAATGTAGTTAATCAAGTCAACTATTGGTCCAATATCCAAATATCAATTAGAACGATTATGAAGATCCAAATATCAATTAGAACGATTATGAAGATCCAGATACAAATTTTACAACTTATTCGAACCCAAAATCTAAAAAAAAAAAGTAATTTCAATATGTTGGTAGAGTTCCCCAAGACCCTTTTTTTTTCTTCTGTTTTTACCCTTTTTTTTCTTTTTCTTTTTTCCCGAGAACATGTCCTCCCACAGTTTTAGCAAAAGGCATGACAGGTTGTCAGTTTCAAAGTTTAGCTTAAGTTTGGATGAACCAATTCCTAGCATGATCTAGGTTCCCTTTCCAAATCAGTGGCATGCAATTTAATTCCAAGACCAAACACAATCACAAATGGTCCTGATACTTGGGTCAATCTTTTTTCGATCATTGGATTGGTTCGGAATAAGAAGATAACGCCTCTTCCAAAGGAAACGATAGCAGGAGTCTCGTAGCACTGAACATCTTTCCTTGTATTAGATTACTTAGTTGTACAAAGTTCACCAAAGACCCACAATAACTAATAACCAGTGTTTTAAAAACCGGATCGAATCAGGCCGGCCAGTTCAACCGGTTGATCTGTGAACCGGTAGTTTTTTCGGACAGAATTAGTGTTGACCTACTGTTTTTTTCAAAAACTGATTGTAAATAAACATTTTTGTAAAAATCAGTGTCAAAAAGGTATTAAATTTCGGCCAGTTAGATTAATCAAGTGGTTGAACCAATTTGATACAATCTAGTGTCTTATCTGGATCGATCTCCGGTCCGATTTTTAAAACACTGCTATAGATGTTTGAAATCTGGGGTGGGTGTGGATTGGGGTGGTGATGTGGGGGTGGGTGGAGGGTGTGTGTGTGTGTGTGTGTGTGTGGGGGGGGGGGGGGGGGGGGGGTTGAGGGGGATAGAGAGAAGCTTCAAAACTGAAGATACAGATAGCACAAATTAACAATTGAGGGGTTAAAAGCTGAATCTGTGGTCTGCTGTGAGTAAATTATTTGAGCAAGTCCATGGGGTCGTGGCCTGTTGGCTACGATGGGGGGCTCCCATGGGGATGGACACGGTTCGAATCCCCCATTGGGAACTTAGTTCCTAATCCAGTGGAAAGGACATATATATATATATATATATATATATATATATATATATATATATATATATATGAGCAACAGTTATACTACTATGAGGAAGTAATTGAATCATAATTAAGCACAATAAACATATATTCATCAAGAAGGAAAAAGTTGGAAATAGAGAAGAACATGAGGAGCAGGCTTGTGTGTGTCCTTTAACATCTAGAACCTTTAAGTCCATGTCTTATAGTGTGTTTAAGAGTGAGCTTTGAGAAACACCAAGTCTAAGGAAAGTCCAAGAGTTGGTGAAGTTTGAGGCTTTGGGGGGTGCTGAGAGACTGTACTCTTTTTCCTACTCTATATGTTATAAGTACGAACAGTCACTAACGACTGACCGTATCTCAAAATAAAGGAGGCACTGTAATCATACAAACAATAACATCAAACTCACAGTAACCTAGATTTGTATTTTAAATGCACATCCAAGAGGTGTTCGATTAAAAAAAAGAGGGCTCTATTTGGGTTGAATATGATTGGCTGCTATAGAATGTTCAAGTAACATGTCATCAGCTATTATTCGGGTGAACAATAACTCATAGTTACAGACCATCTAGGAAGCACAGAAACTCCAATGATCTAGGCCTTGTCGTGTCAGACACACATCAAACACACCAAAAACACTACAAAATACACTAGGACACCAAATTAGGTGTCGTGTACATGTTGCCGAGTTCTTACCGTGTTGTGTCGTATCCATGTTTGTGCAACATAGCAGACCACTAATATCTTTTTTCAAGAGTCAAGTTTAGGCTTTTTGTCCTTCTTAGTAGTTTGTGCTACAAGTAAACAAACAAAACTTGAGTTTGAAAGCAGGGCTAAACATTTTGATTTAAGTAACAATATACATGATTAGTCTTTGATATCTAATACATTTCTCTTCAAATTTTTTGTATTTCTCAATATGCTTCGTATCTCTTTCACATTTTTTGTTGTTCTTTCAATATCCAACATCTTGTAACCTACAAAAGTTGAGTCAGTGTTCTAAATACCAGATTAGCCAAGTAATAGGCATAGTTTGCAGTATCGGCCGATACCAATCCGATACGGCCGATCGGCCGATACCAATCCGATACGGCCGATACTGATATTGTTTGGTATGCCATGATCCTATACCGACCGACACAGACATTATGGTGGCCTCTTTTTTTAGTCCATTCGGCAAAGAAAATTGAACGAAAAGACCAGTCATCAAGAGTGTAAAAGCATACTAAGGTTGTAAAAACATGTAAAAGAATAAAACTTATATATCACATGTAAACCAATCAGCAATGCTAACTATTATTTCATTTAATTCCAAAATCACTAAGAAACAACACAGAAAATTATGCCTAAACATATTTTAAAAATCTAAAATTATTAATAATTATTTGTTTTTCGATCTATGTTCCTGGACTCAGGTACGGATGTCGGGTACGGGTACATATCCAAGAGTCGGGTCATTCAAACTCATAATTGAAGGACACGAACTCATCTAAAAAGGATCCAAATTTTGGATACGGGTACGAAAATATGACTAAGATTTCATAAAAAGATGACATGTAATTATAAACTACTAGTAAACTTTACTGAACTAATTGAATAAGTACCTAAGAGACCGTCCCTTCAGCTCCCCTACTACTTTACTACCAGTCTACCATATTAAAATAAACTATCTACTTCGCTACCACATTAAAATAAACTATCAACTTCACTATTAGTCTTCCGATTGTCACCATGAAGAATCTGATTGTCACCATGGAGGATCAGTTACGGATCCCATACCCATGTCCTATCGGGTCGACACGGGTACTTCTTAAAGTGGAGAGTCTGGATAACATAGTTTTCGATACCAAAAAATTTTGATACTCCGATCCGAAACTACCGATACCGCCGATCCTTACACTCATAGGATGGGTCCGATACCGATACTGCGAACCTTGGTAATAGGTCATTGCCCAGTTAAGCAGAAGTTCCAAGTTGCCGTCTAATTGTGACTAATAGGTCTAGTAGTCCAATTAATTGGTAACCAGTCCTGGACACCAGGCACGTAATGAATGCACATAAGATAACATTGGGTCAATGGCATCTCGTATCAGAGTCCTCTTTCCATTATTCTATCAATCAACAAGATCCTTTTCCCCTCTCTGAATTTTCATTGTGGGAACTGATGATGAGATTGATAAAATTCTAGAACATGAGATGCGGCAGACAAACTTACAAGGTGACTGAAGGTCTATTTAAAAGTAACATAGCTGCTAATAGTCTATTGTTGAGCAGTGAAGCTTCAACAGAGACTGCATGTCCACACGTATTGTCCATCTCTAAAGCCTGATGTTTCAATCGTAATGAAAAGCTTCTGCAATTTATGAATTGTTGAAAATTCATGAAGAGATCATCCTTCAAAGTCAACATGAGACTTCAAATGATGATTGTCCCATCAAGAAATAAAGCAAGGAAATTCGACCCGAGTAGCAGTCTTGATAAAATTTTGACCATATGAGCAATCCCGATTTTTCAATGTTTCTACAGAACAACCAAATTAATTATCTATAAATTGATTGTTGAAGGATATCAACCAAGGGGACACCACAACGACTTCCAAAATTATATAGCATCTTCACATTAAAATTGCAGAAATTCAAGCTAGACACAAAATGACGATATTCAACAAGATTACCACAGTAAAGTGTAAGTATAATGATTAATCCAGTCAGAATTTAGTCAAGTTAATTAGAAGGGGAAAAAGGTATGTTTTGGGCTTCAGTTTAAGATTTACTCATAATAAGAGGTTATTTATATGAAAGGATTGTTTTTTGCCAAGTGATTAATATGAGGTTCTATTAGTGGAACTGGAAAAGAAGGAAACAAATAAAAAAATGGTTGGGTCAAATAGGGTAGGATATCATAGCAAGATACAACAGTCCAAGTTTATTATTAACTTCAGAAACCTGCAGTCACATGAACAGTAACAGGAAATTATAGCATATTGTGAGGCTCCTATTCTCATGAACAGCAACTTGCAATCACATGATCATCAACCATTATCACTTTTCCTTCTATAAATACTTTTCGACAATCTAAAATAGGTGAAATTGGACTATAAGGAATTAGAGTCAAATTTGTATGTCTTGAATATTTGATAAAGTATGATTTCTCTTAGATATTGTATACTACTTTTTTTCTCTTTCATATATCTGATGATATTTCTTCTCTATTACTCAAAACTTCTAGTGGCCTTTATTGAATTTGCAGACTTGAAATCGGACTACACCAGTAACATCAGAGATCAAAAACTTTTATGAGTTTGAAACCCATATCAAAAACCTTCATTAGTTTAAAAACCATATGAAAACCCTACCATATAAGAAGTTTCTGATATGGGTTTCAAACTACAAGATCAGACCATTAATCAAAACGTGAAGGTAGTTAATTAACCCAAGTTACAGGAAAACACAGAGAGATAATAACATCTACTGTCTTACGAAATGCAGATGACAGAGAGAATAAGATAGAGGATACCTCTGAGGTTTACAGCAAACGTTGCACTGCTTCATATTTTCACTTTTGGACCGAATGGGGGATGAAATAAAAAAATCAATTCTAGAAGAGTCTGGATGAGTGAACTCTATATTCACTGGTGAAACTGAGATATCAGAATCTAGATCGGTAGGCACCTTCTCACTCTTGGAACCTCCAAAATCACCATCAAATTCTGTACTAGTGACGGTGGCTAGGGCCTTTCCTTCAGAAGTGGAAGCTACCAATGCATGAGCTTCCAACTTAAGTCTGTCATCTTCACCATTGATCTCTTTCTCCTCACGGGACAATTGTTGAAAACTACTACTGGAATTAGAAATAGGTGATCTTTTCTTGAATTTTCTCTTCCCTCTTTTACGAATTGCTTTCCTCCCTTCACTGTTTTCCAAGGTCAACTCAGCATGCGCTCTCGAACCAGAACGGGATATCTCCCGACCTTCTTTACTATTATTATCAGAATGCTTCCACCTGACTTTCTCCTCCTCTCTCCCATTGCACTCATCTCCATCTGTATGCACTTGCTTAAAACCACTGGACTGGACGGATCCTGAATCACAGCTATTCCTTCTAGAGGTAGTATCATCTTTTAGGTCCATGTTGTCAGCATCTAGAGACCAACAAGCAAAAGGAAATTAATAATGGAGAGAGAGAGAGAGAGAGAGAGAGAGAGAGAGAGAGAGAGAGCAATTCTTAACAAGTAACAAAAACAAGCAAAACAGCTGAAAGACATAGCATCATCATCACCATCCAAGTCCTCTCCCATCATAATGGGGTCTGCTATGGAGCATAAGGAATCTCCACAAAAGAATTGACCAAAGTTTTTATGACCGGATGTCGACCTGATGTCAACCCTCCATATTGTTGCTAGATTCCTAGTCAATGCTAGTAGCATCATAGGGTCATGCCACAAAACCTAGAGAACAAGTTGGCAGGTAGTAGACCTACCTTTTGGCAATGCGGTTTAAGCTCATGCAACCAAGTAGCATCTTCCAAGATACCCTAGACTATGGGAAGCTGTAAAACATAGAATATAGAACCTAAAGGATTTTAATTAATACTTTATCAAGTAGTCAAGGTTTTAGACTTGTAGAGAGAGAGAGAGAGACAGAGTAGTAGGATACTCTATTGAGGCCTCCTGGCTCCATATATAGCTGAGGTGAGGTGTTTCTCATGGCAAATTATTAGATGTAGGCCTAAAGAGACTAAAGAAAAAGGTTACATATGACTCTCTTACAAAGACGCTATGTAATGTAAACAGTTGAAGCAATGAGAGATGACGAAAATGGATTTCACGCGTAATAAGCATACCTGCATATTTATCTTTGTTTATTGAAGGCAATAGCAATGCTCTGTAGCAACGGGCATTCATCTTCTTCTTCTTCTTTTTTGAGGATCCGTTGCTTTTAACATCCCGTATTTTATTCTTGCTCTGTTTCAGGGTGCTTAGTACTGAAGTTTTTTCGCTTTTGACATCCTTTTTCTTCTCTCGAGAACTTGGGGAGTTCTTGGCTTTCTTTGAACAAGAAGAACCAGGAGTCCCATGCTTCTCAATTCTTTCCGACCTTCTAACAGGACTATGTGGCCGTTTCTTATCTACTTTTTCCAACTTCTTTGCTGAAGGTACTGGACTATGAGGCAGTTTCTTATCTACTTTTTCCAACTTCTTGTCCGAAGGAACTGACGTGGATTCTTTTTCAAGCATTTCCGATTTCCGTGAGCTAGGACTTGGTTCCCTCTTCTTAGAGGGTGTTTCCCTGGCAGACCTTCTCAAAGTAGACAAATCAGTAGCTGCAGAACCAGAAGTGGTCGAACTTTTGACATCCTTCGGAGTGCTACACTCGACCCTAGTCTTCGTGCTGGTGGCCATCGAGCCAGAAGCACTTGCACCTTTAACATATTTTCCCTTGCCCGCAACACACTCACTCCTAGAGCTGTTGTTTCCTTCGGGTTTCTGTGCCCGCCCAGATCGACCAGTAGCCATTTGTTTTCACTGCCGACTCACATTAAAAAAAAGAATATATCAGCCTACTTTATCTGGTGGAAACTCATAGTTAAAATGATCGGGAGAATTTTAAAAAATTAAGCTCATAGTTGATCGGAACAAGCATATGAGAACGATTTAGAAGCTAAAATCAAGCAAGCAATACTAAAGTACATTTCCCTTGACAAACAGCAAGCAAGCACGCAATTTTGTCATTCGTCAAGCTAGGGTCCGTTTAATGCCCTACCAACCAGCATAACATTTTCTACACATGTTATAGCTTTCCTCAAGCTTCGGATGGCTGCGTATACGGAGGTTACACCCCTCGGACCGAAAAGGTTTTTCTGTAAATCTTGGAGTTCCTTCCTGTAGTGGCTTCTAGTTAAGTTACATTCTATAACCCCAGATGGGCTAGCAAAATATTTCGATTCTCCCAACAATTAGTACCACGTACTCAACCAATTTAGATAGGTCATACTTCTAGACGCCGAGAAACCAATGGATCATCTTATTCATATTAAAAGAAACAATTTTCCGCATTGAAACAAAAAAACACCCATAATCAACCAAATTTATAATTTATAGGCCCAACGTCTACACTTTCAATCATATACACAAAAATGCATGAAAAAAAAATAAAAACATAAACCCTAATTGTACCATCACCAGAACAACAATGCCGAAGCTCCAGGCAACCAAAAACCCATACAAAATCCTAGTTTTCCCAAATTCACCCCCAAGCCCACCAAAATCCCACCCATAGAACAAACCCTACAAGTCCAAAACCGGAAAATATTTCGCGAAAGAGGAACATCGTCACAGAGAGCACTACGGGAGGAAAACCCTAATTCAGAAGAAATCGCGTGCGAATTCGAACATGCAAGTGGATATAAGCAAATTTCACCCTAGAAAAAATTATAAAATTGCGGGACTTAGAGGAGGAGGAGGAGGAGGAGGAGGAGAGAGCAGAGGGAATTTATGCAAGCAAAAAAAATTGTTTGAGGGGGGTTCTTACAAACAATCGCTCGATCATGAGAAGGACGGCGGTGGGGAGGAAAGAGGAGAAGTGGGAGTAAGAGGAGAAGTGGGAGCAGGAATAAGAAATGCGTTGGGAATCGCCTCGGAATTAATGGTGGAGTTGTGCAAATAACCCCTCTTATGTTTCGGAATTTGCGCTGCTGGCTGCTGGGCTTTGAGATTCGTGTTGGGCCTGGCTGGTTTGGAACAAGACATGTTGGGCCACAAAAGTGTAGTTATGGTGGTTG
The DNA here is from genome assembly GCA_036927795.1 of Iris macrosiphon. Taxonomy (NCBI): domain Eukaryota; kingdom Viridiplantae; phylum Streptophyta; class Magnoliopsida; order Asparagales; family Iridaceae; genus Iris; species Iris macrosiphon. The sequence continues at coordinate 128,959,939 of JAYESA010000008.1, read as the reverse complement.
TTACTTGGGTTTGGTCAAGGTGTGTAATGGGTCGGGCAGCCTAAAATTCAATCCGGGCTCGGCCCGATGAATATCGGTCTGGGTTGGCCCAGGTCCGGTCAACGGTTGATCGGGTCCAGCCCACAGGAGACCCGGGTTCGACCGGGTCACCATTTGCGCTCGTAAGTTCGGCCCAGCCCGATATAAATCCGGGTCGAACTAGGTTCACCCTTTAACTCAGTCGACCCAGTCCGGCCCGATCAGGGACCCGATTGAAGTCCAGTCTCTCTCTCTCTCTCTCTCTCTCTCTCTCTCTCTCTCTCTCTCTCTCTCTCTCTCTATATATATATATATATATATATAGGAGGGATTATACAACACAAGCGGGTTTTTTCCGGTATGCATACATGGGGAACAATTGCATTATAAATTGTGAAAGTTCTCTCTTTGACTTTGAATTTGCCTGTTATAGCAGGTCATATTTACATGTTCACGTTTATCACAAAAGTCTCTTAGATTACCATAATTTACTTCTTTCCAAGTATTCATTTTTTTCATTCAACACCCTAGATTAACTTCTAATTAATTAACCTAGACTCCTCAATTAGCGTAAACTTTGATTAGTGTATACTGTGATTTAAATTCTTCAACGCTTGGATCTCAAGAATAGCTAACGATAATTATAATTTGAATATTTCTACTTATTTTAGACCTTAGACGGACCTTAAAATGCTATCGAATATTTAACTATGTATGGATTTAATGAAAAATTAACGATAATATTAACCTGCTGCCAATTGTTTTTAATTGTACCGACATTTAGAAAAACTTAACATGATGTCGAATAACTTAACGAATATCATTAACATGCTACATAACATTTTTTTTTAAATAATAATATAGGTTTTTTTAATAATCTGCTAATAAAAATTTAGTTTTTGTAATTATATTATAGATTTTTTAACGATAATATATTTTAATTTTAATGGAGATAAGTTAACCATTTTTGTTATTGGAAAGTTTAATCATATTTAACTATTATCTAGTATTTATGGCAATTTGAATATCATTCTGTCTTTCAATTTGAAAAGTATATTCAAATATTTACTCTAATATGAATATCATTAATTTGCTATCGAATATTTAGGCAAATCTCATAATTATGATTTATAATAAATATCATTAACCTACTATCCATTTGACAAAAATATAAAAATAAGGTAACGCTAATCTCAATTTTTTTTCATTGAATGGTAAATATTTCCCGCGTAAACTATATATATTGGGAAAAAAGTTCTAGATTGTGATATTTTTAAATTAATTTTTTGGTTGTTGATTATGTTTATTTATTAAAAAAAAGCTCAACGTGTTTAATTGGTATTCAAATCACAAGTACTCCAAAATATATACAACTTTATTATGCTAATTTCTATATTTGTAGTAGAGCCATTTGCTAAAGTATCCCATATATTTTATATTGTTTAATACAATTGGTTTTACGCTCCCATCGAAATGATATTGATATCATCTAAATGATCTGGATGTCATCGAAATTATCTTGATACATGGATTCCAACATGTATGACTTCTCACTCACTTGGTAATACATTACTGATTCAACCATTTCAAACTTTACCATCCCATGAAGTACCTCACTAAACTGCATGATAACATCTGTCAAATATTCAATGAATGATTAAACGTTTGAATCTATAGGCAATGAATCATGGCGTATACAAAACATGCACGAAATGATCAACAACATTCAAATCAGCAAATTCAAAGCATCCAAGAATTGATCAAACGGTGTACAGTTTAATATATGTTGACAAAATAAAGTAAAGTTTAAATGATCCAAACACATTTCAACTTTAACTACAAATTCAAAGTCCATATGCAAATCTCAATCATGCATCCCAACGGTGGTGAGTCATGTTTATAAAACAAGCGGTAACAGGTTCATATGTACATCCAAAAATAAAATATTTCTTCCACATATTCATCCAAACACATTTGAAATAAATTCTAAATATCTTTCACACGCGATAACAGGTACATATGTACATCCAAAAATGAAGATTCATCCAAACACATTCCAAACACAGCTTCATCGTAGAATGAATAAAAGTTTAAATGATTACATTCCACATAGTCATCCGAAAATAAAATATTTCTTCCACAGACAGATTTATCACAAAATGAATTAAAGTTTAAATAATTGCATTCCACATAGTCATCCAAATATGAAATATTTTTTCCGCAGATTCATCCAAACACATACAAACACATTTCAAACACAGATTCATCACAAAATGAATTAAAGTTAAAATGGTTACACTCCAACTCAATAAAGTTTTTCATGATCCAAACAACTTGCAAGTCCTGCACCTTCTCCTTCACTTTCACCTACAGGAACGGATTCAGAAATTATAGTCAGTAGGGGCTAATTGTATAGTTAAAAAAAATTGTAAGGTAGCATTAATAAAAATTTACTTAAGACCTGCAAAAATCCAGCAGTAGGGGTTGTGCATCCGCTCATGTTCACCTTGTTTATTCTTCTTCGTCTACTAATTCCACCCCTATCTATTGCAGCCTATCCAAAATCATGTCATGTTTATTTGATATAGTCTTTATTTCATTGAAGACTTTCTCAAAGTTTGTAGCCACAAAGTTGTATAGATCATCCACCTTGTCCTTGGTGGTTGGGATTCCTGATGTCCTTGGCTTGCTTTCTGCTGGCTGCCTCGGTAGGTGGCTAGATTGGTGTCACTACCATATTTTTAAATGAGAGTATTTTTATCATTTATCATATTTTATATTTAGTAATTAAATATTTATATATTGTACTAATTATTTATATTGTGTTCTGCTATTTATTTATTAGTTAGGGGACTAGCATAATTATTGGACTTATTAATGGACCCAATTAGATTGTCATGACACATTGAGCCCAACATTGGGTTAGGTCCATTAGACTCATTCCCTTTAGTTAATTAAGAATATTAGGTTAATTTTTATTATATTAGAAGCTTCCTAATATATATCTCCTAATTAAACCCCATAACTAGCTAGTGGGGGGCATTGTTGTCAATGTAAATTACTTGGAGGAGGGACAAGAGGGGGCTGGCCATATGATAGGATTTCTCTCTCTCTTTCCTCTCATTAATTTATTTCAATTTTGGATCCCTAATTGTGTTCTTCCCCAAATTACTTTATCCCTCCAAAAAATTTATCTAATTCACTCTCATTCTCTTTTATTTACATCACCTAAGGAGTATTGGGGCTTGAATTTCAAGTAGCACTTGGAGAAGGAGCCATTGGATAGGAGCTTGTGTTCTAATTGTGTCCATTTGGGTTTTGTATTGGAAATCCATCTCCCAATAGGTATAATTCTGAATCCCCTCCTTAGTTAGACTCAAATTCATGCATTTGACTATTAGAAAAAATTTCCTTGGCTTAGGGCTATCCATAGAAACAAGAACTAGGTTCATATGACTTGTATTATGACTTTACATAGGTTTTTGTATCCAATTTGGGAGAATTCTGAGATTGATGCATCAAGTGTGTGTCATGAGACCAATTAGATCTAATTAGACTTAGATTGATGATATGGGACTAGGTACATATCCATAATTGGACACGAGTAGAGCGTATCATGGTATTTTATGATACGATATGATTCGGGATTTATTTTGGGTGTTTTACTTTGTACACTTGTGATACATATGTTAATTCCTTCACCCCATATTATAATAACTATTGTTCGTGTTAATTATACTATATTAGCTATTTGAGATATGTTCTATTAGTTTGGGGTATGTATCATGTCAATGGGTGAGTGTGGCATGTTAATACACACCAAGTGCTTGGGTGGAGTGGTTGTGCATTAGGTGTTTGTATAAATGCCTATTTATGTTTATATTAGTGTATATATACATATATACTTAAGTGGCAGTATGTGTATACACTCAGATGTCAGTGTGTATTGGTGGTGCACAGGAATGGGCATTAGTCAGGGAGCAATTGCAATAGCAGCAATGGGGACTCTAGTTCAGATAATGTGCAGTATGAATATCAGGTTGGGATTCATAGGGCAGTGATCCTTGCACCAAAGTGTGGGGTGTTGGTGAGTTCAGGTTTTAGTATCAGTAGGGTGCTCAGTTGTTTGGAGTTCTTGGTGTGAGCATTTGTATTTAGTATGTGCTCTGATGTAGTATGAACCCCCTAATAGGGTGCATACTTGTGCACTACACAGTGGACTAAAGAAGAAGGGGGATGTGTCCAGCTTGGGCACTGCAGCAACTAACTGTAGTTGGACACTACACATGCAATAAGTGGGATATCGGGTTTGATATGCAGGCATCAATGAGATAACAACAACTTTAGAACAAGTAGAACATCAGCAGTTTAGAGAGGGGAAGTCAGGGTATCGGGTTCAAGAACAGAGAGCAGCAGTAGTAGCTACAAAGAATGAAGAATAACATCAGTAGTAGCAACAATATCAATATGCATTTGTCACGCCCCAGTCCCAAAATACGTAGGACTAGGAATACACAACATGCCAGCCGTATGTATACGATAACTCCAATGTGTTGGAAGATCGTAACACATACGTACGATGTACATGAGTATCAAATCCACAAGTGGTAATATACTGTCAATGCAAGTCACATGCAATCTATATCTCATCCACAGCATAAATAAAGAAATAGAAAATAAATAACTGAATCCCAATATGAAGTATCAAAGAATAATAGTCGGGTGGAAATAAATCCACTGCCAATCGACTATACTAAAAACTAAGAAGAGATCAAACTCTAATATAAGATAAATGTCAATAAAAAAAATAGCAACTAGAATATCTATCAGTTGTGATAAATCAGGGGTACTCTGAAGGTAAGACCTCCTCAGTCTGGTATGAAGCGTCAGGTCCGGGTCCGTACTCCTGTGGAAAGTCCTGCCCGAGAATACCTGAAAAGGGACCAGATCCTCAGAGGGACGTAACAAGATACATAGAAGCATGCCAATAAAGTACTGAAAATAAATATCTAAAAATGGTCGTCTAACCGATTATGTGAATGCACTTTGAGAACAATTTTCCAACACGTGGGCTATCTGGCTAAAATAGGATTGGCATGATTCTCGGAGAATCAGGGGCCTACAAAGCATGACATCTTTTAAACGTCAGAGGCCGCCTGATAATAATAATATATGGGTCATCATGATCGCGCATCTCCGGCGGAGCGTACGGGTTACACAAGAAAAGTACAAAGGAGCCCAAACGCCTTACTTGTTGTCCTCTCCATCCCATGCTCTAAGCATGTCATATCCATGACACGATGATACCTCTAATAACTGCCAAGGTTTTAATAATGCAAATTCTATCAACAGTTATCCCTATCCGTCGCATGTTCCATACGTATCAGTGGCCAGCCGAATACGCAAGTTTGTGTCCTACATGAGACTCATACTCGTGTAATAACTGTGTCAAGGCCAATGAAACATAAGAATGCCTCATGATAATGGGGTGGTCTCATAAACTAGGTCAACATGCATAATAAATAATAAAATAAAATACGATGCCACCGTCGTTGCACCCAAGTTATTCTTGGACGTGCAGTTTATATAAAAGTTAAAATATATGAACTAAATAACAGAAATAAAATGCATGCACCATATGAAATATAAATTATAGTATAATGGTAAGGTATACTTGCCTGGCAAGCAATCTGCATAGTGTAAGCGTCCAAACGTCAAGCAGACAAGATCAGAAACTATGGCCTCCGAATAAATATCTATGGATGCTGAAATAAACATCACCAACGTTTCCGGAATCAGCGAGATAGCTAAAAAATACTACCCTTTTGTCCAATTTGGACACAGGGACAAAACGATAATTCCGGGTCAAAACGGGTCCATATGGGGCTACTTTGCACTAAAATATGTGCCAGAGATAAAGGTCTCTAAATGGGACAAATTATAGGTTGAACAAATTCTAAACGTCAATACGAACTCAACGGTATGTCCAATTTTGGATTCCGGTAAGCCGAACACAAATTTGCCCTTAAAGTCAACCGTGGGGCCCGCAAATAGGCGACTTGGTCAACTGTCTCAGAATCGCAATAAAACTTGGGTCACAGGACCAGCGTGATACCATGAATCCAATGGCGCAAGTTTCGTCGTATTCCGACGAGCGTATACAAAATTGTGTGATATTTTACTAAAGTCGAGATATTGGGCCTTTTTACGGATACGGGTTGATTCGGACGCGCACACACGTCCAAATCAGCTTTCGCAAAAGTTCACTCGTCAGGACATACTACGCCTTTCGGTATAATTGGTACGTAACGAGGCGGTCCCATTTGGTGGGGCGCACTCCGTATTGTAAATTCTAATATTTTTAAAAATAAGTTTTTCTCAGTTTTTAACCTAATTTATCTCTGATTCTAACACAAAATAAAATAAACTAATTAACAGGGAATGATCTTTGTTATATAGACTTTATATAACAAAAAGTAGATTTTAATTTGGATGTATATGGTGGGATATATCAGCCTCTAAACATAGGTCGTTTGGACAGTTCACAACAGTTTAAAATATATGGTTTTTTCTCAACTTGGCTTCGATTTCTATCTAGTGTTTAACGCTGTTCGATTGAAACTAATTAACAGGGTTTAGAGGGGGATAGGTTGTGATTATACCGGTGAAGATGGATCAGAAAATGATCGAGAGACAAGATAGGAAGCGATGCGTGAAGTAGGGTCGTCGCTGCTTGTGGTGATGCGGACGCTACACGGGGTTGCTGGCGTTCTCCGGTGCGGCGCTGGGGTTCAGGCGGCACTCCGACGGTCGGCGCTGGGGACGATATGCTATAGGTGGGTGATTAGGTTAAGGTTAGGGTTAGGGTATAGGGATATATATATATATATAGGTATAAAGATGGGAGCGGGGATAGGTTTGTAAATCCCCTGATTTTTTCTGGAATTTTAAAATCAATTTTACAAAATTTTCTAGAATTTTCTGGGATTTTTATTAATTAAAACCAATGTATTTTAAAATTAAATAGTTTTAAATATTTTTAAATAATATTCAAATATTATAAAAATAATATTTTCTGGTATAAAATAAAAAATTAGACATAGGGTAATTTTTTGAGAATTTATTGGACCCCGAAAATATTTTTAAAGACCTAAAAACTAAGTTTTATTAAACCAAAATAAACCCTAGAATAAACTCGGTTTAATTGAACCAAACCAACCCGAACCGGATCGGACCGGTCTAACTGAACCAAACCCAATCCTTATTGGGTCGGATCTGGGCCCAAAACTCAGACCCGACCTACTAACCCGTACCCGAACCCAATGCCCATCGGATCGGGTTGGATCCCATCCGCCCGACCCGGACCCGAACCCAACCCGGGAACTCAATCCCTAACCCCCGTCCGTTCGAATCCCAGTCGGCCACCACGATTCCCACCGGCGGTTACGACCAGCGGCCGTTCTCCGCCGCTCTGCCTCTCCTAGCCGCTCCGCCTCCCGTAACCGACGCCGTCCCTTCTCCTCCCTCCCCGCTCTCTATAAAAACCCCGCCCTCTCCTCCCCGTCCTCCGCCTCTCTCCCCGACCCGCAGCCGACTCATCGACTCGAGCCCCGGCGTCTCCCCCTCTGCCTCGTCCCTCGCCGCAGCAGCTCAACCGTGCCCCGCCACCTTTCTCCTCCAGCAGCAGCTCCGCCTGAGCCACCGTGTCGCCTCCAGCTCTGGGGCGAACCGACGAGCCTCTGCCGAACAGTCCCCTTCGACGACCAGCCGCCGTGCCACCTCCCCGCAGCGCCTCAGCCGAGCCGAGCCGCCTCCGCCTTCCTCAGCCCCAAGCAGCCCGTCGAAACCCTAACCCCAGACACAGTACTGTGCCGTGTCGTGTCGTATCGCCTCACGGACATGAGAAATCCAGTTTCTGCGGAGCCCTGTTTGGGTATCCTTTTCTCTCTCCTCGCTGCCTCGTTTCTCGTTCTGTCTGTTGTGACGCGAACTCTGCGTGACCCTCTCGATGCCCGTACAACCCGCTCGATGTGTCGCGTCCTGTGGCGATCGCGAACTAGATCCAAAAACAGGAAAATAAATACCCTATTTTTCCCCAGAACTGAGTGCGTCCCGCCAAATAAGATGACTTGGTCGCGTGCGGTCTTCACCGAAAGTGCGCCGTTGATACAGATGTGTAGGATTTCGCAGAAGTTGATTTGGATGTGCGTGCACACCAGAATCAACACGTATCCATCGACAATGCCCTGTATCGGCCTGTTCTGGAACTCATTGTAACGAAACAAAACTTGCGGTATCAGACTCGTAGTAATACGTTGGTCCTGTGACCCAAGTTTGGTTCGATTCTGAGAACGTTGACAAAATTGCATATCGTGGCCCCGCGGCTCCACTTGACGGTCGATTTTGTGATCGGCTCATCGGAATCCAATTCTGGAAGTTCCGTTGGATTCGTATCATCGTTTTGGACTTGTTGACACTAAGTTTGATGAATTCAGAGAACTTTGTCTCGAATACGTTTTTCGGTGCGAAATGGGCCATACGTGGACCCCGCTTTGACCAGAAACTGTCATTTTTGCCCCTCTGTCCAAATTGGACTCAAGGACAGGCGTTTCTAGCTATTTGATATTTTCTGAATCTGATGGTGATCTCTATTTCAGCAACCGAAGGAGTACCTGCAAATCCCGCTGCTATCAGAGCTACAGTTGGAGTCAGAACCCCAAGCAATTGTACCTTGCCAACATTGTAGTTTTGTTACTTATTTCCTTGACTTAATTAATTGATGTACATGCTTAACCTAGGACCGTGTGACTTACTTAGCATCCGAATAATATTCAGGTGCCAACACCGTACGCGAAGTTGTGTAACGTCACCTAGACATGGATACCGAGACTCTATAATTTTCGTGCTTGCATTATCAAGTACGTCATAACCAAGGACACCTGACATTATTCATGAGACAGAATCTTCCTGAGATATTCATGGTGATTCTATATAGGTTACAGGTTTCATGACATATTCTTTTGCTTAGATATTAGATGACTTGATGCATTAGTTATGATCCTGCGTGGCATGGACATGAGACGTTGTGGACATGAGACGTATGATTACATTGGGTGGGGAGAGACACACAGGCTACAGGTTGATTATATTATGACGGCGCCTTAGTCTCTCTCCGAGCTAGATAACTACATGATATCACTGCTATCGGCTCCCAAACACAGAGCTTGTAGTAGTCTCAGCCTGAGTTCTAGTGATGCTCTCATCTTGCATATCACTTAGCTGGTTATATAGTATTACCCTATTTATTCATTTAATTTCTGCACTGCATTATTTATGGCTTGAGTTATTTTGTACCTTGCTATGTCCCCTGAGGACCTGGATCCGGATTATGTCCCCAGGTATAGTAGACGAGATCGATCCCGAGGTATACGGGACAGGACCATTTGTAGGAGCAGAAGCAGGAACATGAGTAGGCACTGGAGCAGTACCAGATCCAGTAGACGAGTGACCACTGAGGACATCTTCTAAGTATATGCTTTATCCATACTTAGTATTTGATGTTGTTATCTTTATTTCTGTATCATTGTATCAGACTCATTTATTTTTCCGAGTTTATGCTTTATTGAGATTGATCTTACTATATGATTCTGATATTGTTGTATTTATTTATGTGGATGAGATTAGTATATTTAGACCCCTATTGTTGTACTACAGCTTAAGTATATCCTGATGAGTCCATTAAATTGGGTTTGTCCATCGGTGTGTGCTGCTGGCCATTGCCACGTGTCTAGTCCCTCGATATTTTGGGGCGTGACATGGTTTTTATGGTGGCCCATGCAGATCAACGACTAAATTGCTTCGGTTTCAACTTAGGGACCGAGCAAGCCTGCAATAAGAATATGATAAGTTTTTAGGATCTCATCTACTTGCTTGAAACGTTCTTGATATCTATATCGGATTCGAATAAAATTTTTAACTTGCATCCTGCCTTGATTCCTGTGCGCCTCTTACTGTTTATTTTGGTTGCAGAGTTATGGATTCACGAGCAAACGACGAGACTCCTGCAAGATCACCACGAGATGCTGTGGTAACCAACGAAGAGGAAGTAACACCAATAGAAGAAGGTCAATCCGCTCAACAACGTAGTCAAGCGAATCAGCATGCCTCGAGAATCCAGCAAGATAATATTCCACCATCGACGCAATTTACTCCACCAATGTCCGTATTCCCACAAGGGCAGGCCATGAATGGACAGCAGATATTTCAAATGATCTATGCAATAATGCAAGCTCAACAAGAGGCTCTGAGTCACAGCCTAGCAATCGTATTGGAGCAGGCGAATCTACCAGCACGACGGCCAACGACGGGCTCTATTACCGATTTTCGTCAGCTGAAGTCCCGTACCTTTTCAGGCAAAGAAGAGCCCATAGAAGTTCATGAGTGGCTCACCAACACTCAACATCAATTAGAAGCAGCTGAGCTTCCACGGGAACGTTGGATGACTGCCGTTAGAATACAGTTGACGAACAATGCACATCACTGGTGGCTATCTGAGGAGACACGGCTCAGACCAGACCGAGTCACTTGTGAAGAGTTTTCCAGACTCTTTCAGGAGATGTACATTCCAGCCATCGCTCGATCAGAACTTCGGGACAAGTTTAATCGCCTCACTTAAGACAGTATGATAGTGGAAGAATACAACGCAGAATTCATTCGTCTGAGTCACTTCGCTCCAACCCTGATCCCGACAGAAGAGGAGAAGGCTGAGAAGTTCTTCGACGGACTAAACTTCGAGCTATAGAAACTAATTGGATCCGTTGCACCTACATCTTACTCGGACGTCCTTGCTACAGCCCGATGCATGGAGCGCGTCACCAGGAGAGAGACCAGTCTGAAGCGGCCGTCCACATCAGCACTAGCTGGAGCACCACAAGAAGAAGTTGCAAAAAGACCTCATATACACCAGCCACCAGGAGCATCTCTACAGGCACTACCTGTCTGTCAATATTGTCGTAAGCGAGGCCATATTGAGAACGAGTACAGACGCAAAAGAAGATTATATTTAGCTTGCGGATCCAGTCAGCATTTAGTGAGGGAATGCCTTGAGCGTCGAGAAGGAGCACCAATGGTTAACCAACAAGCGTTACCAGTATCGAGGCCAGCCTATCCAGCATTGGGAGCACCGCAAACGGGAGTTAAAGGAGTCCTACCACCAGCTCTAGGAGGGTATCAGCCGAGGCCACCTTTGATACCCCGGGTACTACTCTTCCAGCAGGCTCAGTAGTAGCAGAGGAATCGACCGCAAGGACGCGGACAAGCTCTTGCCTTGGAGAACGCACAGACTCGTGGAGTAGCTAATGCGCGTAAGTGATTCGTAGCTATCTATTTCTAGTATTGCTTTAGCTCGTGCCTATTGGTTCGTGACCTTAGCCTTAACCTAGTAATTTTGAGCTTGCTAATAATTGATAACCTAGTATGTTTTTACAAGTGATAACCTAGTTTTTCTAAACTGTAGTTTTCTTGATTTCCTTTACTCTGGAAATTGCTTCCATTGCTTAGGGAAATGATATTTTCATTCCCTATGTGCTTTTCTTTGATCATGAATCTTGATAGTGATGTGCTTCGAACAATGCTTGCAACCGTGTCATCTCTGTTGACTGGTTATTCTTTGATTGCGAGGACGCAATCCTCTTAAGGGGGGTAGATTGTAAACCCCTTGATTTTTTCTGAAATTTTAAAATCAATTTTACACAATTTTCTGGAATTTTTTGGGATTTTTATTAATTAAAACCTATATATTTTGAAATTAAATAATTTTAAATGTTTTTAAATAATATAAAAATATTATAAAAATAATATTTTCTGGTGTAAAATGAAAAATTAGACATAGGATAATTTTTCGGGAATTTATTGGACCTCAAAAACATTTTTAAAGACCTAAAAACTAAGTTTTATTAAACCAAAATAAACCCTAGAATAAACCCGGTTTAATTGAACCAAACCAACCCGAACCGGACCGGACTGGTCTAACTAAACCCAACCCAATTCTTATTGGGTCGGATCCGGGCCCAAAACTCAGACCCGACCCACTAACCCGTACCCGAACCTAATGCCCATCGGATCGGGTCGTATCCTATCCGCCCGACCTGGACCCGAACCCGACCCGGGAACTCAATCCCTAACCCCCGTCCGCTCGAATCCCAACCGGCCGTCGCGATTCCCTCCGGCGGTTACGACCAGCGGCCGTTCTCCGTCGCTCTGCCTCCCCCAGCCGCTCCGCCTTCCGTAACCGACGCCGGCCCTTCTCCTCCCTCCCTGCTCTCTATAAAACCCCCCTCGATCCGTCGAGCCCCCGCTGCCACTGCCCTAGCTCCGCCGCCCTCTCCTCGCCGTCCTCCGCCTCTCTCCCCGACCCACAGTCGACTCGTCGACCCGAGCCCCGGCGTCTCCCCCTCTGCCTCGTCCCTCTCTGCAGCAGCTCAACCGTGCCCCGCCACCTTTCTCCTCCAGCAGCAGCTCCGCCTGAGCCGCCGTGCCGCCTCCAGCTCTGGGGCGAACCGACGAGCCTCCGCCGAGCAGTCCCCTTCGACGACCAGCTGCCATGCCACCTCCCCACAGTGCCTCAGCCGAGCCGAGCCGCCTCCGCCTTCCTCAGCCCCGAGCAGCCCGTCGAAACCCTAACCCCAGACACAGTACTGTGCCGTGTCGCGTCGCATCGCGGACACGAGAAATCCAGTTTCTGCGGAGCTCTGTTCAGGTATCATTTTCTCTCTCCTCGCTGCCCCGTTTCTCGTTCCATCTGTTGTGATGCGAACTCTGCGTGACCCTCTCAATGTCCGTGCAACCCACTCGGTGTGTCGTGTCTTGTGGCGATCGCGAACTGCGATCCAAAAATAGGAAAATAAATACCCCATTTCCCCCCGGAATTGAGTGCACCCCACCAAACGGGAATACTTGGTCGCGTGCGGTCTTCACCGAAAGGTGCGCGCCGTTGATACAGACGTGTGAGATTTTACAGAAGTTGATTTAGATGTGCGTGCATACCAGAATTAACGTGTATCCACCGACAACGCCCCGTATCGGCCTATTCTGGAACTCATTGTAACTTTGTATACACACGTCAGATCAAAATGAAACTTGTGCCATCGAACTCGTAGCAATACGCTGGTCCCGTGACCCAAGTTTGGTTCGATTATGAGAAGGTTGACAAAATCGCGTATCGTGGTCCCGCGGCTCCATTTGACGGACGATTTTGTGATCGGCTCATCGGAATCCAATTCTGGAAGTTTCATTGGGTTCGTATCATCGTTCTGGACTTGTTGACACTAAGTTTGACGAATTTGGAGAACTGTGTCTCGGACACATTTTTTGGTGCGAAGTGGGCCACATGTGGACCCCGCTTTGACCACAAAATGTTATTTTTGCCCCTGTGTCCAAATTGGACTCAAGGACAGGCGTTTCTAGCTATTTGATATTTTTTGAATCTGATGGTGATGTCTATTTCAGTAACTGAAGGAGTACCTGCAAATCTCGCTGCTACCAGAGCTACAGTTGGAGTCAGAACTCCAGGCAAGTGTACCTTGCCAACATTGCAGTTTTGTTACTTATTTTCTTAACTTAATTAATTGATGTACATGCTTAACCTAGGACCGTGTGACTTACTTAGCGTCCGAATAATATTTGGGTGCCAACACCGTATGCGGAGTTGTGTAACGTCACCTAGACATGGATACCGAGACCCTATACTATTCGTGCTTGCATTATCAAGTACGTCATAACCCAGGACACCTGATACTATTTATGAGACAAAATCTTTCTGATATATTCATGGTAATTCTGTATAGGTTACAGGTTTTATGACATATTCTTTTGCTTAGATATTAGATGACTTGATGCATTAGTTATGATCCTGCGTGGCATGGACATGAGACATTGTGGACATAAGATGTATGATTACATTGGGTGGAGAGAGACACACAGGCTACATGTTGATTATATTATGATGGCGTCTTAGTCTCTCTCCGAGCTAGACAACTACATAATATCATTGCTACCGGCTCCGAGACACAGAGCTTGTAGTAGTCTCAGCCTGAGTTCTAGTGATGCTCTCATCTTACATATCACTTAGCTGGTTATATAGTATTACCCTATTTATTCATTTAATTTTTGCACTGCATTATTTATGGCCTGAGTTATTTTGTACCTTGCTATGTCCCCTGAGGACCTGGATCCGGATTATGTTTCCAGGTATAGCAGACGAGATCGATCCCGAGGTATATGGGACATGAGCATTTGCAGGAGCAGAAGTAGGAACAGGAGTAGGCACTGGAGCAGTACCAGATCCAGTAGACGAGTGACCACTGAGGACATCTTCTGAGTATATGCTTTATCCATACTCAGTATTTGCTGTTGTTATCTTTATTTCTGTATCATTGTATCAGACTCATTTATTTTTCCGAGTTTATGTTTTATTGAGATTGATCTTACTCTATGATTCTGATATTGTTGTATTCATTTATGTGGATGAGATTAGTATATTTAGACCCCTATTATTGTACTACAGCTTACCTACATCCTGATGGGTCTATTAAATTGGGTTTGCCCATCGGTGTGTGCTGCTGGCCATTGCCACGTGTCTAGTCCCTCGATATTTTGGGACTGGGGCGTGACAAGGTTCTTGGCCCGCGGGTTGGGGGAGCTAATATGGGCGGGTCTGCTGGAGTTGCGGGGTCGGGTTTAAGAAATTAGGCTTAGGGCTGTTGTGGGTTAGCTTAGGGCTTTAGGCTTAAGGAGTTTAGTTTTTGTTTAAGGGTTTTAGTGATTTCTTTTCTTTTACTTTTTCTTTTACTTAATACTATATATATATATATATATATATATATATATATATATATATATATATATATATATATATATATATATATATATATATATATATATATATATATATATGGTATAAAATTCCAAATATTACTTGTACATTCTAAAAATCCAATACCCTTCTACCTGGATTCCTAAAATAAAATAAGACAAAAATAATAGTTTTGTTCACCAATTCTAGATGAGTATTTACCTAGGTAACTAAATCAAGAAATTTTATTTTCTAATTAACTAAAAAATAATATAATTAAATTTAATGATTAATTAAATAAATATAATATTTTAAAATTAGGGGTTTTACATTCTAACCAACTTATAAAAAATTTGTCCTCGAAATTAAAACTAAGCCACGATAGGGAAACAAGAATAGTGTATGGTAGAAATGAACAAAGTAATTTCATACCTTGATCTACGAACAGATGCGAAAAATATTTTCGCATGTAATCCTCGCACTCCCAAGTGGATTCTTCTGGCGTGCAATGCCTCCATGCCACGCAGACCAAGGGAATAGACTGATTTCTCAACACTTTCTCTCGACGATTAAGGATCCCCACGGGTTGCTCTTGGTATGACAAGCTCGGCCCAATGGTAATCTCAGAGTGGTCGAGAACATGACTATTATCTGCCATATATCGCCTAAGTTGCGACATGTGGAATACATCATATAGTCCCTCGAGTGAAGGTTGTAGTGCAAGTCGATACGCCACTTCTCCCACTCGCTATAGCACGTCAAATGGTCCAATATACCTTGGGCTTAACTTGCCACGACCTCCGAACCGAATAGTGCCTATAGTAGGTGATATCCTCAAGAAGACACGATCACCTTCTTTAAACTCTAAGGGACGACGATGAAGGTCTGCCCACTGCTTCTGCCTATCTTGCGCTGCTCACAAATGCTCTTGTATCTTCTTCACTGTCTCTACGGTGTTGACTACCAACTATGGTCCCAGAATCTAACATTCTCCTACGTCACTTCAACACACGGGAGACCTATACTTTCTTTCATACAATGCTTCAAATGGAGCCATCTGAATGCTCGCTTGATAGCTATTATTGTAAGAAAACTCCACAAGATGTAGGTAGTCCCCCATGATCCTTCAAAGTCCAACATACAAGCCCTCAATATATCCTCCAGTATCTGAATAGTATGTTCGGACTGCCCATCTGTCTGCGGGTGGTAAGATGTACTAAACTTCAGACGAGTCCCAAGACTCTCCTGCATGCTTCTCCAAAAGTGAGATATGAAACGCAAATCCCTGTCTGACACAATGCTGACGGAAATGTCGTGCAACCTCACGATCTGCCTTATGTATAAGTCAACCAAAGCTTCTGTAGACTGGCCAACTCTAAAAGGCAAGAAATATGTGGACTTTGTGAGTCGATCTACTATTACCCATACAATATCTCGCCCACTTGGACTCTTCGAAAATCCTGTGATGAAGTCCATAGTGATGTGCTCCCACTTCCACTCAGGAATCAAAAGTGGTTGCAGTAGCCCTGTTATTCTCTGATGTTCTGCATTCACCTGTTGATATACTAGATATTTGGCCACAAAGCGAGCTATCTCTCTTTTTATCCCATGCCACCAAAAGTGCTATCACAAGTCACGGTACATCTTGGTACATCGAGGATGAATATAATATATCGAACTATGAGCTTTTGCCATCAACTCCTATTGAATCTCTCCATTGGGAACATATAGACAATCACTACATTGTAATGTCCCGTCACCATGAATGCACAATCTTGTATGCTCTCCGACCTCTGTCCTATCTTTCAATCTCCTGAACCTGGAGTCTGTAGGCAAAACTGCCTTGATTCTCTCTACTAGTGATGACTGTACTTACAAATTAACTAGTGTCCCATCTGCTTCGGATAATATCACTTCTATGCCAAGCTCTTGCAAGTCCTCTAATAACTCCATCTGCGTTGTCAAGGAGTAAGCTGCTGGTTTCTGGCTTAACGCGTCTGCTACTACGTTAGCCTTGCCTGGGTGATAATGCAGCTCTATCTTAAAGTCCTTCATCGACTCAAGCCACCAACATTGTCTCATATTTAGCTCCTTCTGCGTGAAGATATACTTGAGGCTTTTGTGGTCTGTATAGATCTCCACTCGTTCCCCATATAGGTAATTTCTCCATAGCTTCAGAGCAAAAACAACGACTGCAAGCTCCAAGTCATGAGTTGGATAATTCTTCTCATATACTTGTAACTGTCTAGATGCATATGCAATCACTTTGCCATGCTGTATCAACATGCATCCCAAGTCTTTCCCTGATGCGTCACTGTAAATCACATAACCTCCCGATCCTGATGGAATAATCAATACTGGCGCTGTGGTTAATTGCTTCTTCAACTTCTCGAAAGCGACTTGGCACTCGTCGATCTATATAAACTCTTGATCCTTGCACGTCAACTGAGTTATAGGCGCTGATATCCTTGAGAAGTTCTACACGAACCATCGGTAATATCCCGAAAGTCCAAGGAAACTCCTCACCTACGATGCTGATTTAGGAACGGGCCATATCTCGACTACCGAGATTTTCTCTGGATCTACAGAAATACCATCTCCCGTAACGACATTCCCAAGAAATGAGACTATGTCCAGGAAAAACTCATATATACTAAGCTTCGCATATAACCGCTCTTTTCTCAAGGTCTCTAGGATAATCCGCAGGTGCTTCTCGTGCTCCTCGTAGCTCTTCAAATAGACAAGTATGTCATCTATGAAGACGACCACGAACTGGTCCAAATACTGATGGAATACTCGATTCATTAAGTCCATAAAGATAGCTGGAGC
Source organism: Iris macrosiphon (assembly GCA_036927795.1). NCBI lineage: Eukaryota > Viridiplantae > Streptophyta > Magnoliopsida > Asparagales > Iridaceae > Iris > Iris macrosiphon. Next base: position 128,942,241 of record JAYESA010000008.1, on the reverse strand, counting down.
ATTGATCAATCCAAATGGCATGACCAGAAACTTGTAGTGTCCATATCTTATCCTGAATGCTGTCTTCAGGATGTCCTACTTACGTACCTTCACCTGGTGATATCCCGATCTCAAGTCTATCTTCGAGAACACCTTGGCTCCACTAAGCTGATCAAATAAGTCATTAATGCGTGGCAATGGGTATTTATTCTTCACATTCATTGTATTTAAGTCTCTGTAGTCGATGCACATACGCACTGACCTATCCTTCTTTGGTACAAATAATACTGGTGCTCCCCAGGGTGATGCACTTGGCCGGATGAAACCTTTCTCCTCTAATTCTTTCAACTGTGCCTTCAGCTCATCCATCTCTTTCTTCGCCAATCTGTAAACATGCGACACTATGGGTGCTGCTCCGATGTTAATTCAATCGAGAATTCTACGTCTCTGTCCGGAGGTAGTCCGGGAAATTCCTCTGAAAAGGTGTCTTGGAACTCTGAAATGATGGGATGATAAATAACGTCGTCCATTGCAAGCTGAACACCATCAAGGGCTTCTATGGATCCCCGTGCAAACTAAAGTTCGGCTGGCCTGGTACCTTAAAAATAATGCTTCCTCCAAAATAGTCAAAGAAAGTGTGGTACTTGCTTAGCCAGTCCATCCCAAGCATAATATCAAAATTTGGCATATGAAGGACTAAGAGTCGGTCATTCATCTCTCTGCCACGAATCACTACAGGACACGATCTATAAATCCGACTAACAGGTACAACTCTTCCTGTAAAATCCCTAATTCTAAAAATAGTATTTACCTTTTAATTAATTATTTAATTGATTTATAGTAATTATGAGCTAAATTTGAGGAAATAGAATTTATTTAATTTTTATTTTAGGCGTTTGTGCATTTAGGAGATTTATGGAGCAATTATAATTTTTTCGTAATTTATTCCATGTAGGAGACATTGTGGACAGTTGATGGATTAATTGTATGCTCTAAGATCAATTTCTAGAATTATATATATATATATATATATATACACACACACACACACACACACATATATATATATATATGTGTGTGTGTGTGTGTGTGTGTGTGTGTGTGTGTGTGTGTATATATATATATATATATATATATATATATATATATATATATAGAGAGAGAGAGAGAGAGAGAGAGAGAGAGAGAGAGTTTAATAGAAATGAGAATAAGAAATGAAATAGAAATTAGAAATAAAATGAAAAAAAAGGAAAAAAATAATAAAACCTTAATGGATACCCAAACCCATATCCTAACCTACCCAACCCTCTACCCTAAGGACCCGCACCCGCTAAATAACTAAAACAACATCAGCAGCATAGCATCCGGCGGCTAAGACCCGCGTGCGGGTTTTATTCCCCCCTTCGCTTATATTTATATATATACCACATGCGAAACCCCAAAACCCTAACCCTAAGATCATCTCTCATCTTCCCAGACCCTGACTGCGCCTTCAGAGCCAGCCCTGACGCCGACCAGAGCCGCCCCGCAAACCCCGCGCCGCCGTTCGAGCAACCCCGCGACAGCAGATTGGAACAATAACTTACCTGTATTCAAGCCCTGTTTCTTGTGCCCTTGCTCGACCAAACTCGACCCCGTCTTCACCGGTATATTCACGACTTAACCCGCTTCCATATATGTATGTTAGTTAACCTCGAACATCATATAAACCTAGGCAAAAATAGCGATCAAGTTGGCAAAAAATAACAACTTTTAGGATCGTAGAAAACTGTGGTAACTACCTATGTTCACGGATTCATATCTTCCACCATAGAGATCCGAATTTAATTTTTCTTTTTGGTATGCGAAGACCACCTAACCTAGTTTATTTCCTGTCAAATACAATAATTTATTAGTTGCTGTGTGTAGAATTAAATTAATTAGAAAACCCCAAAAATAATAAGTAAGGCATTTGGGCTCCTTTGTACTTTTTCCTTCTGTAACCCGGAAGCTCCGTTGGAGATACGGGTGATGATAACCCTTATATATTATATATTATCAGGTGGCCTCTGCCGTTCAAAAGACGATATACTTTGTAGGCCCCTAATTCTCCGAGAGAGTCATGCCAATCCCATTTTAGCCAGATAGCCCACTTGGTAAAAACTTGTTCTCAAACTACATTCACTTAAATGGTTAGGAGACCCCATTGGATATTTATTTTCAGTACTTTATTGACATGTTTATATGTATCTTGTTACGTCCCTCTGAGGACCTGGTCCCTTTCAAAATATAGACGAGCAGGAGTATCCACAGGAGTATGGACCTGGACCTGACGCTTCTTATCAGACTAAGGAGGTCTTACCTTCGAAGTATCTGTGATTCATTGCAGCTATTAGCGATTCTAGTTGCTATTCTTTTAGAGACATTTATTCTTATATTAGAATTGATTCTCTTCTCTCTTTAGTAGTTTAGTATAGTCGATTTGCATTGGATTTGTTTCCATCCGACTATCATACTTTGATACTCATCTTTGATATTCAGTCATTTATTCCCATTTATTTGTCTTTTTGTGCTGTGGATGAGATATAGATTGCGTGTGACTTATTGAGATAGTATATTACCACTAGTGGATTGGATATTCCTATACATCGTACGTGTGTATATGGTTTCCATATATTGGAGTTCGTATATAAACGGCTGGCGTGTTATGTATTCCTAGTCCTACGTATTTTGGGACTGGGGCATGACATATTTTTGTGGTGGCCCATACAGGTCAAGAATATATTATCTCGGTTATGTAACTATACCGAACAAGCCTGCATATAGGAATAGAGTATAGGATCTCATCCACGCTTGACTAAAACTCATCCTTCCTATTTAATGCTTGTATCCTGTTTGATTCCTGTACTTTTTCTAATCGTTTCGTACATCACCTGCAGAGAGATGGATATGCAAAATGGATGTACTGCCGCCGATGGCGACACACCTTCAGGAGTCAATGGTCAGACTCAAGGAGGGACCTCAATGATTCCTAGACTTCCGGGGCCAGATGAACAGACTCATAATCCAGTTCCATCTGATCTTCCCGCTTCACCTAATGGGAACCTTCTAGCTTCATCAGCACCGTAGGATGGCCAGGCACAACTGTTCCAATTCTTTCAGATAATAATGCAGGAACGGAGACAACAGACTGCCACACTAGCTGCAGATTAGAGGCAGCAAGCAGTAGAGCAGAGGCAAGAATTTCTGGCAGCACTTGAGAGGATGGCTGCACAGGCTACTGTACCAGCTCAAGCACTAGTTCCAGTACCTCGAGCTAGAGTTGGTTCAGTCAAGGACTTTATTCAGATGTGTCTGAAGCCGTATAAAGGCACTAAGAGCCCGGAGGAGACTACCAACTAGATTACCCACACGCAGAAGCTATTGGAAGCATCGCAGTTACCTACGGACCTATGGATGACAGGTGTAAGAACGCTTCTAGATGGTAATGCTCATCACCGGTGGGAATTAATAGAGCGCCAGTTGGGTACATACCAGACTTGGGAGCAATTCTTGGAGTGCTTTGAAAGGAAGTACTTTCCGGACATCGTCAGAGATGCATTATACGATCAGTTTCTTCACTTGGAGCAGGAAAACAGAACAGTTGACGAGTATGTTGTTGAGTTTAGTCGACTCAGTAAATATGGTGCTGCCTTAATACCGAATGTCTTGGCCAAGTCTAAGAGGTTTCATCGTGGACTGACTCAGGAGCTCCAACATTACACAAGATCACAGTCCTGGATCTCTTATGCCGAGTTACTGGCAGAAGCCAGATTGCAAGAAACCATCAGCAGAGGAAAGGGAGGTCAGCTGAGGACACAATAAGGACCAGCAAGGACACAGCTAGGGCCAGCAAGGACACAACAAGGAGGACCTATTAGACGTCCTTTGGCACAGCAATAGCAGTACCAGCACAGAGCAGGATCGTACCAGATTCCGGAGAAGCCCCAATGTAATTATTATGGGAGACCCGAACACATTTTAAGAGATTGTCGGAATTGCTTGGGACAGTATTTACGATGTGGTTTTGGACAGCATTTGGCAAGAGACTATCCAAGGCAGCAGACATTAACACTACCACCGCCAGCACAGAGGCTAGCGTTCTAGCACCGAAGCCAGCTCAGCAGACGACTTGACCAGGAGCACCTCGACCCCCAGCAGCAGGAGGATTTTAGCGAGGACCACCGCTACCTACTCAGGAGGATCAGTTCACGAGGGCCAGTCATAGCCACAGAGGGACGGATAAGCTTTTGCATTGGAAGTGGATGAGATGGATCAGGAGATTGATGTCATAGCAGGTATTACTCTTGCTTTTACCTTTCCTGCTGTGATATTGTTTGATACGGGAGCCACCCACTCATTTATATCATCTTGTTTTATTGTCAAACACAATATTGCCTCTACACCTTTATCTAGTTGTGTTAAAATTCTCACCGGAGGAGGAGTTGTACCTGTTAGTCAGATTTGTAGATCGTGTCATATAGTGATACGTGGCAGAGAGATGAACGTCCGACTCTTAGTCCTTCCTATGCTAACTTTTGATATTGTGCTTGGAATGGACTGGCTAAGCAAGTACCACACTTTTTTCGATTACTTTAGAGGAAGCATTCTTTTTAAGGTACCAGGCCAGCCTGAACTTGAGTTTGCACGAGGATCTATAGAAATCCTTGATGGTATGCAGCTCGTAATGGACGATGTTGTCTATCATCCCATTATTTCAGAATTTTAAGACGTCTTTCCAGAGGAATTGCCAGGACTAACCCCAGTCAGAGACGTAGAATTTTTAATTGAATTAGCACCGGGAGCAGCACCCATAGCATCACATGTTTATCGATTGGCGAAGAAGAAGATGGATGAACTGAAGGCACAGTTGAAAGAACTAGAGGAGAAAGGTTTTATCCGACCGAGTGCATCACCCTGGGGAGCACCAGTGTTGTTTGTACGAAAGAAGGATGGGTTAGTGCGTATGTGCATTGACTACAGAGCCTTGAATGCAGTGACTGTGAAGAATAAATACCCATTGCCACACATTGATGACTTATTTGATCAGCTCAGTGGAGCCAAGGTGTTCTCGAAGATAGATTTGAGATCGGAATATCATCAGGTGTCACGCCCCAGTCCCAAATACGTAGGACTAGGAACACGTAAGCATGCCAGCCGCATGGATATGGCAACTCCAATATATGGAAACCAAATCCATACGTACATTGTAATATGAATACAAAATCCACAAGTGGTATAAGCATATATCACAAGTCACAGGATAAAATCTAAATCTCATCCACCAAAATCATATAAAAATAAATAACCAGTATCTATGAAACTAGATCTCAATAAAAAGTATCTAAGGATGATAGTTGGATGGAAACAAATCCACTACCAACTCGAATATAAGAGCAAATACAATATGAGTACAACACCACAACACAATATAAGAATACCAGCTATCCATCACAGCTCGAAGAGAAGACATCCTCGGATCATATGTAACCATCCAAATCTGCGCTCCTGCAAATACTCAAGAAAAGATATACCTGGTAGCGGACCAGGTCCTCAGAGGGACATAACAAGATACTTAAACACATGCCAATAAAGTACTGAAATAAATATCCAATGGGTCGCCTAACCGTCTAAAGTGAATGCAGTTTAAGAACAACTTTCCCAACGCGTGGGCTATCTGGCTAAAATGGGATTGGCATAGTTCTCTTGGAGATCCAGGAGCCTACAAAGGCACGGCGTCTTTCGAACACCGGAGGCCCGCCAAGTAATATATATAGGGGTCATCATGACCGCGCATCTCCGGCGGAACGTATGGGTTACACAAGGAAAGTGCAACGGAGCCCACACGCCTTACTTGTTGTTCTCCCCACCCCATGCTCTAAGCATGTCACATCCATGACATGATAATACCTCTAATAACTGCCAAGTCTACTAGCATGCAAAGTTTCTAACAGCAGTTACTCCTAACGCACGGCCCACACGTAAAGGAGGCCAACCTGCACGCAAGTCCGTGATCTACATGAGACTCACAACTCGTGTAACAACTGTGTTACGGCCAATGAACCTAAAGATGCTACATGATGATGGGGTAGTCTCATAAACAAGGTCAATGCAAATACATAAATGAAAATATACCGCAATGACACCGTCGCGCGTATTTTTATATAACAGTTAAAATATATGAAAAGATAGAAAATAAAGATGCATGCAACATATAGAATAAAAATAACAGTACAATGACAAGGTATACTTGCCTGGCAAGGAAGCTGCAATGTACCAATAACCTGCTCCAGAAATCGCGCAGAACAATCCAATATCCTATGTACACATAAATATAATATAATAGAATCATTAGTCATTACACTAGCACATACTCAACCAAATTTATACTGGAATCAGGGGGTATACTAGGGGTAACACTAGTCATCTAATACGGTCAATTACGCATTGAATTACGCGGGTGTCGCGTCTTCAAGTACTGTACGAAATCAGTCAGTCAACTGACAGGTGTCTATGCCAGTACGTTAGTGTACGCAAGGCAGACAAATTCATAAGTTCTTAGGGTCAATATGGTCAAGGTAAGTATGGAATAGTCCACGATGTCCTAGGGTCATACAGTCTGAATATTTAGTCATAATTATCAATTAGCATTTACTTATATATATATATTCATATAACTATATAATAATATAACCATTAATTTATTTTAATTTATTTAATTTTGGAATAATTACTCTAAAATCCTATTTTAATCTTATTATTCTGATTTTTATGTTAATTCCTAAATTTTGTCCAAAGAAACTGAATTTTATCAACTCGAGACTCTTGGCACGCAAATCGAGGCGATCTGTTGACCAAAAAGTCAACCGATACAAACTCGACTTTCATGCATGATTTCCTGTAGATTTTAGCATCAAAAACATACTAGAATTTACGGCTCGTCTGAATTCAAATTCGTTTGGGATTATGGCACATACAAATTTTGTATCGTGCACCGGTGGTTAAATTCTAACCTAGAAGTTCTACAGAATTAATAGTATGTAAATACTTCGAAATAAATTCTGGGAAAAATATATGTCGATGATCTCGACATTAGCTTTCCGAAACTTTAAACGGTTCATGATTCTGATTCCTGGTTCTCCCGGAATCGCAAAAAACATCGAAACACATCTATTTTCGGATATGCTGTGCTCTACGAATTTTCCAGAATTTAATACTAATAATTTAAAAAAAAAATTTATATTATCAGAAAGCTAACCTCATTATCGTTCTAACAAAAAAAACTGGAGCATGTTTGGAGTCCGGAGCTAGGAGATATCGTCTTTTTAATTCGTCATAACTAGTAGAAAATGAGGCTGAATTTATGACGAATTTTGACTATTTTTTGGACGAAAAAGAGAGGAATTTGGAAAAGAAAAATATGAAGGATGAGGTATTTATAATGGTGGACACTACTTAATTAAATACGAATATGATTGGTTAATTTGGATAGGATTATGATGAATTTAAATAAGGATAGGATATGCATGAAGTTAATTTCCTAGTAGGTTCAGGATTTGAATTAATTTAAAATAGAGTTTGAATTTATCTCAATAATTTATAATCTTAAATATAATTAAAGATAATACAAATAATTTATAAAATCTTATTAATATCTATTAACACTAAATTAGTATCTATCTAATATTAAGACTATATATATCCAAATAAATCCTAAATAATTTTAAAATCTAAATAAATTTCTTAAAATTCTAAATAAATTACAAAAAAATATAATTAAATATTTTAAACTAAAATAAATATTTGGTAGGAACGACATGCAAGTATGGTTGTATAGTAAATCATAGAAGTCCTAGAAATTTATGTTTTCTAAGTTTTAATTACCAAAAATTCTAGAAAAATCTCCAAAAATCTAAAATAACCTAAAATAATTCTAAATGAATATTTATATAAGTAAATATATCAAGAAATTTATTTTCTAATTAACTAAGAGCATATTCGAAATAAATTCAACATATATAATAAATATAATAATATAAAATATACACAAAATACCTATTTTGGGTGAGGGAGTTTACACCAGGTGAGGTACGGAAGCAGGATATTTCGAAGACCGCATTCAGGACAAGATATGGGTACTACGAGTTTCTGGTCATGCCATTTGGATTGGCCAATGCTCCAGCTATCTTTATGGACTTAATAAATCAAGTCTTCCACCAGTATTTGGACCAGTTCGTTGTCGTCTTCATAGATGATATACTTGTCTATTCGAAGAGCCACGAGGAGCACAAGAAGCACCTGAGGATTATTCTAGAGACATTGAGGAGAGAGCAGTTATATGCAAAGCTCAGTAAATATGAGTTCTTCTTGGATATAGTTTTATTTCTTGGGTATGTCGTTACGGGAGATGGTATTTCTGTTGATCCAGAAAAGATCTCGGCAGTCGAGACATGGCATGTTCCTAAATCAGCAGCGGAGGTCAGAAGTTTCCTTAGAATTGCGGGATATTATCGACAGTTCATGGAAAACTTCTCAAGGATAGCAGCACCTATGACTCGGTTGACTTGCAAGGATCAAGAATTCTTATGGACCGACGAGTGTCAAGCCGCTTTTGAAGAGTTGAAGAAGTGACTGACTACAACACCAGTATTGACTATTCTATTAGGATCAGAAGGTTATGTAATTTACAGTGATGCATCAGAGAAAGGCTTGGGATGCGTATTAATGCAGCATAGCAAGGTGATTGCATATGCATCTAGGCAGTTACGAGTGCATGAGAAGAATTATCCAACTCATAACTTGGAACTTGCAGCCGTTGTATTTGCTCTGAAGCTATGGAGACATTACTTATATGGGGAATGCGTGGAGATCTATACTGACCACAAAAGCCTCAAGTACGTCTTCACGTAGAAGGAGTTAAATATGAGGCAACATCGATGGCTTGAGTTGATGAAAGATTTCGATATAGAGCTACATTATCACCCAGGCAAGGCTAACATGGTAGCAGACGCATTAAGCCGGAAACCAGCAGCTTATTTCTTGACAACACAGAGGGAATTATTGGAGGACTTACAAGAGCTTGGCATTGAAGTAATATTACCCGGAGCAGATGGGACACTAGCCAACTTGCAAGTACAATCATCACTGGTAGAGAGGATCAAGGCAGCTTTGCCTACAGATGCCAGATTCAGGAGATTGAGGAAAAGGACAGAGGCCGGAGAGCAGACATGATTGCGCATTCATAAAGATGGGACATTACGATGTGGTGATCGTCTATATGTTCCCAATAGAGAGATTCGATAGGAGCTGATGGCAGAAGCTCATAGTTCGATATATTCTATTCATCCTGGAGGCACCAAGATGTATCGTGACTTACGATAACACTTTTGGTATCATAGAATAAAAAGAGAGAGAGCTCGCTTTGTAGCTAAATGTCTGGTATGTCAGCAAGTAAAGACAGAGCACCAGAGAACAGCAGGATTATTGCAACCACTCCCGATTCCAGAGTGAAAGTGGGAGCACATCACTATGGACTTCGTCACGGGATTTTCCAAGAGTCCAAGTGGAAGAGATAAAGTATGGGTAATAGTAGATCGATTCACCAAGTCAGCACATTTCTTACCTTTTAGGGTTGGCCAGCCTACAGAAGCTTTAACTGACTTATATATGAGGCAGATTATGAGATTGCACGGCATACCAGTCAGTATTGTATCAGACAGGGATTCACGTTTCACATTGCACTTTTGGAGGAGCATGCATAAGAGTCTTGGAACTCGTCTGAAGTTCAGTACATCTTATCACCCGCAGACAGATGGGCAGTCAGAGCGTACTATTCAGACATTAAAGAATATGTTGAGGGCTTGTATATTAGGCTTTGGAGGATCATGGGAGGACCACCTACATCTTGTGGAGTTTTCTTACAATAATAGCTATCAAGCGAGTATTCAGATAGCTCTGTTTGAAGTATTATATGAAATAAAGTGTAGGTCCCCTGTGTGTTGGAGTGACGTGGGAGGACATCAGATTCTGGGACCAGAGTTGGTGGTCAACACCGTTGAGACAGTTAAGAAGATACAAGGACACTTGTGAGCAGCGCAAGCTAGGCAGAAGCAGTGGACAGACCTTCATCGTCGTCCCTTAGAGTTTAAAGAGGACGATCATGTCTTCTTGAAGATATCACCTACCAAAGGCACCATTCGATTCGGAGGGCACGACAAGTTGAGTCCAAGGTATATTGGACCATTTGACGTGCTAGAGAGAGTGGAAGAAGTGACATATCGACTTGCGCTACCACCTTCACTTGAGGGAGTACATGATGTATTCCATGTATCGCAGCTCAGGCGATATGTGACAGACATCAGTCATATTCTCGACCATTCGGAGATCACCATTGGGCCGAGCTTGTCATACCAAGAGCAACCCGTGGGAATCCTTGATCGTCGAGAGAAAGTGTTAAGGAACCAGTCTATTCCCTTGGTTCGCGTAGCATGGAAGCATGACACACCAGAAGAATCAACTTGGGAGCACGAGGATGACATGTGCAAGCGTTTTCTGAACCTATTCGCAGACCAAGGTATGAAATTACTTTGTTAATTTATATCTTATACCATCCTTGACTTTCTATCGTGGCTTAGTTTTAATTTTGAGGACGAAATTTTTATAAGTTGGGTAGAATGTAAAACCCCTAATTCTAAAAACTGTATTTACCTTTTAATTAATTATTTAATTGATTTATAGTAATTATGAGCTAAATTGGAGGAAATAGAATTTATTTAATTTTTATTTTAGGTGAGAGGGTTTACATTGGGACTGGGGCGTGACATATTTTTAGTGGTGGCCCATGCATGTCATCGAATATATTATCTTGGTTACATTACTGTACCGAACAAACCTGCATATAGGAATAGAGTATAGGGTCTCATCCACGCTTGACTAAAACTCATCTTTCCTTTCAACCTTCCTATTTAAATGCTTGCATCTTATTTGATTCATGTACTCCTTCTAATCGTTTCGTCCACCTCTTACAGAGAGATGGATTTGCGTAGTGGATATACTGCCCCCAGAGGTGACACACCTTCAGGAGTCAATGGCCAAACTCGAGGAGAGGCTTCAATGACTCCTAGACTTCTGGGGCCGGATGGACAGACTCACGATCCGGTTCCATCTGATCTTTTTACTTTGCCTAATGGGACTTTTCTAGTTTCATCGACACCACAGGATGGCCAGGCACAGTTATTCGAATTCTTCCAAATGATGATGCAGGAACAGAAATAGCAGGCGATCGTACTAACTGTAGAGCAGAGGCAACAACCGGCAGAGCAGAGGCGAGAATTTCTGGCAGCACTTGAGCGAATGGCTAAACAGGCACCTGTACCAGCCTAGGCACTAGTTCCAGTACCGCGAGCTCGAGTTGGTTCAGTCAAGGACTTTGTACAGATGGGTCCCAAGCCGTATAAAGGCACTGAGAGTCCAGAAGAGACCACAAACTGGATTACCCATACTGAGAAGTTGTTAGAAGCATCACAGCTACCAACAGATCTATGGATAACAGGCGTAAGGACCCAACTAGATGGTAACGTTCATCACTAGTGGGAATCAATGGAGCACCAGTTGGGTACGCGTCAGACTTGGGAACAATTCTTGGAGTGCTTTAAGAGGAAGTACTTCCCGGACACTGTAAGGGATGCGTTGTACGATCAGTTCCTCCATCTGGAGCAGGAAAACAAAATAGTTGACGAGTATGATGCAGAGTTTAGTCGCTTTAGTAAATATGGCGTTGCCCTGATAACTAATAATTTGGAGAAGGCTAAGAGGTTTCACCGCGGGTTGACTCAGGAGCTCCAACACTACACTAGCTCACAGTCCCGGATCTCTTATGCCGAAGTATTGACAGAAGCTAGGTTACAAGAGACCATCAGCAAGGAAAAGGGAGGTCAAATGAAGGCATAACAGGGACCAGCAAGGACACTGCAAAGAGGGCCCATCAGACGTCCTTTGGCACAGCAATAACAACAGCAGCACAGTGCAGGACTGTACCAGATTTCGGAGAAGCCCTACTGCAATTATTATGGAAAATGTGGACATATTTTGAGAGACTATCGAACTCGCTTGGGACAATGTATGAGGTGTGGTTCCGGACAACATATGGCGAGAGACTGCCCAATGCAGCAGGCATTGACGCTCCCACCGCCAATACAGAGGCCAGCACTTCCAGCACTGAAGCCAGTGCAGCAGATGACTACACCAGGAGCAGGAGCACCTTGATCCCCAGCAGCTGGAGGATTTCAGCGAGGAACGCCACTACCTACACATGAGGACCAGTTCACGAAGGCCAGACATGGACTACCATAAAGGAATGGACAAGCTTTTGCACTAGAAGTGGATGACATGGAACATGAGATTGATGTTATAGCAGGTATTACTCTTGTTTTTACTTTTCCTACTGTGATATTATTTGATACGGGAGCCATCCACTCGTCTATATCTTCTAATTTTATTGCCAAACACAATATTGCCACTACACCTTTACCTAGTTGTGTTAGAATTCTTACCGGAGGAGGTATAAACCCCTAATTCTAAAAGCCATATTTATCTTTTAATTAATTATTTAATTGATTTATAGTAATTATGAGCTAAATTGGAGAAAATATAATTTATTTAATTTTTATTTTAGGTGTTTGTGCATTTAGAAGATTTATGGAGCAATTATAATTTTTTCGTAATTTATTCCATATAGGAGACCTTGTGGACAGTTGATGGATTAATTGTATGCTCTAAGATCAATTTCTAGAATTATATATATATATATATATATATATATATATATATATATATATAGAGAGAGAGAGAGAGAGAGAGAGAGAGAGAGAGAGTTTAATAGAAATGAGAATAAGAAATAAAATAGAAATTAGAAATGAAATAAAAAAGAAAAAGAAAAAAGAAAAAATTAATAAAACCTTAATGGATACCCAAACCCATATCCTAAGCTACCCAACCCGCTACCCTAAGGACCCGCACCCGCTAAATAACTAAAACAACATCAGCAGCATAGCATCCGGCCGCTAAGACCCGCGTGTGGGTTTCATTCCCCCCTTCCCTTATATTTATATATATACCACATACGAAACCCAAAACCCTAACCCTAAGATCATCTCTCATCTTCCCAGACCCTGACCGCGCCTCCAGAGCCAGCCTCGACGTAGACCAGAGCCGCCCCGCGAACCCCGCGTCGCCGTTCGAGCAACCCCGCGACAGCAGATTGGAACAACAACTTACCTGTGTTCAAGCCCTATTTTTTGTGCCCTCGCTCGACCAGATTCGACTCCGTCTTCACCGGTACGTTCACGACTTAACCCCCTTCCATATCTGAATATTAGTTGACCTCGAACGACGCGTAAACCTAGACAAAAATAGCGACCAAGTTGGCAAAAAATAACAACTTTTGGGATCAAAGAAAACTGCTGTAACTACCTATGTTCACGGATTCGTATCTCCCACCACAGAGATCCAAATTCGGTTTTTCTTTTTGGTATGCGAAGAACACCTAACCTAGTTTATTTTTTGTCAAATACAATAATTTATTAGTTACTGTGTGTAGAATTAAATTAGCTAGAAAATCCCAAAAATATACTTTTTCTAATTTCTAGAAATTGTTATACGGAGCGCGTCCTGCCAAACGGGACCGCCCCGTCATATACCAAGTGTACCAAAAGGTGCGCATAATATACCCAGACGTGTGGGCTTTTACGAAAACTGATTTGGACGTGTGTGTGCGCGTCGGAATCAGCCCGTATTCGCAGAAATTTCTCGTGTTATAACTTTTGCAAAACCTCGCGCCATTTAGTGTACGTTTGTCAGAATAAGACGAAACTTACACCACTAGACTCGTGGTATCACGCTGGTCCTGTGACCCAATTTTTACGCTATTCTGAGACAGTTGACCAAGTCATCTATTGGCGGCCCTACGGTTGACTTTTTGGACAAAATTGTGTTCGGCTTATCGAAATCCATATTTGGATATACCGTTGAGTTCGTACTGACATTTAGAGTTTATTTGACCTATAATTTGTTCTATTTAGAGACCGTTACCCCTGGCACACTTTTTGGTGCAAAGTGGGCCACACGTGGACCCCACTTTGATAAAAAATTATCGTTTTGCCCCTGTGTCCAAATTGGACGAAAGGGTAGTGATTTTTAGCTATCTCGCTGATTTCGGAAATATTGGTGATATCTATTTCAGCATCCGGAGATGTTTGTTCGGAGCCATTAGTTTTTGATCCCGTGTCCATGATATTTGGACGTCTACAACATACAAATTTCTTGCCAGGCAAGTATACCTTGCTATTGTACTTTATTTACATTCCATATGATGCATGCATATTTTATTTGTCATTTAGTTCATATATTTTAACTGATATATAAATTGTACGTCCAAGAAAACTTGGGTATAACGACGGTGTCGTCGTGTTCTGTTTTTATTTATGTATATGCATTGGACCTACTTTATGAGACCACCCCATTATCATGAGGCATCCTTATATTTCATTGGCAATGACACTATTCTTACACAAGTGTGAGTCACATGTAGGACACGGACTTGCGTACTCGGCTGGCCACTGGTACGCATAGGTCGTGCGATGGATAGGGATAACTGTCGATAGAAACTTTGCATGCTAGAGGACCTGACAGTTATTTAGAGGTTTCATCGTGTCATGGATGTGACATGCTTAGAGCATGGGGTGGGGAAAACAACAAGTAAGGCATTTAGGCTCTTTTGTACTTTTTTCTTCTGTAACCCGGAAGCTCTGCTGGAGATACGGGCGGTGATGACCCTTATATATTATATATTATCAGGCGGTCTCTGCCGTTCAAAAGATGATATGCTTTGTAGGCCCCTGATTCTCCGAGAGAGTCATGCCAATCCCATTTTAGCCAGATAGCCTACTTGGTGGAAACTTGTTCTCAAACTGCATTCACTTAGATGGTTAGGCGACCCCATTGGATATTTATTTTCAGTATTTTATTGGCATGTTTATATGTATCTTGTTACGTCCCTCTGAGGACCTGGTCCCTTTCTAGATATAGACGAGCAGGAGTATCCACAGGAGTATGGACCTGGACCTGACGCTTCTTATCAGACTAAGGAGGTCTTACCTTCGAAGTATCTGTGATTCATTGCAGCTATTAGAGATTCTAGTTGCTATTCTTTTAGAGACATTTATTCTTATATTAGAATTGATTCTCTTCTCTCTTTAGTAGTTTAGTATAGTCGATTTGCAGTGGATTTGTTTCCATCCGACTATCATAATTTGATACTCATCTTTGATATTCAGTCATTTATTCCCATTTATTTGTCTTTTTGTGTTATGGATGAGATATAGATTGCGTGTGACTTGTTGAGATAGTATATTACCACTGGTGGATTGGATATTCATGTACAGCGTACGTGTGTATATGGTTTCTATATATTGGAGTTCGTATACATACGGCTGGTGTGTTACGTATTCCTAGTCCTACATATTTTGGGGTGGTCTCATAAAGTAGGTCCAATGCATATACATAAATAAAAATAGAACACAACGACACCGTCGTTGCACCCAAGTTTCCTTGGACGCGCAATTTATATAGCAGTTAAAATATATGAACTAAATGATAGAAATAAAATATGCATGCATTATATGGAATGTAAATAAAGTACAATGGCAAGGTATACTTACCTGGCAAGAAATCTGTATGGTGTAGACGTCCAAATATCAAGGATACGGGATCAGAAACTAATGGCTCCGAACAAACGTCTTCGGATGCTAAAATAGATATCACCAACATTTTTGAAATCAGCGAGATAGCTAGAAATCACTACCCTTTCGTCCAATTTGGACACAGGGGCAAAACGGTAATTTCGAATCAAAGTGGGGTCCACGTGTGGCCCACTTTGCACCAAAAAGTATGCCATGAATAACAGTCTCTAAATAGGACAAATTATAGGTCAAACAAACTCTAAATGTTAGTACGAACTCAACGGTATGTCCAAATATGGATTTCGGTGAGCCGAACACAATTTTGTCCAAAAAGTCAACCGTGGGGCCCGCCAATAGGCGACTTGGTCAATTGTCTCAGAATTGCGTAAAAATTGGGTCACAGGACCAGCGCGATACCACGAGTCCAGTGACATAAAGTTTTGTCGTATTCTGAAGAGCGTACACTTAATGTCGTGGGATTTTGTAAAAGTTGCAATGTGGAGAATTTCCGTAGATACGAGCTGATTCTGACGCGCACACGTGTCCAAATCAGTTTCTGTAAAATTTTACACATCTGGGTATACTGTGCGCTCCTTTTGGTATATTTGGTACACGACGGGATGGTCCCGTTTGGCGGGACGCACTCCGTATCCCAATTTCTGAAAATTAAAAAAAGTATATTTTTGGGGTTTTTCAACTAATTTAATTCTACACACAGTAACTAATAAATTATTGTATTTAACAAAAAATAAACTAGGTTAGGTGGTCTTCGTATACCAAAAAGAAAAACCGAATTCGGATCTCTGTGGTGGGAGAAACGAATCTGTGAACATAGGTAATTACCACAGTTTTCTGCGATCCCAAAAGTTGTCATTTTTTGCCAACTTGGTCGTTATTTTTGCCTAGGTTTATGCGCTGTTCGAGGTCAACTAACATACAGATATGGAAGGAGGTTAATTCGTGAATGTATCGGTGAAGACGTGGTCGAGTTTGGTCGAGCGAGGGTACGGGAAACAGGGCTTGAACACAGGTAAGTTGCTGTTCCAATCTGCTGTCACGGGGTTGCTCGAACGGCGATGCGGGGTTCGCGGGGTGGCTCCGGCGGCTCTGTTCGGCGTCGAGGCTGGCTCTGGAGGCACGGTCAGGGTCTGGGAAGATGAGAGATGATCTTAGGGTTAGGGTTTTGGTGTTTCACATGTGGTATATATATAAATATAAGGGAAGGGGGGAATAAAACCCGTGCGCGGGTCTTAGCGGCCGGATGTTATGCTGCTGATGTTGTTTTAGTAATTTAGCGGGTGCGGGTCCTTAGGGTAGCGGGTTGGATAGCTTAGGATATGGGTTTGGGTATCCATTAAGGTTTTATTATTTTTTTCTTTTTTCTTTTTCATTTTTTTCTAATTTCTATTTCTATTTCTTTTCTTATTCTCATTTCTATTAAACTCTCTCTCTCTCTCTCTCTCTCTCTCTCTATATATATATATATATATATATATACATATATATATATATATATATATATATATATATATATATATATATATAATTCTAGAAATTGATCTTAGAGCATACAATTAATCCATCAACTATCCACAAGGTCTCCTACATAGAATAAATTACGGAAAAATTATAATTGCTCCATAAATCCCCTAAATATACAAACACCTAAAATAAAAATTAAATATATTCTATTTCCTCCAATTTAGGTCATAATTACTATAAATAAATTAAATAATTAATTAAAAGGTAAATATGATTTTTAGAATTAGGGATTTTATACCTCCTCCGGTAAGAATTCTAACACAACTAGGTAAAGGTGTAGTGGCAATATTGTGTTTGGCAATAAAATTAGAAGATATGAACGAGTGGGTGGCTCCCGTATCAAATAATATCACAGCAGGAAAAGTAAAAATAAGAGTAATACCCGCTATAACATCAATATCATATTCCATGTCATCCACTTCTAGTGCAAAAGCTTGTCCATTCCTTTGTGGTAGTCTATGTCTGGCCTTCATGAAATGGTCCTGCTGTGTTGGTAGCGGTGGTCCTCGCTGAAATCCTTCGGCTGCTGGGGGTCGAGGTTCTCCTGCTCCTGGTCTAGTCATCTGCTGTACTGGATTCGGTGCTGAAAGTGCTGGCCTCTGTATTGGCGGTGAGAGCGTCAATGCATGCTGTATTGGACAGTCTCTCGCCATATGCTGTCGGAAACCACACCTCATACATTGTCCCAAGCGAGTTTGATAGTCTCTCGAAATGTGCCCGTATTTCCCATAATAATTGCAGTAGGGCTTCTCCGGAATCTGGTACAGTCCTGCTCTATGTTGCTGTTGTTGTTGCTGTGCCAAAGGACGTCTGATGGGCCCTCCTTGCTGTGTCCTTGCTGGTCCCCGTTGTGCCTTCAATTGACCTTCCTTTCCCTTACTGATGGTCTCTTATGACCTAGCTTCTGTGAATACTTCGGCATTAGAGATCCGGGACTGTGAGCTAGTGTAGTGTTGGAGCTCCTGAGTCAGCCCACGGTAAAACCTCTTAGCCTTCTCCAAATTATTAGTTATCTGGACAGCGCCATATTTACTAAGGCGACTAAACTCTGCATCATACTCGTCAACTATCTTATTCTCCTGCTCCAGATGGAGGAACTGATCGTACAACGCATCCCTTACAGTATCCAGGAAGTACTTTCTCTCAAAGCACTCCAAGAATTATTTCCAAGTCTGACACGTACCCAACTGGTGCTCCATTGATTTCCACCAATGATGAGCGTTACCATCTAGTTGGGTCCTTATGCCTATCATCCATAGATCTGTAGGCAGCTGTGATGCTTCTAACAACTTCTCAATGTGGGTAATCCAGTTTGTGGTCTCCTCTGGGCTCTCAGTGCCTTTATATGGCTTGGGACCCATATGTACAAAGTCCTTGACTGAACCAACTCGATCTCGCATTACTGGAACTAGTGCCTGGGCTGGTACAGGTGCCTGTGCAGCCATTCGCTCAAGTGCTGCCAGAAATTCTCTCCTCTGCTCCATCGCTTGCTGCCTCTGCTCTATAGTTAGTGCGATCGCATGCTGTTTCTGTTCCTGCATCATCATTTGGAAGAATTAGAACAACTGTGTCTGGCCATCCTGTGGTATCGATAAAACTGGAAAAGTTCCATTAGGCAAAGTGGAAAGATCAGATGGAACCGGATCGTGAGTCTGTCCATCCGGCCCCAAAATTCTAGGAGTCGTTGAGGCCTCTCCTCGAGTTTGGCCGTTGACTCCTAAAGGTGTGTCGCCTCCGGTGGCAGTACATCCACTATGCAAATCCATCTCTCTGCAAGAGATGGACAAAACAATTAGAAGGAGTACATCCTACTTGGCTTAGATAGTAAAATTAGGGCTAGTTGAACCCAATTGGAAATAGAACACGATATTTGATTTAACTATAAAATATTTTTATCGCTTAGCGTACCTTACCGTTGCTTCGATAATTGGAGTACTACACTAGCCATTGCCTATATGTAAATTTCACAACCTTGTTCCAGACGTGCCCGTCTACCATTCTGACCTTTGTGTAACTAATAAATACTTCTTGTGCTACATTTTAGTCATACAACATTCGTCGCAGATGTTATTATTTAATTCTAAATAAAATATGACTTTGTACCCTTGTACGTTTCAATCAAAATTGGAGACAATTTTGACCATTTTGTGCAACCCAAATTTTGTTAATATGCTACTCTGAGCCCTCTATGTCCATGATACTTGTGTACCATCTAATTTTATTCCCATATACTTCTAATTAATTCCAGAATATCATGTACACTAATTTTAATTAATTAAAACCTAATTTCCATCTTTGTGTAATTTTCCCAATTGTTGGACGCCTTTATGCAAAATTTTATTGAGGTGTCCACCCCATTGGACAATACATGAAGAAATCCAACTTTTCCCTTCATAGAATTTTTTTATAATTTGTGGGATGTGCAACGCGCAGCATCGCCCCTTTATTTTAAACCAATCCTTGTATTTAAACAATGCAATTATGGCCCTCCAAACATCCTCATATGAGCCCAAGGCCCACTCCAAGGAATGTTGACAAAGCCCAAAGCCTAGGTCAAACATCAAACCCTAGGTTCACATGTATATAAATACAAACTTTTCTTTTTTTATTATTTGCAAAACCCAAAACACATATTCATCCAACCGACCCCTCTCATTCACCTTACTGTTCATCCTCCTTCCTCGCCTGACACCGTCGGCATCCTCGCCGGAGAAGCTTTCCCACGCCTTACCCGGCATCCCCGAGCCACTGTGCCGACCTCGACCCACTGTTGAACCTCACCTCTCCGCCGTTCTCCTTCCTGCTCGACTCGACATCGCCGGAATCGAGCAACTAACCACCCCGAGCCTTCTTCCTTCTCCTCCCCGGCTACCTCCCTCAGCCGTTACCACCGCCACCAGCCTTTTCTTCATCGCCCTCCCTCCCACCAGAACCACTGCCACTACCGCCACGACGCCACCCAGTCCAGCACCACCTTCACCACCATTGTTGTCTCCTCCATAGCCATCTTCGGCCTCGTCCCAACCGGAGCTCCTCCGCCTGGTCAACAGGCTTAACACAACAGCCCTATCTCTCTCTTCCTTCTCTCGACTGAACACCCCTCGCTGTGCAACTCGACGAGCCCCTGGCCTGAGAATACCCCGATAAGCACCTCCACCCCCTCCGACTTCTTTCCTGACTTCCCACCTCTATCATCACCACCACCATTGCCATTATCAACACCATTACCATTAAACTCCGACAGCCCTGTCCTCCTTCCCTTTCACTGCCCATGATCGGACCCCCCTGGCCGGACCTCCCCTCCCCCTGGCCGGACTTCAGTCATCCGTCAGCAGCCCACAATCATCATCATCATCATATCAAATCATCATTATCACCATTCATTCAACACATTAACCCTAAACATCCCTTAATCACCCACATCATCGTCCTCATCATCATTATTATCCACATCATCGTCCTCATCAACATCATCACCCACATCATCGTCCTCGTCAACATCATCATCCACATTATCGTCCTCATCATTACTATTGTCCATATCATCATCCTCGTCATCACCATCATCCACATCATTATCCCTATCATCATCATCGTCCACACCAGCGACCTAATCAACATCATTATCTCATTACCATCATTAACCCATCATTATTATTGTTTTTATCCTCATCGCCATCGTCGTCATCATTATCGTTAACTTCGTCATCGTCATCCACATCGTTGCCATCATCATCGTCGTTTAGCATCATCATCGTCAACCTCAGCGTCATCACCGTCATTCCCATGTGCGTACCCCGAGAGGACCGATTTGGATTATCTGTGCGACTTTCGGAGCCGGATATTGAGACTACGCAGCTTTCTTGTCAGGCAAGTATATCTTGCCTTGTGTACTGTTTAAATTCTATATTATTAGTTGCATATTTATATTATATAACTGTGTGCGTCCGAGAGAGACTCGGGTGCAGTCGACGAAGGCGTTAACGTTAGAACTTGTGTCGGACCTAGTGTATAGTAGACCCACCTAAAGTTGTGGAGTTAATCGGTATAACTTTCTAGGCCTTGACACATTTCTTACACGTATTGTGA
Source organism: Iris macrosiphon (assembly GCA_036927795.1). Lineage (NCBI taxonomy): Eukaryota > Viridiplantae > Streptophyta > Magnoliopsida > Asparagales > Iridaceae > Iris > Iris macrosiphon. The sequence continues at coordinate 128,920,876 of JAYESA010000008.1, read as the reverse complement.
GTCTCATGTAGGGTATAAACACCCTCACCAAAAATAAGTATTTTGTGTGTATTTTATATTAGTATATTTATTATAGATTATTTTAAATATTAAATTTCTTTAGAGTATTCTTTTCGTTAATTAGAAAATAAATTTCTTGATATATTTACTTATATAAATATTTATTTAGAATTATTTTTAGGCTATTTTAGATTTTTGAAGATTTTTCTAGAATTTTTGGGTAATTAAAACGTAGGAACATAAACTTCTACGACTTCCATGATTTATTATGAGACCATACTTGCATATTATTCCTACCAAATATTTATTTTAGGTTAAAATATTTAATTATATTTTTCTGTAATTTATTTATAATTTTAAGAAATTTATTTAGATTTTTGAAATTATTTAGGATTTATTTGGATATATATAGTCTTAATATTAGATAGATGCTAATTTAGTGTTAATAGATATTAATAAGATTATATATAAATTATTTGTATTATCTTTAATTCTATTTAATATTATAAATTATTAAGATAAATTTAAACTATATTTTAAATTAATTCAAATCCTGAGCCTATTAGGAAAATAACTTTATGCATATCCTATTCTTATTTAAACTGATCCTAATCATATCCAAATTAGCCAATCCTACTCGTATTAAATTAAATAGTCTCCACCATTATAAATACCTATTAGACTTATGAAATAAGCTCATCTTTCATATTTTTCTTCCCAAAACTCTTCTTTTTTTGTCCAAAAATAGTCAAAATTTGTCATAAATTTAGCCTCATTTTCTAGTAGTTATGACGACTTAAAAAGACGATATCTCCTAGCTCCGGACTCCAAACGTGCTCCAAATTTTTTTTAGAACCATATTAAGGTTAGTTTTCTGAATATATAAATTATTTTAGTAATTTTAGAACCTATTTTTCTAGGATATTCTGAAAGTGCCAGCTGTCCGAAATCAGACGCATTTTTACATTTTCGAGATTTTGGGAGATCCTGAACTCAAAATTATGAGCCGTTTGAAGTTTCAAAAATTTGACATGATGAACTTACAGAAAACTATTTTCTAGAATTTAATATGCAAGTTTAGTCTACTGTAAAATTCGTGCAACATAGACGTAAATAGAAAACCACCAAAAACTGTCATATGTGCGCCCTTGTGGCCATAACTCTTTACCGACTTGTGATTTTATGAAACTGTCAATTCTAGCATTCATGTAGCATTAAAATCTATAGGATTCCATATACAAATCTAGGATTTGAGTTGGTTGACTTTTTGGTCAACGGATCGCCTCGATTTGCGTACCACGGATCACAAATCCGTAAAGTTGACTTTCTTTGGACCAAAATAAGAGTTTAACAATAAAATTAGATTATAATAAGATTAAAATACTGTTTTAGGTTATTTTATTCAGAATTAAAATAGATTAAAATGGAGGAACCTATTCACCCACTTTTGTAACCTAACTTGTTTAATTTATGTGACGGGTAGATCGGACGACGCCTTGAGTTGGGACTTCATCATTTTCAGACCAGGCAAGTATACCTTGCCAAATTGTTTATAGTACTTTGCATGCTATTTATATTTATATTTTTGTATATTTATTGCATGTATAGTTTCGTTCAGTCATTACTATATATTAGATATGTTGACACACACTTGACACCTAGTATCATGAGAGAAAAATTATTAGGCCTATGGGCTTTAACCACTCTGGTAAACTATAGTATCTAGCTCGCACTATGGTATTATGTCGCACTGGTCGCTACCCACGTGGTATGTCAATTTCTGGAGTCTCGCTGGTCGCTACCCCCGCGGTATGTCAATTTCTGGAGTCTCGCTGGTCGCTACCCCCGCGGTATATCGATTTCTGATGTCCACTGACATGTGTATGAGTTGTGAGATTTAGATCGAGTAGCCTACCCTTGTCCATACGTTGAAAAGTTGTCCTATTTGCATTTATATAGATTGTCTTGTACATCGTACTTATATATTTTTAAACATTATGCATGTTTACTGTATTCAATTGGCTTGTTTTTATGTATCTTGTTATGTCCCTCTGAGGACCTGGTCCCTTGCCAGGTATAGGTGACCATGAGTACCCGCAGGAGTACGGACCCGGACCAGACGTATTAGTTTCTGCCGAGGAGACCTTACCCACTGAGCATCATTGATTATCTCTAGCGAGGGATACTTTAGCTGACACTCTTATATCATCACCTTATTTTATATTTGTCATTTTACTCTTCTCTCCCATTTTAGTTGTTATAGTCATTGGTAGTGGATTTGTCTCCACTCGACTATCATTTATGGATTATTCAGACTCTTTATTCTAGCTTAGTTATATTCTTTTCTGTGACTTGTTGTGTGGATGAGGTTATTATTTCTATGACTTGTGATAATATAGATACCACATGTGAGTTTTATTCATATTACAGCGTACGTGCGTATTATGGTTTCCATATATTGGAGTTGCCATATACATACGACTGGCATGCTTATGTGTTACTAGTCCTATGTATTTTGGGACTGGGGCATGACATATTTTTGTGGTGGCCCATGCAGGTCGAGAGCATATTGTCACAGTTATGTTACTGTACCGAGCAAGCCTGCAATTAGGATTAGACTATAGGATCCCATCCATATTTGATTATAAGTATTCCTTCCAATCTGTTCTATTTGAATAAATGCATCTTGCTTGATTCATGTGCTTCCCTAATAGTTCTTGAGTATAGCCTTTCCCTAGAACATAGGAACCCTTATTGTTAGAATACTAATTGGGGTAATAATCCTACCAAGAATACAACTAGAGTATTGACACATCACTAAGTTTAGAATATCTAGTGAACCCTAGCATTCCTTATCTATAGATTGGTTTACCAATATCCTTTAATATAATTAGGGATGACTTGAGAGTGGTGTAGACACTACTAGAGTTAGTTAGAAATTTAAGCAAATTGTTTGACCGTAGTATTGAGGGGCCACTAAAAATCCAAGGTTGAATATTAGGACCAAACCTAACTTTTATAGTGAGATAGTATTATAGAACTATACATTTAGATTCTTGTCTTGATATTAGCAGACAGTACCCTAGGAAGCCAAGAGGAATAAAATAATATTTTCCTAGATCATACCCCGAACACAGAGATTAGTATACCACATTCCCCTTAGAAAACTATGATACTATCTAGAGTCTTTCTATTTAAATTCAATCTTGTTCCTCTGAAAATCTAGCGCTCGCTACTTGTGCGACGACTAATTATGTTCTTCTTTTCTTTCAACTCGTGCCACCTAACCCTTCTGATTGTAGGCCAAGCAATTTTATTTTATGTGGTAGGATTATAGTTGTAATCTGGAACTTTGAAATTATCTGCATTGTGGTTAGAACTTGATAGTTTGAGTTGTTCCTTTAGATTGTGATTTAATTATTTTTAGTTTAAATCACGTAATTTTTACTCCCACCTCGATACAAGTTATGTCTTTTTCACTTAAGAGCCAGTAACCCTTCCATTCTTAATATTAACCCTTTTGTTCTATGAGCACTATGATTAGGACTTAAGATGACCAATACCTTTATAATGTAATAGGATACCCTAATAAGTACCAAGACCTTTCTCGTAAACCTTAACAGAAATATCTACTATATTCTTAAGGCAGTACATTATTAGTAATTGTTTTAAGTTGGGTAGTATGCCTCACAACATAGTATCACATAGCCTCTTGACCCATTGATGAAGTATAACTGAATGACACCAACTATAGACTTGCATAAGAAGATAGTATTTATTAGACTGTAGAACTTAGAGGCCCATACCCCTATTTGGTCGACTAACAACTTAGACAAGGAGTTAGTATGACAACTGTAGAGATTGTAGAGTCTTATCTTCTTTGTAAACTTGAATTATTTTATAATTTCTCTCATCATAAATCTAGCGTACTTATATTTTCTGTACTACCTTGACTTATGCCGCTATTATAGCCTAGTTTTGCAAGCTTACTCTTTTATCGAGCTTGATCATGATATATGTATTATTGGGTATACACACTAATACATTTCAGAATCAGTGTATTACAGTCTGATCAACCATAGTGCGCTTGGTTCGCCCCTCGCATGATTACTTATGTGGATTGAGATAACATTGACTTAGCTTCTTAGACAAATGTACTTGCCCTCTAGACATGTCTGAGTGTATCGTATCTGTTACATAACTGTACTGATACGAGCATACAAATAGAAAATTACCAAATAGAATTTTAATCCACAACCGCCTTGACAATTCTCATTTAAATTCTTTAAACGCCTTAATCCCCATACTTCTATTCTGTTACCTCTCCCTTGAAATCTGCCATGGACACCGTAAATAGGCGGCTTGGTCAAATGTCTCGAAATTGCGTAAAACTTGGGTCACAAGACCAGCGTGATACCACGAATCCAATGGCGTAAGTTTCTTCGCATTCCGACGAGCATACACAAAATGGTATGATATTTTGTAAAAGTCACGATACATGGTCTTTTTACGGATACAGGTTAATTTTGACATGCACACACGTCCAAATCAGTTTTCATAAAATCTCACACATCAGGATATACCATACGCGCCTTTCGGTATAATTGGTACGCAATGAGGCAGTACCGTTTGGCGGGATGCGCTCCGTATCGTAAATTATAATATTTGTAAAAATAAGTTTTTCTTAGTTTTCAACCTAATTTATCTCTGATTCTAACACAAAATAAAATAAACTAATTAACAGGAAATGATCTTGGTTATATAGACTTCACAGAGCAAAAAGTAGATTTCAATTTGGATGTATATGGTAGGAGATATCAGCCTCTAAACATAGGTCGTGGGACAGTTCGCAACAGTTTAAAATATATGGTTTTTTCTCAACTTGGCTTCGATTTCTACCTAGTGTTTAGCGATGTTCGATTGAAATTAATTAACAGGGTTTAGAGGGGGATAGGTTGTGATCATACCGGCGAAGATGGATTCAAAAATGATCGAGAGACGAGACAAGAAACGACGCGTGAAGTGGGGTCATCGCTGCTTGTGCTGCTGCGAACGCTGCGCGGGGTTACAAGCGTTCTAAGGTGGGCGCTGGGGTTCAGGAGGCTCTCTGACGGTCGACGCTGGGGACGATATGCTATGGGCAGGTGATTAGGTTAGGGTATAGGGATATATATATATAGGTATATAGATGGGAGCAGGGTGTCACGATCCGCACCCGATGTAGGGATGCAAGTCGGAAACAACGCCCAGCCTACGCCGCAAAATTAGCGGTAGAACGCTGTCTTAGTCTACTATACTATCTAAAATCTCATAATAATATAAAGTCTTCTAACAATATCTCACATAAAACTCAATCACAATCTAAAGCACGAGAAGATATGAAGGAAGTCTAACTATATATCAAATATATAATAATCAACAATAAAACAATATCCAATCACAAACTATAAGCCAGAAACAAATCCGGAACAAAAATGCTAAAGAAACTAACTATAAAAACTAATAATCCGAATAAACCTTCCGTCAATCACTCTAGAACTAATGGGTCCAAGTATGCATCATCTATAAGTCGAAGTCCATAGTATGTCAGATACCAATCTCTCGGATCATCTGAAAAAATATTTTCCAGTCAGAAATGGAGCGAAGTACATCTCTAACAGCAGTTCCAAATCAATGATATAAACTATATAACAGTAAATAGATGCAAATATACAAGATGTCATATACATGTATAAGAGATACGCAATAAAGAAAATATTGGAAATAAATACAAGAATGAACAATATGACAGATGAACAAGAATATACTAATGACTAAGTGAGTGAGTACTAGCTTTAACATGTGATCGGCTTGAGAACTTGATACAAGATTTATGGCCTGGCTAATCATACGTGCAGTGTATGATTAACACTATTCAATATAAGACTTGATACAAGGAGGGTATGATCACATAACTACACTACATACTCCCCAACCCCGACTAGTATAATAGATCCAACTATGGTATGCTATGGCACGAGATTCTCCAAGAAGATAACGACTCTTCCCGAGAATCAGTGTCTGTACATGTACAAGATAATCAATAAAATAAGGCCTTTATAAGATACACCATATACCAAGGAATAACATCGCATGACGAGATCCGGATATACCAATCCGTGTAACCATCGTGTCAAGAGAACATGAATATCTACACTAAATATAATGAACATAGAGGATATCATAAATGAGAAACTATCAGAGAATGTACTAGCCTGCGGTCCAGAGCAATAAATGTCAAACTATGTTCGTACTGGTGTCACACAGACCTATATATGGAATATTGCATTAATATAAGGTTCTAGAAAGAAAATAAGTTAAACTAGTCAACTTCTAGGTCAACAAGTCAATTCTAAGTCAAAAGTCAAACTAGGTTAACTCTAAGTCAACTATGGTCAACTATGGTCAATTATGGTCAACTAAGTTGCATGAGTCTAAATCAATGTTATTGGACTCACACACTATAAATCTAGGCCATACAAGCTATATCTTAGGATACTAAGATACCGTATCTCAGGATACGCAAACAAGGAAAAAATATAACATATATGTACATATTAAACAATATTATATATATAAAATCCTAATTACAAATGCTAAATGGATACCTTGGTTTTGAACCAACTTGGTATCGTAATACTAAACCTCTATCTTGATACCCAAACTCAATACCTTGGGTATCCTCAATACCTTGGCATTTACCTTGGTATCTCAAGGTAAATTAAAAATCTTATTTATACTAACTACCCAACAATAATTATAAACTACCATATATTTAATATTTATACAATACTATATACCTTATTTTAGTCACCTTAATACCAATCCATTATTAGTTTATAACTATCCTATTACTATGCCAATACCCACTACTCATACCTTGGTATCTCTTGATACTTACATTGGTATCTCAAGGTAATTGCCAAAATCTTCATATATATATACTAACTATTCATCAACAACTATATGTATACATATATCAATCCAATATAACTTCTAGTAAAATAGAATAAATACTAACTACCAACTACACACTAAATACTTACATACATACATACATACATACACACATACATACATACATACATACATACATACATACCTACAAATACATAATATATATAACTAAAGATACTCATAAAATAGATAACTAATATATACTAACTTACCCAATAATATTATATGCTACAACTAAATATATACATATATAGTATACTATAATACAAATAGCAATTAGAAATATATATATATATATATATTAATTACCATATATATATATATATATATTAATATCTAATATATTAAAAACTGTCAAACTGTCATTAAAAGTTCCTGTCTACAGTCGCAGAAGCTACTGTTGATGCCGATACATTGCTGCTACAGCGATAGTTTTTTGCAACTGTCTCTGTTGCTGTCGCTAAGGCTCTGATACGTCTACTGATACTGCTGCAATTTCAGCGATAGTTTCCTGCAACTGTCGCTAGCTGCTGTTTTCCTGTTGCCGCTGCTGCTGTTTTGCTTCTGCTGCTATTTGCGACGCTTTGCCCGCTGCTGTCGCTAATAAAAATATATCTATATATATACAATATATATTTAAATACCATATATATAACCCATAATATATATATATATATATATATATATATATATATATAGTTATATGTAGTTTTATATATATATATATATATATATAAAACTACATATAACTATATATATATATATATATATATATATATATATATATATATATATATATATATATATATATATATATATATATAATCATACACTATATAAATACATAACAACATAACTATATATATAACCACATATAAATATATCTACTATATTACATATACATATACTACCACTTATAAATATATATCTACATATAGAAAAATAGCTACATAATAAATATACACATATCGTATATGCATAGGTACATAGATCTAAGACACAACATTACATAAATATATATACATAATATTATATATATATATATATATATATATATATATATATATATATATATATATATATATATATATAATTATACTTCTCCATGAAATAAGAACACAAAAGAATTTGGTCTACAATTAAATTGCACATACATGGACCGTATCACCCCGTATCCCACTAGATCTAGGATACGCATGCGACATGAGTCTACCACACATCCAAACGTATCCCGAAGGACACGAATAAGTTATATATATTATTTATGAACAATACGAAGAGTCAAATACAAATCTACGTGTCCGTGTCAAAATGTGACATGCTCAAAGTCCCGTATCGGAAGAAAACCCCCAAATCAATACGTATCACCAAATTATTGGGATACGACCTACACGTACCCAATTATGGATACGACACTAGCCCTAAACATACAAGCATATGCCAAATTGATCTATAGGACCAATTTATACACACAATAAATGTCAATCTCGAAATTCCTCCAAAATTGATACAAAAGTACCATAACTTTCTCAATAGGCCTCCTATGAACACAAACCAAATCCTATGGGTAGTCTATGCATATGGGTTGATTTTTTATAGTTAATTCTCATATTTAGAACCTAAATTAAGGGAAAAATTGAATTGTATCTATTGGGAGATGGATTCCTAATAAAACCTTCAAAATTAGTGAAATTGGCCTTCAACTTGTAGATCCTTGCTCCTCTTTATAGATTCATACTTTTTCCTCGTAGATCTATGCTTCCTTCTTGTAGATCCATGCTCTAATAGCCTCCAATGGTAATTTGGGAAATAATTTGGTAGAAATTTGATAGGGATTTGGTTGAGGGAATTTTCTAGATCTAGATTTGGAATGAAAAATAAAGAGTTTTTATCCCCTTTATATAGGCCTCACTTGTCCCCTCCCTCAAGCTACTATAAAAAGTCTAAAATATTCCTTGGGACCTCTCATGAAGAAATTAATTAAGGAGAGAAGCTTCTAGTCTAATGGGTTTAACATAATTAATCAGCCTCCTAATAATTGGGCTTCTAATTATTGGACTCAATTCTAACTAGAATTAAATGTTGGTCCATGAGTCTAAACTAAACTAGTTGGTCCACTAACACAAGTCCAAAAATAAATCTAATATACTAACGATAAATTAAATAATATAACAAATAAATATTTAACATGTATAATATTTAATTAATTACCAAATGACTAAAATATTTTTTTCTAGAAAATGTGGTAGTGACAAATCTACCCCCCTTAGAAGAATTTTTTCCTCGAAATTAAACTCTCACTCCTCTCTCTTAGGCCAGTCATATCCTATTCATACAAATCTTACTATGGTTAAACTCCATCAATCACAGAATAAAATAGTATATATCCTATAACATACAATCCTATCATACTACTGAAAGAGAAAACATACTCGGATATAGTCTCTAACTATCATGAATTTTAGTCTCTGTCCTGCTGGGGTGTGTCCCTCTACTGGTGCAGGATAATTTGCTATGCCACCTATGGCCTATTCCATCATACACTAAGTATTCACTCATCATCAATCTAGTCATAATATTCTTAATACTGACGGTTACCAAATACTAGTGATATGGACATATTTTACTCACTGGCACTTGCTACCTAGGATACTATACAAAATACTGCTAAGATACTACCTCCTTGTTCTGTTTCAATCACCAAAAATTTTCAATCATCATTTTGTAAGGAATACTTGTATACCTTTTTAATCATGCATTTTATTAGCACACCCTTGTCCAACTTGAATACTTCCAATATGATGCCTTACTTAAATCTTGTTACTGTCTACACAAGGCACCAGCTCTCATATGTATTTTTAGATGACATCCTCATACCAAGTTACTCGTGTCTCTCCTCTATATTATTATATTAGTCACTAAAATGCTTGCCTAAACTTTCATAATACTTGAGGTACTTTGTCTCTTATTACTAGGGTATCTCTTTCTATCTGATACTTGGTACAACTCATCCTCTAACATTTGTTTAATCATCTTAAGGTTCTCATCTGTATATTACTATCACAACACATACGCAATTACCTTCTAGCTATTACAACACCATGATATCTCACTGGTATCCTTATACCCCTCGAACTATTCTCTGATACATAAGATCTCTATACTCAAAATTGGCAAGGTACTATACCTACTAAACTTTTATATATATATATATATATATATATATATATATATATATATATATATATATATATATATATATATATATATATATATATATATATATATTGTCTCTCTCCTCTACTGCTTGGATCACTTATACTATTACTTTCAAATAATTTTTTATCCATATAACTGATACACCAATTTAATATTATCATACAAGGTACTTACTGTTACTAGCACATTACTCAACTAATCCTTGATATAGAAATACTAACACTCTTGATATAGTAAAACTAGCTTAAAAGCTACATAATATATACCCTTAATATTCTAGGACACTAGCTTCCTTATTAGATCACCTCATCACACTCACTAGAACTCATGATTACTTGCACTAGCTATTAACTTCTATAATTCACATGTTTCACTTCACTCCCAAAGGCGGACATATGATTCTATATCTCTATTGATGTATATGTATTTTTCCTCAAACCTTACAGACGAATATACAAATCAGTGATGCACTATATATCTTCCATGACCAATCTTGATATTTCTCAACCTATGACATAATATTACACTCAAGCTTCTATTTTCTGATACTCATGAACTTCTACACTGACATTTATCATCCACTGTATATCCTGCACACAATTTCTTGACACTTCTTCCACCTATTGCTTCCAACACATTACTAGCCTCAATATCAGGTGAGATATTCATCACTAGTCATATACTGGTACACTCCTATTTACTCACATTAATGCTCTACTTTTACCTGTAACACAAGTCTTACTACTTTAACACAATGTATTATTATTCGTTCATACTTTCCTATATACTTATGGGTACCATTCTACTATGGCATGCTTGCTAATATCCTTTATGCATGTATATATTTCTCTACTCTTGACACACCCAAGTATCAACCACCAAATTGAATATCATGCTCTAGTATTTTTCAACACAATTTTTTTTATACTTAAATGTTTACATGGATCACCCAACTACCTAAATTCATGACTATCCAGAACCGGCATGCTGACTTTGATACTAACTCCTGGAACCACTACTGATATTCTCTACTCACTCTTCTACCTATAGTACCCATACTATCTATAATGACATATATCATAGAACTATTGCTACAAAGTACTATGCTATGGGTTATCCCTAGATTTATGTCTATTGCTCACCTGCCCAACCAAGAACCACTTACAGACTCATAAGCCACACTCTCAACAGTCAATACTGATACTCAAGACACAGACCTAATTGTAAGTCACCAATTATCACACTAATCAAGGAACCCTAATGAAGCTCTATAAGGAACTAGACTAAAGAACTGAAAGTATCTCTACTACTAAGCTAAGGAACAGTGGAACAAAGTCCTAAAATAATAGAATTGAGTATTGAGATGATACTTTAAGAACCAATTTAAGATACAATCTGATAATCATACACGTCTGTTCGAAATTATGATACTCAAAATCCTCGCCACGCCAGTAAGCATAACTGCGATAAACTATAGATTCCATAACTAGGGTATGCAACTCTATAATCATGTCATCTAGGATCCTCACCATGCCAACCTGTATGGCTGCGAGAAACTCTAAATTTTATAACTAAGATATGCATATCCAAAGTCAGGTCCCTACGTTTTTGCTACGTCAGCAATATGGCTGCGATAAACTCTAGGCTCCATAACCAAAGCAGACGTTTCACCTTTCTCACTGTCCTCATTAATATATGTCATCAGATGATATCGTAACTTAGTTCATAAAATTTCTCTCGATATAAAATAAAAAATAACGAACACCATGAATTAAAATCAACTGATCACCAAGAATCAAGTTCAACAACCGATCACCAAGAATCAAATTCAACAACAACAAGTAAGAGCGGACGAAAACAAGGGAAAAGATTTGAAATAGGAATTATAATAAGATTCTCAAGGGTCATCCCAGGAATCTCTCAAAAAATTTGTTATTGAGTATCCTCTCTCATCCTAGTGTCCTATGCCCTATATCCTATCGCAGGCACGCAGTAGTACAACTAAGAAATAACACAAAAAAATTTGATCTACAATTAAATTGCACATACATGGACCGTATCACCCTGTATTCCACTAGATCTAGGATACGCATGTGACACGAGTCCATCACACATCTAAACGTATCCTGAAGGACACGAACAAGTCATATATATTATTTATGAATAATACAAAGAGTCAAATACAAATCTACGTGTCCATGTCAAAATATGATATGCTCAAAGTCCCGTGTCGGAGGAAAATCTCCCAAATCAACACGTATCACCAAATTATTGGGATACGACCTACACGTATCCAATTGTGGACACGACACTAGCCCCAAACACATAAGCACATACCAAATTAATCTATAGGACCAATTGACATACACAACAAATGTCAATCTCGAAATTCCTCCAAAATTGACAAAAAAAGTACCATAACTTTCTCAATAGGCCTCCTATGAACACAAAACCAAATCCTATGGGTAGCCTATGCATATGGGTTGATTTTTCATGGTTAATTCTCAGATTTAGAACCTAAATTAAGGGAAAAAACTGGCACACCCCAGTCCCAAAAATACGTAGGATTAGGACACGTAAGCATGCCAGCCGCATAGATATGGCAACTCCAATATATGGAAACCATAACCCATACGTACGCTGTAATATGAATATTAATCCACAAGTGGTAAAAATTTATCACAAGTCACAGGGTATAATCTAAATCTCATCCACAAAAATCAATATAAATAAATAACCAGTGTCTATGAAACTAGATCTCAATATAAGTATCTAAGGATGATAGTTGGATGGAAACAAATCTACTACCAACTCGAATGGAAAAGTACAACACAATAAACACAATATAAGAATACCAGCTAACGACCACGGGCTCGAAGAGAAGACATCCTCGAATCATATGTAACCATCCAAATCTGCGCTCATACAAATACTTAAGAACAGATACACCTGGAAAGGGACCAGGTCCTCAGAGGGACGTAACAAGATACATAGAAGCAAGCCAATTTGAATACAGTAAACATGCATTTTGTTTAAAAATATATAAGTACGCTGTACAAGACAATCTATATGAATGCAAATGAGGACAACTTTTCGACATATGGGCAAGGGTAGGCTACTCGATCTAATCTCACAACTCACACACACGTCAGGAACATCATCAGCCGACATACCATGGGGGTAGCGACCCTCGTAACTCCATCAATTGACATACCGTGGGGGTAGCGACCATCGGACATGACCACCATAGTGCGTGCTAGTTACTACGATTTTACCAGAGTGGTTAAAGCCCATACGCCTACTGATTGTCCTCTATGATACTAAGTGTCAAGTGTGTGTCAACATATCTAATATATAGTATGACTGAAAGAAACTACACATGCAATAAATATATAGAAATGCAATAAATATACATAAATATACTAAGCATGCAAAATACTGTAAGCAATTTGGCAAGGTATATTGCCTGGTAAGAAAGCTGCAAAGTGTAACGTCCAGAAGTCCACACACAGGATCATAAGCTATGGTCTCAAAACAAATATCTTTGGATGCTGAAATAGATATCACCAACGTTCCCAGAATAAGCAAAATAGCTAAAAAGTACTTCTCTTTCGTCCAATTTGGACACATGGGCAAAACAATAATTTCGGGTAAAAGTGGGGTCCACGTGTGGCCCACTTTGCACCAAACAATGTGCCAAGGGTAACAGTCTCTAAATAGGACAAATTATAGGTCAAACAAACTCTAGATGTCAATACGAACCCAACGGTATATCCAAATATGAATTCTGATGGGCCGAACCCAAATTCGTCCAAAAAGTCAACCGTGGGGCCCGCCAATTGGCGACTTGGTCAACTGTCTCAGAATTGCGTAAAAATTGGATCACAAGACCAGCGCATTACCACGAGTCCAGTGGCACAAGTTTCGTCGTAATCTGACGAGCGTGCACAAAATGCGCTCGACTTTCGCAAAAGGTGCGACACATGATTTGTCCGCGGATACGGGCTGATTTCGGCGCGCACACGCGTCCGAATCAGTTTCTGCGAACTCTTACGTGTCCGGTTATGCTGCGTGCACCATTTGGTACACTTGGTACACGGCAGGACTGTAAAACCCCCTTCCTAAAAAATCGTATATACCCTTTATTTATTAATTATTAATTAAATTATAGTAATTAGGTCTAAATAGGAGAATTAAATTTTTAATAATTTTTATGTTAGGTGTTCGGGCACTTAGATGACTTATGGGATCATCAGAAATTTTTCGAAATTTATTCCATGTAGGAGACCCCTTAAGCAGTTGCTAGCCTAATGTTGTGCATTACCCTAATCTATAAATTTTCTTATGTGTGAATATATATATATATATATATATATATATATATATATATATATATATATATATATATATTTAAAAAGAAAGAAAGGAAAAGGAAATATTAAATAAGAATATAATAATAATAATAATAGTAATAATAATAACACCCTATTTGCTTTCCCTTAGCAAGTTTGCTACTCCTCAGCAAATCACTGGCTGTGACCCGCCAATGCACTCCTAGCAAATTTGCTTGCTAACTTAGATGACCACCCACTTCAGCGACTAAGCCCAGGAGACCCGACCCCCTTCACCCCGCAGCCACCTTCACACCCTCTCTCTTCCCTATTATAAATATATATATATATATATATATATATATATATATATATATATATATATATATATATATATATATATATATATATATATATATATATATATATATTTCTCTCTCAAACCCTAATCTAAATCTCCAGACCTCCTCTTCCCATCTAGAGCCGTCACCGCAGCCAGAGAAGCCCCACCAAGCCATCCAACCATCCCGTTGACTCCGACCTTGCACCTTGCAGAATCCCACTCGAGGCACCTTCGCTCCGAAGTGATTTTCCGTCGACTCGCTCAACCAAACGCTGTTCCGTCTTCATCGGTATGATCACCCCTTAACCCTCTTCCATATTTGTTTTATAGCCAACCTCGAAAAACGTGTGCCCCTAGGTGAAAAACAGCGTCTAAGTCGGCGCGAGCAGACAGAATTCTGGAATCGCAGAATTCCAGAATGACCACCCATATTGCCGAGTTCGTATCTCCCACCACAGAGATTCGAATTCGGTGATTCTTTTAGATACCTGTAGAATACCTGACCTAGTTTATTTTCTGTTAAATAACCCTATGCTATTAGTTGCTGTGGACATAGTTAAGTTCGTCACAAAACTGCGCGCACCCACTTTTTCCAGATTTCCAAAAGTTGGAAAATGGAGCGCGCCCCGCCAAACGGGACCGCCCCGCCGTGTGCCAAGTGTACCAAATAGTGCACGCAGCGTAACCGGACACGTGAAAATTCGTGGGGACTGATTCGGATGCGTGTGCGTGCCGGAATCAGACTGTATCTTCGGACACATTTCGTGTCGCAACTTTTGTGGAACTCACGCGTATTTTGTGCACGCTTGTCAGATTGCAACGAAATTTGCGCCACTGGACTCGTGGTAACGCGCTGGTCCTGTGATCCAATTTTCACGCATTTCTGAGACGGTTGACCAGATCGCCAATTGGCGGGCCCCACAGTTGACTTTTTGGACAAAATTCTGTTCGGCCCATCGGAATCCATATTTGGACATACCGTTGGGTTTGTATTGACATCTAGAGTTGTTTGACCTATAGTTTGTCCCATTTAGAGACTGTTATCCTCGGCACGCTTTTTGGTGCAAAGTGGGCCACACGTGGACCCCACTTTTACCCGAAATTACCGTTTTGCCCCTGTATCCAAATTGGACGAAAGAGATGTGCTTTTTAGCTATTTTGCTCATTCCGAAAATGTTGGTGATGTTTATTTCAGCATCCGAAGATGTTTGTTCGGAGCCCTTAGTTCCAGGTTCTGTGTCCTTGACATTTGGGCGCGTACACTTTACAGATTTCTTGCCAGGCAAGTATACCTTGCCGTTGTACTGTTTTTATATTCCATATGAGGCATGCATGTTTATTTTCTTTTTATTTAGTTCATTTATTTTAACTGCTATATAAACTGCGCGTCCAAGAAAACTTGGGTGCAACGACGGTGTCGTCGTACTATGTTTTTATTTATGTATATGCATTAGACCTACTTTATGAGACTACCCCATCTTCATGAGGCATTTATGTTTCATTGGCCATGACACTATTCTTACACGAGTGTGAGTCACATGTAGGACACGGACTTGCGTACTCGACTGGCCACTGGTACGTATAGGTCGTACGACGGATAGGGATAACTGCCAATAGAAACTTTGCATGCTAGTAGACCTGGCGGTTATTAGAGGTTTATCATGTCATGGACATGACATGCTTAGAGCATTGGGTGGGGAGAACAACAAGTACCGCATTTGAGCTCCTTTGCACTTTTTCTGTGACGCCCGAATTCTCCGCTGGAGATACGGGTGGTGATGACCCATATATATACATTGGCGGGCCTCCGCCGTTCAAAAGACGACGTGCCTTTGGGCCCCTGGATCTTCAAAAGAGAACCATGCCAAATCCCAGTTTTCAGCCAGATAGCTCACTTGTGGGGAAAGCTGTTCTTAACTGCATTCACTTAGACGGTTAGGCGACCCAATGGATGTTTATTTTCAGTACTTTATTGGCATGTACTTTTTGTATCTTGTTACGTCTCTCTGAGGACCTGGTCTCCTTTCAGATATAGATGAGCAGGAGTACCCGCAGGAGTATGGACCTGGACCTGACGCTACCTATCAGTCTGAGGAGATCTTACCTTCTGATTATATGTGATTCATTGCAGCTGTTTAGAGATTCTAGTTGCTATTCTTTTCTAGACATTTATCCTTATATTGGAGTTATTCTCTTCTCTCTTTAGTAGTTTATTATAGTCGATTTGCAGTGGATTTGTTTCCATCCGACTATCACACTTTGAGATTACTATTTGAGACTGCTTCTTTGATATTCATTTATTGATTTCCATTCTTCTATTATTTGTGCTGTGGATGAGATATAGAACTGCGTGTGACTTGTTATGACATATATTATCACAGTAGATTGGATATTCATGTACAGCGTACGTGTGTATATGGTTTCCATATATTGGAGTTCGTATACATACGGCTGGCGTATTACGTATTTCTAGTCCTACGTATTTTGGGACTGGGACGTGACATATTTTTGTGGTGGCCCATGCAGGTCAAGAATATATTGTCTCGGTTACGTAACTGTACCGAACAAGCCTGCGTAATAGGAATAGAGTATAAGGATCTCATCCACGCCTGATTGAAACTTATCCTTCCTATTTAATACTTGCATCCTGTTTGATTCCTGTACTTTTTCTAATCGTTTCGTACATCAACTGCAGAGAGATGGATTTGCAGAATGGATGTACTGCCGCCAATGGCGACGCAACTTCTGGAGTCAATGGTCAGACTCAAGGAGGGACCCCAACGATTCCTAGGCTTCCGGGGCCAGATGGACAGACTCACACCCCAGTTCCATCTGATCTTCCCGCTTCACCTATTGAGAACCTTCCACCTGTCCCAGTACCGTAAGGTGGCCAAGCGCAGATGTTCCAATTCTTTCAGATGATGATACAGGAACAGAGGCAGCAGGCAGCCGAGCAGAGGCAGCAGGCAGCCGAGCAGAGGCAAGAATTTTTGGCAGCACTGGAGAGGATGGCTGCACAGGCTACTGTACCAGCCCAAGCACTAGCTCCAGTACCTCGAGCTAGGGTTGGATCAGTAAAGGATTTTGTTCAGATGGGTGCAAGGCAGTACAAGGGCACTGAGAGCCCGGAGGAGACTACCAGCTGGATCACTCACACACAGAAGCTACTGGAGGCATCGCAGTTACCCACGGACCTATGGATGACGGGTGTACGGACGCTTCTAGATGGTAATGCTCATCACTGGTGGGAATCCATGGAGTCCAGTTGGATACTTACCAGACTTAGGAGCAGTTCTTGGAGTGCTTTGAGGGAAAGTACTTCCCGGACACTGTCAGGGACACCTTGTATGATCAGTTTCTACACTTAGAGCAAGGGAACCGAACCGTGGACGAGTATGATGCCGATTTTAGTCTACTCAGCAAATATGGCGCTGCTTTCATACCAAATGACTTGGCTAAGGCTAAGGCTAAGAGATTTCATCGAGGACTGACCCAGGAGCTTCAACATTATACAAGCTCGCAGTCCCGAGTCTCTTATGCTGAACTATTGACATAGGCCAGATTTCAGGAAACCATTAGCAAAGGAAAAGGAGGTCAGCTGCAGACACAACAAGGATCAGCAAGGATACAACAGGGACTGGCAAGGACACAGTAGAGAGGACCTATCAGACGTCCTTTGGCACAACAGCATCAGCAACACCGAGCAGCACCGTACCAGAATCTGGGAAAGCCCTATTATAGTTATTATGGGAGGAACGGACATATTTTGAGAGTTTGTCGGACTCGCTTGGGTCAGTGTGTGAGATGTGGCTCTGGACAGCACCTTGCGAGAGACTGCCCAATGCAGCAGACACTTCCATCTCCAGCCCCGAGATTAGCGCTTCCAGCACCGAAGCCAACCCAGCAGATGACTGGACCGGGAGCACCTCGACCCCCAGCAGCAGGAGGATTTTAGAGAGGACCACCGCTACCTACTCAGGAGGAGCAGTATATGAGGACTGGACATGGACAACCACAGAGGAACGGGCGAGCTTTTGCATTGGAGGTAGATGACCTGGATCATGAGGTGGATGTCATAGCAGGTATTACCCTTGCTTTTACTTTTCCTGCTGTGATATTATTTGATACGGGAGCCACCCACTCATTCATATCATCTAGTTTTATTGCCAAACACAACATTGCTTCTACACCATTATCTAGTTGTGTTAGAATTCTAACCGGAGGAGGAGTTGTACCAGTTAGTCGAGTTTGTAGAACGGGTCCTATAGTGATACGTGGCAGAGAGATGAATGCCCAACTCTTAGTCCTTCCTATGCCATCTTTTGATATTGTGCTTGGAATGGACTGGCTAAGCAAGTACCATGCTTTCTTCGATTGCTTTGGAGGAAGCATTCTTTTTAAGGTACCAGGCCAGCCTGAACTTGAGTTTGCCCGAGGATCCACAGAAATCCTTGATGGTATGCAGCTCGCAATGGATGATGTTGTCTATCACCCTATTACTTCAGAATTTCTAGACGTCTTTCCAGAGGATTTGCCAGGACTACCCCCAGACAGAGACGTAGAGTTTTCAATTGAACTAGCACCCGGAGCAGCACCTATAGCATCACATGTTTACAGACTAGCGAAGAAGGAGATGGACGAGCTGAAGGCACAGTTAAAAGAGCTAGAGGAGAAAGGTTTCATCCGACCGAGTGCATCACCCTGGGGAGCACCAGTGTTGTTTGTACCCAAGAAGGATGGGTCAGTACGTATGTGCATTGACTACAGAGCCTTGAATGCAGTGACAGTGAAGAACAAATATCCATTGCCACGCATTGATGACCTATTTGATCAACTCAGTGGAGCTAAGATATTCTCGAAGATTGATCTGAGATCGGGATATCACCAAGTGAAAGTACGGAAGCAGGATATTCCGAAGACCGCATTCAGAACAAGATATGGACACTACGAGTTTTTGGTCATGCCATTTGGTTTGACCAATGCTCCAGCGATCTTCATGGACTTGATGAATTGAGTCTTCCACCAGTACTTAGACCGGTTCATGGTCGTCTTCATAGATGATATACTTGTCTATTCGAAGAGCCACGAGGAGCACGAGGAGCACCTACGGATTGTTCTAGAGACTTTGAGGAGAGAGCAGTTATATGCTAAGCTCAGCAAAAGTGAGTTCTTCTTGGACAGAGTTTTATTTCTTGGACATGTTGTTACAAGAGATGGTATTTCTGTTGATCCAGAGAAGATCTCAGCAGTTGAGACATGGCCTGTTCCTAAATCAGCAGCAGAGGTGAGGAGTTTCCTTGTACTTGCGGGATATTACCGATGGTTCGTGGAAAACTTCTCAAGGATAGCGGCACCTATGACTCGTTTGACTTGTAAGGATCAAGAATTTATATGGATTGACGAGTGTCAAGCAGCCTTTGAAGAGTTGAAGAAGCGACTGACTAAAGCACCAGTATTGACGATTCCGTCAGGATCAGAAGGATATGTGATCTACAGTGACGCATCAGGAAAAGGCTTAGGATGCGTATTGATGCAGCATGGCAAGGTGATTGCATATGCATCTAGGCAGTTACGAGTACATGAGAAGAATTATCCGACTCATGACTTGGAACTTGCAGCCGTTGTATTTGCTCTGAAGCTATGGAGACATTACTTATACGGGGAACGAGTGGAAATCTATACAGACCACAAAAGCCTCAAGTACGTCTTCATGCAGAAGGAGTTAAATATGAGGCAACGTCGATGGCTCGAGTTGATGAAAGATTTCGAGATAGAGCTACATTATCATCCAGGCAAGGCTAATATGGTAGCAGACGCGTTAAGCCGGAAGCCAGCAGCTTACTTCTTGACAGCACAGAGGGAACTTTTGGAGGACTTGCAAGAGCTTGGCATTGAAGTGATAGTATCCGGAGCAGATGGGACACTAGCCAACTTACAAGTTCAATCATCATTGGTAGAGAGGATTAAGGCAGCTTTGCCTACCGATGCCAGATTCAGGAGACTAAAGGAAAGAACAGAGGCCGAAGAGCAGACCGGATTGCGCATTCATGAGGATGGGACATTACGATGTGGTGATCGTCTTTATGTTCCAAATGGAGAGATTCGACAGGAGCTGATGACAGAGGCTCATAGTTCAATTTATTCTATTCATCCTGGAGGCACCAAGATGTATCGCGACTTACGACAACACTTTTAGTGGCATGGGATGAAGAGAGAGAGAGAGAGAGAGCTCATTTTGTAGCTAAATGTCTGGTATGTTAACAAGTGAAGGCGGAGCACCAGAGGACAGCAGGATTATTGCAACCACTTCCGATTCCAGAGTGGAAGTGGGAATACATCACTATGGACTTTGTCACGGGTTTTCCCAAGAGTCCAAGTGGGAGAGATACAGTGTGGGTAATAGTGGACCGACTCACCAAGTCAGCCCATTTTATACCTTTTAGAGTGGGTCAGTCTACAGAAGCTTTAGCTGACTTATATATGAGGCAGATCGTAAGATTGCACGGCATACCAGTCAGTATTGTATCGGACAGAGATTCGCGCTTCACATCGTACTTTTGAAGGAGCATGCATGAGAGTCTTGGTACTCGTCTGAACTTCAGTACATCTTACCACCCGCAGACAGATGGGCAGTCGGAGCGTACTATTCAGACCTTGGAAGATATGTTGAGGGCTTGCATGTTAGACTTCGGAGGATCATGGGAGGACCACCTACATCTTGTAGAGTTTTTTTACAACAATAGCTATCAAGCGAGTATTCAGATGGCTCCGTTTGAAGCATTGTATAGAAGAAAATATAGGTCCCCTGTGTGTTGGAGCGACGTGGGAGAACGTCAGATTCTGGGACCCGAGTTGGTGGTCAACACCGTAGAGACAGTCAAGAAGATTCAGGGATACCTGCGAGCAGCGCAAGATAGACAGAAGCAGTGGGCAGACCTTCATCGTCGTCCCTTAGAGTTCAAGAGGGCGATCACGTCTTCTTGAGGATATCACCGACCAGAGGCACCATCCGATTCGGAGGGCATGGCAAATTGAGTCCAAGGTATATTGGACCATTTGACGTGCTCGAGAGAGCTGGAGAGGTGGCATATCGACTTGCGCTACCACCTTCACTGGAGGGAGTACATGACGTATTCCATGTATCGCAGCTCAGGCGATATGTGGCAGACAGCAGTCATGTTCTCGACCATTCAGAGATCACCATTGGGCTGAGCTTGTCATACCAAGAGCAACCCGTGGGAATCCTTGATCGTCGAGAGAAAGTGTTGAGGAACCAGTCTATTCCCTTGGTTCGCGTAGCATGGAGGCATGGCGCACCAGGAGAATCAACTTGGGAGCGCGAGGACGACATGCGCAAGCATTTTCCGAACCTATTCGAAGACCAAGGTATGAATTTACATTGTTAATTTATATCTTATACCATCCTTGCATTCTATCGTGGCTTAATTTTAATTTCGAGGACAAAATTTTTACAAGTTGGGTAGAATGTAAAACCTCCTTCCTAGAAAATCGTATATACCCTTTATTTATTAATTATTAATTAAATTATAGTAATTAGGTCTAAATAGGAGAATTAGATTTTTAATAATTTTTATGTTAGGTGTTCGGGCACTTTGATGACTTATGGGACCATCAGGAATTTTTCGGAATTTATTCCATGTAGGAGACCCCTTAAGCAGTTGTAACCTTCGATTTCCAATTTCCAAAATAATTAGATTTTAATTTATTTTAAAATATCAAGTTTTATAAAATATTTCTCCTTGAAAATTTTTATTTGATTTTGAACGATGTCTGATTTTAGAAGGTAATTTAAAAATCTTTATAAAAATCATTTTTCCTAGATGACGATGTATTACAAAATAAATAAATAAATAATAATATATATTTTTAGTTTCAAATATTTATTGGCTTGAGTCATAAAATTATTGTTTTAACTAAATAGTTATTTAAAAGACTAGTTGATAAAATAAAATAGATTTTTATTTATTGGGCTAGTAAATAAATAAATGTCATACTTTCTAAGATTTTGCAAAAATGTATTAATTGGAAATTTGCTAGCTTTCCTAAAAACATTTTCTGAAATTATAATCTTTATTTTTATTTTTTACAAATTGCCATTTCCTATTAACTAGCCTTCACACCCTCATTTTTCCCACATGAGAAACCCTTTTTATATTTAATTCTGGGCCATTCATTATTGGGCCAACCCGCAACCCTTTATCCCACACCATCTCTCCCTATTTAAGTCCCTCATCACATCTCCCTAGAAACCCTAGCTAGCCTTCACAAATCCCCACAGAGCCACAGCCACCACCATTTTTGTGTGCTCGTGTCCGTGTGTCCAGCATCTGTGTCAGCCGTGATGGCCTCGGGTCCGACCCCGGGTGTCCCACAGTATCCATTCATTTTCTGGGTTCGGTTACAATATTACAATCAGATTTTTGTGTCCGACACACCCGGACACGTCCACTGTGCATCGAGTCCCCGTGTCCAGCCCCGGACACGTACCCAGACCCCGACACATCCAGAACCTAACCCTAGAGATCCGCCGAGGGAGCCGCCGCCGGTGGCCGCCAGATCCGTCGAGCGCCGCTGGAATCGAACGCCACGCCGCCGCTGGAACGAAACCGCTGCTGGAACTGAGCACCGCAGCCACCTCGAAGCCTCGCCCACGCCGCCGACCACCGCCGAGAACATCCGCCGCCGCTGCTCCCGAGCCCGCCTCCTCGAGCGCCGAGCCCGCCTCCTCGGACAGAACGCCGCTCCTCGAGCGCCGAGCCGCCGCCTCGAGCCGAGTGACGCCGCCGCGGATCCCCTCCTCGCCGAGTCGAGAGCCGCCGCCTCGGGCCGCTTCCCCTCAACGTTGAACCGCCGTCGCCGAGACAACGTCGACCGACGACCAAGCCGATCCGCCGTCGGGCTTCACCGCTGACCACAGAAGCCGACGCCCTGCCCGGCCGACGACGCCGGAGTGAAGTCCGGTGAGCCTTTTCCCTTTCCCTCTTTCCCGATTTTGGGTTCTGTCTGTGTATTTAGTAGTAATTGGATTAGTTATGATTGGTATTCAATTAGTTTAGTGTTAATTAATTAATTAGATTAGTTGATTGTTAATCAGTAGTAAATTAGTAATCAATTAGTTTAATTAAGTTATAAATCAGTAGTTAATCAGTAATTAGATATTTAATCAGTTATATAATTAATTAGTTAATTTATATAATTAGTTTATTTTATATGGATTAGTTTATTTTATATTAATTAGTTATTTTATATGAATTAGTTTATTTTATTAATTAGTTAGTTATAATTAGTTTAATTAATGTGTTAGTCTAGTAAATTCATGTAATTAGTTAGTAAATACAACATAATTAGTTTATTATTTTAATGTATGAAATTAGCTATTTAGTATGTGTAAATTTAGTTATGTAATTATTTAAAAAGGGTTTATGATTATGCAAACATATAATAATTTTGGGGTTTTTATAATTAATTAAAAATATAGTTTTAATAATAAAAGTAAGATAAATTGGTTATTTGGACTGGTAACTGAAATAACTAGAGATATATAAATATGATGGCTTTTACATAAGTTCTAGTTTTTTTTTATAAATAAACTTTTATTTCAAATTATTGTTCAAAATAATTTCGAAACGATTTATATACGTAAATACGCATTCCAGTGTATGTAATTGATTTGGTATATATGTATATATATTTTTAGTATATGTATATAATTATTTTGGTATATATATATATGTATATATGTATATTTTGGTATAATGATACATATATTTAATCGGTATAATTTCATGTAGTATAAGTGTAATAAAACGTATTTTTATATATGAATTAATTGGCATATGTACATATATATATATAGTATAAATTTGAATTGGTAAATTAATATTAGTATATTCTAAAATGATGTTAACAAAATATATGTACATTTAAACAGTGTTTTTGCATATATATGAGTATACGTATGGTTCAACTAGTATAAATCAGATATGTATTTAAAGGGCATATATATATATATTGTAAATACATTAAATTGGTGCATGTATAAATATTGTAAGTATAATAAGTGTAATGTGTATTATATACGTAGCCCTACTAGATGATCCTAGTTGACTAGAGCCACGTCTGGCAGAGCCCCTGAGTTCATGTATTTGTGATGTGTTAGTGTAGCATCTGATGCAAATGTGGTTTTGCTTGTGATGTGTTTATAGGACTGTTGGGTTACCCAGGGTACACTCTGGAACAGGACCTCGGTATTCACCAGCTAAGGACCCAAGGCGAGTACATTCTCTGATTAGTTTCTAATTTATGATATTTCCTATGTTCACTGTATCTAGTGTAAATATCCATTGCTCTTGACACGCTGGTTACACGGATTGGTATACACGGATCTCGTCATGAGATGTTATTCCTTATTCATGGTGTAGCTTGTACAAGACTTGTTTTCCTTGTTCTCTTGTGCATGTACAGACACTGATTCCCGGGGAGATTTGCTACCTTCTTAGGGAATCCCGTGCCATAGCGTACCATGATTGGATCTACTATACCAGTCGGGGGGGGTTTGGGGAGTACTTTAGTGTAGATATGTGATCATACCCAACTTTATATGCACCATAGCTCACCCCACATCTCACGTCGGGTGCGGCCTGACCATTTACATGTCTCCTCACTGTTACATCGGTTAGCCCTACTAACCCATGTAATGAGTCTACATGCCTCCTCACTGTTACATCGGTTAGCCCTACTAACCCATGTAATGAGTTTACTAGTCCCAAGCCGATCACATGTTAAAGCTAGTACTCACACACTTAGTCATAGGTTTCTTGCTCATTGACATATTGTTTTTCTTCCTGCATTTACTTACAGTATTTCCAGTATATTTCTTTTCTTGTACATTCTCGTACCTATACATGCATCTGGTATGTTTCCATCTAGAACTGCTACATAGTTTATGTCATTTATATAGAACTGCTATTTAGAGATGTACTTTGCTCATTCCTGACTGGAAAATATTTTTCCAGACTGTGACCTTAGTAGACCGGTTCCGACACTCCTGGAGATTGGAAGTTAATGATTGCAGGTATGATTATGTTGTCATTAGACTTGTATTGTATTCTTTTATTTCTTTAAATTCCTATCATGCTGTAGTTGTGATTGAGTATATTGTTCATTTTTATAGTATTATCCGAATCTCCTTATGGAGTTGGATACTAGCGTGAGATTGTTAGATAGTACTCGACCTAGACAGCGTTCTACCGCCGATGCTGCGGCGTAGGCTGGACGTACCCACGCACTCGTGCCCCTAAACCGGGTGCGGGTCGTGACACGTTTTTAGTGGTGGCCCATGCAGGTCAGACTTCGCGAGCTGTGCGATGTCGTGGTAGTGCGACGTCTTAGTTGTACTACTACGTACCTGCTATAGAATATAGGACATAGGATACTAGGATGAGAGAGGATACTCAATCACAAACTCTTGAGAGATTCCTGGGACGACCCCTTGAGAATCTTGTTAAAATTTCCAATTTAACTTTTCCTTGTTTCCGCCCGCTCTCGCTTGTTGTTACTGAACTTGATTCTTGTTGAGCAGTTTTTAAATTAAAATCTTGGTATCATTGTTGAGTTTGATTCTTGTTGACCAGTTGTTAACTTTAATTCCTGGTATCGTTGTTGAGTTGATTTCAAATTGAGATGAATTTTTACGGACTAGGATTTATGGTATCATCTGATGACATATATTGATGAGGACAGTGAGGAAGGTAAAACGTCTACTTTGGTTATGGAACCTAGAATTTATCGCAGCCATATTAGCTGTGGTGACGAGAACGTAGGAACCTGACTTGGATGTACATACTATAGTTATGAAGCTTAGAGTCTTTCGCAGCCATACCGGTTGGCGTGGCGAAGATTCTAGACGACATGATTATAGAGTGCATACCTTAGTTACGAAACCTATCGTTTATCGCATCTATGCTTACTGGCGTGGCGAGGATTCTGAGTGTCATGATTTCAGACAGACGTGTATGATTATCAGGTTGTATCCTAAATTGGTTCTTAAAATATCATCTCAAGACTTATCTATTTCTGTTATTCCAGGACTTTGTTCCACCGCTTCTTTCTTTACTAGCAGTAAAGATACCTTCTGTCCTCAATTCAGTCTTTGAGCTCCTATTCCTTGAGGGTTTCTTGTTAAGTATGATAATTAGTGGCTTGTGATTTTGTTGTGTCTTGTATTAGTATTGACTGTGTTGCTAGTGAGTTGTAAGTGTTCTTAGTTGGACATGTGAGCAGTAGGCTTTAATCTAGAGTTAGCCCTTAGTATAGTACCTTGTACCAATGATTCTAGGAGTAGTGTCATTAGAGACTGAGAGTTAAGGAGAGTATAGAGTATCAGTGATAGTTCTCAGAGTTAGTATCAGAGCCAATTACCCGTCCTGGATAATCATGATTATGTAATTGAGTGATCTATGTAAACAATTAAGTATCCAGGAATTGTGTTAAGGATTATGGAGCATGATGTCCAATTGGATGATTGATATCGAAAATGTTAAAGGTAAAGAAATGTATATGTATAAAGGGTTTAATGAGATGTCATAAGTAGAGAAATATCAGGATTAGTAATGGAAGTTGTGAAGCGTATCACGGATTAGTTTAATAGGCTTTTAAGGATTGAAGAAGATACATATACAACCATCGAGATGAGGAACCATACACATACCCATGAGAGTAAATAAACATGAGTGTTATAAAGGATACAGGTGATCATGAGTCTAATGAGCTTGATGAGATAATCCATTAATGCAGCTAGTGATATAATACCAAGAGTGCTAATGACTCTATATCGAGGATTAGTCAAGGATGACGTTAATAACAGTAAGCACTCTGTGTGTGATAATTAGATGATGTACCAATTGACATAAATTAAAATCATGAAAGAAAACACAGTTGATGATAACTTTGATCATTGGAGGTAATAGTGCAAGTGATTCGGGCAGTACAAATTTAGTACACAGTTCTAGACAATATAGGTATTGAGTGCACCTTGAGTATCAGAGACCGTGAGCACTGATATGTACATTGAGGAATTATAAATTAAAAGGGTGGAAATGAATTTTAAATTTTCAGAATTTTTAAGGAGTTGAGATTTTATGTTGTTAAAATATTGAGGATTTAAATTTGATTCAATAAACATAGTTAAGGCTACAAAGATTTTAGAAGTGATTAAATTTTATTTCGATGTGAAGTATCTGATTTTGAGGAGGTATATGCATTTTATTTTAAGTTGATCGGGAAGTTAAACCTTGACGATTATTTTGAGGATTAATTTTTGGTAGATGAGAGATATGAATATTAATATATGATTAGTTGATATGGGTACCAGTGTACATGAATAGGAATTTGTTAGTGAATGTGCTAGAGTTAAGTGGTTGATAGCAGATACCGCAAGTAATATGTTAACAGGTTCTTTCTTTTCTTTCCTAATGATTCTTTTTCGTCTTTTGATTGATTGATTCCCTAGTAACGTGGTTTATATTCGTGATTTTCTTGTTAGAACTTAGCTAGTAGTACACCTTAACAGAGACTGAAATACCATGACAAGACACATGACCTATATATTTTTCTTAAATTGCATGGATGTAAGTAGAATTTTCTTAAACCATGATCATTTGGGTTTTGACCATAGCAAGGATCTATGACAAGGGTATGACCGACAAAAAGGGACAAGATGATTAAATTATGGATGAGCATAAATTTTAAATAAAGAATTTAGGGGATTGTTATAACAGAATTGATGGAATCATTGTTTTTGCGAAAATCGAGGTTTGATTGAAATTCGAGGACAAACATTTACTTAAAGGGAGAATTTAGAAATTTACAGAGCCAAAATTTGAGGATTTATTTTTAGGAGGTCTTGATATGATTGAATTGATTATAAAAAAAAAAAATTTGAGAAATTTGAGAGATTATCATTTTATCTATTTGATTGCAAGATAGAAATTTTATATATTATGAATGTTGCATTGAAGATTCTGGAAGCATCGCATCGTTGAATATTTGAGGAAAACGAAAATCAGAAAATAAAATCGTAAATGGAATAGTGTCGAATTAAATTCTTGGGATGAGGAGTTAGATTGGAATAAGCATCAATTGAATTTGAGTTAGAGGAGTAAGATGATTGATGAGTGTTTAAAATTTAAATTTTGGGATACGATTTTTTATAAATATGCATTGATTGGATTTCAATTAAAAAGTATTGGATAGTAAATTTTGTATTTCGTTATTTACTCAAAATTTGAGGAGATTATGATACGACTGGAATTCAATTAAAATATTGAGGATTTGAGTAGTAAAATTTTTACATTGGGATAATAAATTCAGAGGATGAAAAAAAAAATTTATTAGTTCAAAATTCGGAAACATTATACATACGGATAAAGAAATATGGAATAAAATGAAGCTCATGGTAAAGAAGATTATAATATAATTGATTATGGGATCATATAATTGAAGGTCGTAAGGTAAGATCATGGTATATTGAGGTTGTGATTTAAATTAAAATCTTGACCATGACAGTAACATTTGAAATCGAAGAAAATAATCGAGGTATAGTTGATGTTAAGATAAATAAACTCGAATTTGATGATAAGGATTTTGGACATGTAATAAATTTTGATTCAGAAATTCTAAGATCTAACCTAATAAAGTTTGTGAAATTTGAAACTTTTATAGATATTAGTTAATGATGAATCACAAGATTGAGAAAAGTAAAATGAACGAGGATAAAAAGGAAGGATTATTTTCAGAAGGTAGTAAAGACTACTCTTTTTCCTAGAAATCAAGAAAGGCGATTAGATGTCTCTTGATTACATTCTGAAGGATGTATTTAAGTTTCTTAAATCAAATTGTCGATCGTATCTTTCGAATTAGCTATAACTTTCATGTCTATATCATTCTTTATACTGGGTCTTCCTTGGTTTAGTTACTTGAAAAGGTAACGTGCATTATTCCAATTATCTGTTTTTGTGATCGTGTCTACTTCCCAAAACCTAAACTTTCTAGAGGATTCAAGACCGAGCCATGATTCCTTCAAGTTATTCCTGTCTTAAACCATATTTTCTTTTTCTTCATGTTTTCTTCTGTTTGGTAAGTATTCTCCTTATAAAAATATTTTCTTCAATGATATATTCATCATTATGAACAACAAAATTCTTCTATCCTAGTCATCCCTTAAATTTCGAGGACGAAATTTTTCTAAGGTGGATAGACTTGTAACCTCCGATTTCCAATTTCCAAAATAATTAGATTTTAATTTATTTTAAAATATCAAGTTTTATAAAATATTTCTCCTTGAAAATTTTTATTTGATTTTGAACGATGTCTGATTTTAGAAGGTAATTTAAAAATCTTTATAAAAATCATTTTTCCTAGATGACGATGTATTACAAAATAAATAAATAAATAATAATATATATTTCTAGTTTCAAATATTTATTGGCTTGAGTCATAAAATTATTGTTTTAACTAAATAGTTATTTAAAAGACTAGTTGATAAAATAAAATAGATTTTTATTTATTGGGCTAGTAAATAAATAAATGTCATACTTTCTAAGATTTTGCAAAAATGTATTAATTGGAAATTTGCTAGCTTTCCTAAAAATATTTTCTGAAATTATAATCTTTATTTTTATTTTTTTACAAATTGCCATTTCCTATTAACTAGCCTTCACACCCTCATTTTTTCCACATGAGAAACCCTTTTTATATTTAATTCTGGGCCATTCATTATTGGGCCAACCCGCAACCTTTTATCCCACACCATCTCTCCCTATTTAAGTCCCTCATCACATCTCCCTAGAAACCCTAGCTAGCCTTCACAAATCCCCACAGAGCCACAGCCACCACCATTTTTGTGTGCTCGTGTCCGTGTGTCCAGCATCTGTGTCAGCCGTGATGGCCTCGGGTCCGACCCCGGGTGTCCCACAGTATCCATTCATTTTCTGGGTTCGGTTACAATATTACAATCAGATTTTTGTGTCCGACACACCCGGACACGTCCACTGTGCATCGAGTCCCCGTGTCCAGCCCCGGACACGTACCCAGACCCCGACACATCCAGAACCTAACCCTAGAGATCCGCCGAGGGAGCCGCCGCCGGTGGCCGCCAGATCCGTCGAGCGCCGCTGGAATCGAACGCCACGCCGCCGCTGGAACGAAACCGCCGCTGGAACTGAGCACCGCAGCCACCTCGAAGCCTCGCCCACGCCGCCGACCACCGCCGAGAACATCCGCCGCCGCTGCTCCCGAGCCCGCCTCCTCGAGCGCCGAGCCCGCCTCCTCGGACAGAACGCCGCTCCTCGAGCGCCGAGCCGCCGCCTCGAGCCGAGCGACGCCGCCGCGGATCCCCTCCTCGCCGAGTCGAGAGCCGCCGCCTCGGGCCGCTTCCCCTCAACGTTGAACCGCCGTCGCCGAGACAACGTCGACCGACGACCAAGCCGATCCGCCGTCGGGCTTCACCGCTGACCACAGAAGCCGACGCCCTGCCCGGCCGACGACGCCGGAGTGAAGTCCGGTGAGCCTTTTCCCTTTCCCTCTTTCCCGATTTTGGGTTCTGTCTGTGTATTTAGTAGTAATTGGATTAGTTATGATTGGTATTCAATTAGTTTAGTGTTAATTAATTAATTAGATTAGTTGATTGTTAATCAGTAGTAAATTAGTAATCAATTAGTTTAATTAAGTTATAAATCAGTAGTTAATCAGTAATTAGATATTTAATCAGTTATATAATTAATTAGTTAATTTATATAATTAGTTTATTTTATATGGATTAGTTTATTTTATATTAATTAGTTATTTTATATGAATTAGTTTATTTTATTAATTAGTTAGTTATAATTAGTTTAATTAATGTGTTAGTCTAGTAAATTCATGTAATTAGTTAGTAAATACAACATAATTAGTTTATTGTTTTAATGTATGAAATTAGCTATTTAGTATGTGTAAATTTAGTTATGTAATTATTTAAAAAGGGTTTTTGATTATGCAAACATATAATAATTTTGGGGTTTTTATAATTAATTAAAAATATAGTTTTAATAATAAAAGTAAGATAAATTGGTTATTTGGACTGGTAACTGAAATAACTAGAGATATATAAATATGATGGCTTTTACATAAGTTCTAGTTTTTTTTTATAAATAAACTTTTATTTCAAATTATTGTTCAAAATAATTTCGAAACGATTTATATACGTAAATACGCATTCCAGTGTATGTAATTGATTTGGTATATATGTATATATATTTTTAGTATATGTATATAATTATTTTGGTATATATATATATGTATATATGTATATTTTGGTATAATGATACATATATTTAATCGGTATAATTTCATGTAGTATAAGTGTAATAAAACGTATTTTTATATATGAATTAATTGGCATATGTACATATATATATATAGTATAAATTTGAATTGGTAAATTAATATTAGTATATTCTAAAATGATGTTAACAAAATATATGTACATTTAAACAGTGTTTTTGCATATATATGAGTATACGTATGGTTCAACTAGTAAAAATCAGATATGTATTTAAAGGGCATATATATATATATTGTAAATACATTAAATTGGTGCATGTATAAATATTGTAAGTATAATAAGTGTAATATGTATTATATACGTAGCCCTACTAGATGATCCTAGTTGACTAGAGCCACGTCTGGCAGAGCCCCTGAGTTCATGTATTTGTGATGTGTTAGTGTAGCATCTGATGCAAATGTGGTTTTGCTTGTGATGTGTTTATAGGACTGTTGGGTTACCCAGGGTACACTCTGGAACAGGACCTCGGTATTCACCAGCTAAGGACCCAAGGCGAGTACATTCTCTGATTAGTTTCTAATTTATGATATTTCCTATGTTCACTGTATCTAGTGTAAATATCCATTGCTCTTGACACGCTGGTTACACGGATTGGTATACACGGATCTCGTCATGAGATGTTATTCCTTATTCATGGTGTAGCTTGTACAAGACTTGTTTTCCTTGTTATCTTGTGCATGTACAGACACTGATTCCCGGGGAGATTTGCTACCTTCTTAGGGAATCCCGTGCCATAGCGTACCATGATTGGATCTACTATACCAGTCGGGGGGGTTTGGGGAGTACTTTAGTGTAGATATGTGATCATACCCAACTTTATATGCACCATAGCTCACCCCACATCTCACGTCGGGTGCGGCCTGACCATTTACATGTCTCCTCACTGTTACATTGGTTAGCCCTACTAACCCATGTAATGAGTCTACATGCCTCCTCACTGTTACATCGGTTAGCCCTACTAACCCATGTAATGAGTTTACTAGTCCCAAGCCGATCACATGTTAAAGCTAGTACTCACACACTTAGTCATAGGTTTCTTGCTCATTGACATATTGTTTTTCTTCCTGCATTTACTTACAGTATTTCCAGTATATTTCTTTTTTTGTACATTCTCGTACCTATACATGCATCTGGTATGTTTCCATCTAGAACTGCTACATAGTTTATGTCATTTATATAGAACTGCTATTTAGAGATGTACTTTGCTCATTCCTGACTGGAAAATATTTTTCCAGACTGTGACCTTAGTAGACCGGTTCCGACACTCCTGGAGATTGGAAGTTAATGATTGCAGGTATGATTATGTTGTCATTAGACTTGTATTGTATTCTTTTATTTCTTCAAATTCCTATCGTGCTGTAGTTGTGATTGAGTATGTTGTTCATTTTTATAGTATTATCCGAATCTCCTTATGGAGTTGGATACTAGCGTGAGATTGTTAGATAGTACTCGACCTAGACAGCGTTCTACCGTCGATGCTGCGGCGTAGGCTGGACGTACCCACGCACTCGTGCCCCTAAACCGGGTGCGGGTCGTGACAGCAGTTGCTAGCCTAATGTTGTGCATTACCCTAATCTATAAATTTTCTTATGTGTGAATATATATATATATATATATATATATATATATATATATATATATATACAAATATATATATGTGTATATATATATTTAAAAAGAAAGAAAGAAAGGAAAAGAAAATATTAAATAAGAATATAATAATAATAATAGTAATAATAATAACACCCTATTTGCTTTCCCTTAGCAAGTTTGCTACTCCTCAGCAAATCACTGGCTGTGACCCGCCAATGCACTCCTAGCAAATTTGCTTGCTGACTTAGATGACCACCCACTTCAGCGACTAAGCCCAGGAGACCCGACCCCCTTCACCCCGCGGCCACCTTCACACCCTCTCTCTTCCCTATTATAAATAAATAAATAAATAAATAAATAAATAAATAAATAAATAAATAAATAAATAAATAAATAAATAAATAAATAAATAAATATATATATATATATATATATATATATATATATATATATATATATATATATATATATATATTTCTCTCTCAAACCCTAACCTAAATCTCCAGACCTCCTCTTCCCATCTAGAGCCGTCACCGCAGCCAGAGAAGCCCCACCAAGCCATCCAACCATCCCGTCGACTCCGACCTCGCACCTTGCAGAATCTCACTCGAGGCACCTTCGCTCCGGAGTGATTTTCCGTCGACTCGCTCAACCAAACGTTGTTCCATCTTCATCGGTATGATCATCCCTTAACCCTCTTCCATATTTGTTTTATAGCCAACCTCGGAAAACGTGTGCCCCTAGGTGAAAAACAGCGTCCAAGTCGGCACGAGCAGACAGAATTCTGGAATCGCAGAATTCTAGAATGACCACCCATATTGTCGAGTTCGTATCTCCCACCACAGAGATCCGAATTCAGTAATTCTTTTTGATACCTGTAGAATACCTGACCTAGTTTATTTTCTGTTAAATAACCCTATACTATTAGTTGCTGTGGACATAGTTAAGTTCGTCACAAAACTGCGCGCCCCCACTTTTTTCTAGATTTCCAAAAGTTGGAAAACGGAGCGCGCCCCGCCAAACGGGACCGCCCCGCCAAACGGGACCGCCCCGCCGTGTGCCAAGTGTACCGAATGGTGCACGCAGCATAACCGGACACGTGAAAATTTGTGGGGACTGATTCGGACGCGTGTGCGCGCCGAAATCAGACCGTATTCGCGGACACATTTCGTGTCGCAACTTTTATGAAACTCGCGTGTATTTTGTGCACGCTTGTCAGATTGCGACAAAACTTACGCCACTGGACTCGTGGTAACGCGCTGGTCCTGTGACCCAATTTTCAAGCATTTCTGAGATGGTTGACCAGATCGCCAATTGGCGGGCCCCATAGTTGACTTTTTGGACAAAATTCTGTTCGGCCCATCGGAATCCACATTTGGACATACCGTTGGGTTCGTATTGACATCTAGAGTTGTTTGACCTATAGTTTGTCCCATTTAGAGACTATTACCCTCGGCACGCTTTTTGGTGCAAAGTGGGCCACACGTGGACCCCACTTTTACCCAAAATTACCGTTTTTCCCCTGTGTCCAAATTGGACGAAAGGGATGTGCTTTTTAGCTATTTTGCTCATTCCAAAAATATTGGGATGTTTATTTCAGCATCCGGAGACATTTGTTCGGAGCCCTTAGTTCCAGGTTCTGTGTCCTTGATATTTGGGCGCGTACACTTTACAGATTTCTTGCCAGGCAAGTATACCTTGCGATTGTACTATTTTTACATTTCATATGAGGCATGCATGTTTATTTTTTATTTATTTAGTTCATTTATTTTAACTGCTATATAAACTGCGCGTCCAAGGAAACTTGGGTGCAATGACGGTGTCGTCGTACTATGTTTTTATTTATGTATATGCATTAGACCTACTTTATGAGACTACCCCATCTTCATGAGGCATTTATGTTTCATTGGCCATGACACTATTCTTACACGAGTGTGAGTCACATGTAGGACACGGACTTGCGTACTCGGCTGGCCACTGGTACGTATAGGTCGTGCGACGGATTGGGATAACTGCCAATAGAAACTTTGCATGCTAGTAGACCTGGCGGTTATTAGATGTTTATCGTGTCATGGACATGACATGCTTAGAGCATTGGATGGGGAGAACAACAAGTACCGCATTTGAGCTCCTTTGCACTTTTTTTGTGACGCCCGGATTCTTCGCTGGAGATACGGGTGGTGATGACCCATATATATACATTGGCGGGCCTCCGCCGTTTAAAAGACGACGTGCCTTTGGGCCCCTGGATCTTCAAAAGAGAACCATGCCAAATCCCAGTTTTCAGCCAGATAGCTCACTTGTGGGGAAAGGTGTTCTTAACTGCATTCACTTAGACGGTTAGGCGACCCAATGGATGTTTATTTTCAGTACTTTATTGGCATGTGCTTTTTGTATCTTGTTACGTCCCTCTGAGGACCTGGTCTCCTTCCAGATATAGATGAGCAGGAGTACCCGCAGGAGTATGGACCTGGACCTGACGCTACCTATCAGTTTGAGGATATCTTACCTTCTGATTATATGTGATTCATTGCAGCTGTTTAGAGATTCTAATTGCTATTCTTTTCTAGACATTTATCCTTATATTAGAGTTATTCTCTTCTCTCTTTAGTAGTTTATTATAGTCGATTTGCAGTGGATTTGTTTCCACCCGACTATCACACTTTGAGATTACTATTTGAGACTGCTTCTTTGATATTCATTTATTGATTTCCATTCTTCTATTATTTGTGCTGTGGATGAGATATAGAACTGCGTGTGACTTGTTGTGACATATATTACCACGGTGGATTGGATATTCATGTACAGCGTACGTGTGTATATGGTTTCCATATATTGGAGTTCGTATACATACGGCTGGCGTGTTACGTATTCCTAGTCCTACGTATTTTGGGACTGGGGCGTGACAAGGGCGGTCCCGTTTGGCGGGGCACGCTCCGTTTCACAACTTTTGAAAATATGGAAAAAGTGTGTTTGCGGGATTTTTCAACGAATTAAATTCTACCTACAGCAGTTAATAATCTACGATTATTTAATAGAAATTAAACTATGTCAAGTGGTCTCCGCATACCAAAAAGTATTATCAGATTTGGATCTCTGTGGTGGGAGATACGAATCCGGGAACATAGGTGATCACCGCAATTTTCTGTGATCCTAGAAATTGGTCTTTTTTCGCCAACTTTGGCGTTATTTTTGCCTATGGTTACTCGTTGTTCGAGGTCTACTATCACACAGATATGGAAGAGGGTTAAGGGGTGAGCATACCGGTGAAGATGGAGTGGCGTTTGGTTGAGCGAGGCGACAGAAAATAACTCTGGAACACATGTACCTCGCTGTAGAAATCTGTAGTGCGCGGGGTGTGCGGCATCGCGGTCGTCGGGATTGGTTTGGACGGCCTGGCACGGTTCTCCGGCTGCGGTGGCGGCGCTCTCTAGGTCTAGATGGAAAGAGAAAGAGATTAGGGTGATCTAGGTTTAGGATTTTAGTTGAAATAAGAATATATATATGTATATAAGAGAGGAGAAGGGGGGTCGGGTTCCGTTGTGTGCGCGGGGGGGGGGGGGGTGCTGTGTGTTGATTGCAATAGAGGGTGTGGGCTTTGCTTAATAAGGGTGGCGTTTGGTTGTTTGTGGGGTTTAGCAACAAGGGCAGCGGGTGACTTACAAAGGGGCGGGTAGGTAGGAATGGGTAGGTAGGTTAATTAATAATGGTTTTTTTTCTAATCTTTTATATTTTCTTTTATATATATATATATATATATATATATATATATATATATATATATATATATATATATATATATATATATGCTCATAGAAAAATCTAAAATTATACTAATGCATACCATTAAGCTAGCAACTGCCCAAAGGGTCTCCCACATGAAATAAATTCGAAAAAAATTCCTAATGGCTCCGTAAATCCCCTAAGTGCACGAACACCTAAAATAAAAATTAATAAAAATCTATTTCTCCTAATTAGCCACTAATTACTATAATTAAATTAATAATTAATAAAAAAGATTAATACAGTTTTTAGGATTAGGGGTCTTACATTCTACCCAACTTATAAGAATTTTATCCTCGAAATTAAAATTAAGCCGCGGCAGAAAGTCAAGGATGGTATAAGATTTGTATTGTTTAAAATGCAAGCCCAGGTTTAAAGGGGTGGACGATGTTGCGCGTTGCACATCTAAAAAAATCATGGAAAAATCTACATGAGCGAAAAATAGGTTTCTTCATGTGTCATGTCCAATGGTGTTGACACCTAAATGGTCTTTTGCATAAAAGCGCCCAACAATTGGAAAATTGTACAAAGATGAGAATTAGATGATGGGCACGTCTAGGATAAGGGTGTGGAATTTGTAGGAAGACAGTGGCTAGTGTAGTGCTCCAATTATCGAAGCACGGTAAGATGCGCTAAGTGATATAATTATTACAAAATTAAATAAAAATACCATGTTCTATCTCTAATTGGACTCAATCTAGCCTTAGTCTCACTATCTCCGCCAAGTAGGTCTAAATATTTTTTTTTTGGGTGAGGGGTTCACAATCTACCGAACTTAAAATTTATCCATCTATCACCTAAGGCTGTACATCTTGGAAAAGTATTCCTCAAATTATTTAATCATGTTATTCAATCCTCAAAGTTTTAACACCAAACATATCATCTATGATATGTCCTTAATCAATTATAAAAGAGAGTCACTAGGTCATGTGATTAGCCTTATGGGGTATATCTAGTACTATCAGTGTCAACTTATACCAGCACGAGGTTTCGTCTTTCCGAAATAGGGGAAGACGGAGAGCAATAATAAAAAAATTTAAGGTGAAGGTGATAGAATACAAGTACGAGGCTCAAAGAGATTAAAGAATTCGAAAAGAGAGTTGTCAGGACAGTTGTGGATTGAAATCCTATTTTTGGTAATTTTTTATTTATATGCTCGTATCAGTACAGTTATGTAATCGATACGATATGTATGACATGTCTAGGGGCAAGTATATTCGTCTACTACCATATATCTCAATCCACGTAAAGTAGTCATGCGAAGAGCGAACCAAGCGCACTAAGGTTAGCTAGACCTTACTATACCGATTCTGATTAGGCAATTGTATCATTGTGTGCACCCAATAATACATATGTCATGAGCAAGCTCGATAAAAGAATAAGATTGCAAAAACTAGGCTATAATAGCAGCATAAGTCAAGGTAGTACAGCAAACATAAATACGCTGGATTATGATGAAAGAAGGTACATAACAATTCAAGTTCACAAAAAGATAAGACTCTTACAATCTCTTTAGTTGTCATACTAACTCTTTGTCTAAGTCGATAGTCGACAAAGTAGGGGTATAGTCTCTAAGTTCTATAGTCTGAAAAAAATACTATCGTCCTACGCTAGCATACGGTTAATGTTGTTCAGTTATACTTCAATAATAGGTCAAAAGACCATGTGATACTATGTTGTGAGGTATACTACCCAACTTATAACAATAAACTAGTACTGTAATTGTCTTAAGGATACTATAGAAACTCCTGTTAAGGTCTACGAGAAGGGGTCTTGGTATTTATTAGGGTATCCTATTTCATTACATAGGTCATGGTCGTCCTAAGTCTTAGTCATAACGCTTATAGAGCAAGTGTCAATAGTAAGAATGGAAAGTTACTGGCCTTCAAGGGAAAAGGAATATAACTCGTATCGAGGTGGGGGTACAACATGTTATGCAATTTAAAACTAAGGGATAAGCACTAGGTCTCAATCTACAATAATAGCTTAAACCATCAAGTTCTAACTACTAAGCACACAATTTAAAATTTTAACATTTACAACTATAATCCCAGCAACTATATGTCCTTAACACAGAATAAATCACTTGGCCTACAATCAGAAGTGTCAGATGGCACGAGTTGAAAGATAAAGGGTAGAAGAACAAAATTTAGTCGTCGCACAATTAGCGAACGTTAAGGTCGCAGAGGAACAATATGAAATTAAAATAGAGGGCTCTAGATAGCATCATGATTTTCTAAGGGATAGTGGTATGCTAGTTGCTATGTTCGAGGTATGATCAAGGAAAAAGTGTTAATTACATTCCTCTAGGCTTCCTAAGGTACTGTCTACCAATAATAAGACAATGATCTAAGTTTATAGTTCTCCAATACTATCTAACTATGGAGGTTAGGTTCAGTCCTAATTTTTAAATTTTGGTTTTCTATTGGTTCCCCAATACTAGGGTCAAACGTTATGGTAAAACTTCTAACTGACTCTAGTAGTATCTATACTACTCACAAGTCCTCATAATACATCAAGGGGTAATGGTAAACCAATCTATAGATAAGGAATTCTAGGGTTCACTAGATATTCTAAACTTAATGGTGTGTCAACACTCTAGTTGTACTCTTAATAGGAAGGTTACCTTACTTATCATCTAACAATAGGGACTTCTATATTCTAGGAAGGGGCTATACTCAAGGAACTCATTAGGGAAGCACATGAATCAAGCATAATACAATTATTTAAATAGAATGGACTGGAAGGAGGGCGAATCATAGTCAATTGTGGATGGGATCCTATGCTCTATCCCTAGGTGCAGGCTTGTTCGGTACAGTAACATAACCGAGACAATATGCTCTCGACCTGCATGAGCCACCACAAAATTATGTCACGCCCTAGTCCCCAAAATACGTAGGACTAGGACACGTAAGCATATCAGTTGTATGGATATGGCAACTACAATATATGGAAACCATAACCCATACGTACGCTGTAATATGAATATCAATCCACAAGTGGTAAAAATCTATCACAAGTCACATGGTACAATCTAAATCTCATCCACGAAAATCAATATAAATAAATAACTAGTGTCTATGAAACTAGATCTCAATATGAGTATCTAAGGATGATAGTTGGATGGAAACAAATCCACTACCAACTCGAATGGAAAAGTACAACACAATAAACACAATATAAGAATACCAGCTAACGACCACGGGCTCGAAGAGAAGACATCCTCGAAACATATGTAACCATCCAAATCTGCGCTCCTGCAAATACTCAAGAACAGATGCACCTGGAAAGGGACCAGGTCCTCAGAGGGACGTAACAAGATACATAGAAGCAAGCCAATTTGAATACAGTAAACATGCATATTGTTTGAAAATATATAAGTATGCTGTACAAGATAATCTATATGAATGCAAATGAGGACAACTTTTTGACGTATGGGCAATGGTAGGCTACTCGATCTAATCTCACAACTCACACACACATCAGGAACATCATCAGCTGACATACCGCGAAGGTAGAGCCCCTCGTGACTCCATCAATCGATATACCGCGGGGGTAGCGACCATCGGACACGACCACCATAATGCGTGCTAGTTACTACGATGTTACCAGAGTGGTTAAAGCCTATACGCCTACTGATTGTCCTCTATGATACTAAGTGTCAAGTGTGTGTCAATATATCTAATATATAGTATGACTGAAAGAAACTACACATGCAATAAATATACAAAAATGCAATAAATATACAGAAATATACTAAGCATGCAAAATAATATAAGCAATTTGGCAACAAATCTTGACTGGTAAGAAAGCTGCAAAGTGTAACGTCCAGAAGTCCACACACAGGATCAGAAGCTATGGCTACATACAATATACATAAATAGATACATAGATCTAAGACACAAAGAACATAAATATATATATATATATATATATATATATATATATATATATATATATATATATATATATATATATATATATATATTCACCACCATACACATGTATACACAACAACCACATATGTATATACAATAACTAGTAGATCTTACATGTGTAAAATAATAACTTCATAAATATACAACACATAAATATAATAGATATATAGATCCATGATATTTAATACATAAATATATATAACAACAGTATATTAATATATATATATATATATATATATATATATATATATATATATATATATATATATATATATATATATATATATATATATATATATATAATTATACCTCACCATGAATAAGGATACAAGAGAAATATATCTACCATTAAATTGCACATCTCATGGAACGTATCACTCCGTATCCCACTAGATCTAGGATACGCTTGCGATACGAGTCCACCACACATCCAAACGTACCCCGAAGGACATAAAAAAGTCATATATATTATTTATGAATAATACGAATAGTCAAATACTAATCTACGTGTCCGTGTCAAAATATGACATGCTCAAAGTTTCGTATCGGAAAAAAATCTCCAAATCAACAAGTATCACCAAATTGTTGGGATACGACCTACACGTACCCAATTATGGACACAATACTAGCTCCAAACATACAAGCATATGCCAAATTGATCTATAGGACCAATTGACACACACAACAATTGTCAATCTCGGAATTCTCCCAAAATTGACACAAAAAGTACCAAAACTTTTAAAATATGCCTCATATGAACACAAAACCAAATCCTATGGGTAGCCTATGCATATGTGTTAATTTCTCATGGTTAAATCTCAGATTTAGAACCTAAATTAAGAAAAAAAATTGAATTATACCTATTGGGAGATGGATTCCCAATGCAACCTCCAAATATTATAAAATTGGCCTCCAACTTGTAGATCCTTGCTCCTCTTTGTAGATCATTGCTTTCTCCTTCTAGATCCTTACTCCACTAGCCTCCAATAGTGATTCGGAAAGGGATTGGGTAAAAATTTGGTAGAGATTTGATAAAATTTGGTTGAAAAAAATTCTAGATCTAAATTTGGAATAAAAAAATAAAAAGAGAAAAAGTTTTCATCCCCTTTATATAGGCCTCACTTGCCCCCTCCCTCAAGCTACTATATAAAGTCTAAAATACCCCTTGGGACCTTTCATGAAAAAATTAATTAAGGAGGAAAGCTTCTAGTCTAATGGGTTTAACATAATTAATCATCCTCCTAATAATTGGGCTTCTAATTTTTAGGCTCAATTCTAATTATAATTAAATGTTGGTCCATGAGTCTAAACTAAACTAGTTAGGTCCACTAATACAAGTCCCAAAAAATAAATCTAACATGATAACCATAAATAAATAATATAATAAATAAATATTTAACATGTACAATATTTAATTAATTACCAATAGACTAAAATGCCGTTTCTTAGAAAATGTGGTAGTGACAAATATTTTATAACATAATTACTTAGTGTTGGTTTTACTGAATGTTGCTTCTGTTCAGTTGATTTTAGACCCACTAGTACTTATAAAAATGCTAACCCACCAACAGTTTACTTGCTTGCAGGTACTGGATCGTCCGAGGAAGCTATAGGCATACCTCATCCCCAAGACATGGAAATCTGGTTTTGATTGCCTCGAGCTGCTTTTGTATAGAGGGGCATAATGTATGGAATGATGCTATTGTATTAAAGAGAACCCGTTGCCTCGATTTGCCCCGATTACTCAGATGGATAAATCTTGCAATAGTCCCTCCACTGCTTACTCGATAGATGCGATGATAGCCAAACTTTAACGATGTTGTCTTATGCGGGAGCAACCCTAGGCTCGCACGGCATCACGTCCCGGTGGCAAACAACTATACTCCCCGCAGGAGCACCGAGGCACGGTAATTCGTGCCCGACATGGGCGGTGGTCGGGAGACCTTCGGGATCAGGGCTTGACAATTAGTGCTTTAGAAATGATACAAAAAATTGTTGCAACAATTAGCTCAGATGTGCGTAGACTAATAACACCAATCATATAAAAATATTGTTCTCACCCTTCCAAGGGTCCTAAACCTCCCTGGGGTCCTTGAATTCTTTTATTCTATGACGAGTGTAATTTAGATTCTCCTCGAGCAGCACGTTCCAGCACCTACGGATGTCAAGCACGCGGAGAGCCTTACAATAGCTGATAAAAGCTCCCAGCCCATGGTCATCCAATATGCCAAAAGCGAGCTCCAGATGCTCAAGACGTGACATCAAAAAATCTACAACAATGGCCTCAAAATAGTCAGAGGTATCTAATATATATTCGTTATTATTTATGATCTCTGTAGGGGCATGTTTCTCTTCAGTTGGACGAGATGATCACAGAACTTGCCGAACTGATGTTTGCCACAAGATAAGATTTTGAGGCAGTAGCTAATGTCGAGTTCCTACAACATCGACAGGGAATCCACGAAATTCATCACCGTTTTATCAGTCACCTTCCTCTTCGGAATGGGCAGAATCCTTATAAATTTTCAACTGTATCATAGATAAAAAAAAATTTACATCTAGAACATACTTATGAAAAATTGCATACATTCAACTACATCACGTACTTGCCTGGAGCAAGAAAAGGAGAAGGCGGGGTTGCCGAGCTTGCGCACAGAAAGGGACCACAGAATCCCCTCACTCCGCGCTAGGAGCTTCATCACTACCTCATCGATCTTGTCGTATCCTTGACCCTGCGGCACCGCTGATCCAAGTCAACGTCGGACCGGTAGTAAGAACTGGTGAGCGCCTTCCCCCATGAATGACACACGAAGGATACATTGCGCACTATCTCATCCTTTGGCATCCTCGTCAGTACCAGTACCATCCTGAGATTATCTGTGGGGACATCGGCCCATCCTCTGGTGTAGGTCTTGCTGTTCTCACTATCCATTGTGAGTCTTCTTCTCTAGAATATTTATTTTTCTACTATTTGTCTTCTCTACTTTGTATCTGAATATATTAGTATAAGGTATATTTACTGCTCGATTTTTGTGTTCATACGATTATAGTTTGAATTTTTGAATGCTTAGGATTCTAGTAACCTATGAATAGGTTTTGAAATTTTTGCAATATATGAGCAGATTAATGTTACATACACATTCCAAGTATAACTTCAAATTCCAATTTCAACTTCAAATCCCACGCTTGCACCCAATGGGGCTGAGTCAAATATAAATATTATTTCAATATTGGCACAAAGCAAATACAAACCATGCACCCCAACTGT
This sequence comes from Iris macrosiphon, assembly GCA_036927795.1. Classification (NCBI taxonomy): domain Eukaryota; kingdom Viridiplantae; phylum Streptophyta; class Magnoliopsida; order Asparagales; family Iridaceae; genus Iris; species Iris macrosiphon. The sequence goes on along the minus strand of JAYESA010000008.1, from coordinate 128,876,004 downwards.
GCTTAGTCAAGTTTAAGGAACACATAATAACAGTTTAAATATACAACCCAAAGTGATATAAAAAGTTTAATTTTTTACATTCTTTTTTCAGAACATTATTCTTCTGCAGTTTATTCTTCTTCAGTTTCTTCTTCTTCTTCTTCTTCTTCTTCTTCTTCTTCAGTTTCTTCCTCTAACCTGCCAATGGTCCTGATGTAAAAATATAGGACATATGTAATCAATCTATTTTTTGTCCTTTTGTGCATAGTCAAATTTATAATTATGCTTAAATGTGTTTATTTTACAAACAAAATAAACAAACATAGCCATGGGAGCAAGATTTGTCATCGAACACAACTAAGATGAACAAATGTTAACAAAAAATAAAAACTTACAAAAAAAATGTTAGAATCTAAGTAGCATTATCAGTTCCAAGAACAGATAAAGGAGGATAAAAATAATCTTGAGTATATTTTATGCATTAGATTGACAAGAACTGTTAGATCCCATCAAGAACGTATCGCTGGCAGCATAAAATATTATAATGACATAATAAAAACTTTGATTGAAGCATAATCCTATCAAGTCTCATATTTTTGCTAATCTTGCAAGATGTACAACTGTATGGATACAGACAATACAATAGTTAGGACCAATAGCTCAGATATGGTCGAACTAATAACATGAATAACAATCATAGAAAAATATCGCTCTCAATCTCCCAATGGTCCTGAACCTCCGAGGGGGCCTTGAATTCTTCTATTCTACTAAGATAGTACAAGAGGTCGTTGCCTAGACGCATGTTCCAGTACCCACGTATGTCAAGCACATAAAGATTCTTGTAGTGGCAGGATAGCTGACAACCCATGGTGGTCGAACAAGTTGAATGCGAGCTCGAGGTGCTCGAGATACGACAATAAAATGGCCACGCACACTGCCTCCCCTTGGTCGTAGTTTTCTTTCCTTAATCCCTTCATGATAATAAAATTCGGAGGGGGCATGTTTCTCTTCAGCTTGACCAGATTTTTGCAGCGCCAACCTAGGACATGGATGCCAATACCAGAGATATAGATGCAATCACTGATGTCGAGTTCCTCCAGCACCGGTAAGGATAACACGTGCTGGTTCACCATTGCATCACTCACCTTACTTATTGGAATCTGCAGAACCTTTAAATTTTTTCCACTGTATTATAAACAAGTTAAAAGTTAAAAATTTACAACTTATTATTTACAAATACATTCAACTTAAACCACATTTATAAGGACAATTTAAGAAAGTGAGACAAAGGAAGAAGTAATTACTCATTTTTAATTAATATCATGTAGTATATTCATAATATATCCAAAAATTACTCGTGTTGAAACTAATATAAATCATGCATTGGCTTGGAGAAAGCAAAGGAGAAGGCAGGGTTGCCGAGCTTGTACACAGAGAGGGATCGCAGAATCCCCTGGCTCCACATCAGGAGCTTCATCATTGCCTCATCGATCTTGTTGGTGTCCTTGACCCTGCAGGACCACTGATCCAAGTTGACGTCGGACCAGCAACAGGAAAGGCTTAGTGCCTTCCCCCACAAACGGCACATGAAGCACATGTTGCGCACGACCTCATCAACCAGCATGCCCGCTGGTACCGGTACCATCGCGAGGATCTCCATAGGGATGATGGCCCATCCACTGTTGTTGCTCGTGCTGCTCCAATTATCCATTATTGCGCTTGGGTTCTACAGACCGCTGGGTTGTTCTAAGACTTAGTTTTTTATTTTTGAAGTTTTGAACGTCTTGGGAACCTAGGAATTGAATTTGAATTTGGAAATTTTGAACGCCTTGGGAATCTATCAATAGGTTTTGAACAGTTTGAAACAGGAACCTATGAATGGTGAGAACATATAAACGGTTGGGTAGATGTGAATGGTTGGTAACCTATGAATGGGTTTAAAATTATATTTACATTAACATTAATATTAAAATTAACATTAATACTAATATTAACATTAATATTAAGACTAATATTAACATTTAGCTTCAAATTCTGATTAATATTAAAATTAATACTAAAATTACATTAATATTAAAATTAATATTAAAATAAGCACTAATACTAGTATTAACACTAATATTAACATTAATATTAAAACAAATATTAAAGTTTAAATTTACGTTAAAATTAATATTAAAAATACATTTACATTTACATAAAAAATAATATTAAAATGAACATTAATACTAATATTAACATTAATATTTAAAATAATATTAATATTTACATTAATAGTAAAATTAATATTTAATTTTATATTATGATGTTAAAATAGACAATTGTTTGATCGTAATAAAATATTACATTGCAGCATAATCCCATCAAGTCTTATAATTTTGCTAATCTTGCAAGAAGTGCAAAAGTATTAAAATTTTAAAATATATTAACATGTACATTAAAATTAAAATTAATATTAAAGTTTATATTAATACTAATATTAACATTAATATTAAAACTAATATTACTATTAATATTAAAATTAATATTAACATTACCGTTGGGCTATTGTTGTAGTGGGCCCCAAATGACATGCAACCATTATTTATTTCTACATAAATTTATTTCTTCACAATTATTTAATATAATAATATACATTAATATTATAATATTTATACAACTCCAAACCCACTTACTTTTTTTTCCTATAAAAAGGTTGCGTACCGCCGCTAATTTCACCATCTACTTCGTTATCTAATTTTTTTTTTTCATTTTTTCATACCATCTTTCTTCAACAATAAATTTTTGGGATGGTCCATCTCATGTACTATCTTCATCTACCTCATTTTATGAAGATAAGGAGCTCGTTTGATCAAGCAATACTTTGGAGAATCTAATAAGCAAAAAAAAAGAGTATAATAGGGTGTTACATAATATTTAAAATTTGAGTTTGGGTCTTCCAAGTGTCCGATGTTAGACTTTGGGTCTCGAAATTACTAATCATGTTGGCTAGGCGGACGGTCTCGGGTGTGAGACTCGTCTCACTGTTTTACTCGATATATGCATATAATACGTGTATAGCTTGCTTTATGTTTAATTGCTTACTTTATGCTTTATGCTTTATGCTTTATGCCATTCATGCATTGTCTAGGTTATTTTTGCAAAATTTTCCCTTAGTTGCATGCTTTTGATCGTTGGTCCCTTAGTTTTTGTGTATATGGCTGTGATAAATCCGAGAGAGGGACATGGATTATGATCCAATGGCCTACAATCAACCCTTTGCATATTTAAGCAAATTATTGCTCTTTCCTTTACTTTTCTTTTCCTTTCATTTATATTTTCTTCTTCACTTCTTCAGCCTTTACAGAGAGCACCCAAGCTTGGCCTTTACCGTGGGTGACCTTGATAGTATTAGGCTAGAACTTAACTATAGGCAAATATATCTTGCCAACCAAAGGAACAACCATGGATCTTGCTTTGATTCTTAGTATAACTTGTTGTAATCATTTGATTAGTTTTATTTTTGGGTAACACTTAGAACTTGTCTCATTGATGATTTTATTTTTCTTGAATTGGATTGCTCATGGATCCCAAGAACAACAAGTCGGAGAATACAAAGTTGTCCTGAGAATGCATACAAAAAGGACGCAGGAAACCCTTGTCGCATAAAGCGAAGTTCCAGTAAGCGCACTTGTGTGTATTTCACAAATTCTTTGGAAAGTGTGCCAAGATATGTTGATTACTTTGGACGCACTTCTCTACTCCTACATACGTTTTGTACTATGATAATTCCTCCAAAAGTAGGCCAATCCTACTTGGCGCACTTTTGAATGGGTCTGCAAGTCATCAAGAATGTATGCCACTGCTTAAATAGCCAAGTTGGCGCACTTTGCAAATATTGTAGAGTTGGCACACTTTGGTGAAACTTTTCTTACCGGCGTATTTTGTTGCTTCTGGAGAATGGCACACTTTGCTGTGTTGGATCACTATGTGGCATTATCCATAGACGACGTACTTTATAGCCCTTCGTAATTACTTAATGACTAAGCAATGACTTCTGACCATTCTCGAAAATTATGTTCTCGATTGCAGGGTTATCTCGACTACTGTGTCATGTATTGAGACTTGTGTTTTATCTTTTAGTATACCTTTCCACGCTCTTTGTACGCCAACCCTCCTTTTTGGGCATACTTGAAGAAGTGTGCCAAGCTCCTGGCTCGCACACTTTTATCATTGTGCGCCAAGGTTGTAGAGTACGTTTTAGTATCAATTGTATGTCGTCTATTGCTCAGAGCTCCTTTGGTATCAAAGTGTGCCAAAACTGCCCGGACTAGTGATTGTGCACCAATAGTGGTTATGGCGTATTGTGTGCGGATGTTATTTTCTTGCCTGATATTTGCGCCAACCCTGAATTGATGTTTTATGTGCATGCATGCCAATATTCTCTTTAATATTGTTAACTCTTGATGATTCTCTGGTCCTCTTTTATCTTGTTATTTTAGTTAATCCTAGTTATTTCTTGAATATGACATTCTTGATATTGATCTCATTTTTCTGACATGATCTAGTGATGATACACTATAAATGAACTCCCGAATCTTGACATGGAACTGATAATCCAGATACTGTACTGATAATCTTAATACTGTACTGATAATCCTGATAGTGGCTCGATGTAATGCACTCCCGACTTAAGAATTCTTATATTATCCTGACCAAGGCCATAAATATCACCTGTATTGCACGTCCCATTATTCCCGTGGTTGATTTTGATTATGCTTGTCAAGCTATTGTCCAATCTTTCATCATGTATAAGGCAAATTCCTGAGCACCATGGTCAGAAATTTTGAATAAATTGTCCAGGCTAATAAACTAGATTGATAACTAGAATCATTTAGGATAATTTTCTGGCTACATACAATCCCGACATCCCAGCGATACCGGTGGATTTGGAGCTCTCCGTCGTGAGGAGCACACTTCCAGCACACCGTTGAGTGTTGCATTACAAGTAATATATATATATATATATATATATATATATATATATATATATATATATATATATATATATATATGTTAATTATATTATGTATCCCGTACGTCTGGATGATCCGGTTAGACTGCAGGGCATATGATTGTATGGAATTTCCAAACTATATGTGTTAGTAACTAGGATTATGATAACCCTAGTTAGCTAATAATAGCAAGCCGTAGGACATGATTGGCCATGATTGCTTGATTTCCAGCCTAGTCTAGTCCCGTCCTGATTTGTTTAACAACTGATCAGAAAATTATAACTTGAGTACTAATTCCAAACTAATTCCAAATATCCTTGTTTAAATACTCCAGAACTGTTTAACTATTATTTTATCCGCTGTACTTATTTAAATATTTCTTATGCTATTTTTTATTGATTTGTCTGCATGCTAGTTTTTAGTTCCTTAGATTGGCTTTCTTGTGGTACTTGCTATTTTGGGGTCTGACCCCACTAGTTTTGTATGGCCAGATATCGGAGCAGGACCACAGGATCTCCTGTATATTTCATCTCAAGATGGTGAACACTAGGAGCTTTCCTCTTTTATCACCCATTTGATCTTATATAATTATTCTTTTAAGGCATTTAGCCATCGAGCATGTATTTAGCTCATATTTTGGGACTTGACATTCTAGCCCATGTGCCTATATGTAAAGCATATTCTAGACTATATCTTGAGCTGATCATGTAACATGGTATTCTTGTTAGTTCTTCATTTTGTAACTAGCTTCATGATCATTGGTGTATGTATAGTTTGGGATGCCTTAATATTATATGTTTGATGATCATACAACTTGTGACTTATTGCTTGCTTGAGATTAGGACACCTAGGATTCTTGAACCAGGAAAGACTATTTGTTTGTAGAGTAAACCCTCACATGTCTAGACAGTTGTGACTGTATCTCGAGGTATAGAGTACTCTAGTGTACGTAGCTGGATTTGTCTGCCCCAGCTCTCCAGTATTCTGTTCTAGGGTATAACAGGGTTTAATTAGTGGCTCATGCAGGTCTAAAAATTCAGAAGTGTAGGGGTTAACCAGATATTTTAGATGTCTCAATCATGTTACTCCTTGATCTCCTCCAGTATCGAACTTATATCCCTGAAATCTTGATTCAACATCTACTTTGATCTTGATCAATAATGTCTGTCTCTTTGATGATCTTTGTATCCTTTATCTTTTACGAACATTGTTGTCATGTCCTAGTCCCAAAATACCGAGGGACTAGCCATGTGACAATGGCAGCAGCACACTCCAATGGACAAATCCAATTTAATGGACCAGTTAGAGTGTACTTAAGCTGTAAAACAATTAAAAAGGTCTACGATATATGTCATATTCTAATTCTAATCTCATCCATAGAAGGTAAACACAAACAAAGTATCAAACTAATCAAAGAGAAATATAATCCAACAAGTCTCAATAAAATATCTCGGAGAACAACCCGATAATGAGTTTAGTACAATAATCCACGAGACAGGAAATAGAGAAACTAGAAACATAAATAACTGAGTATATAAAGCAAATACTCAGGAAAAATCCTCTGGCAACACCTCATCCTCTGGTGTTAGTACTGCTCCAGGGTCTGCTCCTGTCCCGTATGCCTCGGGGTAGATCTCCTCTGCTATACCTGGGGACATAATCCGGATCCAGATCCTCAGGGGACATAGCAAGGTACAAGAATAACTCAAGCCAAAATAAATGCAGTATATAAAATGTATCAATAGGGCAAACTATATAACCAGCTATGTGATATGCAAATGAGAGCATCGCTATAACTCAGGCTGAGACCACTACAAGCTCTGTGTCGGGGAGCCTATAGAAGTGATATCACGTAGTAAGCCTAGCTCTGATGTAGAGGCTACGTCACCATAATAATAAATATATATATAATCAGCCTATAGCATGTGTGTCTCTTTCCACCCAATGTAATCACACGTCTTATGTCCATGACGTCTCATGTCCATAACACGCAAGATCATGACCTCTAGCTAATATAGCGAGTCATAATAATATCTATGTATAATGCAAGTCATATGTCACGATTCCTGTAATCCTATACATAATCATCTTGAATATCTCAGAAAAGATTCTATCTCATGAATAGTGTCAGGTGTCCTATGGTATGACGTACTTGGTAGAGCAAGCACGTAAAGTATAGAGGATCGTGATATCAAACTCTCTAAGTGACGTTACACGATTCCGCGTACGTCGTCGACAACCAAATATTATTCGGACGCTAAGCAACGTCACACGGTCCTAGGTTGAGCAGATACATCACAGAAATAAATTAAGAGAATAATATGAGAGCAAGTACTGCAAGTTCGGCAAGGTACACATGTCTAGGGTTTGAATTCCTTCAGTTGCTTCGGTAACATCGAGATCTCCAGGAACGCCTCCGGATGCTGAAATAAATATTACCATAACTCTCAGAAGACATGAAATAGCTACAATTGCCTACCCATAAGTCCAATTTGGACACAGGGCAAAATTGACAGTTTCTGGTCAAAGCGGGATCCACTTGTGGCCCACTTCGCACCAAAAACTGTACAAAAGACAAAGTTCTTCAAATTCGTCAAACTTAGTGTCAACGAGTCCAGAATGACGATACGAACCCAACGGAATATCCAGAACTAGATTCCGATAAGCCCATCACAAAATTATTCGTCAGTGGAGCTATGGGGCCCATGATGCAAGGTTTCGTCTGCATTCTCAGAATTGAAACAAACTTGTGTCACAGTATCAGCATAACGCTACGAATCTGGTGGCGCAAGTTTCGTTACAAAACGACAAGCACACACACAATTATGACGAGTGTCAGAACATGCCCGATACAGGATAATTTTGATGGATACATGTTGATTCCGGTGTGCACGCACATCCAAATCAATTTTCGTAAAATTTTACACGTCCGCATTAATGATACGCTCCTTTTGGTTCTATTCGCACACGATGAAGTCGTCTCGTTTAGCGAGACGCACCCAGTTTCAAAAAATTTAGATTTTAAAAACCAAAATTTTGGTCAACTTTACCCGCAAATAAAACATAACTTACATCATAATAAAATAAACTAATTACAGGATTTAAAACTTGGTTATATTATCTAATTTACTGTTTAAGTTAATTTTAGAATTATTAAACAGGTTGGACATAAAACGGCCGTGAACTTGTGAGTTCGAGACAGTTTCCGAAGTCCAAAATTAGAATATTTTCCTATTTTTGCATCACGATTTGCGATCGACACAGGACACGATACCCCAATCAAATTACACAGGATTCGAGAGGGTTACACAGTGAACATGTCACAACAGACCGTTCAAAAATTGACACAGTGATGAGGATGAAAAGCTCACCGGAACAGGAGGTCAGAATCGACTGAACTACTCGTGCACGGGGGCGACGAGTCGTCGGAGTTATAGTCGTCGCGGCAGAGGCTCGGGGTGGCGGTGCTGAGGCTGTTCGATCGTGGATCATCGACGACTGCTTGGTCTTCGCCGGAGATCGCCGGAGGAGAGTAGTGGCGATGTCTGTGGATGGTGATGGGTGGCCGTGGGTCAGCATAGGGTTTATATAGAAGAGGGCGGCCGACGGTTTGCGGGAGGTGAAGGGGTAGGGGCGGCGAGCCGAGGGGCCGCGACCGACGGCGGGTGAAACGGTCGGAGAGGGGAGTCGGCGGGTCGGCGGAAAGAAGTCGGTGGATTTCTACGGTTACTGTAGCAGGGGTTAACGGGTCGGGTTCGGGTACGGGTTAGTGGGTCAGGTCTATATCCGAATTTATTAGGGTTGGTTTGGTTTAATTGGGTTTATTTAGGTTTGGTTTGGTTCAGGTTGGTTTAATCTGGTTTATTCTGGTTTATTTAAAAAATAATATTTTTAGCTGTTTAAAAATAGGTTTTGAGCCCAATAAATTCCAAAAAAATTATACTATATCCAATTATTTATTTTACACTCAAAAATATAATTTTCATAATATTTTATTATTTAATTTAATTCTAAAAAATATTTAATTTTTGAAAACATTTATTTATTTAAAAATCACAGAAAATTCCCCAAAAATTATTTTTTAATTTCTAAAAAATCCGGGTATTTACAATATACCCTCCTTAAAAGAATTGTGTCCTCGCAATTAAGAAACGAAACATAACCGGTCCGAAAAGATGACGCAGTTGCAAGACATGTTGGAAGCACGACACAAAGAATAAAGAATCATGATCAAGGAGAAATCGAAGGGTGAGGGTGAGAGATTTGTTCAAGCAGAACACATAGGGAAGGAATAAAATATTTCCCTAGGCAATGAGAGATAAGTAATTCAAGAGTAAAGGAATATTCAACTACAGCCTATGAAAACTTGGGTATCAATTAGTAATCTAAACTAACAAGTTCATGCTAGCATAATACTTGGCTTAGGCTAGGGAATGGAACTAACAGGCATGTGTTAAAGTATTACAAGGAATATATAGCTATGATAAAACTTAAATCTTACTCGTATTCGCTACTCCTAGAGTCTGTGCCTCCTCCATTGTCATCGTAAAAGCTTATCCACGTCCTTGTAGTGGTGCCCTCTGTTGTTGTTGGGCCTGCTAGAAGAGTGCTGCCCGTGGTGCCAAGGGTGGCCTCGGCTGATATTCTTTCAGTGCTGGTAAAGCTTGTCGGTTTACTATCGGTGCTCCTTCTCGACGCTCAGGAAAATCCTGTACCGAATGCTGTTTGGATCCGCATGCTAAACATAATCCTAATTTAAGTCTACACTCCCTCTCAATATGGCCTAACTTCCAACAGTAGTAACAAGTAGGAAGGGTTAGGGAATGTGATACTGCTCTATGTGGTGGATTCATTTGTGGTCGCTTTGTAGCTCTTTCTGCTTTGCTCGGTCTGATGCTAATACATGCGGCCGCTTCTGGCTGGACTCTCTCCTAGTGACGCACTCCATGGGTTGGGCTGCAGCAATGACGTCCGTGTATGAAGTAGTGGTAATGGAGCTGATTAATTTTTGTAGCTCAGAGCTAAGTTCGTCAAAGAACTTCTCCGTCCGACTTTGCGGGGCCTCTTGATGAACCTGCTGTTGGGCTTGCATCATTGCATAGAATATTTGAACTATCTGTTGTCTGTCCATAGGCTGTCCTGGTAAAAAATAGGCATCGATGGAGTAAACTGCGACGATGGTAGAATATCGTCTCACTGAAATATTGAGGCGTACTGATCTGCTCGATTGCTTTGTTGAGTTGATTGACCTCCACCCACTGGTGTTACTCCATCGTCATAGGTGACAACTTTAACTTATGGTGTTCCTGCAAGAGACTCGTCGTTTGCTTGTGGATCTATTACTCTGCATCCAAAATAAACTATAAAAGGCGCACAGAGGAATCAAGGCAGGATGCAAGTCAAGAAATTAATTTGAATCCGATATAGAGATCAAGAACGATTCCATCAAGTGGATGAGATCCTATAATTTATCCTTATCCTAGGCTTGCTCGGTTCCTTAGTTTAAATTGAAGCAATATAGTCGTAGAACTTAGTCGTTGACCTTAGTCGTAGACCTTAGTCGTTGACCATAGTCGTTGACCTTCATGGGCTACCACAAAAATTATGTCACGTCCCAGTCCCAAAATACCGAGGGACTAGCCATGTGACAATGGCCAGCAGCACACTCCAATAGGCAAACCCGATTTAATAGACCCGATAGAGTATACTTAAGCTGTAAAACAATTAAAAAGGTCTACGATACATATTATATTCTAATTCTGATCTCATCCATAGAAGGTAAACACAAAACAAATATCAAACTAATCAAAGAAAAATATAATCCAATAAGTCTCAATAAAATATCTCGGGGAACAACCCGATAATGAGTTTAGTATATTAATCCATGAGATAGGAAATATAGAAACTAGAAACAAAAATAACTGAGTATATAAAGCAAATACTCAGAAGAAATCCTCTGGTAATACCTCATCCTCTGGTGCTGGTACCACTCCAGGGTCTGCTCCTGCCCCGTATGTCTCGGGGTAGATCTCCTCTGCGATACCTGGGGACATAATCCGGATCCGGGTCCTCAGGGGACATAGTAAGGTACAAGAATAACTCAAGCGAAAATAAATACAGTATATAAAATGTATCAATAGGGCAAACTATGTAACCAGCTATGTGATATGCAAATGAGAGCATTACTATAACTCAGGCTGAGACCACTACAAGCTCTGTGTCGGGGAGCCTGTAGAAGTGATATCACGTAGTGGGCCTAGCTCTGATGTAGAGGCTACGTCACCGTAATAATAAATATATATAATCAACCTATAGCCTGTGTGTCTCTTTCCACCCAATATAATCACATATCTCATGTCCACGACGTCTCATGTCCATAACACGCAAGATCATGACCTCTAGCTAATGTAGCGAGTCATAATAATATCTATGTATAATGCAAGTCATATGTCACAAATCCTATAATCCTATACAGAATTATCTTGAATATCTCAAGAAAGATTCTGTCTCATGAATAGTATCAGGTGTCCTATGGTATGATGTACTTGGTAGAGCAAGCACGTAAAGTATAGAGGATCGTGATATCAACTCTTTAAGTGACGTTACACGACCCCGCGTACGGCATCGACACCAGAATATTATTCAGATGCTAAGCAACATCACACGGTCCTAAATTGAGCAAATACATAACAAAAATAAATCAAGAGAATAATATGAGATCAAGTACTGCAAGTTTGGCAAGGTACACTTGCCTGGGGTTTGAATTCCTTCAGTTGCTTCGGTAACAACAAGATCTCCAGGAATGCCTTCGGATGCTAAAATAAATATTATCATCACTCTCAGAAGATATGAAATAGCTAGGATTGCCTACCTATAAGTCCAATTTGGACACAGGACAAAATTGACAATTTCTGGTCAAAGCGAGATTCACATATAGCCCACTTCGTACCGAAAAATGTGCCAGAGACAAAGTTCTCCAAATTTGTTAAACTTAGTGTCTATGGTTCCAGAACGATGATACGAATCCAATGGAATGTCCAGAACTGGATTTCGATGAGCCGATCACAAAATCGTCCGTAAAATAGAGCCGTGGGGCCCTCGAAACAGGGCTTCGTCAACGTTCTCAGAATCGAACCAAACTTGGGTCATAGAACCAGCATAATACTACGAATTCGATGGCACAAGTTTCATTGCGAAACGACAAGCATACACGCAATTAAAACGAGTGTCAAAACAGGTCCAATACGGGACAATTTTGACGAATACGCATTGATTTCGGTGTGCACGTACATCCAAATCAACTTTTACGAAATTTTATACGTCCGTATTGATGATACGCTCCTTTTGGTACTATTCGCACATGAAAAAGTTGCCTCGTTTAGAGTGATGCACCCAGTTTCAAAAAAATCGGGTTTTAAAAACCAAGATTTTGGTCAACTTTACCCGCAAATAAAATACAACTTACAACACAATAATATAAACTAATTACAGGGTTAAAACTTGGTTATATTGTCTAATTTACTGTTTAAGTTAATTTTAGAATTATTAAACTGGTTGGACGTAAAAAGGCTATGAACTTGTGAGTTCGGGACAGTTTTTGAAGTCCAAAATTAGAATATTTTTTCTGCTTTTGCGTCGCAGTTTGCGATCGACACAGGACACGATACCCCAATCAAATTACACAGGGTTCAAGAGGGTTACACAGCAAACGTGTCGCAATAGACCCTTCAAAAATTGATACAGCTATGAGGATAAAAAGCTCACCGGAACATGAGGTCAGAATTGACTGAACTACTCGTGCACGGGGCAGCGCGGCGGTGGTCGATCAACGACGTGAGTCATCGGAGTTGTAGTCGTCGCGGCGGAGGCTCGGGGTGGCGGTGCTGAGGCTGCTCGATTGTGGGTCATTGGTGGCTGCTTAGTCTTCGCCGAAGATCGCCAGAGGAGAGCAGTGGTGGTGTCTGTGGATGGTGATGGTGATGGTGATGGGTGGCCGTGGGTCGGCATGGGGTTTATATAGGAGAGGGCGGTCGACGGTTTGTGGGGAGGTGAAGGGATAGGGGCAGCGAGCCGAGGGGTCGCGTCCGGCGGTGGGCGAAACGGCCGGATAGGGGAGTCGGTGGGTCGACAGGAAGAAGTCGGGGGATTTCTACGGTTACTGTAGCAGAGGTTAACGGGTCGGGTTCGGTCGGGTCTAGATCTGAATTCATTATGATTGGTTTGGTTTAATTGGGTTTATTTAGGTTTGGTTTGGTTCCGGTTAGTTTATTCTGGTTTATTTAAAAAACAATATTTTTAGCTGTTTAAAAATAGGTTTTGAGCCTAATAAATTCCAAAAAATTACACTATATCCAATTATCTATTTTACACTCAAAAATATAATTTTAATAATATTTTAATATTTAATTTAATTCACAAAAATATTTAATTCCTGAAAATATTTATTTTAATTATTTAAAAATCACAGAAAAATCCCAAAATTTAATTTTTAATTCTAAAAAATTTGGGTGTTTACAATTGCTCCTGGTCCTTCCAATCATCCAGATAGAGTTTCTCCAGTAGTAGGACAATATTCCAATGCCCAGCAAACCCTTGAGGTTCAGCCTCAGCATTCCATAGCCGGGTCCAGAATAGCTCAAAATAATGAACCTCAGATCCAGCCCGTACCTCCCATGTAACCAGTACCTGATGTAGGAGGGAATACCATTGTGCTAATTGGTATCCTTCAAAAATTGTTGGCATCTCAAGGACGCCTAGAGGACGTACTCATTCAGTCAGTACTAGGGGCTTTGGAAAGAGGCGGATATCGTGCCAATAACTCGGTAAGCAACTTCAAGCACCTCCAACTGTAACCTCCCCTAATTTTCTAGGTTTTTATATAATAATAGAAATAATAATGTGTATAATGACAGCGTACCAATAAATAATAATAAAATAAATAGAATACAAATAAACTAATAATTATTTTATAGAAATAATGGTAATTATAATTAATAAGGATATTTTTATAAAATAGAAATAAAGTAAAGAAAATAATAATAACAATAATAATAAGAATAAGAATCAAAACACAACTCTAATAATACTAACTCAAAGCCAATAAAACAAACCACAACAGCAATAGCACTAGTAAACAATCCGACCCCCCTAGTTCGGCCCAAAACCCGTGACTATATATATACACACACACACACACACACACACACACACACACACACCTTAATCTTCTTTTCTCCCTGCGACCGCTCATCGACCTTCCCCGACCCAATTCGCCGCCATTCGACCGTCGAATGCCAGAGCACCACTGTCTCGCCCCAGTATCGGAATACGGAGAAGGACATGGACAGCTATCCCGTACAAGGTACTATACGTCGTACGACGATTACGGCTGTATAAGACAAGGGGATGCATGCTACAATCAAGTCTCCTATGATCAATAACTTATATCTCTCAATCATTCAAACAAGAAATAATAACTATAGAGCATATATAATAAACAATAATGCACCCCAAATGCTTTCTCAAAATATTCTAGAGTCCAGCTGTAAAAAATAAGAAGCTGAAAGAGTAACAAAAGTACATGACAATAATCAGCTAATGTCTGATTTAATACAATAATGTAAGAAAATTAATGTCCAGACGAGCCAGCTAACAGGTATCGGTGGCTAAACGCAAAAAAAAAGTAAATGTGCAATATGAGCAGGAAAGAAGAAAACTCACTCGCTATCCCCTGTGACCATATTCCTGGTGCATGCCATAAGTTGGGGGAAAGTAAGCTGGATCCTCAGGTGTTGGCTCAAAAACTGGCCATACAAAACCAGTGGAGTTAGACCCCAAATTGCAAGTACCTCAAAGAAAGTACGAAATCGAGAAACAAAAACCCAAGGGAAAACATATAATAATACATTGGTACAGTGTCGTAACTTAGGTCCATGGCATATCCTAGCACGAAGGCCCAACCCTACAACCAAACAAGGACAAGAGTTGAACCATCATACTATGATAGTCTACTTTTCTAGGCTGCTAGCTGAATAATACAATAACAAACAAATCTATTTCTTCCTAAATCGGCCAATCATTAGTACGGCTTGCTATTTTGGGGAGTCTGAGGCTATCTTAGAATAATGCATAAATAAGTATCCTCAGATCATGCGAGTGCTGAACATGAGTTAACCAAACCAATATAATAAAATAGGCACTTGTAGGATGCACCAGTCCCCCGTAGGGCCATTGCGCTAAAAATACGGTATTAGCGGTTCCAGCTTTCCTATATTAAAAGTGTGGCTCGGCATAATAATAAGTCAGATACTGCACTCCACTAAGACAGATGATATACGATATCTGTGGTAGCCAGCCCACATCGCACTTAGAATAAATCTCTATGGAAAGTTTCGTTGGTATGATCTCGGGATACCATTTTCTCCAAATGTTACTACCAATTTTAGTAACTTAATTAGCCTTATGTTGTGTTTGAAATCTCAAGGCATGGTCACATAAGAATTTTCCTTAATATGTACAAAGTACGAACACGCTAGATACGAATCCATGGAAGTCAAATCTGGATTCACCCGAGCGTGTATGCAACATTCAGACAATCAATATCCTAGCCACGCTTTGGTAGTTGACTCGCTTATTATGCCCATGCTGGGAAATAATATATATTTATAATATCACGTATTCAAGAATTTGGAGGCATTCTCGATACACAACCCAAATATAATCACTTAATACGTGACAGGATATGTCGTACCTTGACGCACATTAAATTATGAATAATAATCAGGTAATAGTGGTATCAACATGGATACAATATTCGATTCCAATTACCAATTATACATTGGGTCACAAGAGTTAAGAAAAATATTCAATCAAAACAAGCTGTGTCGCATGGGTCTCTAGGCCGCATGGGAAGTCAGGCCGCATGACAATCTTGGCCACATATGAAGTCAGGGTCACATGGGAAGTCAGGTCGCATGAAGTCAGGTCATATGAATCACTTGGCCGCATGCTCAAGGTTAAGGTCTACTCCTTGTTACAAGTATTGAAGTGACAGTCAAGTAAATGAAGTGTCAGTGATGTGACATAAAATGACTGATGTGACAAGCCATAAAGTGTGTCAGAAAGAAAAGATAAACCATAGAAATAAGTGCCAACGGTGCAGATCCATGCACCAAGAAAATAGGGGTCACATGCTCTCCAGGCCGCATGAGTGTCGGTGCAGCATGGAGTTCAATGCTGCATGGAGTCAATGCCGCATAGAGATCTTTTGGACTTAGCAAATTTCCTATTCGTACAGTGAGTAAAAGTACAAGGTGTTCAAGGACACTTGTATAAACAGTAGTCATGCGTCTAACAAGATGGATGCATGCTATCAGTATGCGGCAAGAGTTTAGGCCGCATAACCTTCTCGGGTCGCATAGCGCTCTCAGCCGTATATGCTCACTGGCTGCATAAAAATTTCGTCTTCTCCAACAGCAGGTTCGGCCATGGCAAAAAAGCTCCAAAAATTAAAATCTTATTTGTTCATAAAAATATTATTTTAAGTCCAAATCGGATGAACCAAAAGCTAAAATGCTCTAAATTGAAAGCTCTATCATATGACAAAAATTGGTTTTCAAATACAAGTTTAATAGATCAAAACCAAGAAAAACTCATAAAATCCATAAAATCTTAAGTTTATAAATATAGATCTACACTAATCCATCCATCAAACAAAAAACCCCAAGAACTAAAAAGTTCTTAGAAACATATCATAAATATAATAAAACAATAATATTGTAAATCCCCTCACCCAAAATAGGTATTTTGTGTATATTTTATATTATTATATTTATTATAGATGTTAAATTTTTTTAGAGTATTCTTTTAGTTAATTAGAAAATAAATTTCTTGATATATTTACCTATATAAATATTTATATAGAATTATTTTAGGTTATTTTAGATTTTGGAGATTTTTCTAGAATTTTTGGTAACTAAAACTTAGGAAACATAAATTTTTAAAACTTCCATAATTTACAATGAGACCATACTTAAGTGTTGTTACTACCAAACATTTATTTTAGAGTTAAAATATTTAAATATATTTTCTGTAATTTATTTAGAATTTTAAGTAATTATTGGATTTTTGGAATTATTGAAGATTTATTTGGATATATAAAGTCTTAATATTAGATAGATGCTAATTTAGTGTTAATAGATATTAATAAGATTATATATAAATTATTTGTATTATATTTAATTCTATTTAAGATTATAAATTATTGAGATGAACTCAAATACTATTTTAAATTAATTCAAATCCTGAGCCTACTAGGAAATCAACTTCATGCATATCATATCCTTATTTAAACTGATCCTAATCATATCCAAATTAGCCAATCCTAGTCTTATTCAATTAAACAATCTTCACCATTATAAATACCTATTAGACTTATGGAATAAACTCATATTTTATTTTTTTATCCCCAAACTTCTCTCTTTTTTGTCAAAAAATAGTAAAAATTCCTCATAAATTCAGCCTCATTTTCTAGTAGTTATGACGATTTAAAAAGATGATATCTCCTAGCTCCAGACTCCAAACGTGCTCCAGTTTTTTTTGTTAGAATTATAAGGTTAGTTTTCTGAATATATAAATTATTTTAATAATTTCAGAACCTATTTTTCCAAAAAATTCTAAAAGTGTCAGTTGTCCAAAATTAGATGCGTTTTGGTATTTTTGAGATTTCTGGAGATCCCGAACTCAGAATTATGAACCGTTTAAAATTTTGGAAATTTGACATGATAAACTTCCAAAAAAGTATTTTTCCAAAATTTAAAATATAATTTTATTCAACTGTAAAATTTGTGCAACATAGACATAAATAGAAAACTACCAAAAACTATCATCTGTGCGCCCTTGTGGACACAACTCTTTACCGACTTGTGATTTTATAAAATTGTAGATTGTGATGTTCATGTAGTATTGAAATCTATAAGATTCCATACACAAATCCAGGATTTGAGTTGGTTGACTTTTTGGTCAACGGACTATCTCGATTTGCGTGTCTTGGATCACAAATCCGTAAAGTTGACTTTCTTTGGACCAAAATTAGGGTTTAAAAATAAAATCAGATTATAATAAGATTAAAAATACTATTTTAGGTTATTTTATTCAGAGTTGAAAATTAATTAAAATGGAGGAACCTATTCACCCACTTTTGTAACATAACTTGTTTAATTTATGTGACGGGTAGATCGGACGATGCCTTGAATTATGACTTCATCCTTTTTCAGAGCAGGCAAGTATACCTTGCCATTATACTATTATTTATACTCTATATGTTGCATGCATCTTTATTTTTTATCTTTAGTTCATATATTTTAACTGTTATATAAAATGCGCACGACGGTGTCGTCGCGGTATATTTTTATTTATGTATTTGCATTGACCTTGTTTATGAGACTACCCCATTATCATGTAGCATTATTAGGTTCATTGGCCGTGACACAGTTGTTACACGAGTGTGAGTCTTATATAGATCATGGACTGCGTGACAGGTCTGGCCTTATGTACGTATAAACCGTACGTTAGGGATAACTGCTAATAGAAACTTTGTATGCTAGAAGACCTAACAGTTATTAAAGGTCCATAGACATAGCTTATTGTAGTACGTTGGTTCCATCCTTGTCCTTGTTTGGTTGTAGGATTGGGCTAGGTTACTAAGAATAGGCTATGAACCAAATCGTATCATGGATGTGACATACTTAGAGCATGGGGTGGGGAGAACAACAAGTACCGCATTTGAGCTCCTTTGCACTTTTTCTATTGTGCGCCCAGATTCTCCGCCAGAGATACGAGTGGTGATGACCACTATATATTATATATTATCAGGCGGGCCTCCGGCATTCAAAAGACGACGTGCCTTTTAGGCCCCTGGATCTCCGAGAGAACCATGCCAATCCCAGTTTTCAGCCAGATAGCTCACTTATGGAGAAAGTTGTTCTTAACTGCATTCACTTAGATGGTTAGGTGACCCCATTAGATATTTATATTTCAGTACTTTATTGGCATGCTTTTATGTATCTTGTTATGTCCCTCTGAGGACCTGGCCCTTCCAGGTGTATCTGTTCTTGAGTATTCGCAGGAGCGCAGATTCGGATGGTTACATATGTTTTGAGGAGGTCTTTTCTTCGAGCCCGTGATTTGATAGCTGGTATTCTTATATTGTGTTTGTGGTGTTGCACTTTTACATTTGAGTTGGTAGTGGATTTGTTTTCCATCCAACTATCATCTTTAGATACTTTGTATTGAGATTTAGTTTCATAGATGTTGGTTATTTATTTATATTAATTTTTGTGGATGAGATTTAGATTATATCCTGTGACTGATGATAGATTTATACCACTTGTGGATTTGATATTCATATTATAGCGTACGTATGGGTTTGGTTTTCATATATTGGAGTTGTCATATCCATGCGGCTGGCATGCTTACGTGTCCTAGTCCTACGTATTTTTGGGACTGGGGCATGACATATTTTTAGTGGTGGTCCATGTAGGTCGAGAGCATATTGTCTCGGTTATGTTACTGTACCGAGCATGCCTGCAAATAGGATTAGAGTATAGGATCTCATCCATATTTGACCATGACTCATCTTTCTTCTAATCCGTTCTATCTGAATAATTGCATCCTGCTTGATTCCTATACTTTTCTGATAATTCCTTGAGTATAGCCCC
This sequence comes from Iris macrosiphon, assembly GCA_036927795.1. Classification (NCBI taxonomy): domain Eukaryota; kingdom Viridiplantae; phylum Streptophyta; class Magnoliopsida; order Asparagales; family Iridaceae; genus Iris; species Iris macrosiphon. The sequence goes on along the minus strand of JAYESA010000008.1, from coordinate 128,856,314 downwards.
CTCCAAGAATATATAAGTCCCTGTTGTTAAATGATAAGTAAGATAACCTTCCTATTAAGAGTACAACTAGAGTGTTGACACACCACTAAGTTTAGAATATCTAGTGAACCCTAGAATTCCTTATCTATAGATTGGTTTACCATTATCCCTTGATGTATTATGAGGACTTAAGAGTAGTATAGACACTACTAGAGTTAGTTAGAAGTTTTACCATAATGTTTGACCCTAGTATTGAGGAACCAATAGAAAACCAAAAATTAAAAATTTGGACTGAACATAACCTTCATAGTTAGATAGTATTGGAGAACTATAAACTTAGATCATTGTCTTATTATTAGTAGACAACACCTTAGGAAGCCTAGGGGAATATAATCAACACTTTTTCCTTGATCATACCTCGAACATAGCAACTAGCATACCACTCCCCCTTAGAGAACCATGATGCTATCTAGAGCCCTCTATTTTAATTTCATATATTGTTCCTCTGCGACCTTAACGATCGCTAATTGCGCGACGAATAAATTATCTTCTTTTTTTCTTCATCTTTTAACTCGTGCCACTTGACACCTCTAATTATAGACCAAGTGATTATATTCTATGATAGGATATATAGTTTGCTAAAGGTATAGTTGTAATCTTGAATTTTGAATTGTGTGCCTTATAGTTAGAAACTGATAGTTGAGTTGTTCAATTAGATTATGATGATTACCCCTAGTTGTAGATTACGTAATTTGTACCCCAACCTCGATACACGTTAGATCCTTTTTTCCTTGACGGCCAATAACTCTTCTATCCTTACTATTGACACTTGTTCTATAAGCACTATGACTAAGACATAAGACGACCATGACCTATATAATATAAGAGGATACCCTAATAAGTACTAAGACCCCTTCTCGTAGACCTCAACAGGAGTTTCTACGGTATCCTTAAGACAATTACAGTACTAGTTTATTGTTGTAAGTTGGGTAGTATGTCCCACAACCTAGTATCACATAGTCTTCTGACCTGTTGTTGAAGTATAACTGAACGACATTAACTATATGCTTGCATAAGACGACAGTGTTTATTCAGACTGTAGAACTTAGAGGCTATACCCCTACTTTGTCGACTATCGACTTAGACAAGGAATTAGTATGACAACTGTAGAGATTATAGAATCTTATTTTTTTGTGAACTTAAATTGTTATGTACCTTCTTTCATCATAATCCAGCGTATTTATATTTGTTGTACTACCTTGACTTATGCTGTTATTATAGCCTAGTTTTTGCAAGCGTATTCTTTATCAAGCTTATTCATGACATATGTATTATTGGGTGGCCCACACTAATATATTTCAGAATCAGTGTATTATGGTCTAGCTAACCATAGTGTGCTTGATTCGCCTTCGCTTAACTACTTTACGTGGATTGAGATATATAGTCGACTAGTAGACGAATATACTTGCCCCTAAACATATCTGAATATATCGTATCAGTTACATAACTATACTGATACGAGTATACGAATAAGAATTTACCAAATAGGATTCAATCCACAACTGCCTTGACAATTCCCATTTGAATTCTTTAAACGACTTGATCCCCATACTTCTATTCTATTACCTTTCCCTTGAACTCTTTATTATTGCTTTCCATCTTCCCTTACTTCGGAAAGATAAAACCTCGTGCTTGGTATAAGTTTGATATGCAGATAGTACTAGATATACCCCATAGGCCAATCACATTATTTGATGATTACTTTCCGTAATTAAGGGTATATCATAGGTGATATAATCGGTGTTAAAGCTTTGAAGATTGAATAACATGATTAAATAATTTGAGGAATAGTTTTCTTAGATGTATAGCCTAATGTGATAGATGGATAAATTCTAAGTTGGGTAGAAGTTACATTGTCAACTTGAGATTAATTTCTTTTAGATTATGATCAATTAAGATTATATTGAGAGATTTAAGTCATTTTAATTTTGAGTACTTTTAGAAGAATGATTAAGATGATGAGGATTTAATGAATTTTAAAATCTTGATATTGCGGACCAAATATTTATACTTTGAGCACATGATTTAAATTTTGAATATTGAATGTTGAATCATCAATTTAAATTTTGAGGATAAATATAAAATTTTAGACTTGAACAATTGGTGAATTAGATTTAAAAATTTTCAATTTGATGATTTAAATTAAAAGTTGAATTTTGATTGTTGGGTAACCTATTTAAAATATTGAGGATAAAAAATTGAATTTAAAATTTAAAGAGTACAAAATTCTTAAGTTGAAAATAGAAATAATATTTTGTCTGAATTGTTTTTAAATGGATTATGATAATTAGAGATTGTAATATAAATTTTGATGTGGGATGTCCTATAGATTTGACTTAAAATTTAGATGTTGATTATTTAAAAATCGAGAATAGATTACGATTGGTTGAATTTTAATTTAAATAATGGTTAATTTAATTTTAAAAGTGATTGCGATGGATTTGAATAGATTTTAAATTTTTGGAAAAAATTGCGATTGAATTATCTTATGTATGAATGTGAATGATTTAACAAACCATGCCTTATTTTTAATTTCGAGGACAAAATTCTTTTAAGTTGGGTAGATTGTAAACCCCCTCACCCAAAATAGGTATTTTATGTATATTTTATATTATTATATTTATTATAGATGTTGAATTTCTTTAGAGTATTCTCTTAGTTAATTAGAAAATAAATTTCTTGATATATTTACTTATATAAATATTTATATAGAATTATTTTAGGTTATTTTAGATTTTGGAAATTATTCTAGGATTTTTGGTAATTAAAACTTAGGAAACATAAATTTTTAGGACTTTCATGATTTACTATGAGACTATACTTAAATGTTGTTACTACCAAACATTTATTTTAGAGTTAAAATATTTAAATATACTTTTCTGTAATTTATTTAGAATTTTAAGTAATTATTGGATTTTTGGAATTATTGAAGATTTATTTGGATATATAAAGTCTTAATATTAGATAGATGCTAATTTAGTGTTAATAGATATTAATAAGATTATATATAAATTATTTGTATTATCTTTAATTTTATTTAAGATTATAAATTATTGAGATGAAATCAAACCCTATTTTAAATTAATTTAAATCCTGAGCCTACTAGGAAAGCAACTTCATGCATATCATATCCTTATTTAAACTGATCCTAATCATATCCAAATTAGCCAATCCTAGTCTTATTCAATTAAACAATCTTCACCATTATAAATACCTATTAGACTTATGGAATAAACTCATATTTCATATTTTTCATCCCCAAACTACTTTCTTTTTCGTCCAAAAAATAGTCAAAATTCCTCATAAATTCAGCCTCATTTCCTAATAGTTATGACGACTTAAAAAGACGATATCTCCTAGCTCCGGACTCCAAATGTGCTCCAGTTTTTTTATTAGAATTATATCAAGGTTAATTTTTTGAATATATAAATTATTTTAATAATTTAAGAACCTATTTTTCCAAAAAATTCTAAAAGTGTCAGCTGTCCAAATCAGATGTATTTTTGTATTTTTGAGATTTTCGGAGATCCTGAACTCAGAATTATGAACCGTTTAAAGTTTTGGAAAGATGACATAATGAAATTCCAGAAAAGTATTTTTCCAGAATTTAAAATATAATTTTATTCTACTGTAAAATTTATGCAACGTAGACGTAAATAGTAAACCACCAAAAACTATCATCTGTGCACCCTTGTGGACATAACTCTTTACCGACTTGTGATTTTATAAAACCGTCGATTATGGTGTTCATGTAGTATTGAAATCTATAAGATTCCATACACAAATCCAGGATTTGAGTTGGTTGACTTTTTGGTCAACGGACTGCCTCGATTTGCGTGTCATGGATCACAAATCCGTAAAGTTGACTTTCTTTGGACCAAAATTAGGATTTAAAAATAAAATTAGATTATAATAAGATTAAAATACTATTTTAGGTTATTTTATTTAGAGTTGAAAATTAATTAAAATGGAGGAACCTATTCACCCACTTTTGTAACCTAACTTGTTTAATTTATGTGACGGATAGATCGGACGACGCCTTGAATTGTGACTTCATCCTTTTTCACAGCAGGCAAGAATACCTTGCCATTGTACTATTATTTATATTCCATATGTTGCATGCATCTTTATTTTTTGTCTTTAGTTCATATATTTTAACTGTTATATAAAATGCGTGCGACGGTTGTAGAAGCATGAAAAATACGCTGGCAAAAGCTACGCGGCGTATTGATACAGAGCAGCGCAAGCAAAGGCCTTCAGTGCCATCAGGCGTAAGAGCTCAAGGGTGCAGCGCGTCCAAAACCGCTTCGGCGTAGACGGGACCCCCCCCCATCGCCTCCAGGGCGTAAAAACTCAGCCGCTCTCAAAGCAGCGTTAAAATAGCGTACGAGGAACGCTTCGTCTTCCCCGAAATGAACCTGTCAAGTCACACAGTGAACCTGGCCTCTGACTCCTGACAAAAAAGTGCTGCACGGCGACCCAGACGACGGCTGAAAACAGGTACAGACCCCTCGGGACGCACACCACAGTATGATGGCGGATCCCTGTATTTAATGCAGAGGATTGGGTTAAGATACCACCGAACCGTCGTTTACTAACGTCCCCTCAGCTTAAACCGCTCTTTTGTGCATAGAGGGATACGCTGCATTATTTTACACAGGCAGGCATAAGCCGGTTTACGCTCCGCAGTAGACAAATCGTCTGCCACGTCAAAAGCTGCACATCGTACGGGGCTCGAGGCACGTCTCTACGTCTAATTGTACAGAGCGGTGACAGGTTCAGTCAAGGCACGTCTCTGCAAACGGATGCACAGAAGGGCTGCAGACCTTCGAAACACGTTTTCGAATTTAATGCACAGGATGATGGCAAATCTCTGTAGAAGATTTGATTACATCTTCGAAAGCCGTGATTCCGGCTAAGACGTCCACGTCAGCACTCGGGCACGGTACGCAGCGGCTTCTACGCCCATTCAAGACCTGCGCCCCTTCGGCTCTCAACGCCTCTTCGGCTCTCAACGCCTCTTCGGCTCTCAAACGCCTCTCCGGCTTCAGCGCCTCTTCGGCTCTCAACGCCTCTCCGGCTTCAACGCCTCTCCGGCTTCAATGCCTCTCCGGCTTCAACTCCTATCCGGCTTTCAATGCCTCTCCGGCTTCAACGCCTCTCCGGCTTTAACGCCTCTCCGGCTCCTACGCCTACCCGGCTTCAACGCCTATCCGGCTTCTACGCCTATCCGGCTTCTATGCCTATCTGGCCTCTGTGCCAGGGTGACAGTCATTTGGCTTCTACGCCAACCATTTCTACACACGGGATACCTACCTGCGTGGCTCTTACGCCGTGATCTTCGTAGCAATAGTACGCGTTGTGTTCCCTTAGTTGGACCCGCATCATACGCTCATTCAAAAGATCATCCATACGCAGGCATTGGTTACTTTAACCGTTGTGTAAAAGGGTGTTGTACTTCCTACTCCTCGGTTTTTACACCGACGGAGTGGTCACTGTCACCAAAACTCTATAAATAGAGACCCCTATCAATAGGAAAAAAGGGCGAAAAAAGAATTATCATCCAGGAGAGAATTACCGTCCAAGGAGAGAGAGAGAGAGAAAGAGAGAGGGAGAGAGAGAGAGAGAGAGAGAGAGAGAGCCCGGAGAGCAGGCAAAGAGCAGGGATCGACGACCTTAGCCTCGTGCGTCCAACCTCTTCTGCAACCTTCGAAGCTGCTACCTGTCTTCCACGGCACTTCTTCAACATCGTGTGGTCCAAGGGCTAAAGTGATCGACCGCAGATCAGACACCTATAGCAATTTATACCCAGATTAAATAAATTGTACTCCCACATCCTCGTATAGGATTACATTGTACAAGTTTGTTTGTAAACAGAAGGGCACAGGTTTCGCATAAACCCCGTCATTGAAATACAATTTTATTCCTTTCGTTTAATACCACAAACAATGGTGTCGTCGCGGTATATTTTTATTTATGTATTTGCATTGACCTTGTTTATGAGACTATCCTATTATCATGTAGCATCATTAGGTTCATTGGCCGTGACACAGTTATTACATGCGTGTGAGTCTCATATAGATCACGGACTGCGTGACAGGTCTAGCTTCCTGTACGTATGGGCCGTGAGTTAGGGATAACTGCTAATAGAAACTTTATATGCTAGAAGACCTAACAGTTATTAGAGGTCTATAGACATAGCTTATTGTAGTATGGTGGTTCCATCCTTGTCCTTGTTTGGTTGTAGGATTGGGCTAGGGTACTAAGAATAGGCTATGAACCAAATCGTGTCATGGATGTGACATGCTTAGAGCATGGGGTGAGAAGAACAACAAGTACCGCATTTGAGCTCCTTTGTACTTTTTTTATTGTGCGCTCGGATTCTTCGCTGGAGATACGGGTGGTGATGACCACTATATATTATATATTATCAGGCGGGCCTCCGGCGTTCAAAGGACGACGTGCCTTTTAGGCCCCTGGATCTCCGAGAGAACCATGCCAATCCCAGTTTTCAGCCAGATAGCTCACTTGTGGAAAAAGTTGTTCTTAAATACATTCACTTAGACGGTTAGGCGACCCCATTGGATGTTTATATTTTAGTACTTTATTGGCATGCTTTTATGTATCTTGTTATGTCCCTCTGAGGACCTGGCCCTTCCAGGTGTATCTGTTCTTGAGTATTCGCAGGAGCGCAGATTCGGATGGTTACATATGTTTTGAGGAGGTCTTCTCTTTGAGCCCGTGATTTAATAACTGGTATTCTTATATTGTGTTTATGGTGTTGCACTTTTACATTCGATTTGGTAGTGGATTTGTTACCATCCAACTATCATCCTTAGATGTAAACCCCCTGATTTTCAAGAATTTTTAATTTGAAATTTTTTCACAATTTTTTATAATTTTTTGAGATTTTTCTGTAATTAAAATCAAGATATTTTATTATTAAATAATTTTAAATGTTTTTAAATAATATTAAAATATTATGGAAATAATATTTTCTAGTGTAAAATGAAAAACTAGACATAGGGTTTTTCGGGAATTTATTGGACCCCGGAAGTATTTTTAAAGCCCTAAAAACCAAGTTATAATTAAACCGAAATGAACCCTGAATTGAACCCAGTTTATTTTAAATAAACTCGATTTATTTCCTGAATCAACCCATTGTTGAACCGGACCGAACCCAACTCTTACTGGGTCGGGTCGGATCCGAATTGAACCCGACCCGAACCCGGATCCACTAACCCGCAAAACCCTTTCCCTAACCCCCGACTCTTCCTCTCCGGCGCCGCTTCACCTCCGGCCGCCGTGTAACCGCCGGAGACCATTCCCCTTCATCTCCCGCCAACGCCGGCCGCCTCCCCTTTCTCTTCTTCAACCCCCGGCGGCTGATCTCCTCGTCGCTGCCCTATTTAAACCCCTCCCGCAATGCCCTTGCCGGAGCCCTAGCCACGACGAACTCCCCTCGCTGCCCTAGCCCGCTCGACCTGGCCTCCGCCGCCCTCTTCTCCTCCTGCCAACCCTCATCACGCCGCGTCTCCCCTCTGCTCAGTTGTCTTCTCCGGCGTAGCCCTCGCCGTAGCTGCCTCGAGCCCAGTGCAGCCCGGCCGCCGTTTCCCTCTCCCCTCTTCCTCCCGCTCTGCTCTGTCCGGCCACGCCTTTTCCCTCGTCTCCGTCTCCCTCGCTCGACCCCAGTCGACCTCCTCCGCCTCGCAGAGCTCCAGCACTGCCGCCCCCGTCTCCTCCGGCGTCCCCTCCGCTAGCTCCGCCGCCCTCGACGACCAGAAGCCCAGCAGCAGCAGCAGCCGACCGTCCCCTAGCGCCGCCCGGCCACCAGCGAGCTGCCCTAGCTCCGCCTCCACACATGTCGACTCACTCCGGCGAGCCCAACCGACTCCGGTGATGCCCCCAGCAACGAACCTAGCTAGGACACGACCCGGACACGACTCAGCTCGTGTCGAGACGACACACGGACACTGAAATCTCGGTTTCACGGAGCCATGTTCAGGTAACCCGTTCTCTCCTTGCTGCCCCATTTTCTGTTTCGTCTGTTGCATCGCGAACCCTGCGTGACCCTCTCGATGCCCGTACAATCCGCTCGGTGCATCGCGTCCTTTGGTGATCGAAAACCGCAATCCAAAAACTGGAAAATCAACGCCATATTTCACCCCAGAACTGAGTACGCCCCGCCAAACGGGACAACTTGGTCGCGTGCGGTCTTTATCAAAACCTGCGCGTCGTTGATACGGACGTGCAGATTTTGCAGAAGTTGATTCGGATGTGCGTGCACACCGGAATCAACGCGTATCCGCCGACAACTCCCCGTATCCGTCCTTTTTGGATCTCGCTGTAACTTAGTGTACACACGTCGGATCGAAACGAAACTTGTGCCATCGGACTCGTAGCAATACGCTGGTCCTGTGACCCAAGTTTGGTTCGATTTTGAGAACGTTGACAAAATCGCGTATCGTGGATCCCACAGGCTCCACTTGACGGGCAATTTTGTGATCGGCTCATCGAAATCCAATTCTGGAAGTTCCGTTGGGTTCGTATCATCGTTCCTGACCTGTTGACACTAAGTTTGATAGATTTGGAGACCTTTGTCCCTGACACATTTTTCGGTGCAAAGTGGCCCACATGTGGACCCCGCCTTGACCTGAAAATGTCATTTTCGCCCATGTGTCCAAATTGGACTCAAGGACAGGCATTTTTAGCTATTTGATATTTTCTGTATCTGATGGTGATAATTATTTCAGCAACCGGAGTACTCCCTGCAGAACCCGTTGAGGTTAGAGCTACAGTTGGAGCCAGAATTCCATGCAAGTGTACCTTGCCAAAATCTTACAGTTCTTGCTACATATTTCTTTGACTTATTTATACATTATTGTTGTTCATGCTTGACCTAGGACCGTGTGACTTTAATTAGCGTCCGATTAATAGTCGGGTGCCAACTCCGTATGCGAAATTGTGTAACGTCACTTAGACATGGTTATCGAGATCCTATACTTCTCGTACTTGCTTTATCAAGTACGTTATACCCAGGACACCTGACACTATTCATGATACAGAATCGTCCGGAGATATTCATGGTGATTCTGTATAGGATACAGTTTTCATGACTTATTCCTTTGCTTATATATTATATGACTGGATGCATTAGTTATGATCTTGTGTGGCATGGACATGAGACGTATGATTACATTGGGTGGAGGAGAGACACACAAACTACAGGTTGATTATATATATTATGCCGGCGTCTTAGTCTCTCTCCGAGTTAGACAACCACATGATATCACTGCTACCGGCTCCCCGACACAGAGCTTGTAGTAGTTTCAGCTTGATGTCTAGTGCTGCTCTCATCTTACATATCACTTAGCTGGTTATATATTTACCCTATTGTTTCATTTATTTGCTGCACTACATTTATTTTGGCATAATTATTCTTGTACCTTGCTATGTCCCCTGAGGACCTGGATCCGGATTATGTCCCCAGGATTAGCAGACGAGATCGATTCTGAGGTACACAGGATAAGAGCATTAGCAGAAGCAGGAACATGAGTAGACACTGGAGCAGTACCAGATCCAGTAGACGAGTGATCTCTGTGGGTATCTTCTGAGTATATACTATTTTCATACTCAGTATTGTTGTTGATATCTTTATTCTTGTATCTTGACAGTTGTATCAGATTTGTTATCGGGTTGTTCCCCGATTTATTTACTTGTGACTTGATGTTGATGTTTATGTTTCATTTTGTTGATATTTGATATATTCATTCTGTGGATAAGATTAGTAGACCCTGATTATTGTTGTAATACAGCTTAAGTATGCCCCGATGGATCCATTAAATTGGGTTTGTCCATCGGTGTGTGCTGCTGGCCTTGCCACGTGTCTAGTCCCTCGATATTTTGGGACTGGGGCGTGACATAGTTTTTGTGGTGGCCCATCTAGGTCAACGACTAAATTGCTTTGGTTTCAACTTAGGGACCGAACAAGCCTGCAATAAGAATAGAAGAATTTTTTTAGGATCTCATCTACTTGCTTGAAACGTTCTTGATATCTATATCGGATTCGAATTAATTCTTGACTTGCATCCTACCTTGATTCCTGTGCGCCTCTTATTGTTTATTTTTGTTGCAGAGTTATGGATTCACGAGCAAACGACAAGACTCCTGCAAGGTCACCACGAGATGCTGTGGTAACCAACGAAGATGAAGTAATAATAGAGGATGAAGGTCAATCAGCTCAACAACGTAGTCAAGCGAATCAGTATGCCTCGGGAATCCAGCAAAATGACATTCCAACATTGACGCAATTTACTCCACCAATGCCCAAAATTCCACAAGGGCAGGACATGGACGGGCAGCAGATGTTTCAAATAATTTATGCAATAATACAAGCTCAACAAGAGGCTTTGAGTCGCAGCCTAGTAACCGTACTAGAGCAGGCAGATCTACCAGCACGACGGCCAACGACAGGCTCTATTTTTGACTTTCGCCAGCTGAAGCCCCGTACCTTCTCAGACAAAGAGGAGCCTACAGAAGTTCATGAATGGCTCACCAATACACAACATCAATTAGAAGCAACTGAGATTCCAAGGGAACGTTGGATGACTGCCGTCAGAATGCAATTGACGGATAATGCACATCACTGGTGGCTATCCGAGGAGACACGGCTCGGACTAGACCGAGTCACTTGGGAAGAGTTCTCTAGACTCTTTCAGGATATGTACATTCCAGCTATCGCTCGATCAGAACTTCGGGACAAGTTTAATCGCCTCACTCAGGATACTATGACGGTGGAAGAGTACAACGCTGAGTTCATTCGTCTAAGTCGCTTCGCCCCAACCTTGATCCTGACAGAAGAAGAGAAGGCCGAGAAGTTCTTCGACGGACTAAACTTAGAGCTACAAAAACTAATTAGATCCGTTGCACCCACTTCTTACTTGGACGTCCTTGCTGCAGCCCGACGCATGAAGCACATCACTAGAAGAGAGACCAGTCTGAAGCGATCGTCCACATCAGCACCAGCCGGAGCACCACAGGAAGAAGTTGCAAAAAGACCTCACGTGCACCAACCACCAGAAGCATCTTCACAGGCACTACCTATCTGTCAATATTGTCGCAAGCGAGGCCATATAGAGAACGAGTGCAGACGAAAAAGGAAAGTATGTTTAGCTTGCGGATCCAGTCAGCATTTAGTGAAGGAATGCCCCGAGCGTCGAGAAGGAACACCAATGGTAAACCAACAAGCACAACCAGCACCAAGGCCAGCCTCTCCAGCATTGGAAATACTGCAAACGGAAGTTGAAAGAGTCCTACCACCAGCTCCAGGAGGGTATCAGCCGAGGCCACCTTTGATACCCCAGGCACTACTCTTCCAGCAGGCTCAGCAGTAGCAGAGGAATCGACTGCAATGACGCAGTCAAGCTTTCAAGATAACCTTGGAAGACGCGCAGAATTATGGAGTAGCTAATGCGCGTAAGTGATTCGTAGATATCGTTTCTAGATTTACTTTAGTTCGTGCCTGTTGGTTCGTGACCTCAGCCTTGACCTAGTAACTTTGAACTTGCTAATAATCAACAAACCTAGAATATTTTATAATTGATAACCTAGTGTTAACCTGATATGTTTTTAAATGATAACCTAGTTTTCTAAAACTATAATTTTCTAGATTTCCTTCATCCGGAAAATTTTATAACTTCCATCGCTTAGGAAAATGATTTTTCCTATGTGTTATTCTTACATCCTCAACTTGATCTCCTTAATCGTGATGTGCTTCGAACAAAGCTTACAACCGTGTCATCTCTGTTGACCGATTATTCTTTGATTGCGAGAACGCAATCCTCTTAAGGGGGGTAGATTATAAACCCCCTGATTTTCAAGAATTTTTAATTTAGAAATTTTCCATAATTTTCTGTAATTTTTTAAGATTTTTTTGTAATTAAAATCAAGATATTTTGTAATTAAATAATTTTAAATGTTTTTAAATAATATTAAAATATTATGAAAATAATATTTTCTAGTGTAAAATGAAAAACTAGACATAGGGTAATTTTCTGGGAATTTATTGGACCCCGAAAGTATTTTTAAAGCCCTAAAAACCAAGTTATAATTAAACCGAAATGAACCCTGAATTGAACCCGGTTTATTTTAAATAAATCCGATTTATTTTCTGAATCAATTGTCACGCCCCAGTCCCAAAATGTATGGAACTAGGCCACGTGGCATTGGCCAGCTGACACATCACTAAGGGTTTTATCCAATTTAATGGACCCAAAGGAACGTGCTACGCTGTCCTAAAATACTACAAGTTTAATACAGGTAAATCTAATCTCATTCACAAAATATATCAATGAACATGGGAATAACTGCTCAATATATATAATGCTAAGCCTGAATGTTATAGTACAAAACCAGATAATGTCTTGTGGAAATAATCTACTACAAAAGATAAAGAAGTACTGAAAATAAGATAGACTAGAGTATCGTCTATCAATGTAGGTAACTCCAGCTCCAGGTGATCTAAAAGTTCAGGCAGACTCTGTGGGTAGCTCTTCTAGCTCCTCCTCGGTAGCATATCTGGTCTCCTGTCCAGGCCCATATACCGTGGGGTAGAAGGCCTCATCTAAATCTGGAAGGGAACCAGGTTCTCAGTGGGACATAACAAGATACAGAAAAATAATATGCCATGTATGTAAATACTGAATAAATAAATAAGTACATGGTATGCTAACTGTCACGACCCGCACCCGGAATTTGGGCATGAGTCGTGGGTACGTCCAGCCTACGCCGCAGCATCGGCGGTAGAACGCTGTCTAGGCCACAAACATAGTATATCCTGTCAATAGACTCAACTCCGTACGGAGGACAATGATAATTAAATCACAGTTCCATAATATACTCAATCACAACAATAAACATAATGGCACGATGAGAATTGAAAAGAGTTCTATTTAAAACCAACCATAATAAGTCTAACTCAATCCTGGTCCAAATGACCTCACAAAGACACAAATAAAAATAAATACATCTCAGTCTCAGTCTCAGTCTAAAGCAATAAATGCAAAAAAAATAATCTAAGCATGGGCAGGCATGTTCTCCTCTAGGATAGGCACCTCCTCGGGGATTTCTGGGGTGAAATCCTCCTCTGATCCTGGACCGTAATGAGTAGGGCAAAAGTCCTCCAGGTTCTCTGAAAATGTTGTTATCCAGTCAGGATTGGAGCGAAGCACAAGCACTAACAGCAGTTTCATTTAAATTGACAAAATCTATAAACAGTGTAAGAGGTACAAGATGGAAATAAAGCTGAACATGTGAAGTACTGGAGAAAATGAAATAGACAATAGAGCATCTAGCAATGAGCAATAAATGGTGAATGCTAGAACAAGTAAATCTGAATAAAGATAAAACATCTAGCTAAGTGTTTGAATTATCAGTTTATTATGTGATCGGCTTGGGACTAGATCAGGCTGGTTATATATGATTAGCTATGATTCTTGAAGGTCAGGCTAACCATTTGGTTAGCTATGATGCATGATAATGGTCAGGCTAATCATATATAACAGCTATGAGGCATGATGATGGTCAGGCCGCACCCGACGTGAGATGTGGGGTGAGCTATGATGCATGGTAAGGGTGGATATGATCACATAATCTACTAATAGTTCCCCATCCCCCAGCTAGCACGATGGATTCCAATCACGACTCCTCATGATGGGGATCTAGGGTGCTAACCCGTGTATCCATAGTGTCGGAATCAAGTATGAAATACACTACAATTTATAGAAGTAATCAACCATGAAAACTGTCAGAGAATGTACTCGCCTGTGGTCCTGAGCAAGGTATGAGGATCGATGTCCAAGGTGGAATCACACAGACCTAAGGATGAAATAATAATATCAAATGGTGAATTGGAATGATAATTATTAATATCTATGTTAAAAATAATCCCTAGGCCAAACTAGGTCCATACTAGTTACCATGCTATACACCTATAATTATTTAGGCTCACACTAAGTATACTAGTTAATATCTTAACTAATATTTAGGCAATACTAACTAATATTAGATACTAAGTTACGTATATAAGTTAGAGGCTTGATAATAATAATATCTATACAATAATTAGGCTATAGCTGGTTCTTAACCATTTACCTTGGTGTAGTACTTAATACCTTATATACCCACAACTTAGCCTATAACTTTCTACCTATATACTACATCCTATTACCTTGGTCTTAAACTAACTATACAACTAGTACTGACTGTTAACTTAAAACTTAACTAGTACATAGACTCACCCAACTGATACTGATACTAACTACATACTCATGTACCCTAACACTAGTTACATATCACCTAACCTTACTGGCCCATCCCAGCATGCTGATCCATCTTGTGTACACTGCTCTGCAGGCTCAAGTTCCTGTGTATCAGTGTTTACTGATACACTAATCCCCAATGCAACTTGCTGAACTGTACTACCTGCAGTGGGTCATTCCCCCTGGTTGTTGTGGCTGCTGCACACTTCCTTGCTCTGTGCACTGCACTATAACCCCTCATCAAAATCCCCAAATGATGATACACTAACCTACTCACTGCTCACTCTTAACTCACTTGATACTCTAATTCACTGACTGATACACTAACTCATCCACTACAACTAACCTACTAATATAGGTAATAAGCCCAAAACCTAGCACTGAGAAATTATTCCAACTGATACCTATACTGTCAGTGCCTTGTGCACACATAGCTGTGTGCAGTCTGCACTGTGCTACTCGAGCAACTCCTTCACCTACAGTACCCCCTGGACAATACCAACTTGCTGTACTCGAGTGCTACTCACTGCACTGATACACTAAGGTATCAGGAACTCATTGACACACAACACTCACTGATACAAAACTTGACTCACAGATAGCTATCCAACACTCACCCACCATGAAGACACAGTTCACTAAAAACCTGAGCCTCTAACTACCTACAAGCCCAAATGGAATATCTACATACTCTGGGAACTGACCCATTCACCCAACTGAACACAGGGGCTTCGAGTTCCTAGCTATGAGCTGATACATAGTATTAGTCCAAGAAAACTGATTTAATGAGCCATTCACAGTTTTATAGTCTGAACTTGTTCATACTTACACATGCATGGCTTAATCTGAGACAAGCATATGACTACTAGCAGGATCAACCAGGTAGTACCATCAAACAACTATAACTGATCCCTCCATCATCACACTCTCAAAACACATTGGAAACTGATACATTACTCGACTGCACAATCACTACACTAGGATCTAACACAATACTCAGATCTCTAATACCTGCAGAATACACAGCACAGCCACATACACTGAAAATTAACTACCTACACACTGGTATTACACAACTGAAATCTGACCCAGAATTCTCCACCCGACTGAACAGAGCATTTTGCTCCTCCCCTCCTTGACTGTGCACAGGCACAAGTTGCCCGACTGCACCTTGTTCTTCCCCAAACCTAATGTACAGATGAAAGCCCCCCCCCAACACACAATACATATCTATACATATAGATTCATACATCAATACACAGAATTTAGAATACCTAGATAAGTAAACCCTAAAATCGAATTTATATCTACATGAAATGGGGAAAATCTGTCTACAAACCAAATCTAGGGTTAGGGTTCTTAATAATTGGGGAAAACCCCATGTGGGTCACCAAAACCTAATCCAAAGCCCTAGAATCGAATTACACAGCAAAGGGGGTTCCCTAATGACCACGAACATCTGAAAAAAGAATCAAAACGAATAGAAATAGGTTTTTACCTATGGAGATGGCTTCCTCAATGGCGATTCTCCTTCTCCAAGGCTCTCTGACCCACGTCCCTTGCTTTCCTCGCTTGGAGGAGGAAGATAAAAACCCTAGGGTTAGGATTTCGAAATCTGGAGGTGGGGAGATGTTTTTCTCTTGTGGAGGCTAGGGTTTCTTCTTCTGCATGAAGAATGAAAGGGTTCCTCTTATATATTAGGGCCCAGTTAGGGTTTCTAGTGTATAGCCTAGGTTTAACCCCTAGATTAGGTCATGTAGAACCTAATTAACTAAGGTTTTAGCCAGTCTAGGGTTTGAGGGTTCACCCTAAAATTTGAATTCTAGGGTTTCACTAGAACTGGTTTAAAAATTAGGGTTTAGTCAACAGGGTTTGACCTAATGGGTTCTAGGGCTTGACCTAAACCAAAATCACTAACAATAATATAATAGTTATAAAACTCAGCAATTAATTTAATACATAATTATTTAAAATAGTTAAATTACAGGAATACCCTTATATGAAAAAGTGGTAGTGACACTAACCATCAAAGTGAATGCAATGTAAAGACCTTGTAGTACGTATGGGAATGTGTAGGCTAGACATATGCTGACTTAATTCACCAATCGTGGTGACTGGCTAGTATATGTGTCATATGCCCCCTGACTCAAGGGCACTCTGCAATCGCCCATCTTCGCGGAGCATGGAACGAAGGTATAACATACAAGGAGGGGGTGTCCCATACGTCTACTAATTATCTTTCCCGCCCAATGTAACTAATGACAAGTCGTAACTTTTCCTGAGTTTTCCTGATTTTGTGCTAAGCCGTGATGCACGTCACACATACTGGTAGCTAATCATATACGCAGCTCGCATCCCAATATGTATTGTAACCTTGTTGCGTGTTCCCGTGACAGGATCTAGGAGGATATTAGGATACCCTCGCAGCTTGTTGGAAAGTCTACTAGAGTCTAAGTTATTTACACTATGTGTCAACGTACTTGTTGACGGTACCCGAGGCAATCTCAGATACACACAGTCATATAAAGTTCAGAAGAATTAGCATATAACAACATTTAATATTTAAACAGTAAACTTGGCAAGGTATACTTGCCTACTTCTCTGTGTTGGAAGTGCCAAAAACATGTACTTGCAGTCAAGTCTGAGGGGTCCTGTGACCAGGGGTCACTGACTGCGTGGTAGGTGTACTCTGTTTAAAATGTCCAGGGTTCATAAATATCATATTTAAATAAAAACATAAATAAAATTGTACTATATAGATATGCTTATGTATATATATAGAAAGCATAATATATATATATATTAATATATATATTCATATAGTTATAGTATATAGGTAAAATAATACATATACTATAATATTAAGAATATACATATATATATATGTATAATAGTACTATGATAATATATAAATGTTACATATATATATATATATAAGTGCACATATATATACATATAGAGTAATAAATATAAGTACATATATAAATATAAATATATGTACATAATTTATATATAAAAAAATATAAAGCAATATATATATAAATATACATATATAAATATATATCTAAATAAAATAAAAATGCATATAGTATAATAACATATATAATAACTCATATATATATAATAACTCATATATATATATATATATATATATATATATATATATATATATATATATATATATATATATATATATATATATATATATATATATATATATATATATACAGACACATATATACTATATATATATTTATAAAAGGAAAAATAAAAATACAACATATATATATATATATATATATATATATATATATATATATATATATATATATATATATATATATATATATATATTAATAATATGTATATAACTATGATATACATATATATAAGTATATTTACATATATATATATATATATATATAGTTTAGTATATATAAATTTATTTATATATACATATACATATAAAAATTAAAAATAAAAAAATGCATAAATATATATAGACATATGATAATAAACTGTATATATATATATATATATATATATATATATATATATATATATATATATATATATATATATATATATATATATAATTAAAATATAAATATATGATATGTAAACATGGTTGTTTCCCTTTATTTCTTTGACTCATTATCCTGCAAAAATTCACGAGTCAAAAAATCAGGAAGTGAATTGTCAGTTCCTTTAATATATTCAATATCAAAATCAAATATTGCTAATTCAGATTGCCATCTAGCAAATATCTGTTTAGATGCTAAATTTTTAACATCTTTTTCTAAAACAGTTTTAGCAGAACTACAATCAATTCTTAATAAGAATTTCTTATTAAGTAAATCATCTTGAAATTTATGTATACATTGAATAATAGAAAGAATTTCTTTCTTAATAGTTGAGTATTTAATTTGAGTATCATTCCATTTTCCTGAATGATATCTCACAAGTTCTTCTTTATTGGTGTTTGGGTTTAATTGTTTCAGTATTCCCCCATAACCAATATCACTTGCATCAGTTTCAACTATTTTAAACCATTCAACATTTGCTAAATGTAGACAAGGTAAATTTTTAACCTTTTATTTTATTAATTTTACTGCTTCAGTGTGACTAGTAGTCCATGGAGCAGGATTCTTTTTTAATCTTTGATACAAAATTTTTGTATCAGCAGCAATATTCTTGTAAAATTCAGAGACATAATTTAATGCTCCAAGAAATCGCTGTAACTGCTTATTATCAGTTATTTTATCAGGAAATTTAGAAGCAAATTTGATACTTCTATCAATTGGAATTATTGTATTGTTTACAATATTATGTCCTAAAAATCTTATTTCCTGCTGGAAGAGTTTTATTTTTGGGGCAGAAATCACTAAGCCATTTTTTATAACTAAGTGTTTAAACACATTAAGGTGTTTAAAATATTCTTCTATGGTATTAGAGAAGATTAAAATGTCATCAATATATGACAATATAAAACTAGAATATTGGATGAATATTTCATTCATTATATTCTGAAATTCTGAAGGAGCATTCTTCAGACCGAATGGCATGACATTCCATTCATAATGGCCAAAAGGAACGGCAAAAGCAATTTTATATCGATCCTTTTCGTTTTTTTGTATTTGCCAGTAACCTGATTTCAGGTCAAATTTAGAAAAAATTCTTGCTTTACATACTCTATTGAGCAAGTCCCTTTTATTAGGGATTGGATATCTAATCCATTTCAAAACCTTATTTAAAGGTTTATAATTAATAATGAGTCTTGGTACTCCCATTTCTCTTTCAGCATTGTTATTAACATAAAATGCTGTGCAACTCCATGGAGAGTAGGATTTACGAATTAATTTCTTATCCAATAAGTCTTGGATTTCTTTCTTGCATAGTTCAAGATATTCTTGATTCATCTGACAAGGTCTTGCCTTGGTCGGAATATCCTTTTCATTAAAGGATTCTTCATATGGAAGAGAAACAATATATTGTTTCCTATCCCAGAAAGCATTTGGGATATTACTATAAGTGTGTAGTTTGAAGTCTTCCTCAACTTGTTGTATTCTTTTTTGGATTTTTAATTGTTGTAACTGCTGGGTTATAGTAACCTGAGCAAGTTCTTCCTTTAAGAAATTAATTTGATTTTCTTTTAAATTAACTTCATTAAGGATTTTAACAATTGGGTTTGTTATAAATTCAAAAGTTATTCTTTTGCCTTTATAACAGGTAGTAATTCCTTCCTTAGTAATCTCATTAATTGGCATGAGTTTCTCTAGGAAAGGAGTTCCTAGAATAACATGCTGAGATATTTTTTTACAACTATCAAGTGTATAGGAATACAAACATCATCCTTACAGATATTTACATCTGTTATTTTATAAGGAGTAGTAAGTGCTTTATTATTAGCTGCACTAAGTGTCTGAGTAGTTCGTTCGCAATATTTTATTGGAACAACTCCTTCTTTGACACAATTAAGATCTGCACCACTATCAACAAGTGCAATCAGATTAGTTAAATAATACTCATTATTAACGAGCATATTTATTTTAATATACCATTTATGGGTAATAAATAAATCTATTTTTTGTAGGAAACTATTTTTCCTATTCCCATCTTCTGAGTTTATCTGTCTCTGTCCTGATTGAACAGACTGATTCTCCCCCTCTTGTTCTTGTGAACAAGAAGAATTAACAGAAGATTCACCCATTGATGGGGTAATGGTACTGGATAGATTAATTCGTTCGAGTTTATCCAGTCTTTTCTAAATAGATTGATCTTGATATTTTAAATTTTTTATCTCAATCTTCAAAGTCTTTATTTCAGACTGAAGTTCCTGAATAGTAACAGGTTTAGTTTGCTTACCTCTATAGCGAGATATTACCTCGGCCATATTATAAGCTTCAGGAGGAGTAGTCTGAATAGGACCATTATCCTTATTCAATTCTTCTCCAATTATCTCTATAATTTTATTCTTTATTTTTGTACTAATATTATTAGTACACAAGGCTTCAATTATTTCCTTCTTCTCATTAAGAGTTAAGGTATTTATGGATAGCCCATTCATTTCTACTATAGATTTATAATAG
Source organism: Iris macrosiphon (assembly GCA_036927795.1). Classification (NCBI taxonomy): domain Eukaryota; kingdom Viridiplantae; phylum Streptophyta; class Magnoliopsida; order Asparagales; family Iridaceae; genus Iris; species Iris macrosiphon. The sequence goes on along the minus strand of JAYESA010000008.1, from coordinate 128,835,868 downwards.
TTAATGTCTTTATGTGTAACACATTCGTTACATTGACAATTAGAGCATTTCTATCAGAAGGCCAATGACTTCAGAAGTGATGTAAATTACAGTAAGATAATTATACGTCACATAATTACTCCTCAATCATGGGGATTACACCCAAATTGATTACACCCAAATTGAACTAAAATGTTAGTTCACAAAGAAAAGAATATCAATATGCCTTATTCTTACTGGGATTATATTGAGGCATTTACCAAAGTATTTTATTTTGACAATAGTAAGCAAAAACACTCTTGGTTTATTCGTATTTGTCCTGAAATCCTTAAACAGGACATACCAACTTGGTTTATTAGATGGTGGTTACAATTTGGAGCTACACTGGAAATTCTTCTACCATTGTTGCAAGAATTATTTGCAACTTGGGCTCAATCTTATCCTCTCTGCCAGAATGCCGATCAACTTTTAGAGGGGAGAGTACTATGTACTTTTTTATCCATTTCGAAATTTCATATATTTTTAAATGGATAATTAAGTGTGAATTTAATGCCCTTAATTTTTCTGTTCTAGCGAGAAAGTTTCTGATAAAATGGTGGAACAGGTTAGATGAAAAAGAGAAAGTACAAATTGTACAAAAGTCGATCAAGAAAAATGAGATCCTTGTTGAAGCCAAGCTCAAAAAGAAAATAATGGATGATAGTCCTTTAAAGAAGCTAAAGGAGTCTCTAAGGAGACAGAACCCTCGAATTACCGAGGAAGAATTAAAAAAAAATGCTTGAAATATATGCAGACTCAATTTGATTCAATATTTGAGACAGATACTATGTCTGTTAGTTCCACAAAATCGGAACATGAAGAAGAAGATTCAGAAACCTTCTTCAAAAAGATGCACAGGAGAGTCACTACTCCATCAGATGACGAAAGCAGTGATGCCAGCATGCACTAAGAAGACACTGTTGCCAAAATACAGGTGGCAATTAATGTTTATATCACTGTATCAAAAAAGAATCTCTTTTAATAAATGGCCAACAATGGTGGACCCCACTTACTTTATTCCTCAGCATAATTACTGTTACGTGGACGGAGGAGAGCTAAAGGCTAAAAAAGTGGAAAGGTGATAGCGACGGGCACTCGCGTTGCTGATAGGGAGAGAATCTTACCTGCAGCTGCCGGTTTCTCCACTAGCACCTGTCAGTTGTTAAGTCGGTCGATACCGACTCTTATGTACTATAAATAGAGTCCAAGACCTCTTTGTTATGCATGTTTTAGGCTAGAGTATTATTATTCTGCTCTTCTGTTTAGTGTGCTTTGAGTGTACTCTGTAATATACTTCTACTATCAATAAAAATTCCCTTTAAACGTTCAGCTTCTCATCGTTCTTATCTTGGTTTTCCTGATTGGTATCAGAGCCATGTTGGCTCAAGGCTGAGGTACTTCTACTTCCTCACAAGCATGTAAATATATGGTATAGTTATTGTGTTTAAGTTATTTTTTCTGTTATGGATATTATTATTGTTAAAGCTGTTGTTATGGTTAACTGCGATAGAGTTAGGATTGATCAAAGTGATGTGTCTTCTACCTAGTGAGACGGCATCAAAGTCGCGTAGCCTTGTTATGCCGAGAGGGCAGTTGATGGCGTAAATCGTTGACAGCCGTGCTAGGTCTTTACTATCGTTAGATAAGTCTGAAACTTTAAAGTAGTTAACTAGAACAATAGAGTTTTCATAATAATTCCCTTAACAGACTGGTAACTTAAGAATAATAGTTGGCCATAGGTGCATGTAAGTGAAGGAAGTAGAACCTCATAACTCAAATGAGTAAAGAGTTAGCAATTGGCTTTAATAAGAAAGCTCTTAATAAGGGTAAATCTGTTAAGAATGCTTAAAATGTTGAGTATCCCTCTGAATTAGAGGAATTAAACAAATGGACAATTCCAAAGGTAAAGCCAAAAGAAATTTACCAAATTGGTACTTTTGACTTTAAATCTTCTATTTTAATTAAAACAATGGAAAGAACTGTTTCTGTGAATAACACAGAGCATTCCTTTCAGCTAATAAGCGATGAGGATATTGGGCATGTTCGTGATGCCTATAATTATGTTCATATTGGACTAATACAAGTTGCATTTAAACCCTTGACTTTACCAGGGTTAAATGCATCAATAATGACATCTCTCAGAGATGCAAGATGCTTAGACTGGAGCCAATCCCTAATGGGAGTCATGCAGACTAGTCTCTGCCATGGACCAGTTTATTTTAATGTCTATCCAAATTTAACTCTGTCAATGACATATAATCATCTATATGAATCTGTAACCTTGAATTTGAAAACTTATGGTTACAACTTCTTACCAGGATCTGAAACTATAGCAATAATCTATAAAATTTATTACAAGGTAATGAACACTATTTCCCCTAATGCAAGGCATATTACTACACCTGGTAAGACTACCTTGATAGAAACAAATCTATTGACATCTAAGGTAGCAACAAATAAAATTATTAGATGGGATGAAATTAATTTCCCAAAAGAATGGATTTTAAGTCAAGCTGTGTTGCCACAACCAATAGTGAACACAGATATTGACCAAATAATCCAGACTAATGATGGAGAAGTAGAAGTAAGATTTACTCCTACTGATATATCGAGATTATCAATATCAGGAAGAAAATCTTTACCTTCTACAGTTGGATCAACCTCTTCTACGAAGAAGTCAATAAAATTAAAATTACTGATGATGCAATAGCACATCCCTTATATAAGGAAACGGGCACTCGCGTTGCTGATAGGGAGGGAATCTTACCTGCAGCTGCCGGTTTCTCCACTAGCACCTGTCAGTTGTTAAGTCGGTCGATACCGACTCTTATGTACTATAAATAGAGGCCAAGACCTCTTTTTTATGCATGTTTTAAGCTAGAGTATTGTTATTCTGCTCTTCTATTTAGTGTGCTTTGAGTGTACTCTGTAATATACTTCTACTATCAATAAAAATTCCCTTTAAACGTTCAGCTTCTCATCCTTCTTATCCTGGTTTTCCTGAGTTGCATTTAAACCCTTGACTTTACCAGGGTTAAATGCATCAATAATGACATCTCTCAGAGATGCAAGATGCTTAGACTGGAGCCAATCCCTAATGGGAGTCATGCAGACTAGTCTCTGCCATGGACCAGTTTATTTTAATGTCTATCCAAATTTAACTCTGTCAATGACAGATAATCATCTATATGAATCTGTAACCTTGAATTTGAAATATATATATATATATATATATATATATATATATATATATATATATATATATATATATATATATAAAATTAAAATATAAATATATGATATGTATAATATAATATAATATACATATATATATACAAATACATGAAAAAGAACAAAAATACATATATATATATACATATATATATAGATATTATATATATATATATACAATATATACATATATTATAATAATGATACATATATATTTATATAAATATATATTATATACTGATATAATATATATAATAATTATATAATATATTATAGAATACTTATATATATATAAACATATATATATATATATATATATATATATATATATATATATATATATATATATATATATATATATATATATATATATATATATATATATATATATATATATATATATATATATATATAAACAGAAAATAAAAATATACATATTTATTGTATATACAATAGTATATATATATATATACTATATATATTCAATATAATAATATATATTATATATATATAATAGTATATAGATAAATATATATTTATACAAATACAATATATATATATATATATATATATATATATATATATATATATATATATATATATATATATATATATGGATATATATATGGATATATATATATATTTACATATATACATATATATATAAAAAAGGAAAAAGTACAGAAATATAAATACGTACATATTTATTGTATATACTGTATTTATAATATTAATATTAATATATAAATACATATAATAATATATATATTAATATATATAAATATATATAAATATATACATATATATAGATATATATAGACATATATACATACATATACAGATAAATAGGTATATACGTATTTATACAGTGCTATACCTGACAGGTCAGTAAGGGGGGCCCACGGCTCATCGCGGGCGGAAGGATGGCGGCGGAGCAGGCGGCGGCTGGCCGGAACGGCAGTGGCAGCAGCAACTGTAGTTAGCAGCAACAGCAAGTAGCAGCATCTTGTGGTGGCCGCAGCGGCCAGGGCTGTGGCGGAGGCGGCGGTGCAGGTAGTTGGGTCGGTGGGGGAGGTCGGGGCGAAGGTGGTAGTGGTGGTGGCGGAGGTCAGAGGTGGCCGGGGGTGGAGATTAGGGAGGTCGGGGGGTGCTCCGGTGTCGGGGTCGGGGGAGTTAGCAGGGCGCTGTGGCGGAGATAGCGGCCAGGGTGGTGGTCGTGGGGCGGTGGTGGTGGGTCAGCTCGGTAGAGGAGGTCGGGGCAAGGCGTTTGGGGGTGGTGGCGGTGGTCCACGACGGCGGTGGGTGGTGGCTAGGGTGGTTCGGGTGGTGGAGAGGTGTTGTGGTGTTGGTCGGGTGTTGGCTGCTGTGGGGGTTCTAGGCGGCGCCGACGGTGGCCGGAGGGGGTGGCGGTTGGCCGGAGGGGAGCTGGGGAGGTGGCGAAGAGTTCGGCGGAGTTTGGTCGGAGGTGGTGGCTAGAGTTGGGTGGTGTGGGGTTTGGAAGAGGGGAGGGTCGGGTATATATAGGGTTTATGGGCAATGGCAATGTTATAAATAGGGTAAAGTTTAAGGGTATTTTAATTCTTAGATATTTTAGGATATTTATTCTGATATTTTTAGGTGGGACCCATGCCACATGTACGGTGTAGGTTCACCGGCCAATTGGGGGTGACACCTCACACTGGAAATTTTCAGAAAAACTCCTGCAATTTCATAAATTGCATATAGGTCCTAAAATTGGGAATTTGCGTATTTACGCAATTTGTTGGGTAAAACACCAGATTCCTAAAAATACTAAAATGCTCAGAATTGAGAGGGAAAAGCTGTGGGAGGGTCCTGAGCTGGTGGGGGTGAGCCTGGGCAGGGGCTGGGCCTGGTTCTAGGGTGATACGGGTCACCGTATTAATTAATTAATAAATACTGCGCACGGTGTTCTCTAATTATTTAGAGGCAGGTAGGGCCATAATTTTAATACGGTGTTAATATACTAATTATAGTATATTCAAAGTAGAATATTAACGTAATTTTGTTTGGGCAAAACAGGTACAGGTTGGGCCTCAAATCTCTATTGGGACAGAGATGGGTATAGAGCAGGAAATTAAATAGAAAATAAATACGGAAGTTTGTAACGATATTTGTGCGTCTCAAACGAGGCTTAAAATAGAGTATCTGGGAGTTGCACAAAATTTAGAAAAATAGTCTAACATGTCTAGGAGAGGTACATGAATTTTGTTTGGGGATAGATGTGGTGCCCCCTTTCCCCTATTCGGGGAGCACGGCTAAGAAATACAAGACGGTATCGTTCGATCGGGATAGATTGAATCAAGAACTCATCCTCGTTATGGATTTGTCTCTTCGGAATCGATTCCCATATTCAGTGGACCGTGCCCCCGGGATCGACTTAGCGGCAGACTCAGGATGGACCTCTCCGCTGCATTCTTTTGTTGCCTAGTTTTCGCTGTCGCTTGTTGCTTTCGTGCCTTGAGTTGATTTTTAAATTTGCTTGGATTTTCTTAAACGGTTTCGATGGATTTCATTGCTTTCATTCGTAGGACTGTACTTCAATTCCGATAACTAAAAGAAGAAGAAGAAGTACTGATCAGCTGTTCGTGGCAATACAGGTGATCCAGCAGTAGGCGTCGCTCGAGCGGACTCCTAAAGCACTTCTTTCCTTCTTCCTTCCAACTACTAAAGTGAGTGTATACCAACCCGATTAGCTAGCCCTTCTTGCTAGTCTTCACATCTGAATCTTGTATTCATGCTTGCCCGATCAAACGATACCAAGTAATAACTAAAAGATATCAAGATAATAAGAGAATAGACTTGGATCTGTATGCTTGTCATTGAAACTTGTGAACGGTTACTTACTACATGCTTGCTTATTTGAAATGTTCACAATATGCATATATACAAGTTAGAATGCTTACTTCTTCTTCTATAAATATGCTATACGTAGAACACCCTTTGCCATGCATCAATTGATCAGGGAGACTATGCAAAATAAATCATACAATGCTACATATCTCCTGATTTTATTGCCTCAGCTACATAAATGGTAAACTTAACACAAACGCCGTTGATCACGGACAACTTGTGTAAAAGGCCTATAGGTTCCTGCGGACGGTTGATGGGACACTGGCACCGATCCGATCCAGACGAAACTTCAAGAATAGTCTCTTCCATAGGCGGGATGGCGTGCAGCGATACAAGTGCCTCCGTCATCTTAGCCTGAGACTAAACCCGTCCATTATGGCATCAAGCCAGTGATCCCCTCGTATATTTAAACCTGTTGTAACTAACTTGTGTCTTCTTGGCAGGGAAGGCAGGGTAAGTATAATATAGGTGGTTCAGACGGACAGGTATATGTCACCGAACGGTGGCGGGTTATTTCATTGATTTCTATATCTAATTCTTACTGTAAAATGAACTAAGGCAAGATAAAAACCCACAATAAATATGCATGCTTCATTAAAATAACGTGTTGATTGGTATAGTTGGGTTAGCTTGCCTTTACCAGTACGTTTCGATGTACTGACCCTCGTTGAAACAGGTTTCCCGCGCTAGGAGAACCAAGCGAGGAGCAGGAGACAAACCCCCAATCCAGTCCAGCTGTAGGCACGCCTCGACCGTGCCACCTTTGAAGCATTTTGAAGTAGAAATATTTTGAAGAAGAAGCTAGCCACCAAGCAACCATGCAGCTTCGTGGCAAAGCAGTCGTTCCGACACAAGATCTTATATTTTGAGTTTAGTAAGGATGTAATGTACAGGACTGCTATCTTATTTTGTGTCAACACTTTTGTAAGCCCATAGAGGCAATCCTTATGACTCAGTTCAAGGAGTTTGTAATAGATGTTCATATTATTAATAAAAGAGAACTTTTCTATGTTTTAATATGTGTTTTAATTATCTGCGTACTCTGAATATATGCTCGCTATGCAAAACAAAATACTTAGCCTTGTGCGGTGCGCAACCTAGGCCCGCAGGGCGGTCATGCCCGGGGGACGACTATCGATTCCACAGAATCGGGGCGTGACATGTTGGTATCAGAGCACAGCTTCAAAGTTTCTTTGACTCTTGAACTGGAAAAGTTCTTTTAACGATAAATCCCTGTGCGAACTCCTGAACTCGTTAAGGCCAAAATGAGATACGTTCATGCAATAAGTCCATAATTCATTATGATCCTGATGTAAATTATCTTCTTTTTAAGGAACGGTGCAAGCGCAACCATCAGCGCTAGCACCAGGCGAGACAAGGACCCAGGAGAGCAGTTCTGGAACTTCAGGAAGCTCTCGGAGCCAACGGGGCATATCTCGATCAGATTCGCTTCAACAGGTGATGCAAATGTTAATGGAGCAACGACAGAGAGATGATGCCCGCTAAGCCAAGTTCGAGAGCAATCTTGAGGTACGACTCTCAGTCCAACAAAAGCAGGTAGATACCTTGCAGCAGCTTGTTCAGACCCTGGCCTCCAACCATTCTGCCACGACAACAGCTACACCAGTGGAGCAGCCAGCGCTTGAAGTTGAGACACCGCTAGTGCCAAGGACGAGGGAAGTGACTGCCTTCACCTTTGGTAACTTTAAGAAGGTCTTCAACACGCCATTTAATGGGACTGAGGACCCGATCGTGGCCCTAGATTGGCTCGCCGAGCTTGAAGATTATTTTTCTCTCCTAGAAGTGCCGGAAGACAAGTGCGTCACCTGTGCCCAACTACTGCTTCACCTCAATGCGCACGACTGGTGGGACGTGCATCGACGATCTCTTTAACTTGGTCATGGAGAGGAGGCAATCGCGTGGACGACTTTTCGTGCCGTATTTGAGGAGGAGTTTATACCCCCGCCTGTACGCCGTCAACGAGAAAATGAGTTCGTACAACTACGGCAGGGCAGCATGACGGTTAAGCAATACTCAGCAGAATTCAACAAACTTGTCAACTTTGCTAGTGCTTATCTGCCGGATGCAGCGAGTCGTGCCAGACGATTCGAGGGAGGGCTACGTCCTAGCATCCACGGGCACGTAGTCATTCCGCAGTATCAGACGATGAGGGAAGTCTTAAACCATGCCCTCTCCCTCGAGCCGCAGTATCCTCACGTTGCCACCAGCGCTGTACAAACCCCCAATCACAAACGCCAAGGCAACGATAGAGGAAACACCGCTGCAAAGCGCCCTAACAACGGCGGTTCAAAAAAGGGAAACTCGGGGCAACGATGTGATTTCTATAGAAGGACAGGGCACGTCGAAAGTGAATGTCGTCGAAAGCATGGATTATGCCTCATATGTGGAGCTGCTGCTCATGCCATTCCCAACTGTCCAAAGTATTCAGAGCGTCGTCCTCCACAACAAAACCAGAATGCTTCAACCCAGGCCAACCGAGTGGCGCCTCAGCAAGGGCGTAATCAAGCTCAAGGCCGGGTCTATACCATGACACGAGAAGAAGCTTTGGCCTCGGACACCGTGGTGTCAGGTACTTTGCTTTACAATAACATACCTGCACGTGTTCTTTTTGATTCAGGTGCAACGCATAGTTTTATTTCCACAAATTTTGCTGTGGAGAACAATGTAAAAATGACTCCATTGCACCTAGATTTAAGTGTTAGCACCCCCTCTGGTATGAAAATACCTATCTGTTCAGCATGCCTAGGCGGTTATATCTGTATTGGGAAGAGAAAGCTGTCACTTGATGTTTTAGTCCTAGATGTTCGGGACTATGATATCATTTTAGGAATGGACTGGCTCGGCGCGTGCGCGACAACTATTGCATGTGCAGAAAAGTGAGTCATTTTCCGTCTGCCCGGAGAAGCCGTGTTCTGTTACACCAGTAGTCCAACGATAGATGCGACCAGGGCCTGAATGGTGATTTTGGCAAAATCTGCTCGGCGAATGCTCTACACAGGCTGCGAGGGATTTCTAGCGTCGTTTCGGGACACACGGCAGGGCTACGCAAACGTCGAGTCTACTTCCGTTGAGGCGGATTTCCCCGATGTGTTTCCGAGCGAACTACCCGGTATGCCGCCAGACCGAGAGATTGAATTCACTATCGATACATTCCCAAACACGCAGCCGATTTCTAAGCCTCCGTACAGAATGGCACCTGTAGAACTGAGAGAATTGAAATGTCAACTTCAGGAATTACTTGATCGTGGGTTCATCCGTCCGAGCGTGTCTCCTTGGGGTGCGCCCGTGCTCTTCGTGAAGAAGAAGGACGAAACTCTATGCCTCTGCATAGACTACAGGAAATTGAACAAAGTCACAATCAGAAATAAATATCCTCTGCCACGGATTGATGACTTGTTCGATCAGCTACAAGGGGCAGCAGTGTTTTTAAAGATCGATCTTCGCTCGGGTTACCACCAGCTGAAGATTAAGCCAGAAGACGTGCCAAAGACTGCCTTTCGAACCCGATACGGACATTACGAGTTTTCAGTGATGCCGTTTGGACTGATGAATGCACCTGCTGCATTCATAGATATGATGAACCGTGTATTTAGGCCCTTCATCGATAAATTCGTGGTGGTGTTTATCGATGACATCTTAGTGTACTCGAAGACTAGGGATGAGCACGCAGGACACCTGTGGATGGTGTTGCAAACCCTTCGAGACCACAAGTTGTATGCCAATTTAAGCAAATCAGAATTTTGGCTAGACAATATCTCCTTTTTAGGGCATATCATCTCTTCGGAAGGTATCTCAGTTGATCCAAAGAAAGTAGAAGCAATCACGCAGTGGAAACGTCTGGAGTCAGCTAGCGATATTCGAAGTTTTCTTGGACTGGCAGGGTACTACCGCCGGTTTATACAGAATTTCGCTAGAATTGCTTCGCCCTTGACTCAACTCACACGGAAGGGTGCAAAGTTTTCTTGGACGGACGACTGCGAAGCTTCATTTACGGAGTTAAAGCAGCGTCTTGTCTCTACCCCAATTCTTACTCTGCCAAACTGACCAGATAATTTTAAGATATATAGTGATGCCTCAGGAAAGGGTCTAGGATGTATCCTGATGCAACGGGACAAAGTGATAGCCTATGCGTCTAGACAGCTAAAGCCTCACGAGCAGAACTACCCAACGCATGATCTTGAACTTATCGCGGTAGTGTTTGCATTGAAGCTGTGGTATCACTATCTTTATGGTGTACCGTGTGAAATCTATACGGACTATAAAAGCTTGAAATACTTGTACACTCAAAAGGATTTGAATCTTCGGCAGCGGCGATGGCTTGAACTCCTAAGCGACTTCGATCTCACGATCAGATACACGCCTGGAAAGGGAAACGTAGTAGCTGACGCATTGAGTCGAGTGTTTGTAGGGAGTTTGGTTATTGATGATAGGCTGCGTCGAGATCTTGAATCACTGGGCATCACACTGAAAATAAGATATAAAAAGTGGGCGCAAGTAGCTCAACTGCGCCTCGAACCTGACTTGTTACATAAAGTGAAGGCCGCTCAGAAGGATGACCCGTTCCTGCAAAAGATTCATGCCCTTATCTCAGCAGGGAAGGCGTCCGACTTTACGGTAAGCATGGATGGGATGCTTCGAGTAAAGGGAAGACTGTGCATTTCGAACGATGCGGCCCTCAGACAAGAGATACTCACGGAAGCTCACTATGCTAGTTATACTTCTCATCCGGGTAGCACTAAGATGTATCGAGATCTTCGCACGACGTTTTGGTGGCACGGCTTGAAACGGGATATGGCACAGTTTGTGTCGCATTGCATGTCTTGTCAACGAGTAAAGGCCGAACACCAGAAACCAGGCGGAGAGCTTCAGAGCCTTGCTATTCTGGAGTGGAAATGGGATGATATAACGATGGATTTTATTGTTGGCTTGCCAAGGACACAACGGAGACATGATGCAGTCTGGGTTATCGTCGATCGACTCACCAAGTCAGCTCACTTTCTGCCTATCAAATCTACTTGGAGTGCCGACCGCCTGGCTCAGATATATCTCAACAAAATCGTTCGGCTCCATGGCGTGCCCGTATCTATAGTCTCCGATAGAGATGGTCAATTTGTATCACGTTTCTGGGGAAGCCTGCAGCAGCAATGGGGACGAAGTTGAAGTTCAGCTCCGCCTACCATCCACAGACCGATGGCCAAACAGAACGCGTCAACCAGATCCTCGAAGACATGCTACGACTCTACGCCTTAGACACGAAGACTAGTTGGGACCTTCATATACCTTTAGCCGAATTTGCTTACAACAATAGTTATCAATCAAGCATACAAATGGCGCCGTATGAGGCGTTATACGGGCGGAAGTGTCAATCTCCGATCTGCTGGGACGAAGTTGGTGAACGGCAAGTACTTGGCCCTGAGCTCGTGGAGCAGACCGTCCAGAAAGTTTGATTAATTCGGGAAAGATTAAAGGTAGCTCAAAGCCGTCAAAAGAGCTATGCGGATGTTCATCGGAGACCGCTAGAGTTTCAAGTAGGCGACCGGGTATTCCTCAAGGTCTCGCCCATGCGAGGGGTCAGCAGGTTCGGAGCGAAGGGAAAGCTAAGTCCACGATTTGTCGGCCCGTTCGAAATACTAAAGCGGGTTGCCTCAATTGCTTATCAGATTACCCTACCACCATCCCTATCCGACGTACATGATATATTCCATGTTTCTCAACTTAGAAAATATGTGTACGTCCAAGCCACGTGGTAGACCTGGAACAACTGAACCTTCAGCCTGACTTGACGTATGTCGAACAACCTGTACAAATTTTGGATAGAAAAGAAAAGCTGCTACGGACCCGTTCGGTTCCTCTAGTGCGCGTGCTTTGGCGGAATCACTCTGTCGAAGAATCTACTTGGGAGCTCGAATCAGAAATGAGGGAAAGGTTCCCCTCATTATTTTCCAGTGGTAGGTTCAATTCTTAAGTTTTGGGACAAAACTTCCAATTAGTTGGGTAGGATGTGGTGCCCCGTTCCCCCTATTCGGGGAGCGCGGCTAAGAAATACAAGACGGTATCGTTCAATCGGGATAGATTGAATCAAGAACTCATCCTCGTTATGGATTTGTCTCTTCGGAATCGATTTCCATATTCAGTGGACCGTGCTCCCGGGATCGATTTAGCGGCAGAGTCAGGAGGGACCTCTCTGCTGTATTCTTTTGTTGCCTAGTTTTCGCTGTCGCTTGTTGCTTTCGTGCCTTGAGTTGGTTTTCGAATTTACTTGGGTTTTCTTGAACGGTTTCGATGGATTTCATTACTTTCGTTCGTAGGACTGTACTTCAATTCCGATAACTAAAAGAAGAAGAAGAAGTACTGATCAGCTGTTCATGGCAATACAGGTGATCCAGCAGTAGGCGTCGCTCGAGCGGACTCCTAAAGCACTTCTTTTCTTCTTCCTTCCAACTACTAAAGTGAGTGGCTACCAACCCGATTAGCTAGCCCTTCTTGCTAGTCTTCATATCTGAATCTTGTATTCGTGCTTGCCCGATCAAACGATACCAAGTAATAACTAAAAGATATCAAGATAATAAGAGAATAGACTTGGATCTGTATGCTTGTCATTGAAACTTGTGAACGATTACTTACTACATGCTTGCTTATTTGAAATGTTCACAATATGCATAAATACAAGTTAGAATGCTTACTTCTTCTTCTATAAATATGCTATACGTAGAACACCCTTTGCCATGCATCAATTGATCAGGGAGACTATGCAAAATAAATCATACAATGCTACATATCTCCTGATTTTATTGCCTCAGCTACATAAATGGTAAACTTAACACAAATACCGTTGATCACGGACAACTTGTGCACAAGGCCTATAGGTTCCTGCGGACGGTTGCTGGGGCACTGGCACCGATCCGATCCGGACGAAACTTCAAGAATAGTCCCTTCCATAGGCGGGATGGCGTGCAGCGATACAAGTGCCTCCGTCATCTTAGCCTGAGACTAAACCCGTCCATTATGGCATCAAGCCAGTGATCCTCTCGTATATTTAAACCTGTTGTAACTAACTTGTGTCTTCTTGGCAGGGAAGGCAGGGTAAGTATAATACAGGTGGTTCAGACGGACAGGTATATGTCACCGAACGGTGGCGGGTTATTTCATTGATTTCTATATCTAATTCTGGCTGTAAAATGAACTAAGGCAAGATAGAAACCCACAATAAATATGCATACTTTATTAAAATAACGTGTTGATTGGTATAGTTGGGTTAGCTTGCATTTACCAGTACGTTTCGATGTACTGACCCTCGTTGAAACAGGTTCCCCGTGCTAGGAGAACCAAGCGAGGAGCAGGAGACAAACCCCCAATCCAGTCCAGCTGTAGGCACGCCTCGACCGTGCCACCTTTGAAGCATTTTGAAGAAGAAACATTTTGAAGAAGAAGCTAGCTACCAAGCAACCATGCAGCTTCGTGGCAAAGCAGTCATTCCGACACAAGGTCTTATATTTTGAGTTTAGTAAGGATGTAATGTACAGGACTGCTATCTCATTTTGTGTCAACACTTTTGTAAGCCCATAGAGGCAATCCTTATGACTCAGTTCAAGGAGTTTGTAATAGATGTTCATATTATCATTAAAAGAGAACTTTTCCATGTTTTAATATGTGTTTCAATTATCTGCGTACTCTGCTCGCTATGCAAAATAAAATACTTAGCCTTGTGCGGTGCGCAACCTAGGCCCGCATGGCGGTCACGCCCGGGGGACGACTATCGATTCCACGGAATCGGGGCGTGACAATAATAGTCAGTGTAATGCTCTAATTAATTAGGTGATGGACATGTGCACAAATCAATAGGATATGTAAGCAAAATAAATTTAAAAAGTTGCAATAATTCTAATTTGTCAAAATATTCCTAAAATGCTGAATTCTGGTCGAGGGAGTTTACATCAACCCATTGTTGAACCGGACCGAACCCAACTCTTACTGGGTCGGGTCGGATCCGAATTGAACCCGACCCAAACCCGGATCCACTAACCCGCAAAACCCTTTCCCTAACCCCCGACTCTTCCTCTCCGGCGCCGCTTCACCTCCGACCGCCGTGTAACCGCCGGCGACCATTCCCTTTCATCTTCCGCCAACGCCGGCCGCCTTTCCTTCCTCTTCCTCAACCCCCGGCGGCTGATCTCCTCGCCGCTGCCCTATTTAAACCCCTCCCGCAGATCCCTCGTCGGAGCCCTAGCCACGACGAACTCCCCTCGCTGCCCTAGCCAGCTCGACCCGGCCTCCGTTGCCCTCTTCTCCTCCTGCCAACCCTCACCACGCTGCGTCTCCCCTCTGCTCAATTGTCTTCTCCGGCGTAGCCCTCGCCGCAGCCGCCTCGAGCCCAGTGCAGCCCGACCGCCGTTCCCCTCTCCCCTCTTCCTCCCGCTCTGCTCCACCTGGCCACGCCTTTCCCCTCGTCTCCGCCTCCCCCGCTCGACCCCAGTCGACCTCCTCCGCCTCGCAGAGCTCCAGTGCTGCTGCCCCCGTCTCCTCCGGTGTCCCCTCCGCTAGCTCCGTCGCCCTCAACGACCAGAAGCCCAGCAGCAGCAGCCGGCCATCCCCGAGCGCCGCCCGGCCACCAGCGAGCTACCCTAGCTCTGCCTCCGCATACGTCGACTCACTCAGCTCGTGTCGAGATGACACACAGACACTGAAATCTCGATTTTACGGAGCCCTGTTCAGGTAACCCGTTCTCTCTCCTCGCTGCCCCGTTTTCTGTTTTGTCTGTTGCATCGCAAACCCTACGTGACTCTCTCGATGCCCGTGCAACTCGCTCGGTCCATCGCGTCCTGTGGTGATCGCAAACCGCGATCCAAAAACAGAAAAATCAATGCCCTGTTTCACCCCGAAACTGAGTATGCCCCGCCAAACGGGATGACTTGGTCGTGTGCGGTCTTTACCGAAACGTGTGCGTCGTTGATACGGACATGCGAGATTTTGCAGAAGTTGATTCGGATATGCGTGCACACCGGAATCAACGTATATCCGCCGACAACGCCCCGTATCTATCTTTTCTAGATCTTGCTGTAACTTAGTATACACACGTCGGATCGAAACAAAACTTGCGCCATCGGACTCGTAGCAATACGCTGGTCCTGTGACCCAAGTTTGGTTCGATTCTGAGAACGTTGATAAAATCGCGTATCGTGGGCCCCATAGGCTCCACTTGACGGGCGATTTTGTGATCGGCTCATCGGAATCCAATTCTGGAAGTTGCGTTGGGTTCGTATCATCCTTCCTGACCTGTTGAAACTAAGTTTGACAGATTTAGAGACCTTTGTCTCTGACATATTTTTTGGTGCAAAGCGGCCCACATGTGGACCCCGCCTTGACCTGAAAATCCTGCCAAAATCCTACAGTTCTTGCTACATATTTCTTTGACTTATTTATACATTATTGTTGTTCATGCATGACCTAGGACCGTGTGACTTTACTTAGCGTTCAATTAATGGTCGGGTGCCAACTCCGTACGCGAAATTGTGTAACGTCACTTAGACATGGTTATCGAGACCCTATACTTCTCGTGCCTGCTTTATCAAGTACGTTATACCCAGGACACCTGACACTATTCATGATACAAAATCATTTGGAGATATTCATGGTAATTCTGTATAGGATACAGTTTTCATGACTTATTCCTTTGCTTAGATATTATATGACTGGATGCATTAGTTATGATCCTGCGTAGCATGGACATGAGACATCATGGACATGAGACATCGTGGACATGAGACATATGATTACATTGGGTGGGGGAGAGACACACAAACTATAGGTTGATTATATATATTATGCCGGCGTCTTAGTCTCTCTCCGAGCTAGACAACCACATGATATCACTGCTACCGGCTCTCCGACACAGAGCTTATAGTAATTTCAGCTTGATGTCTAGTGCTGCTCTCATCTTGCATATCACTTAGCTAGTTATATATTTACCCTATTGTTTCATTTATTTGCTGTACTGTATTTATTTTGGCATGATTATTCTTGTACCTTGCTATGTTCCCTGAGGACCTGGATCCGGATTATGTCCACAGGATTAGCAGACGAGATAGATTCTGAGGTACACAGGACATGAGCATTAGCAGAAGCAGGAACAGGAGCAGACACTGGAGCAGTACCAGATCCAGTAGACGAGTGATCTCTGTGGGTATCTTCTGAGTATATACTATTTCCATACTCAGTATTGTTGTTGATATCTTTATTCTTGTATCTTGACAGTTGTATCAGATTTGTTATCGGATTGTTCCCCGATTTATTTACTTGTGACTTGATGTTGATGTTTATGTTTCTTTTTGTTGATATTTGATATATTCATTATGTGGATGATATTAGTAGACCCTGATTATTGTTGTAATACAGCTTAAGTATACCCCGATGGATCCATTAAATTGGGTTTGTCCATTGGTGTGTGCTACTGGCCTTGCCACGTGTCTAGTCCCTCGATATTTTGGGACTGGGGCGTGACATTAGATACTTTGTATTGAGATTTAGTTTCATAGATATTGGTTATTTATTTATATTGATTTTCGTGGATGAGATTTAGATTATATCCTGTGACTGGTGATAGATTTATACCACCTGTGGATTTGATATTTATATTACAGCGTACGTATGGGTTTGGTTTCCATATATTAGAGTTGCCATATCCATGCGGCTGGCATGCTTACGTGTCCTAGTCCTACATATTTTTGGGACTGGGGCATGACAAATATGGAGGGTTTCTCCATTTCTCATGCTAGGTGTACTTGCCTATAAAATTGGGGAGAGAAAACTAAAGAAGAGGAAGTAATGAATAAGTGAAGGGAGAGAGAGAGAGAGAGAAAGAGAGAAAATATTGGGTTATATATGGTAGGGTTTGAGGGTTGAACAAAAGGTTCTCATGAGTTGAACCAACCCACAAAATAGACATAAACTAGGTTAAACCAAGGAATGTGTCTAGTCTCCATGCACATGCAATCATGCTAAAATAAAATAAATTCTAAATACGTATATCGAGAACAGGGAGTGACAACCACCATCGCTGCCGCTGACCAGGACACGTATATGCCAAAACTACGACAGTAACAAAATTCAGGTACCTATCTTCCCCGCTAAATTTTTTCCTACATAAGCGATCAAATTTTGATCCAATTGTTTAGATTCAACCATAATATGAACATCCTCTAATAGCTTCAAGTAGTTTTATTCGAATAACTCTATTTATGTTTTAAAATCAACCAAAACTTTTTGAAAAAACCTGTTTTATATATACAAAACACCTAAAACTGTTCAAAATACCTGTTTTGGAAGGCGATTCTCTCCTAAATGAATCGACCAAAACTCAATTTTTTTTCTAACACAGTCAATATAACCAGTATCATAACGATTTATTATTTGCATATTTTTTATCATTACTCCTGCATTAGAAACTGTGTTTAAAAATCAGAAAAAAATCGACGAAAACTGTTCATAGAAAACATAAAAAATGTGATACAGAGTGCGTCCCGACAAACCGAACTATCACGTCATATACCAGTTGCACCGAAAGGAGCATATGGTATATCCTGACATACGGGCTTTCGTAGAAGTTGATTCGGGCGTGTGTGCGCGCCGAAATTAATCCGTATCCAAAAAATGTTTCTCGTATCGGTATTTTGTAATTTCTTCATTAGTTGGTACATGCTCGTCGGAATAAGACAAAACTTATGATATTGGATTCATGGTATCACGCTGGTCCTGAGATCCAAGTTTCATGCGATTTCGGAATAGTTGACCGAGTTGTCTATTCGCGAGCCCCACGGTTGACTTGACGGACGAAATTATGATCGGCTTACCAAAATCCAAAATTGGACATACCGTTGAGTTCGTATAGTCGTTTAGGTTGGTTTAACCTATAATTTGTCCTATTTAGATAATTTTACCCCTGACACGTATTTTGGTGCAAGGTGGGCCCATATGGACACCACTTTGACCCAAAATTACCATTTTTGTCCCTATGTCCAAATTGTATGAAAGGGTAGAATTTTTTGACTATTTTGCTAATTTAAGAGACGTTGATGATGTTTACTTTAGCATCCAGAGACGTTCATTCAGAGCTGTAGTTTCTGATTCCTTATGCTTTTTATCTGGACGCCTATATTACACAGATTGCTTACCAGGCAAGTATACCTTGCCATTGTGTTATTTATTTACATTCATTATTGGCATGCATATTTGTTGTTGCTCATTTAGTTATTTTATTTTGCTATATAAAATTGTACGTCCAAGAATAACTTGGGTGCAACTACGGTTGCGTCACTTTTTGTCACTTATTTAATACTTTGCATAACGACCTAGTATTACATGACTACCCCATGATGTTGAGATATTCTTATATTTTATTGGCTATGACACATTTGTTACACGAGTGTGAGTTTCATGTAGGACATACACTTGCATGATAGGCTGGCCACCTGTACGTATGGGACGTACGACGAATAAAAAATAACTGCTAATAGAAATGCATGTTAGAAGACTTGACAGTTATTAGAGGTATCACTGTGGCATGGATATGATATGGATAGAGCATAGGGTTGGAAGAATAACTAGTAAGCATATGGGCTCCTTTACATTTTTTCTTTTGTAACCAGTACGCTCCGCCAGAGATGCATGCTCAGATGACCCTTATATTATTATTTTTATAGGCGGCCTCTGACGATTGAAATACATTATGATTTTTAAGCCACTAATTCTCTGAGAGAGTCACACCAATCCTATTTTTAGCCAGATAGCCCATACATTGGAAAGTTATTCTCAAAAGTGTATTTCACATAGTCGGTTAGGCGACCCTTTGGATGTTATTTTTAGTATATTATGGTATGTACTTTTTGTATCGTGTTACGTTCCTCTAAGGACCTGGCCCACTTCCAGGTATAGACGAGAAGGATTATCTGCAGGAGTATGGACCCGGGCCTGACACGTTATTCTCTATTGAGGAGGTCTTACCTTCTGAGTACTAGTGATTACTTCATTGCTGATGGATCCTTAGCTGATATTTCTTTATTGACATTTATTTCATATTGGGGTTTTGATCTCCTCTATCATTTTAGTTTTTGATATAGTCGATGGATAGTAGATTTGTCTCCACCCAACAATTATCCTTTTGATACTTCGTACTTGAGATATTTAGCTATTTATTTTGATATTCCTTTACTTGTGCTTATGGATGAGATATAGATGCATGTGATTTGTGTTGATAATATATGAACCACTTGTAAATTAATATTCATATTACAGCGTATGTATGTGTTATAATTTTTTAATATATTGGAGATGTCATATACATACGGCTGCATGCTACGTATTTTTAGTCCTACATATTTTGGGACTGGGACGTGATATATTTTTGTGGTGGCCCATGCAGGCCGAGAGTATATTATCTCGGTTACATTACTGTATCGATCAAGCCTGCAAATAGGATTAAAAAATACTATCTCATCTATACTTGACTATAACTCACCTTCCTTCCAACCTGTCCTATTTAAATGCTTGCATCTTGTTTGATTCATCTACTCTTCCTAACCTTTAGTCCATCTCTTGCAGAGAGATAAATTTGCATAGCAGACTTGCCACCACTGGGAATAACACGTCTCCAGGGGTCAATGGCCAATCACCAGGAGATGCCTCAATGACTTCTCGACTTCCAGGACTAGGTGGACAGACTAACAATCCGGTTCCACCAGCTCCTTCCATGGCGCCTAATGGGGCTTTTCCAGCTTTACCAGCACCGCCGGACGGCCAGGCACAGCTATTCCAATTCTTCCAGATGATGATGCAGGAACAAAGACAGCAGGCCGCCGCCCTGGCTGCCGAGCAGAGGCAGCAAACGGTAGAGCAGAGGGAAGAAGCCGCCGAAATAAGACAAGAATTCCTGGCTGCACTTGAGAGGTTAGCTACACCAGCATTCACACCAGCTCAAGCCCTAGTCCCAGTGCCAAAAGTGCGTGATGGTTCAGTAAAGGATTTTATGAATATGGGTACCAAGCTGTATAAAGGCAATGGGAGCACAGAGGAGACCATAACCTGGATAACCAGCACCGAGAAGATATTAGAGGCATCACAGTTGCCTATGGATTTATGGATGATAATGGAGCGCCAATTGGGTACACGTCCGACTTGGGAGCAGTTTTTGGAGTACTTCGTGAAGTAATACTTTCTGGCTACCGTAAAGGATATATTATACAATCTATTCCTTCATCTAGAGCAGGGGAACAAGTCGGTTGATGAGTACGATGCGGAGTTCAGTCACCTCAGTAGATATGGAGCCATTCTGATACCCAATGATTTGGAGAAAGCTAAGAGATTTTATCACGGGCTGACTCAAGAGCTCCAGCACTATACCAGCTCACAGTCCCGGATCGCTTACGCCAAGTTAAGGCAAGGATCCAGGAGGCAATCAGTAAGGGAAAAGAGAATCAAGAGGGAATTCAGCAAAGACCAGTAAACACGCAACAATGAGGGCCCATTAGACGTCCTTTGGCACATCAGCAGTCATGCCCCAGTCCCAAAATACGTAGGACTAGGAATACGTAAGCATGCTAGCCGTATGTTTATGAAGACTCCAATATATGGAAACCATAACACATACGTACGCTGTATTTTGAACAATATTTCACAAGTGGTATATGGTTGTCACAAGTTATAGGGTATAACTAAATCTCATCCATAAAAAAATAATCATAAGAAAATAAATAGCCAGTCAACTATATAACTGAATCAAGTATAAGATGCTTGATAAGAATAAGTAGTTGGGTAGAGATAAATCCATTACTAACTAGAATATAAGAGAAAAAAAATAAGTATATCATCTAATGAACAACGAGACTCGAAGGGAAGACCTCCTCGAAAGATAATGAAGTAGCAAGTCCTGATCTGTGCTCCTACAAATAGCCATGATCGTCTATACTTGGAAAGGGACCAGGTCCTCAGAGGGACGTAACAAGATATATAGAAGTATGCCAATAAAATACTAAAATAAATATCCAAAGGGTCGTCTAACCACCTATGTGAATGCACTTTAAGAACAACTTTCCAACACGTGGGCTATCTGGCTAAAATGGGATTGGCATGATTCTCCCAGAGAATTAGGGGCCTACAAAGCATGACATCTTTTGAATGTCAGAGACCGCCTGATAATAATAATATAGGGGTCATCATGATCGTGCATCTCCGGCGGAACGTACGGGTTATACAAGAAAAGTGATAAAGAGCCCAAACGCCTTACTTGTTGTCCTCCCCACCCCATGCTCTAAGCATGTCATATCCATGACATGGTAAGACCTCTAATAACTGCCAAGTCTTCTAACATATCTCTATTAGCAGCTATTTTTTATTGCACGTCCCATACGTACTAATGATCAGTCAATACGAAAGTCCGTGATCTATATGAGACTCACAACTCGTGTAAAAAATGTGTCACAGCCAAATAAAATATAAAAATACCTCATAATAATGGGGTAGCCTCATAAAACTAGGTTAACATGCATACTATATAATAAAGATAAAATACGACGCCACCGTCGTTGCACCCAAGTTATTCTTGGACGCGCAGTTTATATAGCAGTTAAAATATATGAACTAAATGACAGAAATAAAATACATGCACCATATGGAATATAAATCATAGTACAATGACAAGGTATACTTACCTGCTCTAAAAAAGAATAAAATCCCAACTCAAGGCGTCGTCCGATCTACCCGTCACATAAATTAAACAAGTTAGGTTACAAAAGTGGGTGAATAGGTTCCTCCATTTTAATCTACTTTAATTTAGAATAAAATAACCTAAATAGTATTTTGATCTTATTATAATCTAATTTTGGTCCAAAGAAAGTCAACTTTACGAATTTGTGATCCGTGGCACGCAAATTGAGGCAATCCATTGACCAAAAAGTCAACTTACTAAAATCCTAGATTTATGTGTGGAATCATATAGATTTTAATGCTATATGAACGTTGGAATCAACAGTTTCATAAAATCATAAGTCGGTAAAGAGTTATGGCCACAAGGGCGCACAAATGACAGTTTTCTGTGGTTTTCTATTTACGTATATGTTGCACAAATTTTACAGTAGATTAAACTTATATATTAAATTCTAAAAAAATAATTTTATATAAGTTTATCATTTTAGATTTTTGAAACATCAAACGGCTCATAATTCTGAGTTCGGGATCTCCCAAAATCTCGAAAATACGAAAACATGTCTGATTTTGGACAGATGGCACTTTCAGAATATTCTAAAAATTAGGTTCTGAAATTATTAAAATAATTTACATATTCATAAAATTAACCTTGATATGGTTCCAATAAAAAAAATTGGAGTGCATTTGGAGTCGGGAGCAAGGATATATTGTCTTTTTAAGTTGTCATAACTACTAGAAAATGAGGCTGAATTTATAACGATTTTTGACTATTTTTGGACGAAAAAGAGAGGAGTTTGGGGAAGAAAATATGAAAGATGATTTTATTCCATAAGTATAAGAGATATTTATAATGGTGAAGACTATTTAATTGAATACGACTAGGATTGGCTAATTTGGATAGGATTAGAATCAGTTTAAATAAGGATAGGATATGTACGAAGTTTCTTTCATAGTAGGCTCAGGATTTGAATTAATTTAAAATATATTTTAAATTTATCTCAATAATTTATAATATTAAATAGAATTGAAGATAATACAAAAATTCCAAAAATTTAATAATTCCTTAAAATTCTAGATAAATTATAGAAAAATATATTTAAATATTTTAACTCTAAAATAAATATTTGGTAGTAACAACATTCAAGTATGGTCTCATAGTAAATCATGGAAGTCCTAAAAATTTAAGTTTTCTAGGTTTTAATTACCAAAAATTCTAAAAAAATCTCCAAAAATCTAAAATAGCCTAAAAATAATTATAAATAAATATTTATATAAGTAAATATATCAAGAAATTTATTTTATAATTAACTAAGAGAATACTCTAAAAAATTTAACATCTATAATAAATATAATAATATAAAATACATACAAAATATCTATTTTGGGTGAGGAGGTTTACAATCTACCCAACTTAAAAGAATTTCGTCCTCGAAATTAAAAATAAGGCATGATTTGCTAAATCTTCCACATTAGCATATAAGGCAAGTTAATCGCAATATATTTTAAAAATTTAAATAATAAAATCTATTCAAATCTATCGCAACTACCTCAAATTTAAAATAACCACTGTTGAAATCAAAATTCAACCAATCGTAATCGCTTCTCGAATTTTTTTTAATAATCAACATCCAAATTTAATTCAAATCTATATGACTTCCCACATCAAAATTTTATATCACGATATCCAACTATCATAATCTCTACTAGAAAACAAATTTAATCAAATCGTATTCCTATTTATAACGTATGAATTCCGTACTCTTCAAATTTTAAACTCAATTTCTATCCTCAAAATTTTAAATAGATGATCCAACAATCAATATTCAACTTTTAATTTAAATCATCAATTTATAAAATTTTGAACTCACTCCATCAATATTCATGTTTAGAGTTCTATCATTTATTTATTTATTTCCTCAAAATTGTTAATTATTGATTCAATCTCCGATATTCAAAATTTAATTTATGTGCTCAAAGTATAAATATTTGGCTCGCAATATCGAGATATCGAAATTTATTAAATCCTCATCGTCTTAATCATTCTTCTAAAAATTTCTAAAATTAAAATGACTTAAATCTCTTAATCTAATTTTACTTAATCATAATCTAAAATAAATTCACCTAAAGTTGATAATGCAATTTTTACGCAACTTAGAATTTACCCATCTATCACATAAGTCTATACATTTAGGAAAAACTTTCTCAAATTATTTAATCATGTTATTCAATTCTTAAATATTTTAACACCAAATATATCATATGTGATGTGTCCTTAATTACAAAGATAGTCACAAAGTAATGTGATTGGCCTATGGGGTATATCTAGTACTCTCTGTATATCAAACTTATACCAAGCGCGAGCGTTCGTCTTTTCAAAATAGGGGAAGACGAAAAATAACAATAAAGAATTCAAGGAGGAAGTGATAGAATACAAGTACAGGGTTCAAGGCGATTAAAGAATTCAAAAGGGAGTTGTCAAGGCAGTCGTAGATTGAAATCTTATTTTGGTAAATTCCTATTCGTATGTTCATATCAGAACAGTTATGTACCTGACATGATATGCTCTGACTTATCTAGAGGGCAAGTATATTCGTCTAACAAGCTGAGTCAACTATATATCTCAATCAACATAAAGTAGTTATGTGAAGAGCGTACCAAGTGCATTAAGGTTGATCCGACCATAATACACCGATTCTAAATAGACAATTATATTAGTGTGTCGACCCAATAATACATATGTCATGAACAAGTTCGATAAAAGAATAACCTCAAAACTAGGCTATAATAGCAGCATAAGTCGAGGTAGTACAAAAAATAAGTACGCTGGATTATAAAGAAAGAAAGTACAAAATAATTCAGGTTCATCAAGAAGATTAGACTCGTCCGGTGTTGTGCCTCTACAGTTGCCATACTAACATTTTGTCTAAGTCTCTAGTCGACCAAATGGGGGTATGTGCCTCTGAGTTCTACAGTCTGGATAAACACTATCGTCTTATGGAAGCCTATATTTGGTGTTATTCAATTACACTTTATTAATGGGTCAAAAGGACTATTTGATACTAGGTTGTGAGGCATACTACCCAACTTAAAAGAATTAACTAATATTATAACTGCCTTAAGGGGATTCTACAAAATAACCTTGTCCTTGTAAATAAGGTAGAACTCTTATTAGGGTATACGAGGAAAAATCTTGGTACTTATTAGGGTATCCTATTGCATCATAAAACTCCATTGGTAATGGTCATCTTAAGTCTCAATCATAGTGCTTACAGAATAAAAGTGTTAATACTAAGAATGGAGAAGTTATTGGCTCTCAAGTGAAAGAGAATAGAACCTGTATTGAGATATGGGTACAAATTACGTGATTTGAAACTAAAGGATAATCAAAAGATTATAATCTAAATGAGCAACTCAACTATCGAGTTCTAATTACTAAGCATAAAATTTTAAAATTCAAGATGAACAACTATAATCCTAGCAAACTATATATATCCTAACATAAAATAAATTACTTGGCCTACAATCAGAAGGGTTAGGTGGAACGAATTGAAAGATGAAGGAACATTTTAGTCTTCGCATAAATAGCGAGCGTTAAGATTTTGGATAATAAGATATAAAATTAAATAGAGAGACTCTTGATAATATCATGTTTTCTAAGGAAAGATGGTATGCTAATCTCTGTGTTTGAGGTATGATCAAGGAAAATATTCTATTCATCCCTCTTGGCTTTCTAAGGTACTGTTCTGCTAATATCAAGACAATAAGCTAAACTTATAGTTCTCTAATACTATCTCACTATGAAAGTTAGGTTTAGTCATAATATTCAACCTTGGATTTCTATTGGTTCCTCAATAGTAGGGTCAAACGATATGGTCAAATTTCTAACTAACCCTAGTAGTGTCTTTACTACTCTAAGGTCCTTTATAAATATATGAAGGGATAATGGTCAATTAATTTATAGGTATTGGATGCTAGGGTTTACTAGGTATGCTAAACTTTTAGGAGCTGCCAATATTCTAATTGTATTCTTAGTAGAAATATTACCCTAATTATCATCCTAACAACAAGGATTTCTATATTCTAGAAGAAGGCTATACTCAAGGAACTATAAGAAAAGTACATGAATCAAGCATGATACAATTATTTAAATAGAACGGATTGGAAGGAAGGTGAGTCATAGTCAAATGTAGATGAGATCCTATACTCTAATCCTATTTGCAGGCTTGCCCGGTACATTAACGTAACCAAGACAATATACTCTCGACCTGTATGGGCCACCACTAAAAATATGTCACGTCCCAGTCCTAAAATACGTAGGACTAGTAATACGTAAGCATGCCAGCCATATGTTTTTTGGAGACTCTAATATATGGAAACCATAGCACATACGTACGCTGTATTATAAACAATATTTTATAAGTGATATATGGTTATCACAAGTCACAGGGCATAACTAAATCTCATCCACAAAAAAATAATCATAAGGAAATAAATAGCCAGTCAACTATATAACTGAATCAAGTATAAGATGCTTGATAAGAACAAGTAGTTAGTTGGAGACAAATCCACTACCAACTAGAATATAAGAGAAACAAAATAAGTATATCATCTAATGAACAACGAGACTCGAAGAAAAGACCTCCTCGAAAGATAATGAAGTAGCAAGTCCTGATCCATGCTCCTGCAAATAGCCATGATCGTCTACACCTGAAAAGGGACCGGTTTCTCAGAGGAATGTAACAAGATACATAGAAGCATGCCAATAAAATACTAAAAATAAACATCCAAAGGGTCGTATAACCACCTATGTGAATGCACTTTAAGAACAACTTTCCAACACGTGGGCTATCTGGCTAAAATGGGATTGACATGATTCTTTCGGAGAATCAGGGGCCTATAAAGTATGACATCTTTTGAACGTCAGAGGCCGCCTGATAATAATATAGGGGTCATCATGACCGCGCATCTCCGTCGGAACGTACGGGTTACACAAGAAAAGTGCAAAGGAGCCCAAATGCCTTACTTGCTGTCCTCTCCACCCCATGCTCTAAGCATGTCATATCCATGACATGGTAAGACCTCTAATAACTGCCAAGTCTTCTAACATATCTCTATTAACAGTTATTTTCTATCACATGTCCCATACGTACTAATAATCAGTCAATACGTAAGTTCGTGATCCATATGAGACTCACAACTCATGTAAGAAATGTGCCATAGCCAAATAAAATATAAGAATGTCTCATGATGATGGGGTGGTCTCATAAAACTAGGTTAACATGCATAGTATATAATAAAGATAAAGTACGACGCCACCGTCGTTGCACCCAAGTTATTCTTGGACGCGCAGTTTATATATCAGTTAAAATATATGAACTAAATAATAGAAATAAAATATATGCACCATATGGAATGTAAATCACAGTATAATGACAAGATATACTTGTCTACTCTGAAAAAGAATAAAGTTCCAACTCAATGCGTCTTCCGATCTACCCGTCACATAAATTAAACAAGTTAGGTTACAAAAGTGAGTGAATAGGTTCCTCCATTTTAATCTATTTTAATTCTGAATAAAATAACCTAAAATAGTATTTTTAATCTTATTATAATCTAATTTTATTGTTAAACTTAAATTTTGGTCCAAAGAAAGTTAACATTACGGATTTGTGATCCGTGGCACACAAATCGAAGCAATCCGTTGACCAAAAAGTCAACCAACTCAAATCCTGGATTTGTGTGTGGAATCCTATAGATTTTAATGCTATATGAAAGCTAGAATTGACAGTTTCATAAAATCATAAGTCGGTAAAGAGTTATGGCCACAAGGGCGCACAAATGACAGTTTTCGGTAGTTTTCTATTTACGTCTACGTTGTACAAATTTTACAGTAGATTAAACTTGCATATTAAATTCTGGAAAAATAATTTTATATAAGTTCATCATGTCAATTTTTCAAAACTTCAAACAACTCGTAATTCTGAGTTTAGAATCTTCCAAAATTTTGAAAATACAAAAACACGTCTGATGGTTCTAACAAAAAAAACTGGAGCGCATTTGGAGTCCGGAGCTAGGAGATATTGTCTTTTTAAGTCGTCATAACTACTAGAAAATGAGGCTAAATTTATGATAAATTTTGACTATTTTTGGACGAAAAAGAGGGGAGTTTGGAGAAAAAAGATATGAAAGATGAGTTTATTCCATAAGTCAAAGAGGTATTTATAATGGTGAAGACTATTTAATTGAATATGACTAGGATTGGCTTATTTGGATAGGATTAGAATCAGTTTAAATAATGATAGGATATGCATTAAGTTATTTTTCTAGTTGGCTCAGAATTTGAATTAATTTAAAATATAGTTTAAATTTATCTCAATAATTTATAATATTAAATAGAATTATAGATAATACAAATAATTTATATATAATCTTATTAATATCTATTAACACTAAATTAACATCTATCTGATATTAAGACTTTATATATCCAAATAAATCCTCAATAATTCCAAAAATCCAATAATGCCTTAAAATTCTAGATAAATTACAGAAAAATATATTTAAATATTTTAACTCTAAAATAAATATTTGGTAGTAACAGCATTCAAGTATGGTCTCATAGTAAATCATGAAAGTCCTAAAAATTTAAGTTTCCTAGGTTTTAATTACCAAAAATTCTAAAATAATTTCCAAAAATCTAAAATATCCTAAAAATAATTCTAAATAAATATTTATATAAGTAAATATATAAAAAAATTTATTTTCTAATTAACTAAGAGAATACTCTAAAAAAATTTAATATCTATAATATCTATAATAATATAAAATATAAACAAAATATCTATTTTGGGTGAGGGGGTTTACAATCTACCCAACTTAAAAGAATTTTGTCCTCGAAAATAAAAATAAGGCATGATTTGCTAAATCTTTCACATTCGCATATAAGGCAAGTCAATCACAATCTCTTCCAAAAATTTAAATAACAAAATCTATTCAAATTTATCGCAATTATCTCAAATTTAAAATAACCACTATTGAAATCAAAATTCAACCAATCGTAATCTCTTCTCGATTTTTTTAATAATCAACTTCCAAATTTAATTCAATCTATATGACTTCCCACATCAAAATTTTATATCACGATATCCAACTATCATAATCACCTCTAGAAAACAAATTTAATCAAATCATATTCCTCTTTTTAACTTATGAATTCCGTACTCTTCAAATTTTAAACTCAATTTCCATCTTCAATATTTCAAATAGATGATCCAGCAATCAATATTCAACTTTTAATTCAAATCATCAAATTATAAAATTTTGAACTCACTCCATCAATATTCATGTTTAGAGTTCTATCATTTATTTATTTATTTATTTCCTTAAAATTATAAATTATTGATTCAATCTCTAATATTCAAAATTTAATTCATGTGCTCAAAGTATAAATATTTGGCTCACAATATCGAGATATCAAAATTCATTAAATCCTCATCGTCTTAATCATTTTTCTAAAAATTTCCAAAATTAAAATAACTTAAATATCTTAATATAATCTTACTTGATCATAATCTAAAAGAAATTCACCTCAAGTTGATAATACAATTTTTACCCAACTTAGAATTTACCCATCTATCATATAAAGCTATACATTTAAGAAAAATTTTCTCAAATTATTTAATCATGTTATTCAATCCTCAAAAATTTTAACACCAAATATATCACATGTGATGTGTCATTAATTACAAAGATAGTCACAAAGTAATATGATTGGCCTATGGGGTATATCTAGTACTCTTTGTGTATCAAACTTATACCAAGCACGAGCATTCATCTTTTCGAAATAGGGGAAGACGAAAAACGACAATAAAGAATTCAAGGAGGAAGTGATAGAATACAAGTACGGGGTTCAAGTCGATTAAAGAATTCAAAAGGGAGTTGTCAAGGAAGTCGTGGATTGAAATCTTATTTTGGTAAATTCTTATTCGCATGTTCA
The DNA here is from genome assembly GCA_036927795.1 of Iris macrosiphon. NCBI lineage: Eukaryota > Viridiplantae > Streptophyta > Magnoliopsida > Asparagales > Iridaceae > Iris > Iris macrosiphon. Next base: position 128,806,038 of record JAYESA010000008.1, on the reverse strand, counting down.
TATCAGAACAGTTATGTACCTGGCATGATATGCTCTGACTTGTCTAGAGGGCAAGTATATTCGTCTAACAAGCTGAGTCAACTATATATCTCAATCCACGTAAAGTAGTTATGCGAAGAGCGAACCAAGTGCACTAAGGTTGATCAGACCATAATACACCGATTCTAAATAGACAATTGTATTAGTGTGTCGACCCAATAATACATATGTCATGAATAAGCTCGATAAAAGAATAAGCTTGCAAAACTAGGCTATAATAACAGCATAAGTCGAGGTAGTACAGAAAATATAATTACGCTGGATTATGAAGAAAGAAAGTACAAAATAATTCAAGTTTATCAAGAAGATAAGACTCGTCCGGTGTTGTGCCTCTACAGTTGCCATACTAACATTTTGTCTAAGTCTCTAGTCGACCAAATGGGGGTATGTGCCTCTGAGTTCTACAATCTGGATAAACATTATCGTCTTATGGAAGTCTATAATTGGTGTTATTCAATTATACTTCATTAATAGGTCAAAAGGACTATGTGATACAAGGTTATGAGGTATACTACCCAAATTAAAAAAATTAACTAATATTATAACTGCCTTAAGGGGATTCTACAAAATAATCTTGTCCTTGTAAATAAGGTAGAACTCTTATTAGGGTATACGAGAAAAAATCTTGGTACCTATTAGGGTATCCTATTGCATCATAAAACTCCATAGGTAATGGTCATCTTAAGTCTCAATCATAGTGCTTACAGAACAAAAGTGTTAATACTAAGAATGGAGAAGTTACTGGCTCTCAAGTGAAAGAGGATAGAACCTGTATTGAGATATGGGTACAAATTATGTGATTTGAAACTAAAGAATAATCATAAGATTATAATCTAAATGAGCAACTCAACTATCAAGTTCTAACTACTAAGCACAAAATTTTAAAATTCCAGATTAACAATTATAATCCTAGCAAACTATATATATCCTAACATAAAATAAATTACTTGGCCTTCAATCAGAAGGGTTAGGTGGCACAAATTGAAAGATGAAGGAATATTTTAGTCGTCGCACAAATAATTAGGGTTAAGGTTTCGAAGAAATAAGATATAAAATTAAATAGAGAGACTCTTGCTAATATCATATTTTCTAAGGAAATATGGTGTGCTAATCTTTGTGTTCGGGGTATGATCAAGAAAAATATTCTATTCATCTCTCTTGGCTTCCTAAGGTACTGTTCTGCTAATATCAAGACAATAAGCTAAACTTATAGTTCTCTAATACTATCTCACTATAAAAGTTAGGTTTAGTCATAATATTCAACCTTGGATTTCTATTGGTTCCTCAATACTAGGGTCAAATGATACGGTCAAATTTTTAACTAACCCTAGTAGTATCTTTACTACTCTCAAGTCCTTCATAAATATATGAAGGGATAATGGTCAATTAATTTATAGGTATTGGATGCTAGGGTTCACTAGGTATGCTAAACTTTTAGGAGCTGCCAATATTCTAATTGTATTCTTAGTAGGAATGTTACCCTAGTTATCATCCTAACAACAAGGATTCCTATATTCTAGAAGAAGGCTATACTCAAAGAACTATTAGGAAAGTACATGAATCAAGAATGATGCAATTATTTAAATAGAACAGATTGGAAGAAAGGTGAGTCATAGTCAAATGTAGATGAGATCCTATACTCTAATCCTATTTGCAGGCTTGCTCAGTACATTAACGTAACCAAGACAATATACTCTCGACCTGCATGGACCACCACTAAAAATATGTCACACCCCAGTCCCAAGATACGTAGGACTAGGAATACGTAAGCATGTCAGCCGTATATTTATAGAGACTCCAATATATAAAAACTATAACACATACGTACGCTGTATTATGAACAATATTTCATAAGTGGTATATGGTTATCACAAGTCACAGGGCATAACTAAATCTCATCCATAAAAAAATAATCATAAAGAAATAAATAGCCAGTTAACTATATAACTGAATCAAGTATAAGATGCTTGATAAGAACAAGTAGTTGGGTGGAGACAAATCCACTACCAACTAGAATATAATAGAAACAAAATAAGTACATCATCTAATGAACAACGAGACTCGAAAAGAATACCTCCTCGAAAGATAATAAAGTAGCAAGTCCTGATCCATGCTCTTGTAAATAGCTATGATCATCTACACCTGGAAAAGAACCAGGTTCTCAGAGGGATGTAACAAGATACATAGAAGCATGCCAATAAAATACTGAAAATAAACATCCAAAGGGTCGTCTAACCACCTATGTGAATGCACTTTGAGAACAACTTTCCAACACGTGGGCTATCTGGCTAAAATAGGATTGGCATAATTCTATCAAAGAATCAGGGGCCTACAAAGCATGACGTCTTTTGAACGTCAGAGGCCGCCTGATAATAATATAGGGATCATCATGACCGCGCATCTCCGACGGAACGTACGGGTTATACAAGAAAAGTACAAAGGAGCCTAAACGCCTTACTTGTTGTCCTTCCCATCCCATGCTCTAAGCATGTCATATCCATGACATGGTAAGACCTCTAATAACTGCCAAGTTTTCTAACATATCTCTATTAGCAGTTATTTCCTATCGCATATCCCATACGTACTAATGATCAGTCAATACGTATTTCCGTGATCTATATGTGACTCATAACTCTTGTAAAAAATGTGTCACAGCCAAATAAAATATAAGAATGCCTCATGATGATGGGTTGGTCTCATAAAACTAGGTTAACATGCATAGTATATAATAAAGATAAAATACGACGCTACCGTCGTTGCACCCAAGTTATTCTTGTGAAGTGGAAGCCCTCACTTTCTTTTCAATTTGAACGCGTAGTTTATATAGTAGTTAAAATATATAAACTAAATAAAAAAAATATGCACCATATGGAATACAAATCATAGTACAATGACAAGGTATACTTTTCTGCTCTAAAAAAGAATGAAGTCCCAACTCAAGGCGTCATCCGATCTACCCGTTACATAAATTAAATAAATTAGGTTACAAAAGTGGGTGAATAGGTTTCTCCATTTTAATCCATTTTAATTCTAAATAAAATAACCTAAAATAGTATTTTAATCTTATTTTAATCTGATTTTATTGTTAAACTCTAATTTTGGTCCAAAAAAAGTCAACTTTACGGATTTGTGATTCATGGCAAGCAAATCGAGGTAATCCGTTAACCAAAAAGTCAACCAACTCAAATCCTAGATTTGTGTATGGAATCCTATAGATTTCAATGCTATATGAATGCTAAAATCAACAGTTTCATAAAATTATAAGTCGGTAAAGAGTTATGGCCACAAGGGCGCACAGATGACAGTTTTCGGTGGTTTTCTATTTACGTCTACGTTGCACGAATTTTACAGTAGATTAAACTTACATATTAAATTCTAAAAAAAAAATTTATATTTGTTTATCATGTTATATTTTTGAAACTTTAAACGTCTCATAATTCTGAGTTCTAGATCTCCCAAAATCTCAAAAATACGAAAATATGTCTAATTTTGGACAGCTGACACTTTTGGAATATTCTAAAAAAAATAGGTTCAAAAATTATTAAAATAATTTATATATTCAGAAAATTAACCTTGATATGGTTCTAACAAAAAATATTTGAGCACGTTTGGAGTCCGGAGCTAGGATATATTATCTTTTTAAGTCGTCATAACTACTAGAAAATGACGCTGAATTTATGACGATTTTTGACTATTTTTGGACGAAAAAGAGAGGATTTTGGGAAAGAAAATATGTAATATGAGTTTATTCCATAAGTCTAAGAGGTATTTATAATGGTGAAGACTATTTAATTTAATACGAGTAGGATTGGCTAATTTGGATATGATTAGAATCAGTTTAAATAAGGATATGATATGCATGAAGTTGCTTTTCTAGTAGGCTCAGGATTTGAATTAATTTAAAATATAGTTTAAATTTATCTCAATAATTTATAATATTAAATAGAATTACAGATAATATAAATAATTTATATATAATCTTATTAATATCTATTAACACTAAATTAGCATCTATCTGATATTAAGACTTTATATATCCAGATAAATCCTCAATAATTCCAAAAATCCAATAATTCCTTAAAATTCTAGATAAATTACATAAAAATATATTTAAATATTTTAACTCTAAAATAAATTTTTGGTAGTAACAACATTCAAGTATGGTCTTATAGTAAATCATAAAAATCCTAAAAATTTAAGTTTCCTAGGTTTTAATTACCAAATATTCTAGAAAAATATCCAAAAATCTAAAATAGCCTAAAAATGATTCTAAATAAATTTTTATATAAGTAAATATATCAAGAAATTTATTTTCTAATTAACTAAGATAATACTCTAAAAAATTTAATATCTATAATAAATATAATAATATAAAATACACACAAAATATCTATTTTGGGTGAGGGGGTTTACATCAGTAGCCACAGCAACAACAGAGAGCGGGACCGTACCCGATTCAGGAGAAGCCCCACTGTTGTTACGGCGGGAAGCGCGGACACATTATGATAGATTGTTAACTTTGCTTAGGGCAGTGTATGAGATGTTATTTTAGGCAGCATATGGCCAAAGACTATCCGGTGTAGCAGGCCTTGGCGCTTCCACAGCCGACGCAGTGTCCTGCACTTCCAGCACCAAAGCCAGCTCAACAGATGACAAGACCAGGAGCACCAGAAGCGGCAGCACCTCGACCTCCAATAAGCGAAGAATTCCAGCGGGGACCCCCGCTACCTACTCAAGAGGACCAGTTCGCGGGGGACAGGTCACAGGGACTACCTCAAAGGACTGTACAGACTTTTGCTTTGGAGATGGATGACACAGAGCATGAGATTGATGTTATAACATGTATTACCCTTGCTTTTGTTTTTCCTGCTATGACATTGTTTGATACGGGAGCCACACACTCGTTCATATCTTCTATTTTTGTTGCCAAGCACAATATTGCCACTACACCTTTGCCTAATTGTGTTAGAATTCTCACCGGAGGAAGAGTTGTACCTGTTAGTCGCGTATGTAGATTTTGCCTTATAGTGATTCGCGATAGAGAGATAAAGGCTCGACTCTTAGTCTTTCCTATGCTGAATTTTATTATTGTCTTTGGGATGGACTGGCTAAGCAAGTACCACACTTTCTTCGACCGCTCCGGAGGAAACATTCTCTTTAAGATACCAGGCTAGCCGGAGCTTGAGTTTGCACGAGGATCCATAAAGGTACTTGATGGTGTTTAGATGGCATTGGATGACGTTATTATCACCCTATCATTTAGAGTTTGAGGACGTCTTTCCGAAGGATTTGCCAAGACTACCTCCGGACAGAGATAACAAATTCTTGTCACGACCCGCACCCAAAAAATTGGGCATGAGTCGTGGGTACATCCAGCCTATGTCACAGCATCGACAGTAGAACGCTGTCTAGGTCTACTATCTAGCTAACAATCTCACACAATCAATATATATACCTGTCAAGATCTCAACTCCAAACGGAGGAGCAATATCATAATGATAACACAAGTACTCAACCACGAATCTAAGCGCGATAAGATAACACAGAAGTCTAACAACTATATAGTCTAAACAACAATAACTAAAACAACAACAACATCAATAATAATAATACAACAACATCCTGAATCATATACAATACAAAGTCTCAATCCAAAATTGGGGACAAATCCGGTACCAAAAGCTAATAAATACAACAACTGAGGTCCTAGTAATTGGATGATTATTATGATTCAGCTTCTAGTATAGTACTCTCTGATTTTTCTGGCATGACATAGACTAGTATTTCTGGATTCATTTACTTGCGACACGTATATTTCATATTTCTGGCCTCTATTCTGGAATCACCTACTGGCATCACATCGTGACTCACTACAGGCATCACTCATGTTTCTGGCTGGACTCATACTTGATTTACGTGTCGGGTCTTGGATTCACTTGTACTAGTCGGGACAAAGAAATACTCGAGTAGACATGTAAATATTCCTAACTGGAATAACTGGAATCACCCCTCGTGTCTAATTTGGAATGATAGCAGCCGCACACCCAGTGCGCGATGAGCCGTACTTACCCCTAGTCGTTTACATATCGAAACAGGTATTTCAAAGACCCGAGTTCATTCTTTCTGGTCTGGACTCTCTTGTATTCTTACTGGTCTCATTTATAGTTTCTGGACTTGACTCATTACATGTACTCTTGCTGGACTCACTATATTTATTCTTGTTGGACTCACTATACTTTCTTGTGCACATACTTACTCTTAGTTTAGATTTCTTATATCCTGCAGTTATTACTATCTTGCTTCTGATTTTCATGCATCTTTACCTTTATGCACCAGTGATATATACATATTTTTTGTTTCATACTTTATTCCCTTCACCTTGCTACTTGCTACAACTGCTTTATAGTTTTTATCATTTAACTGGAACCGCTGTTAGAGGTGTACTTGCTCCAATCCTGACTGGATATATTTTTCAGAGAATCCGGAGGATTGGTGTCCAACGTTTTATGAACATCAGCCTGTCGATGGTGCAGACAAGAACCCCCCTAGTTCAGGAGTGATTTCTGGGTTGGTAGCCGGGATCACTAGGACCTCAGTTGTTGTATTTATTAGCTTTTGGTACCGGATTTGTCCCCGGTTTTGGATTAAGACTTTATATTATATATGATTCAGGATGTTGTTGTATTATTATTAATGTTGTTGTTGTTGTTTTAGTTGTTGTTGTTTAGACTCTGTAGTTTTTAGACTTCTGTATTATCTTATCATGCTTAGATTCATGGTTAATTACTTGTGTTATCATTATGATATTGCTCCTCCGTTTGGAGTTGAGATCTTGACATGTATATATATTGATTGTGTGAGATTATTAGCTAGATAGTAGACCTAGACAGCGTTCTACCGCCGATGCTGCGGTGTAGGCTGGACGTACCCACGACTCATGTCCAATTTTTTGGGTGTGGGTTGTGACATATTTTTGGTGGCAGCCTACGCAGGTCTCGATTCACAATTAGTGCGATATCGTGGTAGTACAACAATTTAGTTGTACTGCTGCGAGCCTGCCCTAGGATATAGGATCTAGGATAAGAGTGTACTCAATTACGACTAAGAACAATTCTAATCTAATTATTCTAAAATTGCTTCTTTTGAAATATCGCTGTCCTTCTTTGATGATATCGTATCTTGCACCATATTGACTTCTTTTAATCTGTGTCCAGGATGCCTCTGAAGACACGATCCCATCATACCGTCCCAGCAGTTGCTACCGAGAGGTTTGTTACCTCTCATCCAGCTCGTATTCAGGTAACTGCTACCGCTCCACTCACCACTCCTGCGGTTGAAGGATCATCTGTTCCTCTCGAGGATCCTCCTACGCCTGTCGATCCGAGGACTACCCCAGTCGTTCCGGTGGTGCCTCCTCCACCTCCTGCACCAGTAGATGCCGCACAGTTGTTTACGTTCTTCAGAGAGATGATGAGCGTGCAACACCATCAAGTGGATGTGATAAGGCTGGGCATAGAGAACGCCCACCAGGTGGCCATGATGACAGTGGATAGGGTAGCACAGATTCAGCCACAGGCAGATCAGACTCATCATCCGAGGCCGGGCACCATCATTGACTTCTAGAGGATGCAGCCCAAGGAGTTCTGGGGTACAGAAGGGATCCTGAATGCGGATGACTGGATAGAGCAGATTGAGGACATCTTCAGACTGGCACAGATTTCAGACAGCATACAGATAGAGGCAGCGGGTAGTCAGATGTTCGACCTTGCTTTGACGTGGTATCGCACTGATACGAGGATTATGGCACCAGGGCTTACTCGGGAGGCTTTCAAGAGGCTTTTTAAGGAGAAGTTTTTCCTAGATGTGATGCTGAGTACTTTGGAGAGCCAGTTCGAGGCACTCATCCAAGGGAGCATGATGGTGGACGAGTACACAACGGAGTTCTGCCGTCTGGGTAGATTCATTGATAGCTTGAGTGAGGCAGCAAATGCGAGAAAGTTTCACAAGGGCTTGGTCATGGCGGTCAAGTCTTTGACTAGGAGCGACTGCGAGGCAACTTTCGAGCAGATAGTAGGTGAAGCTCAGAGGGCAGAGGATGACTTGGAGCTCAAGTCCAAGAGAGGCAAGGATGATTCAGGTAGTGCGAGTGGTAGTGCGGGACCGGCTAAGCGTCCCTATGTGCAGAAGGCAGCGCAGCAGGGTCAGGATTAGAGAGTGTCCACTTGTGCCTACTGTAGGAAGGCATGACACACTTGGGATGTTTGTAGGAGGAGGCTGAAGGTGTGCCTTTTTTATGGATTTGCTGCTCACCAGATACGAGATTGTCCCTCTGTACCTCCATTGGGTGGAGCACAAGATCAGAGAGTTGGAGCTAGGCCATCTGTGGCGCAGCATCATGTCCCGCACCAGCAGAGGGAGATACCCCAGCAGGGCAGGACTTATGCGTTGACGGTCAAGGAGGCCGATGCTACGGGTGTCGGGTTAGCATGTCTGTCTCTTTTGTTCTTCTTTCTGTCCTTTTCTATTCCTTGTGGTGTGCTTCATTAGTACCTGTTAGAATTTCTTTGTGCTGTGGTAGATAGTGTAGTGACCCTGATTGAGACTATGATAACACGACCAGTAGGACCATGATCTTGCATGTTGTTTAGGTAGAATTTCTTGACTGTGATTGTTGGGGGTTTGACCTAGAGGAAGTACGATTGACTTTAAATTTCGAGGACAAATTTTTTTAAGGAGGATAGGCTTGTCACTACCCCATTTTCAGAGCAGGGTATTTTTTTTAATTTAGTTAATTATATATTTATCATAAATATTTGTATTAATATTTAATTAGTTGATTGTATTATTTTTTTTATTAGTTATTTTAGTGTTTTGGCTAGCCTGGACCCATGTCAGACCCTAGTAGACCCATGCCAGACCCAACCAATACCCTTGTCAGACTTATTTATTGGCTTAAAATAGTTATTTATATTTTTATTAGTTAGTTGGAGTGATTAGAGATTAATTAGAGTGTATTTGGAACCCCAAACCCAAACCCTATTTTTGGATGACTTAATTGGAGGATATTTTGGTCATTTCACTTAACCCAAACCCTAAACCTATTTCCTATTTAGCCTGGCCGAACCAGCACCCCATTCCTTTCATTCATTTCCTTTCTTCTTCTTCTTCTTCCTTCTTCTTCTCCACTCTTTTCTTCTTCTTCCTTCTTCCAATTTCTACATCCAAGTAAGATTTCTTTACTTTCTTCTCTTCCTTCTTCTATTTCTTCCATCAATATAAACCCTAACTCTTTACTTTCTTCTAACCTAGATATGTAGAGCTTAGAATTGGTGTTGGAGCTTGGGTTGGAAGCTTGGAGGCTTGGTGTGATAAATTTGGAGTTTTTTGGAGAATTTGGCTTGGGATTCTAACTCCCAAGAGGTAAACCCTAATTTTCCCCCTTGTGATTACTCTAGTATAGTGTAATTAGTAGTTTAAAACCTTCCTAGACCTTAGGGCTACTCATGGAAGAAAGTTGGAGCTTGTTTGGATGTGTTTGGAGACTTTGACATTAGGTTTTATGTCAATTTTGGGTGAAATCCGAGATTGACCCAATTTTTGGTATTGTCCTAGGTTAGACGGACCTCGGTAGACGTGCTTGGGTATCTTGAGGATAAGTACGTATCTCTATTCGGACACGTGAGGTCGTGTCGTAGAGATTTAGGCATTTCGGGCAATTTGGGATTTTTTGTCATGGGATTCTACTTGCGTGCGCATTTTTGCCACGGACCTAGAATCGGTGGGTTAGCATTTTTTTCTAGGTTCTAGACATTGATTAGAACTCGTGAGTAAATTTTGGGCCAATTTCGAGTAGATTTGGTTTACGTTTTATGAGGTATCGCGAACCGCACTCCACGTGTTCGTCGAAATAACTGAATTGCCATTTTGACTTGGTTTCTAGGTTTCGGACCTGTGCGTCGGTTGGTTTAGCCTCAGAGAGTGTTTATTAGAGTTTTCGAGTATATATATATATATATATATATATATATATATATATATATATATATATATATATATATATATATATGTGTGTGTGTGTGTGTGTGTGTGTGTGTGTGTGTGTGTGTGTGTTTGTATGTGGAGATGAGTGTGGTTGAGTGTGTGTGTTGGTGTTTGTGTATGTGTAGGTGTATATAGTTGTATGTGTTTATATATGTATGAGTGTGTATATATATGTGTGTGTGTTTGTATATATGTATGAGTGTGTATATATATATATATATATATATATATATATATATATATATATATATATATGTGTGTGTGTGTGTGTGTGTGTGTGTGTGTGTGTGTGTGTGTGTGTGTGTGTGTGTGTATATATATATATGTATGAGTGTGTGTGTGTGTATATATGTGTGTGTTTGTATATATGTATGAGTTGTGTGTATATATATATATATATACATGTGTGTTTATATATATATGTGTGTGTGTGTGTACCTATATATATATATGTGCATAAGTGTGTATATATATATATATGGTTGTGTGTGTATATATATATGTATGTATGTATGTTTGTGTATCTAAGTATCTAAGTGTGTGTGTGTGTGTGTGTGTGTGTGTGTGCTAGTGAGGGGGACAGCAGCTGCAGGTAGCAGCGTAGCGCTCGCAGCAGCGCAGCACCAAGGCGGGTCGCGGCAGCAGCAGCAGCAGCAGCTGCATGCAGCAGCGGTAGCAGCAGCAGCTGCATGCAGCAGCGGAAGCGTGCAGCAACGGCGCAGCGCCGCGGCAGCAGCGAACAACAGCGCATTTTAGCGCGGTAGCGCGACGCTTCACAGCTAGTTCCCCTCGCCCTTCTTTTATATATATATGTATGTATATATATAGATGTATATATATATACTTATATAGATAGATAGATACATAGATAAGTATAGATAGATATGTAGGTATTAGTATATATATATATATATATATATATATATATATATATATATATATATATATATATATATATATATATATATATATATATATGAATATGTGTATTTGTGTGTAATATATATATATTGCCTAGATATATAGCTAGGTGCATATATTTATATAGATAGTTAGCTAGTTAGTGTTAGAGTGAGGTGAGTTAGGTATCTCAATACCTTGGGATACCAAGGTATTGAGGTATAGGGGTAAGGTATTGAGGTATTGCCTATACTAGATTATATATATATATATATATATATATATATATATATATATATATAATATTACCTATAGTACTATATATAAAAGTATATATATATAGATAGTTAGTTAGTTAACTAGTGTTAGTGAGGGGTAAGGCTTGGGTATCTCAATACCTTGAGATACTCAAGGTATTGAGCATCGGGGCAAGGTATTGAGTTTTAGCCTAGGATTGAGGTTAGAGATGCTTTTATATATATATATATATATATATATATATATATATATATATATATATATATATATATATATATATACGTGCTAGTATATATTTTAGAGGGTATATGCAGGGTATATAGCGTAGGTTGAGGTATCGGATACCGAGGGTATCCCGGTATCTCAATGAGGCGCGTTTGAGGGTTTATTAGCTTAATGACCAAGTTTTGACCTAGAATTTTAGGGGCACCCTAGTTTGACCTAGAGTTGACCGTAGTTTACCCGGTTGACCGTCAAAGTCAATATTTGACCTAGTTTTGAACCAGAGTTGACTTTTTAGACCTAGAGTTGACTTTTTGACCCAGATTTTATCGGTTTGACCCGTTTGACCTAGAACAACCCTAGAAGCTTATTTTTAGCTATTTTATATATGTTGAACTCTTTAGAATCCCGTTTAATCTTGCTTTTTGTAATAGGTCCTTGCGACACCGGTTCGGATCGCCAGTTGCTCAGGACGTCAGGCGAGTACATTCTCTGATAGTTTTCATTATCTGATGATTATTATGATTCAGCTTCTAGTATAGTATTCTCTAATTTTTCTGGCATGACACGAACTAGTATTTATGGATTCATTTACTTGCGATACGTATATTTCATGTTTCTGGCCTCTATTCTGGAATTATCTACTGGCATCATATCATGACTCAGGCATCACTCATGTTTCTGGCTGGACTCATACTTGATTTATGTGTCGGGTCTTGGATTCACTTGTATTAGTCAGGGCGTAGAAATACTCGAGTAGACATATAAACATTCCCAACTGGAATCACTGGAATCACCCCCTCGTGTATAATCTGGAATGATAGCAGCCGCACACCCAGTGCGCAATGAGCCGTACCTACCCTTAGCCGTTTACATGTCGAAACAGGTATTTCAAAGATACGAGTTCATTCTTTCTGGTCTGGACTTTGTTGCATTTCTTGCTGGTCTCACTTATAGTTTTTGGACTTGACTTATTACATGTACTCTTGCTGGACTCACTATATTTATTCTTGCTGGACTCACTACACGTTCTTGTGCACATACTTACTCTTAGTTTAGATTTCTTATATCCTGTAGTTATTACTATCTTGCTTCTGATTTTCATGCATCTTGACCTTTATGCACCAGTGATATATACATATTTCCTTATTTCATACTTTATTCCCTTCGCCTTGCTACTTGCTGCAACTGCTTTATAGTTTTTATTATTTAACTGGAACTACTGTTAGAGGTGTACTTGCTTCAATCCTGACTGGATATATTTTTCAGAGGATCCGGAGGATTGGTGTCCGATATTTTATGGACCTCATCCTGTCGATGGTGCAGATAGGAACCCCCTAGTTCATGAGTGATTTTCGGGTTGGTAGCCTTGTCTATTCGAAGAGCCACGAGGAGCATGAGAAGCACCTGCAGATTATCTTAGAGACATTGAGGAGAGAGCGGTTATACGCGAAGCTCAACAAATATAAGTTCTTCTTGGATAAGGTCTCTGTCCTTGGGTATGTTGTCACTGGAGATGGTATTTTTGTAGATCCGAAAAAAATCTCTGTAGTCGAGACATGGCCGTTCCTAAGTCGGCATCAGAGATGAGAAGTTTTCTTGGACTTGCGGGATATTACCGTTGGTTCATGGAAAACTTTTCGAGGATAGCAGAGCCTATGACTCGGTTGACATGCAAGGACCGAGAATTCATATGGACGGATGAGTATCAAGTAGCTTTTAAGAAGTTGAAGAAGCGACCGACTACAGCACCAGTGTTGACCATTCCATTAGGATCAGGAGGTTATGTAATCTATAGCAACACGTCAGAAAAAAGATTATGATGCGTATTGATGCAACATGACAAGATGATTGCATATGCATCTAGACAATTAAGAGCACATGAGAATAATTATCCAACTCATGACTTAGAGCTTGCTGCCGTTATTTTTGCCTTGAAGCTATGGAGACATTACTTATATGGAGAATGAGTGGAGGTCTATATTGACCACAAAAGCCTCAAGTATATCTTCACGTAGAAGGAACTGAATATGAGACAAAGAAGGTGGCTTGAATTGATAAAGGACTTCAAGATAGAGCTGTATTATCACCCAGGGAAGGCTAACGTGGTAGAAGATGCGTTAAACCGAAAGCCTATGATGCTATTCTTGGGGACGCAGAGGGAGTTACTGTAGGACTTGTAAGAGCTTGGTATAGAGGTTGTATTACTCGGATCAAATGGGATACTAGCCAATTTGTAAGTGCAGTCATCGCTAGTAGAGAGGATCAGAGCAGCTTTGCCTATGGATGCTAGATTCAGGAGGTTCAGAGAGAGGACCAAGGCTGAAGAGCAGACGAGACTGCGCATTCATGATGACAAAATATTACAATATGGTGATCGCCTATATATTCCTAATGGAGAGCTTTGGAAGGAGCTAATGGCAGGGGCTCATAGTTTGATATATTCTATTCATCTTGGAGGTACCAAGATGTACCACGACTTGCGATAGCACTTCTGGTGGCATGGGATAAAAATAGAGATAGCTCAATTTGTGGCCAAATATCTAGTATGCCAGCAGGTCAAGGCTAAATATCAAAGGACAACAGGGCTACTGCAACCACTTTCGATTCCTGAGTGGAAGTGGGAGCACATCACTATGGACTTTGTCACGGGTTTTCCAAAGATTCTAAGTGGGCGAGATACTGTTTGGGTGATCATAGATTGACTCACTAAGTTCGCTCTTTTCTTGCCCTTCCGAGTTGGCCAGTCTACTGAAGCTTTGGCTGACTTATACATAAGGCAGATTATGAGATTATATAGTATTTCGGTTAGCATTGTGTTAGACAGGGACTCACGTTTTATATCTTACTTTTGAAGAAGCATGCATGAGAGTCTTAGAATTCATCTGAAGTTTAGTACGTCTTATCATTCGTAGACAGATGGGCAGTCGGAGAAATATTTAGACGTTGGAGGATACGTTGAGAGCATGCATGCTAGACTTTGGGGGATCATGGGAGGACCACCTATAGCTTATGAGTTTTCCTAACAATAGCTATCAAGCGAGCATCTAAATGGCTCCGTTTGAAGCTTTGTATCGTAGGAAGTGTAGGTCTCTCGTGTGTTGGAGTGACGTAGGAGAATGTCAAATCTTGGTGCCAGAGTTGGTTGTCAGCACTATGGAGAAGGTGAATAGGATACATGGGCACTTACGAGCTGCGCAAGACATACATAAGCTGTGAGCAGGTCTTCATTGTCGTCCTTTGGAGTTCAAGGAAGGCGATCATGTCTTCTTGAGGATATCACCCACTAGAGGAACTATTCACTTCGGAGGATGGGGCAAGTTGAGTCCAAGGTATATTAGACTGTTTGATGTGTGGGAGCGAGTGGAGAAGTTGCATATCGACTGGTACTACTACCTTCGCTTGAGGTAGTGCATGATGTATTCCATGTGTCGCAACTAAGGCAATTTGTGTTAGATAGCATTCATATTCTTGATCACTCCAAGATCACCACTGGGCCGAGCTTGTCATACCAAGAGCAACCCGTGGAGATTCTTGATCGTCGGAAGAAGGTGTTAAGGAATCAGTATATTTTCTTGATCCGCGTGGCATGGAGACATCACTCGCCAGAAGAATCCACTTGGGAACACGATGATGACATACACAAACATTTTCCGTATATGTTCGAAGATTAAGGTATAATTTTACTTGTTCTTTTCTACCATATAATATTCTCGTTTTCTATCATGCGTTAGCTTTAATTTTGAGGACAAATTTTTTGTAAGTTGGGTAGAATATAACCTTCCCTAATTTTTAGGATTTTTTTACTATAATAATAGAAATAATAATGCATATAACAATATCGTACTAATAAATGATAATAAAATAAATAGAATAAAAGTAAACTAATAGTTATTTTATAGAAATAATGGTAATTATAATTAATAAAGATATTTTTATAAAAAAATTAAAAATAAAGAAAATAGTAATAACAATAATAATAATAATAATAATCAAAATACAACTATAATAATACTAACTCAAAGCTAACAAAACAAAACAAAACACAACAGCAGCAACACTAGTAAACAATCCGACCCCCTAGTTCGGTAATCCCCTTAGTTCGGTGTGTGTGTGTGTATATATATATATATATATATATATATATATATATATATATATATATATACGTGCAACCAAAGACCCCAAACCCTAATCTCCTTTCCTCCATGCGACTGCTCGTCGACCTTCCCCGACCCAACTCGCCGCCGCTCGACTATCGAACGCCGGAGCACCACCTTCGCCGCCGTTGACCAAAACACGCGCGCGCCAAATCTGCGATAGTAATGAACTCCAAGTACCCATCTTCCCCGCTGAATTTTTTCCTACATACGCGACCAAATTTTGATCCAGTTGTTTAGATTCAACCACAATATGAACATCCTCTAATATCTTCAAGTAGTTTAATTCGAACAACTCTATTTATGTTTTAAAATCAACTAAAACTTTTCGAAAAAACCTGTTTTATATATACAAAATAGAACACCCAAAACTATTCCAAACACCTGTTTTGGAAGGTGAGTTTCTCCCAAACGAATTGACCAAACATGATTTTCTTTTTCTGACACGAATTCAATATAACCAGGATCGCAAAGATTTATTATTTGCATATTTTTGATCATTACTCCTGCATTAGAAACTGTGTTTAAAAATATAGAAAAAAAACCCACGAAAACTGTTCATAGAAAACTTAAAAAATACGATACAGAGTGCGTCCCGACAGACCGGGCCATCACATAACGTACCAGTTTCACCAAAAGGAGAATATGGTATATTTAGTTGTGCGGGCATTCTCGAAAGTTGATTCGGACGTATGTGCACGCCGGAATCAACCCGTATCCGAGAAAACTTTTCGATATTAATATTTTATAATTTCTTCTTTAGTTTGTACACACTCGTCGGAACGCAACAAAACTTGCACCATTGGATTCTTGGTATCACGATGGTCCTGTGATCCAAGTTTTACGCAATTCTGAGATAGTTGACCGAACCGCCTATTCATGGGCCCCACGGTTGACTTGGCGGACAAAATTGTGATTGACTCACCGGAATCCAAAATTGGATATACTATTGAGTTTATATCATCGTTTAAGATTAGTTTGACCTATAATTTTTCTTATTTAGAGACTTTTATCTTTGACACGTATTTTGGTGTATGGTGGCACCATATGGACACCGCTTTGACCCAAAATTACCCTTTTTGTTCCTGTGTCCTAATTGGGCGAAATGGTAGAGTTTTTTGACTATCTTATTGATTTCAGAGATGTTTGTGATATTTATTTCATAATCCGGAGATGTTCGTTCGGAGTTATAGTTTCTGATTTCTTGTGCTTGTCATCTGGATGCCTATATTACACAGATTGTTTGCCAGGCAAATATACCTTACCATTGTGCTATTTATTTTCATTCATTATTAGCATGCATATTTACTATTATTTATTTAGTTATTTTATTTTGCTATATAAAACTGTGCATCCAAGAATAACTTGGGTACAATGACCTTTGTGTTATTTTTTGTCACTTATTTAATATTTTGCATGACGACCTAGTGTTACGAGACCACCCCATGATGTTGAGGCATTCTTATGTTTCATTGGTTGTGACACATTTGTTACACGACGGTGAGTCTCATGTAGGACACAGACTTTTGTGATAGGCTGGCCATCTGTACGTATAGGATGTACGACAGATAGAAAATAATTGCTGATAGAAATACATGCTAGGAGACTTGGCAGTTATTAGAGGTATCACCATGGCATGTATATGACATAGATAGTGCATAGGGTAGGGAGAACAATATATAGGCATATGGGCTCCTTTACACTTTCTTTTTTGTAACCAATACGCTCCACCGGAGATGCGTTGTCAGATGACCCTTATATTATATTTTTTACAGGCGGCCTCTGACGATCAAAAGACGTTACGCTTTTTAGGCCACTGATTCTCCGAGAGAGTCACGCCAATCCCATGTTTAGCCAGATAGTCCATACATTTTAAAGTTATTCTGAAAAGTGCATTTCATATAGACGGTTAGACGATCCTTTGGATGTTATTTTCAGTATATTATGGCATATACTTTTTGTATCTTGTTACGTCCCTCTAAGGACCTGGTCCACTTCCAGGTATAGACGAGCAGGATTATCCTCAGGAGTATGGACCCGAGCCTGACACATCATTCTCTGTTAAGGATGTCTTACCTTCTGAGTACCGGTGATTACTTCATTGCTGATGGATCCTTAGCTACTATTTTTTATTGACATTTATTTCATATTGGGGTTTTGATCTCCTATCATTTTAGTGTTTGATATAGTCGATGGGTTATGGATTTATCTCCATCTGACTATTATTCTTTTGATACTTCGTACTTGAGACATTTAGCTATTTATTTTGATATTCTTTTATTTGTGCTTGTGGATGAGATATAGATGCCTGTGACTTGTGTTGACAATATATGAACCACTTATGAATTAATATTCATATTACAACGTACATATGTGTTATAATTTTCTAACATATTAGAGTTATCATATACATATGGTTGGCATGCTACATATTTCTAGTCCTACGTATTTTGGGACTGGGGCATGACACCAACCCTCGTAATTCTATTGCACCGAGGATGCGATTGCATCGGACGTGTGGCTTTAGGACACTGAGACTATTCTAGAGGCCGTCGAAGTTTTGACTAGAGAGCAAGTCTCGGTGGTTCGGCTGAAGTTGCTAGATCTGGCCCGTGACTGGTGGACAACACAGATGGTTTCACTAATAGTACCCATCGCCTGGTCCGTATTCAGTGAATGGTTTCTGGTCAAATACTTTGACGTGGGGTCTTGTTATGATCTGCAACAGATATTTAATAATTTGAAGCAGATGGGCAGGGCTATCGACGGCTACACAATTAAGATCAGTAGGTTAAGTCAATTTTCTTCCACATTGGTGGCGACCGAATTAGATCGAGCAAGGAGGTTCCAGCAGGGAATTCACCAAGAAATTATCTTGACTGTAGAACAACATGAGTTTTAGATGTTTTACGTCGTGATGCAAGCGACGAGGATGCAGGAGTACACCTCCCAGAGGATTATCGATAGAATTAGGGCCCGGAAGAGGTCTCACACATCAGGGGGTTGTTACACCAAGTCTTTAGCACCAGCTCCAGCAGTACGAGCTTTGACGATTGTAACCCCGACCAGGATAACTTCAGTAGCATCATTTCAGCGACCAGCTCCGATACGTCTTCAGTAGCAGAGATCATCCCCTTCAGTCGGATGTTCTCATTATGGAAACCCATGGCACATTTTATTAGAGTACCGTAGAGCACAAGGGTTGTGCCTAGTTTATGGAGCTTCAGACCATAGGGTGGGATCTTGTCCACGTGGAGCTAGTTCATCATCATCTTCCCCGGCAGGACCATAGTACAGGGCTGCAGTGGCGATTCAGGATAACTAGGGTCTGAGGCCTTTGCCTACCAAGTCCCAAGTATTCCAGCAGCAGAGGTCACAACAGTATGTGTAGGCCCAAGCTCAAGTACAAGATATGCTAGAAGGTCCACAGCAGCAAGGACCAACACAGAGAGGATGAGGTCAAGCGATGGTACTCAATGTGGAACAGCAATTAGCTTCTGGTGAAGTGGTGGTAGATACCATTCTCGTTAACTCTCATTCAACTTCAGTATTGTTTGATTCTGGTATATCACATTCCTTTATGTCTACACGATTTGTGTCACAAGTTTGATTGGACCCCGAATCCTTATCAGTAAGACTCAATATACTTACTAGTAACGGTATCATGGGAGTAGATAGAGTTTATACCTCGTATTGAGTCATAGTGTATGGAAGATATTTTTCTGCTAGCCTGATAGAGTTTCCGATGGGTGATTATGATGTCATCCTAGGAATGGATTATTTTAGTGCTCGATACGCATCGGTAGATTGCCATGATGACAAGGTTATCTTTCGTATCCCCGGAGTGGAATAATTTTCATTTTTTAGAGGAGAGATGGATTCTCCGTCAACAATCATGAGAATGACAGTAGCAGACGGAGTATAATTCCCCAGAGTGGTCAGTCAGTTTTTAGATGTGTTCCCAGAAGAACTTCCAAGTATGCCACCAGAAAGAGAGACCGAGTTTACCATTGATCTACTTCCATGAATAGCACCAGTGTTAGAGAGAGTCAACATAATAGCACCATCAGAGTTGTAAGTCTTGTACCAAAAGATTGAAGAATTAAGAATCAAGGAATTTATTCATGCTAGTAGAACACCTTGGGGAGACCCAATGCTACTAGTGAAGAAGAAGGATGGAACGTCACGATTATGTGTTAATTTTTGTACCCTCAACACAGTAACCATTAAGAATAATTATCCCTTGCCAATGATCGATGACTTGGTCGACCAGCTTAGTGGAACAACAATGTTTTCCAAGATTGATCTGTGGTCAAAATATTATCATATCAAAGTCAGAGAGCAGGATATACCCAAGACGACGTTCAGATTAAGATTTGGATATTAAGAGTTTCTAGTAATGCACTTTGGAGCAACCAATATTCCAACAGTATTTATGGATCTCATAAACTATATTTTTATGTCATACTTGGACAAGTTCATGATTTTGTTCATTGAAGACATCTTGGTGTACAGTCGAAGTGAAGCAGAGCACGAGCAGCATCTTCACGCAGTTCTTCAAGTCCATAGAGAAGATAAGTTATATGCCAGGTACAGCAAGTGTGAGTTCTGGCATAATTGTATTTCATACTTAGGGCATATTATTGCTAAAGAAGGAGTTGAGAAATGGATCCCTAGAAGATAGAAGCCGTTGAGACATGGCCAGTTCCGTGGACAGTTGCAGAAGTTTATAGTTTTCAGGGACTGACATGATATTATCGAAAATTTGTGTCAGACTTTGCTATAATTTTTGTACCCTTGACATAATTAACTCGTAAGGATGCTCGCTTTGATTGGACAGATGAATATCAAACCTCTTTTAAGAAGCTCAAGCTAAGTTGATTACGACACCAATTTTGACTCTTCTAGATGGGTTAGGTGGGTTCACCGTATATTGTGATGCGTTAGGAAAAGGACTAGGCTGTGTTCTTATACAACATGGCAAGGTTATAGCTTATGCGTCTCGGCAGCTTCGAGACCATGAGAAAAATTATCCTACGTACGACTTGGAGTTAGCAACAGTTGTCTTCGCACTCAAACTTTGGAGATATTATCTATATGGAGATCGAGTAGAGATTTGTATCGATCATAAGAGTTTTAAGTATGTCTTTACCCAGAAGGACCTCAATACGAGGTAGAGGAGATGGCTAGAGATGATGACAAATATAATCTTGACCTTCAATATTACTCTGGAAAGGCCATTGTCATAGCGAATGCTTTGATCCAGAGAGCAAGAGCTTATTCGTCTCTCCGTGTTTGGTTGCCAACAGGTTAAAGTTGAGCATCAGAGACCAGCAAGATTTTTTTAAACAATTCTAATTCTCAAATGGAAGTGGGACCATATCACTATAAATTTTATAACCAGTCTTTCTAGATCCCCAGCTGGCAGAGATGCTATTTGGGTAATAGTGGATCAACTCACAAAATTTTCTCACTTTCTTCCCTTCAGAGTAGGACAATCTACAGAGCAGTTAGTCCGAATGTACATGAATCATATTATCAGACTTCATGGAGTACCAGTAAGCATCATATCAGATAGAGATTCCAGATTCACCTCACTTTTGGCAGAGCCTTCAGCATAGTTTGGGTACCCATCTGAAGTTCAGCTCAACTTATCATCTACATAGAGATGGTAAGTCAGAAAGTACCATCCAGAACCTAAAAGATATGCTTCGATCATGTACCCTTGACTTTGGTGGTTCGTGGGAGGATCACTTGTAGTTGGTCGAATTCTCTTATTACAACAGTTTTCAAGCAAGTATCCAGATGGCACCCTTCGAGGCACTGTATGGCAGAAAGTACAGATCCCCTATAGCCTAGGATGATATGGTGAGAAGCAATTGCTTAAACCCCAGATGATAGCCTAAACAGTTGAGGTAGTCAGGACGATCAGAGAGCATCTTCGAGTAGCTCTGGATCGTCAGTGATATTGGGTCGATTCGTATCAGCAACCTCTTAAGTTTTTTGTCGACGACCATATATTCCTTATAATTTTGCCTACCCGAGGGGTCATCAGATTTGGTGTACGGGAAAACCTTAGTCCGAGGTATATAGGTTCGTTCGATATCCTCGAGCGAATGGAAGATATTTTATATCATCTTGCTCTTTCGTCGTCGCTTCGTGAGATACATAATTTTTTTATGTATCCCAGTTACGATAGTATGTACCGGATTCAAGCCATGTCTTGGATCATTCAGAATTGGTCGTTAGTATCGACCATTCGTATAAGGAGAGGCCTGTATCCATTTTGGACAAGAGAGAGAAGATTCTCAAGAACCAGACTATTCGATATGTCCGAGTTTCTTGGGGGCATCACTCACTGGGCGAGTCAACTTGGGAGCATGATGATGATATTCGATCTCGTTACCCGTATTTGTTTGACTCATGAGGTATACTTGTTCGTATATCTCATACCCTGATCTTGTCTTATGCATTCTTGTCTTGTTTTAGGATTGTGCTTGATTCCCGTATGCCCTTGCTTACCATGATTGCATGTCCTCTGAGTTTTTGCTAGACCCTGTGCCTTATTAAAATTGTGAGGATAAAATTTTTTAAGGAGGAGAGAGTTATGAGACTCATCTCACTATTCTAGTATATGTACCCGATATATGCATATAATACGTGTATAGCTTGCTTTATGTTTAATTGTTTACTTTATGCTTTATGCCATTCATGCATTGTCTAGGTTATTTTTGTAAAGTTTTTCCTTATTTGCATCCTTTGGACCGTTGGTCCCTTGGTTTTAGTGTGTATGGCTGTGATGAACCCGGAAGAGGGATATTGTCATGCCCCAGTCCCAAAATATCGAGGGACTGGACACGTGGCAATGGCCAGCAGCACGCACCGATGGACAACCCAATTTAATGGATCCATCAGGGCATGCTTAAGCTGTAGTCTAACAGTAAATAGAACCAATGATACAGGTCACAGACTATTCTAATCTCATCCACAACAGATAATCACAGATTAAATGCCAGAGTAATGCAAATAGAATTAACTATCAAATCTCAATAAAAGTGTCTCGGTGAACAATCCGAGAACAAGTCTGATACATCAAAGCAAATAGACAGGAAATAAAGGAACTGGAAATAGAAATAGAACTAACTGACTATATACAACCACTGCTCAGGAGAAGTCCTCTGGTGCTAGCTCGTCCTCAGGTCCTGGTACAGCTCCTGGACGGTGTATCTCTGGATGGTTCTCTTTGGCTATACCTGGGGACATAGTCCATTCCAGGTTCTCAGGGGACATAACAAGGTACAGATAATACAAGCCAAAATAAATGTAGTACAAAAATTAAATAAAACAGCAGGGTAAACTATGTAACCAGCTAAGTGATATGCAAGTTGAGAGTTTTAGTCATACTCAGGCTGAGGCTACTACAGGATCAGTGTCGGAGAAACCCATAGCAGTATTTTCTCGAAGGGCCAGAACTGGTGCCATAGCTCTGTGTCAGAGACTAAGACACATCCAGATGTCAATATATATAATATAATCAGCCTTTGTTATGGTAATACTCTCCCCACCCCATGAAATCTCACGTCTCATGTCCATGACACGCAGGATCAAAGCTAATACAACAAGTCAGGATATAAACTAAGCATGTAATCTGTATATGTCATGAATATGTATCCTATACGGAATTACCATGTATATCTCAGGAAAATTTCGTCACATAAATAGTGTCAGTGTCCTGGGTTGAGCAGTTAAACAAGTTTACATATGAATCTACAAGAAATCAAGTAAAATACTATAACAGGATTTACTGCGAGTTGACAAGCTCTATGTTCCCACAGATGCAAAATTAAACCAAGAAAATATATAGCAAGCTGCAGGGTTTGGCAAGGTACACTTGCCCACAGATGTATAACTAAGTCCAGGAAATAGGCAGCAAGGCTGCAAGTTTTGGCGAGGTACACTTGCCTGTGGTTCTGGCTCCAACTGTAGCTCTGACTTCAGCTGGATTTGCAGGCGGTACTTCTGTTGCTGAAACAAACATCACCATCAGATCCAGAAAATATCAATCATCTAGAAACGCCTGTCCTTGAGTCCAATTTGGAGACAAGGGCAGAACGGCAGTTTCGGATCAAAACGGGGTCCACATCACCGAAAAATGTATCAGGGTCAAAGGTCTCCAAATTCACCAAACTTAGTGTCAACAGGTCAGGAACGATGATACGAACCCAACGGAACTTCCAAAATTAGATTCCGGTGAGTCGATCACAAAATCGCCCGTCGAGCGGGGCCTGTGGGGCCCACGACACGCGATTTCGTCAACATTCTCAGAATCGAACCAAACTTGGCTCACAGGACCAGCGTATCGCTACGAGTCCGATGGTGCAAGTTTCGTTTCGATCCAACGTGTGTACACAAAGTTAGGGTAAAAAGTAGAAAAGTCGGATACGGGGCGTTGTCCGCGCATACGCGTTGATCCCGGTGTGCACGCACACCCGAATCGACTTCTGCAAAATCCTGCACATCCGTATCGACGGCGTGCACGTATCTGTGAAGACCGCGTACGACCAAGTCATCCCGTTTGGCGGGGCGTACCCAGTTTCGGGGTGAATCAGGGCGTTGTTTTTCCTATTTTTGGATCGTGGTGTACGATCACCACAGGACGCGATGCCCCGAGCGGTTTATCCGGGCACCGAGAGGGTCACGTAGGCTTCGCGATGCAAAAGACGGAATCGAAATCAGAGCTACGAGCAAGAAGTTACAAGTACCTGAACTGGGCTCCTCAGAAATCGGGTTTACCGTGTCCGACACGACACAGGACACTGTGTCCTGTGTCCAAGCCGTGTCCGGCTGACACGAGCTAGGGTTAGGGTTAGGGCTCTAGACGGCGGAGACGGCGGCTCTGCGGTGGCCGGGCTGAGGCGCAGGGGCCGGGGCAGCGGGGGCACGCGGCGGCGCGCAGGCGGCTGGGCGGAGCGGGATGCGGCGGGTGTCATGGTGGCGGCGGCGCTGGCTAGGGTTCCGGAGTTGGGGGCTCGGGGTCGTCCGACACGACGGAGCAGGGGGCTGGCTGCTGGGGACGGAGCCGGTGGCGACGGCTGGGGGCGCTGGCAGCGGGCACGACGGGGAGGCGGTGGCGGCTTAGGGGTTCGTCGAGTAGGGGGTGGCCGGAGAAGAGAACGGGGGGGGGGGGGGAATATATAGGCGGAGGGGAGCGGAGCCGAGCGGGGGAGGCGGACGAGAGGGGGATCGTGGCCGAGGGGTGCGGGGGCGTGGGCCGGGCGGAGCAGCGGGATGCGCGGCCGGCGGAAGCGGCGCGGGAAGCGGGGGCCGCGCGGGGAGTGGGGAGACTGGGTCGGGTGAGGAGCCGGGTCGGGTTCGGTTGGGTCGGGTGGATGAGATCCTAAAAACTTATCCTATCTTATTGCAGGCCTGTTCGGTCCCTAAGTTGAAACCGAACAATTTAGTCATTGACTTGCATGGGCCACCACAAAAACCATGTCACGCCCCAGTCCCAAAATATCGAGGGACTGGACACGTGGCAATGGCCAGCAGCACGCACCGATGGACAACCCAATTTAATGGATCCATCAGGGCATGCTTAAGCTGTTGTCTAACAGTAAATAGAACCAATGATACAGGTCATAGACTATTCTAATCTCATCCACAACAGATAATCACAGATTAAATGCCAGAGTAATGCAAATAGAATTAACTATCAAATCTCAATAAAAGTGTCTCGGTGAACAATCCGAGAACAAGTCTGATACATCAAAGCAAATAGACAGGAAATAAAGAAACTGAAAATAGAAACAGAACTAACTGACTATATACAGCCACTGCTCAGGAGAAGTCCTCTGGTGCTAGCTCGTCCTCAGGTCCTGGTACAGCTCCTGGAAGTGCTCCTGTACGGTGTATCTCTGGATGGTTCTCTTCGGCTATACCTGGGGACATAGTCCATTCCAGGTCCTCAGGGGACATAACAAGGTACAGATAATACAAGCCAAAATAAATGCAGTACAAAAATTAAATAAAATAGCAGGGTAAACTATGTAACCAGCTAAGTGATATGCAAGTTGAGAGTTTTAGTCATACTCAGGCTGAGGCTACTACAAGATCAGTGTCGGAGAAACCCATAGCAGTATTTTCTCGAAGGGCCAGAACTGGTGCCATAGCTTTGTGTCAGAGACTAAGACACATCCAGATGTCAATATATATAATATAATCAGCCTTTGTTATGGTAATACTCTCCCCACCACATGAAATCTCACGTCTCATGTCCATGACACGCAGGATCAAAGCTAATACAACAAGTCAGGATATAAACTAAGCATGTAATATGTATATGTCATGAATATGTATCCTATACGGAATTACCATGTATATCTCAGGGAAATTTTGTCACATGAATAGTGTCAAGTGTCCTGGGTTAAGCAGTTAAACAAGTTTACATATGAATCTACAAGAAATCAAGTAAAATACTATAACAGGATTTACTGCGAGTTGACAAGCTCTATGTTCCTACTGATGCAAAATTAAACCAAGAAAATATATAGCAAATTGTAGGGTTTGGCAAGGTACACTTGCCCACTGATGTATAACTAAGTCCAGGAAATAGGCAGCAAGGCTGCAAGTTTTGGCGAGGTACACTTGCCTGTGGTTCTGGCTCCAACTGTAGCTCTGACTTCAGCTGGATTTGCAGGCGGTACTCCGGTTGCTGAAATAAACATCACCATCAGATCCAAAAAATATCAATCAGCTAAAAATGCCTGTCCTTGAGTCCAATTTGGAGACAAGGGCAGAAACGACAGTTTTGGGTCAAAACGGGGCCCACATGTGGGCCCGCTTTGCACCGAAAAATGTGTCAGGGTCAAAGGTCTCCAAATTCACCAAACTTAGTGTCAACAGGTCAGGAACGATGATACGAACCCAATGAAACTTCCAGAATTGGATTCCAGTGAGTCGATCACAAAATCGCCCGTCGAGCGGGGCCTGTGGGGCCCACAATACGCGATTTCGTCAACGTTCTCAGAATCGAACCAAACTTGGCTCACAGGACCAGCGTATCGCTACGAATCCGATGGCGTAAGTTTTGTTTCGATCCGACGTGTGTACACAAAGTTAGGGTGAAAAGCAGAAAAGTCGGATGCGGGACGTTGTTCGCAGATACGCGTTGATCCCGGTGTGCACGCACACCCGAATCAACTTCTGCGAAATCCTGCACGTCCGTATCGACAGGACACACATATTTGTGAAGACCGTGCACGACCAAGTCGTCCCGTTTGGCGGGGCGTACCCAGTTTCGGGGTGAATCGGGGCGTTGTTTTTCCTATTTTTGGATCGCCGTGTGCGATCACCATAGGACGCGATGCCCCGAGCGGTTTGTCCGGGCACCGAGAGTGTCACGTAGGCTTCGCGATGCAAAAGACGGAATCAAAATCAGAGCTACGAGCAAGAAGTTACAAGTACCTGAACTGGGCTCCTCAGAAACCGGGTTCACCGTGTCCGACACGACACAGGACACTGTGTCCTGTGTCCAAGCCGTGTCCGGCTGACACGAGCTAGGGTTAGGGCTCTGGACGGCGGAGACGGCGGCTCTGCGACGGCCGGGCTGAGGCGCAGGGGCCGGGGCAGCGGGGGCACGCGGCGGCGCGCAGGCGGCTGGGCGGAGCGGGACGCGGCGGGTGTCACGGTGGCGGCGGCGCTGGTTAGGGTTCCGGAGTTGGGGGCTCGGGGTCGTCCGACACGGCGAAGGAGGGGGCTGGCTACTGGGGACGGAGCCGGTGGCGACGGCTGGGGGCGCTGGCAGCGGGCACGGATGGGAGGCGGTGGCGGCGTGGGGGTTCGTCGAGTAGGGGGTGGCCGGAGAAGAGAACGGGGGGGGGGGAATATATAGGCGGAGGGGAGCGGAGCCGAGCCGAGCGGGGGAGGCGGAGGAGAGAGGGATCGTGGCCGAGGGGTGCGGGGGCATGGGTCGGGCGGAGCGGCGGGCGGCGCGGCCGGCGAAAGCCGCGCGGGAAGCGGGGGCCGCGCGGGGAGTGGGGAGACTGGGTCGGGTGAGGAGCCGGGTCGGGTTCGCGGGCGGGTGCGGGTCTGGCCGACCCGCCCGACCCGCTAGGCCAAGGGATGGGCCGGGCTCGGTTGGGGCTGGGCCTGGTGGCTGGGCCCAGTGGGCTAGGGTTTAGTTTAAAAATCAATAAATAAATAATAATAATTAGAATAAATATAAAAACAGTTTTTAGGTGATTAAAAATAGGTCCGGGGCCCAATAAATTCCAGAAAAATTACCCTAAGTCCAGTTTTTCATTTTACACCAAAAAATACTATTTTCATAATATTTTAATATTATTTATTATCTATTAAAAATTATTTAATAATTAAAACCCTGTTTTTAATTACAGAAAAATCCCAAAAAATTCTAGAAAATTGTGTAAAATCCAAATTGAAAAATCAGAGGGTTTACAGATATGGATTATGATCAATATCCTAAAATTAACCATTTGCCTATTTAAGCAAATTATTTTTCTTTCCTTTCCTTCACTTTTCTTTTCCTTTCATTTCTCTTTCCTTCTTCACTTCTTCAGCCTTCATAGAGAGCAGCCAAACTTGGCCTTGGCCGTGGGTGACCTTGATAGTATTAGGCTAGAACTTGACCGTAGGTAATTATATCTTGCCAACCGAAGGAACAACCATAGATCTTGCTTTGATTCTTGGTATAACTTATTTTAATTATTTGATTGATTTTATTTTTGGGTAAAACTTAGAACTTGTCTCATTGATGATTTTGTTTTTCTGGAATTGGATTGCTCATAGAGCCCGAGAACAACAAGTTGGAGAATGCAAAGTTGGCCTGAGAATGCATACAAAAAGTACACAGGGAACCCTTGTCGCATAAAGCAAAGTTTCAATGAGCGCACTTGTGTGTGTTTCATAAATTGCTTAGAAAGTGAGCCAAGATATGTTGAGTACTCTTGTAGCACTTCTCTACTCTGACGTTCGTTTTGTATTATGGCAATTCCTCCAAAAGTACGTCGATCCTACTTGGTGCACTTTTGAATGGGTCTGCAAGTCATCAAGAATGTACGCTACTGCTTATGTAAAACCCCCTAAAAAATTTTATCATTATTATTTATTTTTGTTAATTTAATGGTATTATTTTAATTAAGTTATTAATTTAAAGTTATGATTTAATTAGTTAGCAATATTTTTCTTTACATTTAGGAATTATTTTACGAATCAAGTAGTTAGCTTTATATATAAATTATAGTATTTAATTAATTATTTAGTTAAGCACGTTTCCTATAAAGTTATATAGAATATATTTTCTATTTACTAAATATCCTTATAAATGTTTATAAATATTAAAATTTGATACATCTACTTAGTTAAGTCAATTTCTATTGAAATAGTTTAATTATTTTGTTAATAGAATTTATTTATTTATTGGAATTTTATTTATTTCCTAGCTATAAAACTCTTTAATTAGTAAACTTATATAAATGTTTATTTAAAATTATTTTACAGAATTATTTGTTTCTTTTAAAATCTTTGGTTAAAGTATTATATTTTTCTGGAATTTATTTCATGCATCATGGCATAAAACATTTGAAACATCTGCTGCCCGTCCATGGCTTGCCCTAGTGGAAAAACAGGCATTGGTGGAGTGAACTGTGGCGGAGATGGGATGTCATCACGCCAGAACCTTGAATTATGCTGGCAAGCTTGATAGCTTTGAGAGGATTGTCCTCTATTTTCTGGTGTCACTCCATCATCATATGTGACCACAGCATCGTGTGGTGTATCTAAGGGATTCTCGTCACCGATTCTCGGATCTATTACTCTGCATTAAAAATAAACTAAGAGAACGCACAGTAAAATCAAAACAGGATGCAAATCAAGCAATTAATTCGAATTCGATATAGAGATCAAAAATAATTCAAATCAATGGATGAGATCCTATAACTTATCATATCCTTATTGCAGGCTTTCTCGGTCCCTAAGTTAAAACCGAAAAATTTAGGCGTAAGGACCTGCATGGGCCACCACAAAAACCATGTCACGTCCCAGTCCCAAAATATCGAGGGACTAGCCACGTGGCAATGGCCAGCAGCACACTCTAATGGGCAAACATAATTTAATGGACCCATCAAGGTGTACTTAAGCTGTAACACAATAATAAAGTCTACTAAACATGTCACAATCTAATCTCATCCATGGAAGATAAATATGATCAATATCAGCAAAATTAAATATAACTGTCATCAAGTCCCAATAAAGTAAATTGGGAAACAACCCGATAATAAGTCTGATACACAGGTTCAACAGACCAGAAACAAAAGAGTTTAATAAAAGAAAATATTGAGTATAGATAACAAATACTCATGAGAAAACCTCGGCCATCACCTCGTCCTCGGGAATCGGTTCAGCTCTAGTGTATGCTCCTGCTCCTGCTTCTGCTCCTGTCCCGTATACCTCGGGATAGAATTCCTTTGCTAAACCTGGTGACATAATCCAGAATCTAGGTCCTCAGGGGACATAGTAAGGTACAAAATAACAAAAGCCAAAATAAATGCAGTAAAATAATAAATAAAATAATAGGGTAAACTATGTAACCATCTATATGAAATGCAAGTGAGAGCATCACTAGTACTCAAGCTGAGACCGCTACAAGCTCTGTGTCAGGGAGCCGGTAGCAGTAATATCACGTAATGTGCCTAGCTCTGATGTAGAGTCTACGGCCTCACAATAATAAATACATATATAAAAATAGCCTGTAGCCTGTGAGTCTCTCCCCACCCAATGTAATCACATATCTCATGCCCACAACATCTCATGTCCATGTTACGCAAGATCATAACTAATGCAGTAAGTTATATGATAGCTATGAATATAATGTCTATGTCATAAATTCTATAACCTATACAGAATCACCATGAATATCTCAGGAAGATTCTGTCTCATGAATAGTGTCAGTTGTCCTGGGTATGACGTACTTGATGATGCAAGCACGAGAATGTATAGGGTCTCGATATCCATCTCTAAGTGATGTTACACAACTCCGCGTACGGTGTTGACACCTGAATATTATTCGAACGTTAAGTAATATCACACGGTCCTAGGTTGAACAGATACAACATATAAATAAATCAAAGAATATTATGTAACAAGAACTGCAAGGTTGGCAAGGTACACTTGTCTGGGGTTTGGATACCAACAGCTGCTCCGGTATCAGCAAAATATGCAGGTACTCCTCCTAAAGCTGTAATAAATATTACCATCAGGTTCAGAAGATATCAAATAGCTAAAATTTCCTGTTCATGAGTCCAATTTTGACATAAGGGCAAAAGTGACAGTTTCTGGTCAAAGCGGGGTCCACATGTGGCCCGCTTCGTACCAAAAAATATGCCAGAGAAAATGTTCTCCAAATTCGTCAAAATTAGTGTCTATAAGTTCATAATGATGATAAGAACCCAACAGAATATCCAGAACTGGATTTCGATGAGCCGATCACAAAATCGTCCGTCAAGTGGAGCCGTGGGGCCCACAAAATACGATTTTGTCAACATTCTCAGAATCGAACCAAACTTGGGTCACAGGACCAGAGTATTGCTACGAGTCCAATGGCATAAGTTTCGTTTTGATACGATATGCGTACACAAAGTTATAATGAGTTCCAGAACAGGGCCGATACGGGGTGTTGTCGACGAATACGCGTTGATTCCGGTGTGCACACATAACCAAATTAACTTTTGCAAAATTTCATATGTCCGTATTAATGGAGCACACCTTTCGGTGAAGTTTCCGCCCGACCAAGTCATCCCGTTTAGCGGGACATACCTAGTTCTAGAAAAATTAGGGTATTTAAATAACCAATATTTTGGTTATTTTTACCCTCAAAAATATTAAAATCTACAGCACAATAAATTATACTAAAAATAGGATTAAAATCTAGGTCATATGGTCTAATTAATTATTCAGATAGATTTTGAAAATATTTCACAGGTTGGTCGCAAAACGGTCGCGAACTGGGGAGTTTGGGACGAATTCTAATTTTTAGAATTTGGGGTTTTATTTTCCTGATTTTGCGTCACGGTATACGGCCGACACAGGATGCGATACGTCGAACCAATGGCACAAGTATCGAGAGGGTCACACAAGGTACGCGCACAAGTCGACAGAATAGAAAATGAGGCAGCTAGGAGAGAGAAAACCTTACCTGAGTAGGGTATCGATATCGACTGAATAACGCGTTCGCGAGGAAGCTCGTCGCAGCTACGACAGTACTGTGCTCGACGGTGGTTGCTGCTGAGGTCAGCGGCTACTGACGACAAGAACGCGGCAGAGTCGGGTCGGTCGGCCTGTGAGGTGGCACCGGAAGTTGGCGGTGAGATCGCCGGAGGTGGTGGAGGATGATGGTGTTTGTGATGGTGATGGTGGTGATCGGGTTGGGGGAGGCCGGTGTTTAAATAGGCCGGGGAGGAGATGGGACACCGGCCGTTGCGGGGAGGCGTACGGGCGGGGAGGCGGAGCATCCGCGGAGGCGTTGGGGAAGTTGAACCGAGGGGACGCTGGCGGGTCACGGCGGTCGGAGTCGCGGGTCGGGGCGATCGGGATTCAAAACTGTAATATTTGATAACGGGTTGGGTTGCGGGTTTCGGGTTGGGCTCAGACCCAACCCGACCCGCTGGCGTTTGGGTTTATTTAGGTTCAGCTCAGCATGGTTCGGTTTGGTTCACTAAACCGGATTTTATTTGGTTTAAATTGGTTTATTTGGGGTTTATTTAAAATATAAATTTTTAGGTCTTTTAAAATAGTTTCGGTGTCTACTAAATTCCAGAAAAATTGCTGTAAGTCTAATATTTTATTTTACACCCAAAAATATTATTTTCATAATATTTTAATATTTATTTTTATTATATAAAAATATTTAATTCAGAAGAACATTTATTTAATTATTTAAAAATAGCAGAAAATTTCCAAAAATTTATTTTTAAATTTCTGAAAAATACCGGTGTTTACAATCTACCCCCCTTAATAGGATTACGTCCTCGCAATCAAAGAATTAACTACTAAAGGAAATTAAAGCATGATAACTAAAAGAAATGCTTAGTTTATACCTGCATCTTCGAACATATGAGGATAACGCTGGCGTATGATATCCTCTCGCTCCCAGGTAGACTCGCCGAGAGAATGATGTTTCCAAGCTACTCGAACCAGTCTAATCGTCTGACCCCGCAATATCTTCTCAATAATTTCGAGTATTCCAACTGGCTGCTCTTCATATCTCAAAATAGGGCCTACTGCAATCTCAGAATGATCGACTACGTGGCTTGGGTCAGTCACGTACCTCCTTAGCTGTGAGACATGAAATACATCATGCACTCCCTCTAAAGATGGAGGTAATGCAAGATGATACGCCACCTCACCAATGTGCTCTAGAATATCAAATGGCCCAATGTACCTTGGGTTCAGCTTGCCTCTGCTCCCAAATCGAATAGTACCTCGAGTAGGTGAGATCCTCAAGAATATGTGCTCTCCTTCTTTGAACTCCAAAGGACGTCTGTGTGTATCAGCCCAATGCTTCTGTCTGTCTTGAGCTGCACGAAGATGATTCTGAATTTGCTTCACCTTTTTAACGGTCTACATCACCAACTCTGGACCCAGTATTTGACGCTCGCCAACGTTACTCCAACATATCGGTGACCTGCACTTTCTGCCGTACAAAGCCTAGAATGGTGCCATCTGGATGCTTGCTTGGTAGCCGTTATTATAAGAGAACTCTACCAAGTGCAAATGATCTTTCCAAGACCCTCTGAAGTCTAACATACACGATCGTATTATATCCTACTAGATCTGAATTGTGCACTCAGATTGACCATCTGTCTGTGGATGGTAAGCAGTGCTGAACTTGAGTCGGGTGCCAAGACTCTCTTGTATGCTTCGCCAAAAATGGAATATAAATTTTGAGTCACGATCTGACATAATACTAACCGGTACTCCATATAATCTTATAATCTGTCGTATGTACATGTCGACTAGTACTTTCGTGGATTGTCCATCTCTAAACGGCAAAAAAATATGCCGATTTAGTGAGTCGATCCACGATAACCCATACTGCATCTTTTCCACTGGGGCTTCTTGGAAATCCTGTAATGAAATCCATAGTGATATGTTCCCACTTCCATTCGGGTATGGGAAATAGCTGTAACATACCAGCAGTTCTTTGATGCTCAACCTTTACTTGCCGGCAGACCAAATATTTTACCATAAACCGTGCAATCTCCCTCTTCATTCCATGCCACCAATAATACTTCCTCAAATCTCAGTACATCTCCGTTCCTCCCGGATGAATAGAGTACATGGAGCTATGTGCTTCAGTCATCAACTCATGTCTCAATTCCCCATTTAGTACATATAGGCGATTTTTGTACCTTAATATCCCGTCCTTATGTATGCGAAGTCCCGTCTGCATGCCTTCTTCCGTCTTCTCTTTAAGTCTTCGAAATCTAGCATCGGTGGGCAATGCCGCCTTAATCATCTCCATAAGTGATGACTTAACTTCAAGATTCGCCAACAAGCCACTTTATCTTGGTAAAACAATCTCTATCTGGAGCTCCTGCAGATCCTTTAATAGCTGGGGCTGCATCATCAAGAAATAAGCCGTGGGCTTCCTGCTGAGTGCATCTGCTACGACATTCGCCTTGCCCGGATGGTACTGCGGATCTATATCAAAGTCGACCATCAACTCAAGCTAATGTCTCTGTCTCATATTAAGCTCCTTCTGAGTATATACATACTTCAGACTCTTGTGATCGGTAAAAATTTCTACCTTCTCTCCAAAAAGTTAGTGCCTCTATATCTTCAGTGCAAATATTACTGCAGCTAGCTCAAGATCGTACGTTGGGTAGTTCTTCTCATGGACCTTCAGCTGTCTCGATGCATAAGCAATAACTTTTCCATGTTGCATCAAAACACATC
Organism: Iris macrosiphon; assembly: GCA_036927795.1. Classification (NCBI taxonomy): domain Eukaryota; kingdom Viridiplantae; phylum Streptophyta; class Magnoliopsida; order Asparagales; family Iridaceae; genus Iris; species Iris macrosiphon. The sequence goes on along the minus strand of JAYESA010000008.1, from coordinate 128,771,446 downwards.
CTAGTCCATTACCTGATGCATCACTATAAACAACAAAGCCTCCTGATCCTGAAGGAAGAGTCAAGGCCGGTGCTGTTGTTAATCGCCTCTTCAATTCTTCAAAGGCTTTCTGACAATCTTCCGTCCATGCAAACTTCTGGTCCTTATGCGTCAACCGCATCATAGGCTCCACAATCCTTGAGAAATTTTCTACGAACCTCCGGTAATATCCAGCAAGTCCGAAAAAACTTCTTACTTCTGCAACTGATGTAGGTGTAGGCCAAGTTTCTATTGCAGCAACCTTCTCTGGATCAACTAAAAGTCCTTCTTCTGAGATAATATGTCCCAAGAAAGGCACCTTATCTATACAAAACTCATATTTATTGAGTTTGGCATACAGCTTCTCCTGCCTCAACGTCTCTAGCACTATTCTGAGATGCTCCTCGTGTTCTCCGTGGCTCTTGGAACATACTAAGATATCATCAATAAACACAACCACGAACTTGTCCAAGTACTGATAAAAAACTATATTCATCAAACTCATGAACACAGCTGGCGCGTTGGTTAAACCAAATGGCGTAACTAAGAACTCACAGTGTCCATACTTGGTCCTGAAGGCTGTCTTCGGTATATCCTCCTTCCTCACTCTAATATGGTGATAACCGGATCTAAGGTCAATCTTCGAGAATACCCTAGCCCCACTCAATTGATCGAATAGGTCATCAATGCATGGCAAGGGATACTGGTTCTTAATGGTTACAGCGTTCAGTGCCAAGTAGTCAATACACAGACATACTGTCCCATCCTTTTTCAGCACAAATAATATGGGTGCTCCCCAAGGTAAAATACTGGGCCAAATAAAACTCTTCTCTAGAAGATCATCAACTTGCTCCTTCAATTCCACCAACTCCTTAGATGCTAGCCGGTAAACTGATGAAGTGATAGGCTCTGCTCCTGGAGTCAAGTCTATTGTAAATTTTATTTCTCGATCAGGTGGTAAACCTGAAAAATCATCAGGAAATACAACCATAAACTCTGATATAACTCATGGATAACCTGACTCCCCTTCTACAGATAGTACCCTAAGAGTAAGATGAATACCTTGCTCTATAGCTCCCCGAAGAAACTCAAACTCTGGATGACCAGGCGGTCTAAATATAACCCGTCCAAGTCGGCAATCTAGGGTCGCATGGTACTGACTTAACCAATACATACCAAGTACAACATCATAATCCGGCATAGAAAAGATCATAAATTAGGCTCGTATCTCTCTTCCACAGACTACTATCGAACAAGATCTATATATGTCACTAACTAGGATAATTCTACCTCCCGTACGAATTCTTTTAGTCTTCGGAAGTGGTACGGTAGCTACTCTATGTGTGGCTACGAAGCTAGCAGCTATGAATGAATGCGATGTTCCAGAATCAAATAAAGCTACAGCAGGTAATGAAGCTACTAATATATTACCTGCTATAACCTCTCTTACAGTAGCTTCTTCCTCAACAGCCAATGCAAATGCTTGTCCTCGTCCCTGAGCTGGACCTCTCTGCTGACGAGCCTGCTGGAATAGTGCTACATGTGGTGCCAATGGTGGTCTCTGCTGATACCCTCCTGGAGCTGGTAATCTAACTCCTCCAACTCTCGTATGTGGTGCTCCCAATGCTGGATAAGCTGGCCTTGGTGCTGGTAAAGCCGGTCGATTTACCGGTGGTGCTCCCTCCCGGCGCATAGAACAGTCCTTGGCCAGATGCTGGTTGGATCCGCAAATCAGGCATAGTCCCAACTTGCGTATATACTCCCTCTCGATATGATCTACCTTGACACAGTAGTGACAAGTAGGAAGGGATAGGGCTCTTGGTTCTGCTCTTTGAGGTAGATTCCTCTGGGATCGCTTTGCAGACTCCTCTTGTGATGCTCTGGATGGTGCTGATGTGAAGGGCCGCTTTAGACTTGACTCCTTCTGTCACGACCCGCACCCGGTGTAGGGGTACGAGAGCGTGGGTACGTCCAGCCTATGCCGCAGCATCGGCGGTAGAACGCTGTCTGGGTCACAGTAACACTAACTAACTAAACACCTGTCAATGATATACATCTCCAAATCTCTCAATGTAACTCAATCACAACAACTATAAGGCACGATAAAAGATAAAAGAAATAACATAGTTAATCACCATGTCTCAAACATAAAGATAACTCACAGTCTAGATTCCAACACAAGTCTCCAATTAAACTTAATATAAGTCTAAACATAAACTGAAATATCCTTCATAAGTCTCAAGCATAAAATAAATACTATCTAGGTAGCTGTAGGCAACGCCTCATCTAGAAGCATGGTCTCCTCTAGGATCTCTGGTACATAGTCTGCATCTATACCTGGTCCGTAGTGCGTGGTACAGAAATCCTCAAGATTCTCTGGAAAAAATATCCAGTCAAGATTGGAACGAAAATACACCTCTAACAACAGTTCCACATATATTGATAAAAACTATAATACAGTGTAAAGAAATACAAGACCGAATGAAATACTGGCAATGAGAAATACTGGAATAAAGAATGCTGGAAATAGAAATATTAGAATAAATGGAATACTGGAATAAAGAATACTGGAACATCATCATCAATAGCATCTGACATGGAATAGAACTACAAGTGTGCGAAAGTATAAGAACTGGTATGTAAGTATGTATAAGAACAACAACTAGAACATGTGGAAATACAAGATCAGTCTATCAAGATACATGTCAAGAATCATCTATCTAAGTGTGTGAAACATCAGTATATCATGTGATCGGCTTGGGACTATATGACTCATTACATGGATTAGCGATCATCCCCAACAGGTCAGGCTAACCAGAATGTAACAGCGATGAGGCATGTAAGGGTAAGGCTGCACCGACGTGAGATGTGGGTGAGCTAATGCTGCATGTAAGGTTGGGTATGATCACATAAACTACCAATATTTCCCCATTTCCCCTGCTAGCACCATGGATTCCCATCACGACTCCTCGTGACAGGTCTCAATGATGCCAACTCGTGTAAAGAACAGTGTCAGAGTCATGTATACTATACAATAAGAATTATAGAGATAATCAACATAATGGAAACTGTCAGAGAATGTACTCGCCTGGGGTCCTTAGCTGGTAATACCTCTGTCCGGGTTCCAAGGTATCGTCTGAGTGATCCAATAGTCCTATAGACATATCACATATACAGTACTCATCAGACATTGCTCTAGCACACAATCAACATAATAATCTCAACAGGCTACGCTAGGGGTCACAAGTCGATGTACCTACGGGGTATCCGTGGTCACATTCAAGACATCTAGCACATATAATACATAGTACATACTATGACTAACGTATCTCATAATACTAATTAATTATAATTGATATATGTATATACATACTTAATAGTGTTTATACTATGCACATATATACATATTAACATATTTTAGATATATATATATATACAAGACATATATATATGTATATATGCAATGGGGATATACCATATATATATGTTCCAAAATACGTTTAACACATACTAATACATACGCAAGTATATACATACTTTCATATACTAACTACTCTACGGTTAATACATGGGAAATACTGCAAGGAATACGTGTATACGTGTACGTGTATATGCATGTGAGGGGTTCAAACCTGTATACGTGAATGAAGGGTTCGATGTCGAGGTCGTCAGCAGCAGGTCACGGCGGAGTCTCCGGCTGTCGGCAGCGTCGGGTAGGGGGGAAGGTCGACAGCAGGTCGGTGGCTCCGTCGGCGAGTTCTGATCGGTCAAGTACAGCGGTCGGTGGCTTCGTCGGCTCCGGGCTGAGTCGACGTGAGGAAGGGCGACGTGTACAGCGGGGATGGCGAGGTCCGGGATGTGCAGGCGAATGTGGAGGAAGTCGGCGTTCAGGCCTCCAGCCGAGGGTGGCGAGTTCTGGGAGACAACGGGTTCGGGGTACAGCAGGGTCGACAGGTCGGCGGTTCGTCGAACCCGGGCGGTCAGCGGACGGGAAGGCTCAGGCCGTCGGGTTGGGCTCCGGCGGTCTTCGACCGGGGATGGCCGGACGCGGCGACTCAAGGAGGGTCGGGATAAAGATGAATAGGAGAGAGTCGGCTAGGTATTAGGTTTACAGCATATAAAGAAAAGAAAAGTAAGAAAAATGAGTTTATATATATAAAGGGGGTTTGGTTTGACCTAAAAGTTGACTTTGGTCAAAGCCCTCTTGGAATTGGGCTTCTCATGTAGGTATTTCAAGGACTATGATTAAAATGGGTTCCAAATCAGTGGCTAGGATTGTATTTGGTTCAAAGTTTGGAGGCTATGGTTCGAGGAGGTTGGTGTTCAATTACACACTCCCAAAAATCATGGAAAAATATAAATGAGGGGAAAATGGATTTTATTCACGTGTCATGTCCAATGGGATGGATACCTTAATGCACTTTTACACCAAAGTGCCCAATGATAGAAAAACTGCACAAAGAATAATTTTTGGTTTTTATTTAATTAAATTTAAATGGAATTGGTTGCGACGAATGTCGTGCGTCTATATGAACACGACAAGACATAATTATGAGTCTCACCAGGATTAAGATAACAGTCTGGCATGTCTAGGACAAGGTATGAAATCTGTTAGAAGACAGGGGCTAGTGTAGCGCTCTATTTATCGAACAACAGTAAGGTGCAACGATCAATTAAAATCATAATTATTTAGACATAATTAATTATCATGCAATTATTTATATTTTAATTATGGAAAGACAAAAATACCCTTAATTCGAAAAGTGAGGGTGACAAGTCTACCCTCCTTAAAAGAATTTTGTCCTCGAAATTTAATTAACTATCACTAGAACAAGCAATCAATTAATGAATTATACCTCAAGTCTCGAAGAGATATGGATACCGCTCACGCATTTCGTCCTCTCTCTCCCAAGTTGATTCTCCTGGAGAGTGATTTTTCCATGTAACACGAACCAAGGGAATAGTCTGGTTCCACAATATCTTCTCTCTACGATCCAAGATCTCCACTGGTTGTTCAGGATAACTGAGTATCGGTCCAACTTCGATCTCCGAGTGATCTAATACGTGACTAGGATCTGCCACGTACCGTCTCAGCTGTGACACGTGGAACACGTTATGCACTCCATCTAGAGCAGGCGGTAAGTCAAGTCTATAGGCCACTGCACCGACCCTTGCAAGAACACTGAAGGGCCCGATGTATCGTGGACTAAGCTTTCCTCCTCTGTCGAAACGAATCGTGTCCCGTATCGGAGAAATCCGTAGGAACACCAAATCGCCAACCTAGAACAACGATCTTAACATGCAATCGAAATAAAAAAATCATAAATCAAACCAAACAAAAAAAATTAAAATAATACCTGAAACTCTACGGGTCTACGGTGACTATCTGCCCAATGTCGCTGTCTGTCCTGCGCCACTCGTAGTCTGTCTCTGATAAGTTTCACCTTTTCTGCTGCATCCACGACCATTTCTGGTCCTAACAAGGCTCTTTCTCTAACATCATCCCAAGATAAAGGGGTACGACACTTCCGTCCATATAAAGCCTCGAATGGTGATATCTCAATGCTGGCCTGGTAGCTGCTGTTGTAAGCAAACTCTACCAAGTGTAGATGATCCTCCCAAGAACCTTCGAGATCCAATACGCAAGTGTGTTGCATATCTTCAAGAGTCTGAATAGTCATTTCAGACTACCCGTCTGTCTGAGGGTGATATGCGGTACTGAACTTGAGCTGAGTGCCCAAGCTAGACTGCAGGCTCCTCCAGAAATGGAAAGTGAAACGACTATCCCGATCTTAGACAATACTCACAGGAACTCCATGTAATCTGACAATCTGCTGTACGTACATCTCTGCTAGCCTCTCCGTCGAAGTACCCACTTTAAAAGGTAAAAAGTGGGCTGATTTGGTCAACCTATCCACGATGACCCAAATTGCGTCCTTTCCTCCTGGAGAACGAGGAAGTCCTGAAACGAAGTCCATAGTCACGTGCTCCCACTTCCATTCTGGAATGGGTAAAGGTTGAAGCAATCCCCCTGGCCTCTGTCGATCTGCTTTTACCTGTTGGCACACTAAACATCGGGATATGAAGCGTGCTACTTCGCGCTTCATACCATACCACCATACATGCTTCCTCAAATCTTGATACATCTTGTTGGCTCCAGGATGCATCGAGTACTGAGAGCGGTGTGCCTCTTGTAAAACTTCTTTGCGCAGCTCTTCACTTGGCACACACATCCTCGTGCCATGTCGTATGGATCCATCATCCGCAATAGTAAAATCATCTATCAATCCTGCCTGAACTTGTGCCCTAATATTCCTTAGAGTCTCATCATCGTACTGCGCAGCTCTAATTCTGTCTATCAGCTCTGATTGAATCTGTAGTCCCCATATCTAAATTTTAGCTCCTGGAACTAATACCTCAATTTCCAAGCTCTCAAGATCAGCTAATAAGTGTCTATCCGAAATCAAACACATAGCCATTGGGTACCTGCTCAAGGCATCCGCGACTACGTTGGTTTTCCCTGGATGATACTGTAATGAGATATCGAAGTCTTTTATCAATTCTAACCACCTTCTCTGTCTCATATTCAGCTCCTTCTGTGTAAACACGTACTTTAAGCTCTTGTGGTCTCTGAAGATTTCCACACGCTCTCCGTACAGATAGTGCTTCCACAGCTTTAGGACAAAGATAACTGCTGCTAACTCCAGATCGTGAGTGGGGTAGTTCTTTTCATGAGGGCGTAATTGTCTTGAAGCATAGGCAATTACTTTTCCGTGTTGTTGAAGAACGTATCCCAACCCTTTTCCTGAAGCATCACTGTAGATAGTGAATCCACCTGTCCCTGAGGGCAATGTCAAAACTGGTGCTGTCGTCAATCTCCTTTTCAGCTTATCGAATGCGGCTTGGCATTCTTCTGTCTAGATAAATTCCACATCCTTCTTGGTCAACCTAGTCATTGGCTCTGCAATCTTGGAGAAGTCTTGTACAAATCTTCTGTAGTATCCTGCTAATCCGAGAAAGCTCCTGATTTCAGCTACCGTACCGGGGGTAGCCCATGACTTCACTGCCTCTATCTTCTTTGGGTTAACTGAAATTCCGTCACTCGTTACCATGTGTCCAAGAAATTCAACCTTTTCAAGAAAGAACTCACACTTTGAAAGCTTCCCGTATAATTTCTCTCTCCTGAGAGTTTCCAAGACTATTCTCAGGTGCTCTTCATGCTCTTCGGGGGTTTTTGAATATACTAGAATGTCGTCAATAAATACCACTACGAACTTGTCAAGGTACTGGTGGAACACCTTGTTCATCAAGTTCATAAATACTGCTGGTGCATTGGTTAAACCAAACGGCATTACTGTAAATTCAAACTATCCATATCTGGTTCGAAAGGCGGTCTTCGGTATGTCTTCTTTCTTCACTTTCACCTGGTGATAGCCTGACCTCAAGTCTATTTTTAAAAACACCTTCGCTCCGCTCAATTGATCGAAAAGATCATCTATCCTCGGCAGCGGGTATTTGTTTTTGATAGTGAGGTTATTCAAAGCTCTATAATCGATACACATACGTACCGTGCCATCCTTCTTTGGTACAAATAATATCGGTGCTCCCCATGGCGATGAACTGGATCTAATAAAACCTTCGTCTTGTAGCTCCTCAACTTGTTTCTTTAGTTCTACCAATTCGTTGTTGTTAACTCTATAGACATATTGTGAAATAGGTTCCGCTCCTGGTATTAAGTCTATAGAGAACTCAACATCTCTGTCTGGTGGCAAACCTGGCAACTCCTCTGGAAATACATCCAGGAACTCCGCTATAAGTGGATGCGGTAACTCTTCTTCTTCCACCCTGGTTCCGCAAAAAGTGCCTCTGCTCCGCTCCTCTGCTCCTCTGACAATCTCAAACTCTGGCTCTCCTGGTGGTCGAAATACTACTCTACCTCCGTGACAATCTATAGAAGCATGGTGTTTACTCAGCCAGTCCATTCCGAGTACAATAACGTATTCTGAAAGTGGCATAACGAGTAAACTCACGCTCAACTCTCGGCCTTCCAATGACACTCTCCGATCCTTGCAACAATTACGGACTAGGATAATGCCTCCTCTTGTCGTGATCTTGCAAGTCTTATCTAATAGTTCTGTTTCTAAATGATGTTTAAGGGCATAAGATACAGATACGAAACTATAGGAAGCGCCAGAATCAAATAATGCAAGTGCTGGAGTAGAATCGAGTAAAACTGAACCTGAAATCACGTCTCCAGCTAGCTCAGCCTCCTCAGTGGTCATGGCGTAAGCTCGTCCTTGTGGTGCACCTCTTTGTTGCTGCTGCTGCTGAGCAAACCTCTCCTGCTGTATTGGAAGTGGAGGTCCTCTCTGCTGGCCTCCTGGTATAATAGGTGCTCTGGCTGGTCCTCTCTGAGCGGCTCCTCCTCCTTGGCGATTCTGAATAGTTGGGCAGTCCCTCAGCTGATGTGCTGCTGATCCACACGATAAGTAAGTGCCCAACCTTTTTCTGCAGATGTATCTTGTATGTCCCATCTTCCCGTAATACGAACATGGGGCAACGAGTTGATTATGTCTTTGTGGTTGCTGTTGTTGAGCATGTCCTCGAACTGGTGCCTGTTGCTGATGTTGTTGCTGGTACGGCCTATGTTGCTGTTGAAAGTATGGGCGCTTGGCTGGTCCTATGTTACCTCATGTTGCTCCAGATGTATCGCGTCCTCTCTTGGGCCTGAGGTCCAAGTCGTCTTCGACAATCTGGGCATCCATCAGAATACCCTCAAATGTAGCAGTACGTCGTCCCGAAGTACGAGACTTGATCTCCCTGTTTAATCTCTTCTTGAATTTTCGAGCTCTGTCTCCTGGGTCTCGAACCATTGATGGTGCAAATCGACTCAATCGACAAAACTCTGCAGTATATTCGTTGACTGACATGCCTCCTTGGACTAAGTCATGGAACTGGCTTTCTAATGCTCCCAAGGCTACGTCAGGAAAGAATTTCTCTTTGAAGAGTTCCTTAAAGTCCTCCCAAGTAAGTCCTTCATCGGCGAGTCTCGGCTCTGTACGATACCACGTCAGTACGATATCAAACATCTGACTGCTAGCGGCCTCTATCTGAAGAATCTTTGGAATCTGTGATAAGCGCAAATTCCTTTCTATGTCTTCTAACCATTCATCAGCATATAGTATTCCTTCTGTGCCTTTGAACTCTCGAGGCATCATCCTCTTAAAGTCCACTATGGTACCGGGCCTCTGTTGTTGTTGACCTTGATGTTGCGGTTGTCGTGCTACTCTCTCCACAGCCTGGAGAGTCATCTGATGAGCATTCTCTATGCTCTCTCTCATCAGTTCGGTCTGCGCCTAGTGTGCTTCTGCTTGCATTCTCTGAGCCTCAGCTTGAACACGCTGAGCTTCTCCTGTTACTCTTTGGGCCTCTAGCATACCCTGCATCAGTGCGAACATCTGTGCCCCGTCAGCGGGCACTCCTCCGAGAATCGGTGTCGGTGGTGGTGGAAGGTTGTCTGTCATAGCTGGGTCAATCCTCTGTACAGGTGGAGGAGGAATCCTGTTAGTTGCAGACACTCCCACACGAATAGGAGATGTAAGAGAATCTCCAGGTATCTGTTCGTCAGGTTGAGAGGTAGCAGTCCTCTCTGAATTGGCTGCTCCCATTCTCATGGATCTAGTATTCGGCGACATCCTGAATATAGATCAAAGAATCAATTAAGGTGATAGATATGATATTATCAAGGAATAACACTAAAGTGCTAAAGGAAGCAATCCATGAAGTTCAGAATTTCCTAGTATGATTGAACATATTCTCATCCTAGATCCTGTTTCCTATATCCTAGCACAGGCTCGCAGCAGTACAACTAAGTTGTCGCACTACCACGATATCGCTTAACTTCTGAAACTAGACCTGCATGGGCCACCACTAAAAATGTGTCACGACGCGCACCCGGTGTAGGGGCACGAGAGCGTGCGTACGTCTAGCCTACGCCGCAGCATCGACGGTAGAACGCTGTCTGGGTCACAGTAACACTAACTAACTAAACACCTGTCAATGATATACATCTCCAAATCTCTCAATGTAACTCAATCACAACAACTATAAGGCACGATAAAAGATAAAAGATAAAAGATATAAGATAGTTAATCACCATGTCTCAAACATAAAGATAACTCATAGTCTAGCTGTCCAACACAAGTCTCCAATTAAACTTAACATAAGTCTAAACATAAACTGAAATATCCTTCATAAGTCTCAAGCATAAAATAAATACTATCTAGGTAGCTGTAGGCAACGCCTCATCTAGAAGCATGGTCTCCTCTAGGATCTCTGGTACATAGTCTGCATCTATACCTGGTCCGTAGTGCGTGGTACAAAAATCCTCAAGATTCTCTGAAAAAAATATCCAGTCAGGATTGGAACGAAAATACACCTCTAACAGCAGTTTCACATATATTGATAAAAACTATAATACAGTGTAAAGAAATACAAGACAGAATAAAATACTGGCAATGAGAAATACTGGAATAAAGAATGCTGGAAATAGAAATATTGGAATAAATGGAATACTGGAATAAAGAATACTGGAACATCATCATCAATAGCATCTGACATGGAATAGAACTACAAGTGTGCGCAAGTACAAGAACTGGTATGTAAGTATGTATAAGAACAACAACTAGAACATGTGGAAATACAAGATCATTCTATCAAGATACATGTCAAGAATCATCTATCTAAGTATGTAAAACATCAGTATATCATGTGATCGGCTTGGGACTATATGACTCATTACATGGATTAACGATCATCCCCAACAGGTCAGGCTAACCAGAATGTAACAGCGATGAGGCATGTAAGGGTAAGGCTGCACCGACGTGAGATATGGGTGAGCTAATGCTGCATGTAAGGTTGGGTATGATCACATAAACTACCAATATTTTCCCTTTTCCCCTGCTAGCACGATGGATTCCCATCACTACTCCCCGTGATAGGTCTCAATGATGCCAACTCGTGTAAAGAACAGTGTCAGAGTCATGTACGCTATACAACAAGAATTATAGAGATAATCAACATAATGGAAACTGTCAGAGAATGTACTCGCCTGGGGTCCTTAGCTGGTAATACCTCTGTCCGGGTTCCAAGGTATCGTCTGAGTGATCCAATAGTCCTATAGACATATCACATATACAGTACTCATCAGACATTGCTCTAGCACACAATCAACATAATGATCTCAACAGGCTACGCTAGGGGTCACAGGTCGATGTACCTACGGTGTATCCGTGGTCACATTCAAGACATCTAGCACATATAATACATAGTACATACTATGACTAACGTATCTCATAATACTAATTAATTACAATTGATATATGTATCTACATACTTAATAGTGTTTATATTATGCACATATATACATATTAACATATTTTAGAGATATATATATATATACAAGACATATACATATGTATATATGCAATGGGGATATACCATATATATATATATATGTTCCAAAATACGTTTAACACATACTAATACATACGCAAGTATATACATACTATCATATACTAACTACTCTACGGTTAATACGTGGGAAATACTGCAAGGAATACGTGTATACGTGTACGTGTATATGCATACGAGGGGTTCGAACCTGTATACGTAAATGAAGGGTTTGATGTCGAGGTCGTCAGCAGCAGGTCACGGCGGAGTCTCCGGCTGTCGGCAGCGTCGGGTAGTCGGGAAGGTCGACAGCAGGTCGGTGGCTCCGTCGACGAGTTCTGATCGGTCAAGTGCAGCGGTCGGTGGCTTCGTCGGCTCCGGGCTGAGTCGACGTGAGGCAGGCGACATGTACAGCGGGAATGGCGAGGTCCGAGATGTGTAGGCGAATGTGGGGGAAGTCGGCGTTCAGGCCTCCGGCCGAGGGTGGCGAGTTCTGGGAGACGACGGGTTCGGGGTACAGCGGGGTCGACAGGTCGGCGGTTCGTCGAACCCGGGCGGTCAGCGGACGGGAAGGCTCAGGCCGTCGGGTTGGGCTCCGGCGATCTTCGACCGGGGATGGCCGGACGCGGCGACTCAAGGGGGGTCGGGATAAAGATGAATAGGAGAGGGTCGGCTAGGTATTAGGTTTACAGCATATAAAGAAAAGAAAAGTAATGAAAATGAGTTTATATATATAAAGGGGGTTTGGTTGGACCTAAAGGTTGACTTTGGTCAAAGCCCTCTTGGAATTGGGCTTCTCATGTAGGTATTTCAAGGACTATGATTAAAATGGGTTCCAAATCAGTGGCTAGGATTGCATTTGGTTCAAAGTTTGGAGGCTGTGGTTCGAGGAGGTTGGTGTTCAATTAGACACTCCCAAAAATCATGGAAAAATATAAATGAGGGGAAAATGGATTTTATTCACGTGTCGTGTCCAATGGGATGGATACCTCAATGCACTTTTGCACCAAAGTGCCCAATGATAGAAAAACTGCACAAAGAATGATTTTTGGTTTTTATTTAATTAAATTTAAATAGAATTGGTTGCGACGAATGTCGTGCGTCTATATGAACATGAAAAGACATGATTATGAGTCTCACCAGGATTAAGATAACAGTCTGGCATGTCTAGGACAAGGTATGAAATCTGTTGGAAGACAGGGGCTAGTGTAGCGCTCTATTTATCGAACAACGGTATGGTGCAACGATCAATTAAAATCATAATTATTTAGACATAATTAATTATCATGCAATTATTTATATTTTAATTACGGAAAGACAAAAATACCCTTAATTCGAAAAGTGAGGGTGACACCTTCCTAGTGATGCGCTCCATGCATCGTGCTGCAACAAGGACGTTTGTGTATGATATAGGTACAACAGATCCGATCAACCTCTGGAGCTCAAACCTGAGTCCGTCAAAGAACTTATCCGCCTTCTCTTCTTCTGTAGGAATTAGAGAAGGGACGAAGTGACTCAGTCGAATAAACTCAGCATTATACTCTTCCACCGACATATTGCCTCGAATAAGGCGGTTGAACTTGTCTCGAAGTTCCAACCGAGCAATAGCTAGGATATACATCTCCCGAAAGAGTCTGGAGAACTCTTCCCAAGTGACTCGGTCATGTCCGAGCCTCCTCTCTTCAGATAGCCACCAATGGTGCGTATTGTCCGTCAACTGCATCCTGACGGCAGTCATCCATCTCTTCCTCGGAAGTTCAGCTGCTTCCAACTGGTGTTGTGTGTTCGTGAGCCACTCGTGAACTTCAGTTGGCCCCTCCTTGCAAAAAAAGGTATGGGGCTTCAGCTGACGAAAATTAGTGATAGATCCCGCCGTTGGTCGCCTAGCTGGTGGGTTCGCTTGCTCCAATGCGGTTACTAGGCTGTTTCTCAAGTACTCTGCCTCATGACGCTGAGCCTCTTGTTGAACCTGCCGTTGTGCTTGCATCATGGCATAAAATATTTGAAACATCTGCTGCCCGTCCATGGCTTGCCCTGGTAGAAAAACAGGCATCGGTGGAGTGGACTATGGCGGAGGTGGGATGTTATCACGCCGGAACCTTGAATTATGATGGCCAGCTTGATCGCTTTGAGAGGATTGTCCTTTATTTTCTGGTGTTACTCCATCATCATAGGTGACCACAGCATCGTGTGGTGTACCTAAGGGATTCTCGTCACGAATTCTTGGATCCATTACTCTGCATTAAAAATAAGCTATGAGAACGCACAGAGGAATCAAAACAGGATGCAAATCAAGCAATTAATTCGAATCTGATATAGAGATAAAAAATAATTCAAATTAATAGATGAGATCCTATAACTTATCCTATCCTTTTTGCAGGCTTGCTCGGTCCCTAAGTTGAAATCGAACAATTTAGGCGTAAGGACCTGCATGGGCCACCATAAAAATCATGTCATGCCCCAGTCCTAAAATATCGAGGGACTAGCCACGTGGCAATGGTCAACAACACACTCTAATGGGCAAACCCAATTTAATGGACCCATCAAGGTGTACTTAAGCTGTAACACTATAATAAAGTCTACTAAACATGTCACAATCTAATCTCATCAATGGAAGATAAATATGACCAATATCAACAAAATTAAATATAACTGTCATCAAGTCTCAATAATGTAAATCGGGGAATAATCCGATAATAAGTCTGATACACTGGTTCAACAGACCAGAAACAAAAGAGTCTAATAAAAGAAAGTACTGAGTATAGATAACAGATACTCAGGAAAAATCCTCGGCCATCACCTCGTCCTTGGAAATCGATTCAGCTCTAGTGTATGCTCCTGCTCCTGCTTCTGCTCCTGCCCCGTATACCTCGGGATAGAATTCCTCTGCTAAACCTGGGGACATAATCCAGAATCCAGGTCCTAAGGGGACATAGCAAGGTACAAAATAATACAAGCCAAAATAAATGCAGAACAATAATAAATGAAATAATAGGGTAAACTATGTAACCATCTATGTAAAATACAAGTGAGAGCATCACTAGTACTCAGGCTGAGACCGCTACAAGCTCTGTGTCGGGGAGCCGGTAGCAGTAATATCACGTAATATGCCTAGCTCTGATGTAGAGTCTACGGCCTCACAATAATAAATACATATACAAAAAATAGCCTGTAGCCTGTGAGTCTCTCCCCACCCAATGTAATCATACATCTCATGCCCACAATATCTCATGTCCATGTCACGCAAGATCATAACTAATGCAGCAAGTTATATGATAGATATGAATATAATGTCTATGTCAAAAAATATGTAACCTATACAGAATTACCATGAATATTTCAGGAAGATTCTGTCTCATGAATAGTGTCAGTTGTCCTGGGTATGACGTACTTGATGATGCAAGCACGAGAATGTATAGGGTCTCGATATACATCTCTAGGTGATGTTACACAACTCCACGTACGGTGTTGACACCCAAATAATATTCAGACGTTAAGTAATATCATAAGGTCCTAGAATGAATAGATACAACATATAATTAATCAAGGAATATTATGTAACAAGAACTGCAAGGTTGGCAAGGTACACTTGCCTGGGGTTTGGATACCAACAGCTGCTCCGGTATAAAAAAAATCTGCATGTACTCCTCTGAAAGCTGTAATAAACATTACCATCAGGTTCAAAAGATATCAAATAGCTAGAATTGCATGTTCATGAGTCTAATTTGGACATAGGGGCAAAAGTGACATTTTTTGGTCAAAGCGGGGTCCACATGTGGCCCGCTTCGTACCAAAAAATGTGCCAGAGAAAATATTCTCCAAATTTATCAAACTTAGTGTCTACAAGTCCAGAATAACGATAAGAACCCAACGGAATGCCCAGAACTGGATTCCGATGAGCCGATCATAAAATCGCCCGTCAAGTGGAGCCGTGGGGCCCACGATACGCAATTTTGTCAACGTTCTCAGAATTGAACCAAACTTGGGTCGCAGGACTAGCATATTGCTACGAGTCCGATAGCACAAGTTTTGTTTCGATACGACATGTGTACACAAAGTTACAACAAGTTCCAGAACAGGGCCGATACGGGGTGTCGTCGATGGATACGTGTTGATTCCGGTGTGCACGCACATCCAAATCAACTTTCACAAAATTTTACACGTTCGTATTAATGGCGTGCACCTTTCAATGAAGTTTGTGTATGACCAAGTCATTCCGTTTAATGGGGCGCACCCAGTTCCGAGAAAATCAGGGTATTTAAATAACCAATATTTTGGTCATTTTTACCCTCGAAAATATTAAAATCTATAGCACAATAAATTACACTAAAAATGGGATTAAAATCTAGGTCATATAGTCTAATTAATTGTTTAGATAGATTTTAAAAATATTTTACAGGTTGGTCGAAAAACAGTCGCTAACTGGGTAGTTCGGGACGAATTCTGATTTTCAGAAATTGGGGGTTTATTTTCCTGATTTTGCGCTCGGTTTACGACCGACACAGGATGCGATACACCGAATCAATGGCACGGGTATCGAGAGGGTCACCCAGGGTACGCACACAAGTCGACAGAATAGAAAATAAGGCAGCAAGGAGAGAGAAAATATTACCTGATCAGGGCATCGGTATCGACTGAATAACACGTTCGCGAGGAAGCTCATCGCGGCTAAGGCAGTGTTGTGCTCGACGGTGGTTGCTGCTGAGGTCGGCAGCTGCCAAGGACGAGGGCACGACGGAGTCGGGTCGGTCGGACTGCGAGGTGGCATCGGAGGTTGGCGATGAGGTCGCCGGAGGTGGTGGAGGATGATGGTGTTTGTGATGGTGATGGTGGTGATCGGGTTGGGGGAGGCCGGGGTTTAAATAGGTCGGGGAGGAGATGGGCCGTCGGCAGTTACGGGGAGACGTAAGGGCAGGGAGGCGGAGCATCCGTGGAGGCGTTGGGGAAGTCGAACCGAGGGGACGCCGGCGAGTCACGGTGGTCGGAGTCGAGGGTTGGGGCGATCGGGATTCAAAAATGTAATATTTGATAACAGGTCGGGTTGCGGGTTTCGGGTTGGGTTCAGACCCGACCCGCTAGGGTTTGGGTTTATTTAGGGTCGGTTCAGCATGGTTTGGTTTGGTTCACTAAACCGGGTTTTATTTGTTTTAAATTGGTTTATTTTGGATTTATTTAAAATATTAATTTTTAGGTCTTTTAAAATAGTTTCGGGGTCCAATAAATTTTAGAAAAATTGTTGTAAGTCTAATATTATATTTTACACCCAAAAATATTATTTTCATAATATTTTAATATTTATTTTTATTACATAAAAATATTTAATTCAGAAGAATATTTATTTAATTATTTAAAAATAGCAAAAAATTTCCAAAAATTTATTTTTTAATTTCTGAAAAATATGGGTGTTTACAACTGGCCACCGCCACCGCAGCGCCGCGCGCGCGGGTGTAGTAGCAGCCGTGATAGCAGCAACCCCTTGTTCACGTTGATGTTTCTTCCTCGTTCTTCGATCATTTTTTATCTACTTTCTCTGGTACGTTCATAACATGACCATCTTCAAACCCTGTTAATTAGAATATATTCTTCTATTTTAAATTATGCGTAAATCGAACCAAAAGTTGGACGAAAACTGGTAAAAAATAGTACATAAAAATTGTCCAAGTATCCTTGTTCATGTCCAGTTTTCTTTCAAACTACGTAAAAATTTTAGAATCTATTTGAAGGCATTTATTGATAATATATATGACAACAAAATCTTTCTTTTAGTTTTAATTAAATCGATGTATTCATCGAATAAACTTGTTAGAAGTTGGATAAAAATTATGTTTTCCAAAACTCAAATTTTTTGATACAGAGTGCTTTCCACTAAACGGGACCACCTCGTCGTGGACTAATTACACCAAAAGTCGCCTATGGTATATCTGGACGTGTAGGCTTTCACGAAAGTTGATTTGGACGTGTTTGCACGCCAGAATCAACTATATCCGTAAAATATCTCCCGTATCGATATTTTGCAAAATATCCTAGAAGTTTTTGTATGCTCGTCGGAACACGACGAAACTGGCACTATCTGATCCATGGCATTACGCTGGTCCTGTGACATGAGTTTCTTACGATTCTGAGTCAGTTGATGAATCACCTTTTTGCAGGCCCCATGGTTTAACTCGACGAGCAATTTTGTAATCGGATTACCAAAATCTAAACTGAACATATCATTGAGTTCGTATTATTGTTTAGTATTTGTTTGACCAATAATTTGTCCCATTTAGATATATTTACCCTTGACACAAATTTTGGCACAAAATGGGCCATATGTAGACACCACTTTGACCCAAAATTATCGTTTTGCCCCTATGTCCAAATTGGACGAAAGGGTAGTATTTTTTGACTCTCTCTCTTATTCCAAAAATATTGGTGATGTTTATTTCTGCATCCGTAGATGTTTGTTTAGCTTCCGTATTTTCTGGTTCGATGTACTTTTTTGACTTGACATATTCACTACCAGGAAATTGTCTACACTCTACTCGGACACCAGACAAGTATACCTTGCCATTATGACTGTTTATTTATATTTTGTACAACATGTTGCACTTATATTACTTATTTATTTAGTTATTTTCTATAAAACTGAGCGTCCAAGATAGACTTGGTTGCAACGGCGGATTGTGTCATCTTTATTTTATTCATTATGCATATTAACCTAGAGTTATGTGACCACCCTATATTTGTGAGATATTCTCATATCTCCTAGACCTACACGTACTTTGCACATACACGAATGTGTGATATAAGTGAGAGGGCATGAACTATCATATTCGGGTCACTTTTGATACATAAGGGACGTGTGTTTAGTCATATTTATTGTTTTAGGATGCATTCATTCGACTTAGTGGTGAGAAATTGGACGTGTCATGTCATGGATACGATCTGGACAGTCGTTAGGGTGGGAAGGATATACCCGAGTCATTTGGGCTACTTTACACATTCCCTTTATAACCTGCACGCTCCGCCGGAGATGCGTGGTCAGATGGCCCTTATATTATTTACAGGCGGCCTCTGAAGATCGAAAGACGTTATGCTTGGTAGGCCACTGATTCTCCAAGAGAATTATGCATAATCCTATTTTTAGCCAGATAGCCCATTCGTGCGAAGGTTATCCTCAATTGGATTCATGCAGCTTGGCTAGTTTACCCAGTATATATATTTATATTCAATTTAGGATTGACATGCTTCTATGTATCTTGTTACGTTCCTCTGAGGACCTGGTCCCTTTTCAGGTGTCGACTATTCATGACTATTTGCAGGAGCACAGATCAGGACTTGCTACTTCTTTCTCTTTCAAGGAGGTCTTCCCTTCGAGTCTCTCTGATCATTAGATACTGTACTTATTATATTTTATTTCATATGCTAGTTTGGTAGTGTATTTGTCTTTACCCAAATATTAGTTCTTTTTTACTATTTCATACTTGGTTCATTGCATATTTGTTTATTTATTTTTATTTGGCTTTGTGGATGAGATTTAGTTGTGCCTGTGACTTGTGACATTATATATCACTTGTGAATTATTATTCATAATACAACATACGTATGTTTTATGGTTTTCATATATTGGAGTTGTCATATACATAAGGCTGACATTTTTATGTATTCCTAGTCCTACATATTTTGGGACTGGGGCATGACATATTTTTGTGGTGGCCCAAGTAGGTCGAGAGTATATTATTTCGGTTATATTATTGTACTGAGCAAGCCTGCATATAGGATTAGAGTAGGATCTCATCCACTTGCTTGACCAACTTTCTTGATTTTATTCTCGATTATTTGAAATCGATCTTCTCCCTTGGTCTTCAAAATTATATTATATTCCCTCAACCTCACTATCATGGTTCCTCACCTCTCTCTATCCCTAAGGGATGAACGTTGTGAGAAGGTCTCAAAAGTTGACTAGGATGACATATATCTTAGGAAACAAACTCGAATATTGACCACTTTAAATGCTTAGTATAAAAAATATGAACCTTAAGCATTGAGAACATATAAGTTGATTGACCTTTACCCTTGCTATGTATAGGCATGACTCGAGAGTATTATGGATACTACTAGGTTTAGTTAGAAATTTGAACAAATTGTTTGACCCTAGTATTAAGAAACCAATATAAATTTAAGGTTGGATATTAGGACTAAACCTAACTTCCATAGTGAGATAATATAAAGGAATTATAAATTTAGATTCATGGCTTGATAGTTAGTAGAACGGTATCTTAGGAAACCAACATGAAGAGACATACATCTTCAGCCTAGCAGATCACCTAGAGGCCATCTGTTTTGCATTCATAAGCTTTAGTTAGTCATCGACTAAGCTATATCCTTTCTCTTGCATTATTTATCATAGATCCCTTGGCATTGCTTTGGTTCATCCAACCTCACAATGATTTAAGTCTATTCCCTAATCGTGCCAACCTAGAAAACTATAATACCTTAGTTAAATACCTCTTCTCAGGAAACCATATGATCATCTGACTATCTATGAGTTACTTATCCTTTTCTTCAAACGTAGATCCATTGTCATTACTCTATAATCATTGAACCTAGAAATTGATTGGAATCTTTTTCTTGATCATTCCTAGGACTCGGAAGCTAGCATACTACCTTCTCTTATAACAATGTTATCATCAAAAGTCTTTATTTACTTTTACATCTTTCGCAACCTTAATTTTGATGCTTATTATTTTATGCGATGACTAAATTTTTCTTTGTCTTTCGAATCGTGCCATGCTTGCTGAATCTAATACTACTTAAATATTTTTTCCTTCTAATTATTTTATTCCCTTCTTGAGGTTTACTCATTATTCTCCTTACCTTTTAATTGTTGGACAAATAATTTCTTTATTGCATCAGGATTACAGCTTGTTAGTTTTAAATTTTGATTTACGGTTAGTTGTTAGAACTTGATAGGTTGAGTTATTCATTTAGTTTAGATTATGATTTGGTAATTATTCTTTAGTTTTAAATCATGTAATCCTTATCCCTATATCTCAATACAGATTATATTCTAACAAGGTTATTAATTTGAAGAGTATTATTATGAGAAGTTGTATCGTAGAATTATAATAAGACAGTTATACCATTAATTGATTCTTGTAAGTTGGGTAGCGTGTCTTACAACATAAAATTCCATAATCGTTAAGATACACTAATGAGACATGATTGAATGACACTAGTGTAAGAAGATAGTGTTTATCTAGACTGTAGAGTTTTAGAGGTCCATATCCTATTTTGTCGACCATAGACTTAGCAAAAAGTTAGTTTGGCAACTGTAGAGCCACAACCATCGGACGAGAATTAGATTCTTGATGAACTTAAATTATTTGTACTTTTATTCATCATAATCTCACGTACTTATATTTTTGGACTATCTTGACTTATGCTACTTTATAGCCTAGTTTTGCAAGCATATTCTTTTATCAAGCTTGTTTCTGACATATGTGTTAGTGAGGGGCCCACACTAATACATTATCTAATTAAAATTGGTGTATTGCGGTCTGATCAACCTTATTTCACCTAGTTCGCTCTTCGTATGACTATTTTACGTGGATTGAGATATAGCTGACTTAGCTTATTAGATGAATATACTTGTCCTATAGACAGGTCTGAGCCTATCGTATCAGTTACGTAACTATACTGATACGAACTTGTGAATATGAATTTACCAAAATAGGATTTCAATCTACCACTGCCTTGGCAACTCTCTTGAATTTTTCAATCACCTTTGACTATGTATTTGATTTCGAATACATCTTCCTTGAACTCTTATTATTGTATTCATCTTCCCCTATTTCGGAAAGACAATCACTCATTCTTAAAGGAAGTTAGACACACGGATAATACTAGATATATCCAATAGGCCAATCGTACTACTAGGTGGTTGTCTTTTGTGATTAAGGGCGTAAAATATGTGATATAGTTTGTGTTAATTTTTTTAAGAAATGAATAATATGATTAAATAATTTGAGGAAGTTTTCCTTAAATGTATAGCTTGAGTTGAAATTCGAAGTTGGATAGGAGTTGCACTGTCAACTTAAGTTAAAATTTTATATGAAGGTGAAAATCTTAGACTATGATTACGAAGGTTATCGAGTAAGATAAGATCGAAAGAATTAAGTCATTCTAGTTTTAAATTTTTTTAGAAGAATGAATAAGATAACGAGGATTTAACTTTAAAGAGAAGAATGCCTTATGGAATAAATTTTAAAATTTGGATATATTGGACCAAATATTTATAATTTGAGCATATGATGTAAATTTTGAATATTGAAAGTTAAATCATTGATTTAAATTTTGAGGATAAATATAGAATTTAAAACTTGAACATAGATGGATTGAATTTAAAATTTTATAATTTGATGATTTGAATTAGATGTTAAATTTTGATTGTGGAAGCACCTATTTGAAATGTTGAGGATGGAAATTGGATTTAGAATTTGATGGCTACGAAATTCTCAAATTTGAAACGTGGAATAAGATTTATTGGAATTTTTTTTAGGTTATTTAAATTTTAGAGGGAATCATGACAGCTTGGATTTTTAATTATAATTAATTTTGGTTAATTAAATTTTAAGGAGGTTATAATATATTTGACTTATATTTAAATTTTGATTATTTAAAATTGAGACAAGATTATGATCAACTGACTATAAATTAAAATATTAGTTATTTTAATTTTGAGGAATTATGATAGACTTGAATTAGATTTAGATCTTGTTATTTAAAATTTGAGATGGTTAAGATTGACTTAACTTAGATAAGAATTTCGAGGACTTAAAATTTGATGAATTCAATAAGAACAAATGTAGGCCATAGTGACTATGAAGAATTTATAGAATAGAGGGATATCCTTTTTAGATCATTAGATCATAGATAGCGCAAGATCGTTCATGTAACCAAGTAGTGACAGTTCATCATCCGTCCTATCAACGTCACTTCATATCGTGTACTCACCTTCTCTACCATGTTTCCTTTTAACTCAATTTTATGTGCAAGTTCTTCCTGTACTAAATATTATTTTTGCCATATTACCTTACTTAAAGCAGTCCAAACTGGCCCTTAGTCTATAATGCATGATTTATATATTCTCCCTTCCAAGTTTGAGGTACGATAATTCGTATTTGACCCCCTCTCTACCATATAACTTTCCATTATTCTTAAACTGTGCCTTATTTTTAATTTTGAGGAAGAAATTCTTGTAAGTTGTGTAGAATGTAAAACCCCTTAAATTTTTTTGTTATTTATTTTTGTTAATTTAATGAAATTATTTTAATTAAGTTATTAATTTAAAGTTATGGTTTAATTAGTTAGCAACATTTTTCTTTATCAATTAGGAATTATTTTACGAATCAAGTAGTTAGCTTTATATATAAAATATAGTATTTAATTAATTATTTAGTTAAGCACATTTCCTATTTAGTTATTTAGAATATATTTTCTATTTACTAAATATCCTTATAAATTTTTAAATATAATGATTTGATACATCTACTTAGTTAAGTCAATTTCTATTGAAGTAATTTAATTATTTTGTTAATGGAATTTATTTATTTATTGGATTTTTATTTTTTTCTAGCTATAAAACTCTTTAATTACTAAACTTATATAAATGTTTATTTTAAAAGTATTTTACAGAATTATTTGTTAATTTTAATTTTTTTGGTTAAAGTATTATATTTTCTTGGAATTTATTTCATGCACAAATATTTGATTTTTTTTAGAATTGTTTTTCTCACACATATATATGTAAATTTATATATACTAATAAATGAAAGAAAGGAAAAAAAAAATCCTAAACCTAACTACCCTCGGACCGGTATACTGTCGAAACCCCCCTCATGATTCTCTCCCTCTCTCTCAACACACACACACACACACACACACACACACACACACACATATATATATATATATATATATATATATATATATATATATATATATATATATATATATATATATAAAATCGAAGCCCTAACCATAACCCTAAACTCTTCTCTCGAGCCATAGCCTACCACTGCTCCCGACACACCCCCATTGGCCACCACCGCCGTCGCAGAGCACCGCGTGCGCGCGGGTGGAGCAGCAGCCACGACAGCAGCAGCCCCCCTGTTCATGTCGATGTTTCTCCCTCGTTCTTCAATTATTTTTCGATATGCTTTCTCTGGTACGTTCACAAAATAACCATCTTCAAACCCTGATAATTAGAATATGTTCTTCTGTTTTAAATCATGCGTAAATTGAACCAAAAGTTGGACAAAAACTGGTAAAAAATACTACATAAAAGTAGTCCAATTACCCTTGTTCACGTCCTATTTTCTTTTAAACTACGTACAATTTTTAGAATCTATTTGAAGGCATTTATTGACAACATATAGGACAATAAAATCTTTCTTTTAGTTTTAATTAAATCGATGTATTCATCGAATAGAACATGTTAGAAGTTGGATAAAAAATTATGTTTTTCAAAACCCAAAATTTGTGATACTGAGTGCGTTCCATTAAAGAGGACCACCTCGTAGTGTACCAATTGCACCAAAAGGCGTTTATGGTATATCTGGACGTGTGGACTTTTACGAAAGTTGATTTGGACGTGTGTGCGCGTCAGAATCAACCAATATCCGTAAAAAGTCTTCTGTATCGCCATTTTGTGAAATACCCTAGAAGTTTGTACATGCTCGTTGGGACGCGAAAAAAAACTTGCGCCATTAGATCTATGTCATTATGCTGGTCCTGTGACCTGAGTTTCGTTCGATTCTTAGTCAGTCGACGAATCGCCTTTTTCGTGGGCCCTACAGTTTCTTGAGGAGCAATTTTTTGATCGGCTCACTAGAATTCAAAAATGGACATACCGTTCAGTTCGTATCATCATTTAGGTTTTTTTGACCTATAATTTGTCCTATTTAGAGATCTTTACCCTTGGCACGTATTTTACTATAAAGTGGGCCACATGCGGACACCGCTTTGATCCAAAATTATCGTTTTGCCCCTGTGTCCAAATTGGACGAAAGGGTAGTATTTTTGACTATATCTCTTATTCCGGATACATTGGTGATTTTTGTTTTATTATCCGCAGACGTTTGTTCAGCTTTCATATTTTCTGGTTCGATGTACTCTATTGACTTGACATATTCACTGCCAAGACATTGTCTAAACTCTGCTCGAACACCAGGCAAGTATACCTTGCGATGATAACTGTTTATTTATATTTTGTACAATATGTTGTATTTATGTTACTTATTTATTTAGTTATTTTCTATAAAACTACGCATCCAAGATAAACTTGGGTGTAACGACAGTTGTCTTTATTTTATTTATTATAAATATTGACCTAGAGTTATGTGACCACCCTATATTTGTGAGTTATTCTCATATCTCCTAGACCTTGACACGTACTTTGTACATACACGGATGTGTGATATGCGTGAGAGGGCACGAACCATCGTATTTGGGTTGCTCCCGATACGTAATGGACGTTTGTCGGCTTAGTCATATTTATTATTTTAGGATGCATTCATTGGATTTAGTGGTGAGGAACTGGACGTGCCGTGTCATGGATATGATCTGGACAGTCGTTTGGGTAGGGTAGATATACCCGAGTCGTTTGGGCTACTTTACATATTCCCTTTGTAACCCGTACGTCCCGTCGGAGATGCATGGTCAGATGACCCTTATATTATTTATGGGCGGCCTCTGAAGATCGAAGGACGTTATGCTTTATAGGCTACTGATTCTCCGGAAGAATTATGCCAATCCCATTTTTAGCCAGAAAGTCCCTTCGTGCGAAGGTTATCCTCAATTGGATTCACGTAGCTTGGTTAATTTATCCAGTACATATATTTATATTCGGTTTATGATTGGCATGCTTCTATGTATCTTGTTATGTCCCTCTGAGGACCTGGCCCTTTTTCAGGTGTCGACGATTCATGACTATTCGCGGGAGCACAGATCAGGACTTGCTACTTCTTTCTCTTTCGAGGAGGTCTTCCCTTCGAGCCTCTCTGATCATTAGATACTGTACTATTATATTTTCTTTCATATCCTAGTTTGGTAGTGGATTTATCTCCACCCAAATATTAGTTCTTTTTGACTATTTCATACTTGGTTCATTGCATATTTGGTTATTTATTTCTATTTGGATTTGTGGATGAGATTTA
Source organism: Iris macrosiphon (assembly GCA_036927795.1). Taxonomy (NCBI): domain Eukaryota; kingdom Viridiplantae; phylum Streptophyta; class Magnoliopsida; order Asparagales; family Iridaceae; genus Iris; species Iris macrosiphon. The sequence goes on along the minus strand of JAYESA010000008.1, from coordinate 128,745,776 downwards.
GTTGTGCATGTGACTTGTGACATTATATACCACTTGTGAATTATCATTCATAATACAGCGTACATATGTATTATAGTTTTCATATATTAGAGTTGCTATATACATATGGCTGACATGTTTACGTATTTCTAGTCCTACGTATTTTGGGACTAGGACGTGGTATATTTTTGTGGTGGCCCATAAAGATATTGCAGAGTTGGCGCACTTTGGTAAAACTTTCCTTACCGGCGTACTTTGTTGCTTCTGGAGAATGACGCATTTTGTTATTGTAGAAGCATAAAAAGTTTGCCTCAGATAGATGGCATAATTTTCTACAAATAAATTCTACAAGTAGAAGAATGACGCACTTTTCACTTGTTCCAGAAGAAAGGCGCGCATTCTCTTACTTTGGCGCACTTTCCATTAATTTTAGAAAATGACGCACTATTCAGAGAGAGAAAAGTGGAGCACTTTCTTAATGTTATGAAAGATAGCACACAAACGATCTTCTTACTATCAATATTTAATGCAACAGGCTGATAGATGACAGAGTCAGAAACCGAAGAGTGAGAGATCATCATTACAGCGGAGCTAGGGCATGCAGACCCAGGTTGTCGATTAGCGAACCAGCCGTAATGACATTTCCTTCAAAAGTGTGCCCTAGTTCCATTTCCTTCAAAAGTGTATCGCAGTGCCATTTCCTTCAAAAGTACACCATAGTGCCATTTTTCTTCAAAAGTGTGCCTCAGTGCCAACTCCTTCAAAAGTGCGCCGCAGTGCCAATCTCTTCAAAAGTGTGCCACGTCATCATTTTTCTTAAAAGTGCGTCGCAGTGCCAACTCCTTCAAAAGTGTGTCGCATTACCATTCTCTTCAAAAGTGCACCACAGTTCCATTTCCCTCAAAAGTTTGCTACAGTGCCATTTTCTTCAAAAGTGCGCTGTAGTGCCATTTTTCTCAAAAGTGCACCGTAGTGCCATTTTCTTCAAAAGTGCGTCAGTCTCCAGACAACTTCTAAAGTGCATATTCTTTCCTAACCGACCGTAAGTAGTTACGAATGCGTGTCTTACTTCTTGTGAAAGGTGTACAAATAACTGTCCGCCATGACCTATGCTTTTCTCGTATAGGAAGCTACGTGTCAAGCAGACAGCAAATTATGCACCCACTCATGCAAAATATGGGTGTTAATCCACCAAAAGTGTGCGCATAATGGTAAAATAGTGTTGACTATCCATAGTGCGTGCACACTCTAGTAATCGCTCATAAACTCTATAAATACAGGCAGTGGCTACATACACATAGGACAGAGACACAGAGAGATAGAGAGAAAGGGGCTAGAATTCTCAAGTCTTTGAAATTCAAGAGCAGAGCGAGAGAAATAGAAGCTTCTCGTGCCGTTGTGACAGAGCATTCTTATTGTTCAACTCTCCAAGTTGTTTGTAACAATCTTTAAGTCTTTAAAATTCAAGAGCAAAGTGAGAGAGAGAGAGAGAGGCTTCTCATGTCATTGTGCCAGAGATTTCTTATTATTCAACTCTCCAAGTTATTCGCAACATTCCCTAAATCTCTTCATCTTTGTGTCCAATTCTCTGTCGTCGTATGCATTTTTTTATCGTTGAGTAAAGTGGTCGTCTGCAGATCAGATCTCTACATTTATACTTCCCCAGAATCAATTGTACTTAGATTCCTATTTAGGATTTTTTTTTTGTAATTTTTTAACAGTTTGTAACACAAAAGTTTCGTATAAATTTTTTCTCGCAAACAAAGATTGCGACTCTGCTGGGGACTTTCTTCTCCTCTGATAAGAAGGCAATATCGACACTGTTCGGTTGGCTCGATGCAGAAGACCTTGGTCATGAAGTTTGACCAACATGCATATGAAGAAATGCTCCATTTTGGGGATAATGTTCACCCCTCATCCACACTTAAGTCAAAAAAAACTCGCAAAGTGTGGGTGCCCAAACCTCATCATGCATATCTCGAAGTTGCTATTAATAAGGGAAATAACATTCTGATTGACGAGATTTCCCTTGTCAATTATGTTCAGATCAAAGACTTGGTGGACAATTCCTTTGCGTTAAACAAGGGATATAATTCGTGCAACTTGCACAATTTTAAGTAAATGGTGATCCACACCCAAGCTTCTGAATCCCTTGCGTTAAACAAGGGATATAATTCGCACAACTCGCATAATTTTGAGCAAAGGGTGATGCACACCCAAGCTTCTCAACCCGTACATATTTACCGTAATATGCGAGGCAAGCATGGCATGGACACCGCTGTCCAAACCAACAGGCGCACAAATAAAGTATTGGTCAGGGACTATCATTCTCCTAATATCTTGATTACACGCACAATAGAAGGAAAATTATGCGCCACTCGCACGCCAGGTCAAGACCTCCGTACAAAATTAAAGGCATGTAGACAAAATGTGCCAACTTTGTCTGCGCCATAGAATATACGCCAAATAGGAGAAATCTCTACACAACATGTTGATTGTGCGCGTGTGCATAAGAGGACTGTTAGAGACAACTTTCTCTCCTCTTTGAAGAGCAAAAACTCGAGATATGACGAATCACTTACTAATCAAGCCTGCACATCACTCTATACACAAGGGACCAAAATATATGCACAAAAGATTCAATATATCTCATATAAAGAGGCAGAGTCAGCCCTCTTCCTCCTCTTCTCTTCCCTCTTTTGATTTATGTGAGTTTTTGTACAAAACATAAAGATATAGGACCCTCTGATATTACAACGGTGTTTCCTAATGAACATGGTTGTAATTATCATAGAGTTGTAATTGAATGTTGCTGTGCATCAATAAAACGGTCTGTGTTTGACTGATTGACTTACACTATGACTCCTAAGCCTCAACATACAAAGCAAGTTGACAACCAGGAGCACGATTATGAACTGCTCTTTGTTCAGCATATATGGCTTCGCATCTTTCCTATGGTAGGAGACAATCAAGGTAAAGTTCTTCAAGAACACCCAGCCAGAGGAGATTTGACCAACCCGTCGACTCCTTTGAAGGAGTATACCAAAATATTAATTCTTGAAGACAGGAGCTCGTTCGTCACGAGAATTCCCTTTCCTCAGAATCTGATGCTAGGGGTAGAAATCCCCCTCTGATTCTGAAATTGACAGTATAGTCTCAAACTACATGATTATTTCTACCAATCCCTCGGTCGTGCACAAGAATGTTAGCATTTACGACATCGGTAATGAACAAGAAGCTTCTCCATCAGAAGCCACCAAACAACGCCTCAACTCATTAGTGTCTGCTCTCAAGGACATGCACACTATGATACAAAATATGCATCAATTGATGACAGCTCAATATTATGCTACACCAGCACCCGTCCAAGTGGCTTCATTCATACCTTCACAACCTACTCCTGGAATAATGCCTCTGCAGGATAACACAAATCCAGAAGCGGTCATAAACCAAGAGTCAGTAGAACCAACTCTTAATCCTCTCAACATTGGGGTGGATCTCCGTCATTCATGATTCCTGTTCAACCAGGATCCTATCAGTCAGCCGCTCCACTCCAACCAGAAGATCCTCTAGAAGCTATCTTAGAGTTGCGTGCACAGGTTAATATTTTAAAGAATAAAGACCAACTTTGCAAACTGAGGGTAAAATAACCTTATCCTCCGCATTAGGATAATATTCTATTCTCTCCTAAATACAAACCCCAATCGATAGTCTTGTTTGAAGGCAGGACATCATCGAGACAATATATCAATTACTTCAATATGATGATGGCTAATCTGCAGAAAGAGGATGCTCTCCTTACCAGATAATTCATGGAATGCTTGGCCGACATAGCCTAAGATTGGTATCACAGTTTACTTGACAACTGCATATCCTTGTTTGATTACATGAAGTATCTTTTTCTCTCACGATTCTAGGAGAGAGGCATGGATATAACAATATCTTCACTCATCGATATCAAATAGAAGGAGAAATAATCTGCTCGTGAATTCGTTGAGCATTTCAGGTAGGCAACTCTGAAGTCACCCTCCGATATTTCAGACTTTGTATTCATTGATACCTGGTAAAAGAACCAACTACCTATAGTAGGGCTCAGGACAGGTCTAACTCAATTTTAAACCTGGACGACGTTCATTATCGGGGCCGAAGCTGTTGAAGACAACACAAATGCAAAATTTGATATTACAAATGACCAATACGGAAGGGAAGCGTCCCTCCAATAGTGTGAATAATCGTAACAGCAAAGAAAATGAGGCCTTGGCGATAAATCTCTCAAAGCGACCCACCTCTCCTCCAACAAAAAATTTGACAGAGTCCTCCAGGCCTAAGAAAGAATATTCCTTTGACGAGAACGATATCCCCAGCCTTTTCTAATGCTTGATAAAAAGCAACAAGCTACAATTTCCTGAAGTCGGACGTCCAAATAAGGCTGAGAAAATAGACGACCCGAAGTACTGCTTGTACCATCAATACATAAATCATTTTACCAAGACTTGTTGTGTCTTGAAAAGAAAGATAGAGCAGTTGATAGATGCTAAATCTATCACCCTTCACAACAAAGAAAAGATAGTCATTGCCAATATGTTATCTCTTCAATTCGGTGACTTTCCAGCACAAGAAGTCCCGAACGGCGTTGTCCCATTACCTCAAGCTATGATAAAAGTGGTAATTCTTCCGCCGCCTAGAAGTCAAACAGAGGAATTTATGCCTCTTACCATAAATTATAGCGAGATTATGTGGATTCATTCTGACCTACTGTCAGATTGGTACCAGAGAGTAGCATCTTCCAATTCAAAATCTAAGAAGGGTAATAAGTATAAATCATGCAATATGATTTCTTTGGATCCTCATTCAGATGGAGATCAGGACCAACATCAGGAAGATGTCTCTCTCAATGTCAGATTTTAGAATCTGAACATTGCCCCACCAAGCTATACTCGCAAGCTTCGCTTGACGCACCGATAATGGTCCATGATTGGCAATATTCTGCTATATAGGGCACAAAAAATCTTTAATTCTTATGCAGATGTTCCTACACAAATTTCTCCTCCTCTTTCTGCAACTATTAGAGCATCGACCTCGACTTAAGTGCTTGAGGAGGATCGCCCCAAATTTTGTTAATATAGCCAACAATCTGTACGCTTGATACAAAAAATGGGGTATAATTTTTAGAAAGCTGAAGGTTTGAACTTTGAAAAGAAGATCCATTGCTCCAACCCACAGACACGCTCCAAGAAGGGACATGATAAAAAGAAATTAAAGTCCTGTAACATGGTACTTCTTTCTCCGATGCCCAAAGAAGAAGCCATGACTGGTACCAGGTCCGACAAAGATTATCATAAAACTTATGAATCTGTCCCGAAAGACATTTTTGACACTTTCTACTTGATCAACTACTGCTGCTCCAGTCACAATCGAACCTGGTCCTTCAAAGCCTACTACGACAGAGAAAAAAAGCAAAAGGAAGTTCTATTCGACAAATCTCTGAAGAAAAAGGTGTCCCAAGGACTTGAAAAGCCCTACAATTTTGACATGTTGGCACAACTGGCCAATATTCCAACCCGACTCTCCATATTCGAGTTGCTTTGTTTATCGAAGGAGACTCGTGAAGCTTTGAGCGAAGCTCTGATACATGTGAACTTATGCTTAGCTCAACTCAAGACTCCTGATGAAGAGCCATTAGCTTGTCCTCAATGTCATGGCATGATCGAAAAGATTTTTAATATCACCTTCACGCAAGATGACATGCTACTTAAAGATAATCAGTATGACAGACCTTTGTATTATACCAGTTACATCGGATCTAGTAAGGTAAACCAGATTCACATCGGCCTTGGTTCTTAAGTCAGCATCATTCTTAAAAGTTTATTCAGAGGATTGAAGATACCGATGCACAACATGCCTGCTACCAGTACTACCATTCTAGGTTTCAATGCTGGAAGAAGTAAACCACTAGGAAAGATACACCTAAAAATTTAGATAGGCATTCTACGTACTGAAGTCACATGCTATGTGATTGACTCTGACGTATCCTATAACATTTTACTGGGATGACCACGGATACACAAGCATAAAATTGTACACTACACCCTATATCAATGCTTTAAGTATATGAACAGTAGAGGAGAGACCAAAATAGAGGTAGCTGACCTCAACCCTTTCAAAGGTATCGAAGCCTATTTTGCGGACTCTGTACTATATACATTGGAGTATATGAAAGAGGAAGCTAATCAAGCTAGTGATGAAGCTGAAAATACTCCAAAAGAAAAGCCTCTGATAATCAGAGTCGAAGGACGTACTACTCGTCCAACTCCTTTGAAGCCTCTCGGCATTGACCTGTACAAGTCATCTCTATTGGTCATAAACTTTCGATACAATGAGTAACCAACACTAGAAAATAAGCCACTTGTTATCGACCTTCGTCGTAACAAGCCATCAATATTAGAGAATCAACCCCTAATCATCAATCCTTCCAAGCCTCATGTCAAGGCTGAAGATTATGCCGACTATGTGGAAGATGAAGAAATGTTATATTTCATAAATAAAGAAGACGCTACTTCGCACTACATTGATGTTGAACCCTTAGATAAAAATTTCTTAGAGGCTCTTCACCTCTACGAACCTATGTCCATGCCCGTTTTATCTCTAATCCAGTATGGGTCGTCATATAAACCATATAAGGAGGCATACTTCATAGTCCTAGCCAGACAGGACAAGCAACGTCATATAATTTTTGGTAAAGCTAAAAATAAAAGAGTCGCACATACTAATGGTTCTGATGAGGATATGGGAAATATACAACCGTATCGTTACAACCAACCAACCAAGAACATCATACAAAGGATGGACTATAACTTAAAATATGGCTTGACACTAAATTATGGAAAAGGCAAGCCAAAAACATACTACCAACGTATTAGTCATGGTTTGGTATATGTTACACAATCAACAAGTCATAAAAGTTTAGAATCAGAAGAAGAGATGCATTCTCATTTCTCTGACTCATCATTGTAGGATTCTGATGAAAGCATGTATGACATATTCAAACAGGATTTTTCTGTAAATATGGTGTCAACTTTTCCAGATCAGGAAGATGTTGAACTATTAGAACCATTCAAAAATAATCCATGGGCAAAACTAATGGATACTCAATGGGAGCTTTGGTTTGAGCAACGTGAACCACCTACAGAAGATAAAATATTTTAAATTAATGTAGGAGAAGAATCTTCCCAAAGACCAATCTTTATTAGCAAGAGTCTTCCTGAAGAAGATCAACACGCTTTACTCCAGCTAATAAAGGAGTATATCGATACCTTCGCCTGAAGTTATAAGGATATGCTTGGCCTAAATCCACAAATAGCCACACACTAGCTCAATATTCTTCTGAATGCTAAACCAGTAATACAACAACAATAGCAGTTCTGTCCGAATATGATTGATGTAATTGAAGCAGAAGTCAAGAAACTCATATCATGTGGCTTCGTTTGAGAAGAGCAACATCCGGACTACGTAGCCAATGTCATTCTAATTATAAAAAATGGAAAAGTTTGGGTCTGCATAGATTATCGAGATCTGAACTCGGCCAATCCAAATAATAAATTTTCTCTTCCCATAAAATATATCATGATCGACAATACATATGGATTTAAACGTATGTCCTTTGTGGATGGATTTTCAGGATACAATCAGATCAAGATGTCGCCTGATGACGAAAAATACCCCTCTTTCCGTACACCATTCTGAGTTTACTGCCCTTCAGCTTGAAGAATGTGGGTGCAATGTATCAACGAGACATGAGTACAATTTTCCAAAAGCATTTACAGAAAACCGTAGAATGCTATATGCATGACATCGTTGTCAAGAATCGCAACAAAGATGATCACCTTTATGATTTGAAGACTGTGTTCGAATTAATGCGCCACCACCAGTTGAAGATGAATCCAACTAAATTCTTTCTGGGAGTCTCCAGTGGCAAGTTTCTTGGATTTGTTATAACTTCCAAAGGTATTCATATTGACCCCAATAAAATTAAAGCTATCCTCGAAATGCAGACTTTGTTGTCTGCAAGGCTGTCTGGCATACATTAGGAGATTTATCTCCAATCTCTCGGGATGGTGTCGACCCTTCACTCTTTTAATGAAGAAAGGCGTATCTTTTGTCTGGAATAAAGTATGCCAACAAGCTTTCGATGACATCAAACAATATTTAACAAATCTGCCAGTTCTTGTGTCTTCGATCATGGGAAAACCCTTTTTTCTGTTTGTTCGAGCAATGGATCACTCCCTAGGAGCTCTTCTTGCACAGAAGAGTGACGAAGGTGATGAACAAGCAATCTATTATCTTAATCGCATGATGGTCGACGTTGAACATTAATATAATCCGGCAGAAAAAGGATTCCTTGCTTTGATGTCTGCTATTCAGAAGATACGATATTACGTGTCTGGTCAAACCATTCATATCATATCAAGAGTAAATCTCCTCTGGGTATTGATGACCAAGCTGAGCACACTCAATTTTCGGTTGGCAACATGGGCAATGCTGCTATCACCTTATGACATGATATATGTCCCACAAAAAGTAGTGAAGGTTCAAGCGCTAGCTGATTTTCTATCAGCTCATCCTGTACGAAAAACTTCCAAACTATACGATGATATCCCAAATAAAGTCTTAGAATCTAATATGGCAATGGAAGATGACACCTGGCAACTATTCTTTGATGGCGCATCAAGAATAGGATCCAAAGGCAACATAGTAGCTGGAGTTGGCATAGTCCTAGTATCTCCTGACAAACTACTCATTTATCAAGCATATTCTCTCAGTGAACCAAGTTTCAATAACGTGGTAGAGTACAATACTCTGCTTATCAGTCTCCAATTAGCTAAAGAATTAGACATATAATATCTTGACGCCTATGGAGATTTTAAACTGATAGTCAATTAGATCAGGGGAGAGTACGAGGTTCAGCATGGAGACCTTATCCCTTATCATCAAGCGACAATCGAACTATCTTTTACTTTCGAAGGATTCTTCATCGAGCATGTTCCTCGTTTACAGAATATAGAAGTTGACGCTTTGGCCGGCCTAGCAACATCATTAGTTGTTCCGCTAAAGAGACGACACTATATTATGATAACATTATGAGAGTTTTTCTGTACAAAAAACAACTTGCATGTTGAACAAAGTTGCATCATAACTTTAACTTCCATGGATAAAGATTGGAGAAACCCTTTTATAGACTACGCTGCTAATGGAATTCTTCCATAAGATCCGAAAGAAGCTACTTCCATCAAAAGGCACTCACTCTGATTCTACTATGAAGTCTAGTCTAAAATATTATATCGTCATTCTTATGATGGATTGCTGCTAGGTTGTCTTTCCAATCCTGAAGCGAGGCAATCACTCTATAAGGATTATGATGGCATCTGTGGAGAACATCAGTCGGATCCAAAATTATAAGACTACCTCAGGAGAATGGGTTATTATTGGCCTACCATGGTGGCAGATGTCGTAGACTACGCCCGTAAATGCAGATCATGTCAAATTTATGCTAATTTTATCCACCAACCAGCAGAGTTCTTATACCCTACAGCTGCCTCCTGGCCTTTTGAAGCTTGGGAAAAGGATATTATTGGTCCAATCGGCCCTTCTTCTTCTAGAGGACATTGGTTTATACTTGTAATAACCGATTACTTCTCCAAATGGACAGAAGCAGTCCCGCTTATCAAAGTTAAAATATCCAACATAATTAACTTCATCAAACACCATATTATCTATCATTTCAGTGTTCTCCGGAGGATAATACATGACAACAGGCGATAATTTGTCAATCAAGCATTCTATCAGTTCTGTGACAAGAATCAGATCCAGAATGTAGCATCTACGGCCTATAATCCAGTAGCCAATGACTTAGCAAAAGCCTTCAATAAGACCATAATCAAACTCCATAAAAATTTGTCTCATCCAACAAACGCGATTGGAATGAGAAACTCGGGGAGTGTTATGGGCTTATCGTACAACAATTCGAATTTCAACTAGTTGTACACCATTCTCTCTGGTCTATGGATATGAAGCGGTTCTTTCACTCAAAATCCAGATATATTCTCTCAGAATAGCTATTGCTAATGAGCTAACAACAGAGAATAACGATCGATTATGCTTGCAAGAATTAGAAGCATTGGATGAAAAGTGCCTGCACGTTCAACATCGCATTGAACTATACCTAGCACGCATTTCAAGAGATTTTAATCGAAAGGTCAAGAAAAGAATATTTCAGGTCGGTAAATTGGTTCTTTCAGTGAGGAGACCTATGATCACAACCCATAAGAGCAAAGGCAAATTCAAGGCTAAATGGGAAGGTCCTTATGTGGTGGAGACAGTATTCTCCAACGGAGCCTACAAGTTTGCTAAGCCTAATGGAGATTTTAATGATGCCTATCAACAAAAAATTTCATAAGAAGTATTATGTCTAAGCACGACATATTCTTCTCCATCTCCAGCAGATTAAAATAAAATGTACATCAGATATATTTTGCTTAATCCCCTGCAACTCATAGCCTACACGGCCTCTCAAAATATTATCTATATTCATTTTTGAATAAGACATGGGAATGGGTCCTCAAAGTTCTCCAGCAGAATAATACTCAGATTCAATAGAACACTCTCGTTGAGATCACCTAAACAATTCTCCCCAACTAAAATATTCTATTCTTAAAGTCCAGTTATTTTAAGGATATCATATTCCCGATGCCCAGTTGGGTTGGGAATAATCTCACTTGTTTACTCACCTGTCAATAAGTATAAAGTGATTCATGTCCATATAACCTCTGAATCATATTTTATTTACTATCCCCAAAAGAGGAGATAATAGTTCGCCCTTGAACTACTCTTTTTTTTCTTCCCCGGTGGAGTAAACTAGTGAACTATTACGTCCACATCACTTCTGATAGTATTTTATCCTATAAAGTTTATTATTTGTACTCAGCACGAGTATGCCTCGAGTGATACATCTATTAAATTCTTCAGAATTATCCTACCATGCCCTTAATACCTTTGAGAAGAATATATTCAATGGGTCTCGATTTGAAAGTATCACTAAGGTGAAACAAAATTTCTTTATTGATAGAAAAATGATAAAATGATGATGTTAGTCCAAGGATTCCCATGTGCGCACATTTGTCTGATTGACAGAAAATGTTGCACAGTGCACGTGACCAGACAAGTTGTAAAAAAACGAACGACAAACCATGCAGTGCATTTATGCGCGTATCAGTGGAATGACAGAAGAGTCAATATATTAAGTCTTTTCTGGCGTACTTCGACCAAAGCCTTCAGTCAGTAATATACATACATCATAATAAAGTCAAAACTAAAATTTATTGATGCTTAATCATGATTACATATGATGGAGATCTATCACAACTAGATTTTCATTCTTAAAAAAATTATGATTATACATATAAAAATCTATTACATCTAGATTTTTATTTAATGGAGATCTATCATAGTGCTATCCCCATCTTTGCGTACCATCTTCTCCCGATGCAAATGAACTGAGGCATAGAAGAAATAGGCTCCTCAGTGCAAACCACAGTACATGGAAAAGAAATCCATGCGGTGGAGGAGGATGCTATATAGGACTGGGACTGTTTAAATTAGCATAACCCTATTTCTGTCGGACTCGATAGAGGACATGGCGAGTCAAACAGAAGCTGTTCCGCTATCGCCATCCTGTGCCACCGCTACAAGCCCCGGTTTGGATTCTAATTCCAACCCTGTAATCAACACATGGGCCATATTAAGAGAGTGATTGCTGTGAGCTGGGTTTGAAGACAACGAATAGTCTTCTAGGTAATTCGTTTGTTCAACACGAATGATAAAGCCTAGGATATCCTTCTATGCTCTATCACACAAAGAGCTCAGCAGCAACGATCTCCAAACAAGCATCCCCCCAATCATTAAGAAGCGTCTCCTCTTTCTTCTCGACGGACAGCAAAGACGATGGAACCATACTTCTACGTTCATCTTCGTAGACTTGCACTTAACAATGGCCATGCTTAAGTCTTACAGCAAGAAAAAGATAAGTCTAGGAATGCTTGGTAAAGCTTTGCTCCTATTTATAAGAGAAGACATGCAAAGTATGACATAACTCTCAAAAATTGTTTCTAAAAAACTGCCCGCATCTCCGAAAAAGTCTTCTGTGTCTCCTAAAAGACCGCATCAAAACCAAAAAAGTATGCCAAAGATACGTGCATGTCAGCTATATCAGCAAATTCATTATGATTCTATCGAGAGTGCGTGCACAAAATATCTCAACAACTTTTATGCTAATTAAAAGTAATTTTGAATTCATCTGAACGAATTCAAAAACTTTGAAGGGGGTCTTGTAGAAGCATAAAAAGTGTGCCCTATATAGATGGTGTAGTTTTCTACAAATAAACTCTACAAGTAGAAGAATGGCACACTTTCCACTTATTCCAGAAGAAAGATGCATATTCTCTTACTTTGGCGCACTTTCCATTAATTTTAAAAAATGGCGCACTATTCAGAGAGTAGAAAAATGGCACACTTTCTTAATATTATGAAAGGTGGTGCATAAACGATTTTCTCTCTTTCAATATTTAATGTAGCAGGCTGACAGCTGATAGAGGCAAAAATCGAAGAGTCAGAGGTTATTTTTACAGCGGAGCCACGGCACATTGACCCAGGTTGTCGTTTAGCGACCTAGTCGTAGTGTCATTTCCTTCAAAAGTACGCCGCATTGTCATTTCCTTCAAAAGTATACCGCAGTGCCATTTTTTTTAAAAGTGCGCCTCAGTGCTAACTCCTTCAAAAGTGTGCCTTAGTGCCAATCTCTTCAAAAGTGTGCCATAGCACCATTTCCCTCAAAAGTGCATCGCAGTGCCAACTCCTTAAAAAGTGTGTCGTAGTTCCATACTCATTAAAAGTGCACCACAATGTTATTTCCTTCAAAAGTGCACCACAATGCTATTTCTTTCAAAAGTGCGCCGAAGTAATATTTTTCTTAAAAGTGCGCCGCAGTGTCATTTTCTTCAAAAGTGCGCTAGTCTCCATACGACTTCTAAAGTGCACATACTATCCTAAACACAATGAGCTGTTACGAATGAGTGTCTTACATGCCGTACTTATCCTGAAAGATGTACAAATAACTATCCCCCATGACCTATGCTTTTCTCATTTATGAAGCTACGTGTCAAGCAGAGAATAAGTTGTGCACCCACTCATGCAGAACATGGGGTGTTAATCCACCAAAAGTGTGCACATAATGGTAAAATAGTATTGACTGTTCATAGTGCATGCACACTCTCGTAACCGCTCCTAAACTCTATACATACACAGGGAGGACAGGGACACAGAGAGAGAGACAGAAAGGGGCTAGAATTCTCAAGTCTTTGAAATTCAAGAGCAAAGCGAGAGAAATAGAAACTTCTCGTACTGTTGTGCCTGAGCTTTCGAATTGGTCAACTCTCAAAGTTGTTCGCAACAATCTTTAACTCTTTGAAATTTAAGAGCAGAGCGAGAGAAATAGAAGCTTCTCGTGCCATTATGCCAGAACTTTCTTATTGTTCAACTCTCCAAGTTGTTCGTAACATTTACTATATCTCTTCATCTTCGTGTACAATTCTTTGTCGTCTTGTGTCTTTTTCATCGTTGAGTGGTCCAAGGAGTAAAGTGATCGTCCGCAGATCATATCTCTACAGCTATATTTTTCCAGAATTAATTGTACTTAGATTCATGTTTAGGATCTTTTTTTGTACTCTTTTAACAATTTATAACACAAAAGTTTCGTACACACTTTTTCTCGCAAACAACTGTGTTAGCGCACTATTTAACATTCTCCAGAGACGACCACTTTGTAGCCCTTCTCGAGAATTGTATTTGCGACTACTTAATGATTAAGCAATGACTTATGACCATTCTCGAGAATTGTATTTGCGACTACAGGGTTGTCTCGCTGCTGTTCCATGCATTGAGACTTGTCTTTTGTCTTTTAGTAGACCTTCCCACGCTCTTTGTTCACCAACCCTCCTTTTTGGGCATACTTGAAGAAGTGCACCAAGCTCCTGGATCACGCACTTCTACCATTGTTTGCCAAGGTTCTAGAGTGCATTTTAGTATCAATTGTGTGCCATCTTTTGCTCAGAGAACTTTTGGTATCAAAGTGCGCCAGAACTGTCCGGACTAGTGATTGTGAGCCAATAGTGGTTTTGGCCCATTGTGCACGGATGCTATTTTCTTGTCTGATGTTATGCGCCAACCATGAATTAATATTTTATGCGCCTATATGCCAGTATTCACTCTAATATGCTTAACTTTTGATAATTCTCTGGTTCTCTTTTATCCCGTTAATTTAGTTAATCCTGGTTATTTTTTGAATATGACATTCTTGATATTGATCTTGATTTTCTGACATAATCTAGTGATGGTACACTATAAATGAACTCATAAATCTTGACATGGAACTGATAATCCTGATACTATACTGATAATCCTGATAGTGGCTCGATGCAGCGTACTCCTGACTCAAGAATTCTTGTACTATTCTGATCAAGGCCATGAGTCGCACCTGTATTGTATTTCTCGTTGTTCCCATGGTTGATTTTGATTATTTTTGTCAAGCTATTATTCAGTCTTGCATCATGTATAAGGCAAATTCTTGAGTACCATGGTCAGAAATTTTGAATAAATTGTACATGCTAATAAACTAGATTGATAAGTAGAATCATTTAGAGAAATTTCCTGGCTACATGCAATCTCGATATCCTAGCGATACTATTGGATTTGGAGCTCTCTGTCGTGAGGGACACACTTGCAGCACACCGTCGAGTGTTGCATTACAAGTAAAATATCTATATAAGTTAATTATATTATGTATCCCATGCGTCTGGATGATCCGGATAGACTGCAGGACATGTGGCTGTATAAAATTTCCAAACTGCATATGTTATTAACTAGGACCGTGATAACCCTAGTTAACTAATAATAACAAACCGTAGGGCATGATTGCTTAATTTCTAGTCTAGTTTAGTCCCGTCCTGATTTATTTAACAACTGATCCAGAAATTGTAACATGAGTACTGATTCTAAATATCCTTGTTTAAATACTCCAGAACTGTTTAACTGTTATTTTATCCATTGTACTTATTTAAATCTTCCTTGTGTTATTTCTTATTGATTTGTCTACATGCTGGTTTTTAGTTCCATAGATTGGCTTTCATGTGGTACTTGCTGTTTTGGGATCTGACCCCACTAGTTTTATATGGCCAGATATTGGAGCAGGATCGTAGGATCTTCCGTACTTTCCGCCTCAAGATGGTGAACTCCAGGAGCACCCGGGGCCCCGAGTGGGTTCCTCTTTTATCGCCCACTTGATCTTATATAATTATTCTTTTGACGCATGTAGCCACCGATAACGTGTTTAGCTCATGTTTTAGAAATTGATATTCTAGCCCGCGGGCCTACATGTAAAGCATATTCTAGACTATTGCTAGAGCTGATCATGTAATATGTTACTCTGCTAGTTCTTCATTTTTGGAACTAGCTTCAAGATCATCTGGGTATGTATAGTTTGGGATATCTTACTATTATATGTTTGGTGATCATACATCTTATAACTTCCTGCTTGCTTGAGATTAGGACACCTAGGATTCTTGATCGAGGAATGACTGTTGGTTTGTAGAGTAAACCCTCACATGTCTAGACAGCCGTGACCATTTCTCGTGTTATAGAGTACTCTAGTGTACGTAGCTGGCTTTGTCTTCCCCCCACTCTCAAGTATTCTGGTTCTGGGGTGTGACATCGGGATAAAACTGCGGGAGAGGTTTGGGACAGTGGGCCCAATTGGCATACAATACAGCATGCACAAAATCCTGTGCGTATCGTCGGGCAACTTTAGAGACCCAAAGTCTAACACCGGACACTTTGGAGACCCAAAATCTAATTTTCATATATAAATGAGACCCTATTACTAAATAACCTAAAAAATTAATAGTACTAAAAAATATATTCAATATTAGATTATATTGGAAGATATTAACAAGAACTTTTTAATGTATAGGCATTATTTCAGAATCTGAGTACAAAAATAATTGAACTATGCACTTACGAAGGAGCTGCTAGTGTTTTCGATGACTCAGTTCTAACCCCAAGGAAAGGCCTATCAAAAGAAGATTCCTTTAAGCACGGAATGTTGTAAGGGCGAAATCCCAGGTTCGGGAAGAATTCGGATCGAAAGTCCGCTTTCAATTTTTTTTTATAATGGTAGTGGCTATATAATTCAAGAAAGTCACCTACCATGTCCCACTAAGGTATCGGTTTCAGGAACATTACCCCCAGGTCCCACTGTGACTGTCACCAATAATTAGGGAGCATGGCTTCCCTCCACTAGATAAAGATGTCGATCACCATTAATGGCCCCCTACCCTTTGGCCCCATCCCACGTGGCAAGCCCCTAAATTCCAACCGTCAAACCGTGTATTAGCAATCCATTAGGTTCCACAACCCTTCATAGGAATTAGGAAGTCTGAGCATACAATCTATTAGGTTTTCCAAGCGCCGTCAAACCGCCCAAAACTTATTTATACGGTCACGAAGGGAACCCAGCCGAGTATTCGCAAGAGAAAATAAAAGAGAACCCAACCGATATAAAGAAAGGATAAGAAGAGTCACAATAGAGAGTGAGAGCAGCAAGAGAAACAGCAACGGATGGGCCATTATCCCTATGCGGATCCTCGCGATGGTAATTGTACTAGCGGGGATGTCAGTGGACGAGGTCGTACGTAACGTCTCCTTCATGTGTCGTTCATGGGGGAAGGCACTCAACGGTCCCTGCTCTTGGTCCGAAGTCAACTTGGGTCAGTAGTGCCACAGGGTTAACATAATGGACAAGATCGATGAGGCAGTGATGAAGGTCCTGACGCAAAGCCAGGGGATTTTGCGGTCCCTCTCTATGTTCAAGCTCGGCAACCGCACCTTCTCGTTTGCTTTCTCCAGGCAAGTTCTACTTTCTGTTAGTTTATACTTTTTTGAAAATGCTACGCGATTATTTTTTTGTTTCTAATAGTTTATTTTTTTCCTAAAAAAATTTATGTTTACTTAGTGCATTTTCATGGAGCCTATGCATAAGTTATGAATTTAGAATTTTTTTGCTATTTATAAAACATTGGCAAATATCTAAGGATCCTGCGTATTCCGATGAGCTTTGTGAGTGATGAAATGGTGGAGAAGCGCGTGGAGTCCCTTTCGGTACTGGAAGTACTCGACATAAGCCACTGTCTCAATATCTCGTCTAATGGCATCGAACTCCTAGGGAAGCGCTGCGAGCGTCTTGTCCACCTCGGCAGGAACATGTCCCCACCAGATTTCTTGGTCCTGAACAAATTAAGGATGGACTTCTTCGACGAGTCCGAGGCCAAAGCTGTGACAACTTCAATGACAAGTATCAAGCACCTCGAGCTCAAGTTTGGCATGTTTAGTGACCACAGGCTGTGATCTATCATAAACAACTGTCAGGCTCTCCGCGTGCTCGACATACGCGGGCGCAAAAATGTCAAGCTCAAAGAGGACCTCAAGTACGCACATGGTATGTTCGAGTCATTTAAAGATCCTTGGAAGGATCAGAATAAATGGGTGGGGTAAGAACCCCCGAGAGGATCATGATTCACTAGTAGTTGTCATGCCCTAGATCTAGAATACTGGAGAGTGGAAGAATGACTCAGCCAAACCTTACCTTGCAAAATACCGAAGCAACCCACAATGTGTTAAGGTTGTCTAGAGACATGATGGTGTATACTACAATCAGCTCTCCTAGGGTTAATAATTTCTATATCTCAATCATTCAAACAAGTAGCAATAAAATACAATATTTTAGAATAAGCAGTAAGGCGTCTCAAACGTCGTATTAGAATGTTCTTGGAGATCTAACAAGACGAAATAATAAGCCAAATACAATATCAAAAGTATACATGACAGTGAGTCAGCTATATTCTAAATATATTACAGTCATGTAGGAAACTAGTATCCAGATTTGTCGGCTAACAGGTGCCGGTTAGCTAAACACCCAAAAGAATATAGTTCACAAAAGATGAGCAGTGAATAAAAAAATTCACTCGTGTCCCTCAGCAACAATCCTTCGAGTGCGTGACATCAGTGAAGGGAAAGTAAGCTTGATCCTCAGGTGCTGGCTCTAAACCTGGTCAAGCAAAACCAGTGGAGTCAGACCCCAAATTGCAAGTACCACAATGGAAGAACAAAATAAAGAGACAAAACCAGTTCTATAGTATGAGATACGTGATCCAACAACAATGGCATATGTCCTATCCATGACATGATATGATACCCCTTCACCAAACATGGACATGAAGTATATTATCACATAAAGATAGAGTATGTCCCATGATTATGGTCAAGCTAAAATAACTCTGCATCGTAGTTTTAGTCCACAGTCTATCATATCACAACAGCGCAACCCAACAACCAAACAAGGACATGAGTTACACCATCATGCTACAAGACTCACCATTATGCTACAACACTGTTTGTCCCTAATTCTACTTAACAGAAGGCACAATACATAATCAAAGATATTACATAGAAGAAATAATCTAGCTTCAGTCCATCGATTATCGTAATATAACAACGCAACAAAACAAGGACATGGGTTGGATCATCATGTCGCGATAGCCCACTTTTCTAGCTAGGCATGCATTACAAGAAATTTAAACGGCCAATCATGTATTACGGCTTGATATATGATCTCTGGGTTATCCCGGTAATACAATACATAAGTATCCTCATATCATGCCCTAATCAAGTAGGGCTGGCTGAACCAATGATATACGAGCAAGAATATATGTATAAGATGCACTAGTCCCTTGCAATGGCACTGAGATAATTAACGATTAGTAACAGTTCCAGGCTTTCTATAGGAAAGATACTGGCTCTGTCTTATAATTAGATCAAATACTGCACTCCACTAGTGCGGATGATATACTGTATCCGTGGTGGCCATTCTTTACTCCCAGCTAATTTAGGGTGGCTCGACATGTACAAGTTAAGTTTTCTAGTTAACCCTAGGTTAATAGAATCTCATATCGTGGTCACATGAACATTCTTCTTAGATGTCATACTTTAAGTAAGTACACTCTTGATGCAACCCATATTATTACTTGCAAGTGAAATATGGATTTATCCAAGTGTTATGCAACAATCAATACTATCTAACTGCGAATAAAGTCACTGTCCAACTACCAGATTCGTGCAAGAAAATAATTACATATATCACGTAGCAAGAATATGTAGAACGATATATATATATATATATATATATATATATATATA
Source organism: Iris macrosiphon (assembly GCA_036927795.1). Lineage (NCBI taxonomy): Eukaryota > Viridiplantae > Streptophyta > Magnoliopsida > Asparagales > Iridaceae > Iris > Iris macrosiphon. The sequence continues at coordinate 128,726,441 of JAYESA010000008.1, read as the reverse complement.
TATATATATATATATATATATATATATATATATATATATATATATATAAAGTAGCACTTCCAGTGCAATCAAGTGTATCAACACAAATACAATAGTGAGGGCAGGAACAAGTTCTAATATTAAGGTTAAGGTCAAGATCATGGACAATTTATCAAGGAGCAAGTCATTTAGGACAGAAAAGTTAAGCACTGGTCATATTAATTGTCACTTTATTATATCGATAGATAAGAATAAGTGTAGTGCGAGAACTCTTCGAGATCAGATCCATAATCCTTAAAGCAAATAAGGACCTGGATTGCATACCTTCCCACGAGTTGAACTACGTCCCTTATTCTATCCAAATTACATCAAATCCAATAAATTCAAAATTCAATATAATTAATTCTTGAATACACATAAATTAACACCAATATCCAATAAATTAAGCAATTCCAACTTCTAAATTTATTACGTTAAATGAAATCAAATATCATTAAATTAAATCTAAGAAGAAAAAGTTCATACACTTCTCGCGCTTTTCATGTGCAAAATTGTCAATTAAAAGATACCAAGATAGTTAAATAATTAGTAGTCGGCGGCTTCTCACTGCTTTAGGTGGATGGATTCCGACGACAGATCAAGTTGGCAAAGGGTAACAGATTGCTGATTGTGATTGCTGATCATAAGTGAAGTATCAAGTACAGTACTGGAGAAATAACCAACGTGATAATGGTCCTTTCATAAGCATGTAGTCTTAATAGAGCCTAGACTTTTATTTTTAATAATTAAAAACTAAAATAATTGAGGCCCTAGATGGCTGCCTAGCTCACCTCCCCCTGAAGTCGTCTTTGTATGTAAGTAAACCCAAACCTAACGAACAAACTTTGTCTAAATGAGTTTAAAGTAACTATTTTCTTGAAAACATGCTAATACAGAGTCTATTTTTGTCCACCCATCAAAACTAGGATGAATATTCACCATTCCATTCAAAAGTTGTCATGTATCTTAGCGGTGAAAACTAGTGTGTATGTTAACCAAATCACTCCCAAAGTGATTTTTTTGTTACATAAAAATGATACATGAGTGAAAGGATAAACATACATCCTAGCTTTAATAGGTCAACAAAAATGGATCCGCTAATTCTTTCTTCCTTGTACTCTCCATTTTTATATATAAAAGTGGTAGTTCCAATTAGTATGGCTAGACACCGAACTCGAGTGGCTCTTGTGGTTACCGAGGAGAGGTATAAGATCCTGGCTGGGTGGAAGAAGATCAGTGGATCGAGTCACGGAATAGTATTATTCCTTCCATTTATAAATAGTGGGAGTTGGAGACAGTGGATTCAAAGGCAGTGTGCACAAAATTTCGAGCGTTACGCCGGACCCGAGACAATTCAAAAAAAAAGGCTCTTGATAAAGGCACTACAAAAATGACTCAGGACAGTCCAAATATTTACCATTGATAATTACAAGTTTGTCACTTCCGAAAATTACTCACCAGCCTGTCCACTTTCAATTGATTTTTTTTTATAATCAGAAATGTCAAAATTTTGACAGTCCTACCAATTGGAAGGACTGTCAAAATTAGTTTTGACAGTCCTAAAAAAATTGTTTTGACAGTCCGGAGGGGAGGGCTACGCGAGGTAACACGAGGACGGGGCTGCGTGGAGGCCGGAAATGGGGACGAGACGAATGAGCGGGAGGAGGAGGAGGAGGCGGCGGCAGGAGGCAGGGGAGAAGGCTTAGGCGCGTGCCCGCGGTGGCGAGGCGTAGGCGCACGCGCTCACCTCCTCTGTTGTTGCTGTTGTTGTTGTCGCCGGTGCCGGTGCGAGGCGTAGTCGCAGTCCCCCGAGAGCGCGTGCCTCCGCCGCGTGCAGCCTCCCGCACGCTGCTTCTTCTTCTTCATCGCCTTTGTGACGGAGCCGACGGAAAGGTTCTTGAGGTGCGGCTCAGCGGCGGCAACATGGTCGATGGCGACGTCGACGACGCGGAGAGGCAAAAAAAATTTAAGAGGAGGAAGGAGGAGAGGCCGGAGGGGGGTGAGAGTTGGGGTGGGGGAGGAGTAGGAGCAGGAGGAGGGAGGTGAAGAGGGTGGACGGCCCTAATAAAATTTGAACTAGTCTGAATAAAAAAATTCTAACTGGACTAGCATCAATACTGGACTAGTTCCGAATTATTTTTGTAGTACGTTTATCAATAGCCAAAAAAAGAAAAAAAGAAAAAGAAAGAGTTAGTATGGCTAGACTTGCCAGGACCTTATAGAAATACCACGTAGTAGCTCTCCCATCAATACACCTCCGTACGGACAACTAAAGATATCTTTTATGTAATTATATTCTCTATTCAATTATCTATGGATCTGTCACACCGTTGCTCATATCAATTACATGTCAAAGGTTTCGACCTCAGAATGCTAAAACTAGAAAATAAAGGCTCTTGAAAAAAGGCACTAAAAAAATTTAGAACAACCCTCACTCTCAAAAATTACTCATCGGACTGTCCACTTCCAATTAATTTTTTTATAATCAGAATTGTCAAAATTTTGACAGTCCTACCAATTTGAAGGACTCTTAAAATTTTGACAGTCCTACCAATTTGAATGACTGACCAAAAAAATATTAATTTTTTAGGACTATCAAATATTTGATAGTTCTTCCAATTTGTAGGACTGTCAAAATTTTGACAGTCCGGAGGGAAGGACTACGCGAGGTGACACAAGGGTGGGGCTGCGTGTACGCTCGAAGGGGGGACGAGGCGGAGGACCGGGAGGAGGAGGAGGAGTCGGCGGCGGAAGGCGGGGGAGGAGGCAGAGGCGCGCGAGCCCGGGACGGCGATGAGGAGTAAGCGCACGCGCTCGCCTCCGTTACTGCTGAGGCTGCTGCCGCTTCTGGTGATGTTGCCGGTGTCACGCCCCGGACCCGCCCGGGCCGTCGCTCCGCCTTGCCTCACCCCGTATAGCCGAATAATCAAACCAGGCACGAATCACCGTGCCTCGGTGCGCCAAACGCGAATCACCGCGCCCGTCCCGCGGGTGCGTGGAAGGGATTTGGTGTAGCCCGCACGAGTGTATCGGGGACATGATGCCGTGCGAGCCTGGGGTTGCGTCCGCACAAGGCTAATCGTTTAAACTGATAGTTGGCTATCATCGCATCAATCGAGTAAGCAACGGAAAGGGACTTGTTGCAATGCAATGCATTTAGCCAACTGAGTATTCGGGACAATCGAGGCAACTTGGGTTCCTTTGCTCGTTCCATACATTATGTCCCCTTATACGATAGCATCTCGGGACAACAATCAAAATCAGGATTCCGGATCTTAGGGACTATGGCACGCCTATCGCTCCCTTGGACGATCCAGTACCTGCAAACAAATAAACTATTGGTGGGTCAGCACTTTTATAAGTATTGGTGAGATAAAACAACTGAACAGAAACAAGCATTCACTCAAACCAACACTAAGTAATCATGTAATAAAATATTACATTAATAGTGATCTTTCTAGTTTTACCTAGATTTATTTCATGCAGTTCGCTAGCAGAGTCATATTACATTGTTTGAAAACACGTTTGGAAACAGAGTTTCATATGCAATAAGCAAGAAAAGCAATCGTTCATGTTCAGGGTGTGCGCAGTGTGTCTCGTGACTCCAGGGTCAAATGCATAGCTAGACACACATGCACGATCTTAGGGGCAGTCCTCTATCCAAGCCAACACAATGACTTAGCTATATGCAGGGCAGTCCCCGGGTATCTCAGGATCGGTAGCTGGTTGTACAGCATACCAATGACTCATTTATCTGATGCTAATGGCAGCTGTGACTCATGGTTGCTTTCCACTATCTCTGTAGCAGTCGTGACACATGCAGTTCAGTTCTCCACCAAAAGCCATTGTCTGACCGTATGCGAATGCATGAAACACTATCAAACAAACTCTAGTATGCAGACGAGACGAACCATCAGAACAGTTATCGTTGTTGCGGGGCAATCCGACTTATCACTTGAACACATTCAGGCACAATATGGTTCTCTCGAAGCATAGACGATAGTGAACATGTTCATGCACTCTAGGCAAGCGTTTCAGGATTCTCGTTAAGCAGACATTGTTTCAAAGACAAGCTAGGTGAGTTCGTTCATTAACATGCAAAGCAGGTTCTATCATTCTCTTATGAAAATATTGCAAGCAAAAACTCAGGTTATTATTAAGGCGTACAAGAATCAGAGAACGAACTTCTTTCCACTCACCTGATATATAATGCCGACGCGGAGCGGGACATTACATACTTACCAACCAACAAAAAGTTTCTCCTTGAAACTTCAAGGATAAACTTCTTGATATTCCGAGCAGCGATAGTGCCATCCCTCGCCGTACTCAATCAAAACAATCAAGCAATTCAAGTTCAGAAAATATTTGCACTTTGAGAATATCTATGGACTTATTGTATGGAACGCTCTATTGCAATACCATATCGAGCAATATCTCGGAGTCATAGCAACAAATTTTGGGCCAGAAGATCGATTTCGCTCTGATACCATTATGTCATGCCCCGGACCCGCCCGGCCGCCGCTCCGCCTTGCCTCGCCCCGTATAGCCGGATAATCGAACTAGGCACGAATCACCGTGCCTTGGTGCGCCGGACGCGAATCACCAAGCCAGTCCCGCGGGTGCGAGGAAGGGATTTGGTATGGCCCGCACGAGTGTATCGGGGACATGATGTCGTGCAGGCCTGGGGTTGCCCCCGCACAAGGCCAATCGTTTAAATTAATAGTTGGCTATCATCGCATTAATCGAGTAAGCATCGGAAAGGGACTTGTTGTAATGCAATGCATTTAGCCAACTGAGTATTCGGGACAATCGAGGCAACTTGGGTTGCTTTGCTCGTTTCATACATTATGCTTCCTTATACGATAGCATCTCGGGGCAACAATCGAAACCAGGATTCCGGGGTCTTAGGGACTGTGGCACGCCTATCGCTCCCTCGGACGATCCAGTACCTGCAAGCAAGTAAACTGTTAGTGGGTCAGCACTTTTATAAGTACTGGTGAAATAAAATAACTGAATAGAAACAAGTATTCACTCAAACCAACACTAAGTAATCATATTATAAAATATTACATTACTAGTGATCTTTCTATTTTTACCTAAGTTCGTTTCATGCAGTTCGCTAGCAAAGTCATATTACATTGTTTGGAAACACGTTTGGAAACAGAGTTTCATATGCGATAAGCAAGACAAGCAATCGTTCATGTTCAGGGTGTGCGCACTGTGTCTCGTGAGACTCCAGGGTTAAATGCATAGCTAGACACACATGCACGATCTTAGGGGCAGTCCTCTATCCAAGCCAACACAATGACTTAGATATATGCAGGACGGTCCCCGAGTATCTCAGGATCGGCAGCTGGTTGTACAGCATACCAACGAATCATTCATCTGATGCTAATGGCAGCTGTGATTCATGGTTGCTTTCCACTATCTCTGTAGCAGCCGTGACACATGCAGTTCAGCTCTCCACCAAAAGCCATTGTCCGACCGCATACGAATTCATGGAATACTATCAAACAAACTCTAGTATACAGACGAGACGAACCATCAGAACAGTTATCGTTGTTGCGGGATAATCCGACTTATCACTTGAACACATTCAGGCACAATATGGTTCTCTCGAAGCTGTTAATACCATTGCTCAAAAAACCAACTTTACTTTAGTCCCACATCGGATGGGCCAACCCCTCCTTGTGTGTATATATTATTTTCTCTTCATTGCTTTCTTAAAGATGTTGTGTGGAGAACCCCTTGGGCCACACGCACGCGCCGTCGCCGCCCGGCCCAGCTCGGCTTGGTTCGGTTCGGTTCGGCGCGCGCAACGGGTGCGGGTACGCGCCCACATCTGCGGGCGCCGAATGCCGATTCGATTTCCTCTTCGGGTTCGGGCTGAGACCCTAAAATTTTTTTGCTCCTCTTCAATTTTTTTGTTTAATATTCTGAACGTTGGAAATAAATTTATCCGTTACTATTTATTTTTGAACCGTTAATACTTTAAGTGTCCAGATTCATTCTCCATGTGTCTGTGTAACGGCTGAATTAATAGCAAATTAATTTAGACCGTTACATATTGGATGGATTCTTATATATGAGTGCTTTTTTTTTTGTAAACATCATCAGAAATATTTCTCCAAAAACTTGCTGCCAACATATTATTCTGTCCATTCTTCGTCGTTTCACTCGTCTCCAAGTTCTGGGCAGAGCTAAGTCCTGGTCATTCTCTCCGAGTCGTGTGCGGCGACGAGATACCGGTAGTACAGAGGTTTTACCACTAGGAGCTTCGAAAAACGTCTGCACACAGATCCAGAATCAACTCTTAGGACGGTGCTTCGTGCACGACTTCCCCAGAGGTCGATAACATCAATTTTTTTTTTTTTGATTCACAAAGTTTTCAATAAGAAAACGACAACTTTTTCTAACAATCTAAGAGTTAATTCGTAAACAAAAATAAAAAATTAACCGTTTATTATATATATATTTCTCATCAGTTAGGTTAATATTTGTTGCCTATTCTTGCTACATAACCTAAATTTTTTGTTTGGGCATTGCTTAATTCATAATATTGTAGCAACATATTATTGGCATAGTAACATAAAATTTTCTGTAACAAAGTTGATTAATAAATTAAAATTTAATAGTTACTGTAGCATAGTTGATAATTTATCAATTGAAAATTTAAAAATTTCTGACTACAGCAAGCTTTAACTTGTAGAAAATTATTCTTACTGTAGCCAATATTGTTAAGTTGCAGTAGTTTAATTTTTATTCTAGAAAATTCAATTTGCTTAATATTTACCATAGCAAATAACCATATTTAATATTTTCTTTTTGATCATAATCGTTAACTCAAAATAGTTGTTACCAATTTGCTTTATTTCCTCAATTGATTTATTTGTTTACTTATCAAGTTGCTTACTATACTGTCAAATTATAAATTTGCTTAAAGTGATTTAAAAATTGTTAGCACATTTGATAATTTTGTTAATTGCAATATTTTTATCACAAAATTCTTTTCAATTGTAACATAAATAATCACTTAGTATTTTCAAAGCAATCTAGGACCAAAAGAAAATAGTTTAGTAAAAAGGAAATTGTAAATAAAATCTTCAAATCTAAAGTTTCAAAGTAGAGACAAACTCGGGCACAAGCCGAAAGGGTCCTTCTGTCAACCGGGTGTAAATAGCGCTAAGCGACACGGTACTTAAGAGTCTTCGGACCGCCGCTAGCTGGGAACCAGCCCCTACAACTAACCTGAGTTGATCAACACTTGAAAAACTAAAGATTTTAAGATTGATTAGCAAAGACCACCTAAACTATTATCTTAGACATTGTTATTAAATAAATTTATATTTTTCAGACTGCAAACATGACTGGTAAGGAGGAATCCTCTACTGCAAAACCTGTTAAGTTTGATGGCTCATACTTTAAAAGATGGCAGAGCCAAATAAAATTTTGGCTCACGACCTTAGGACTTATTTCAGCCATTGATGGGTCCACACCCATCACAAATGATTATGATGATACTGAGTTTGACATAGGAGTGTCCACCTCCTCGAAACCAAAAATCCCTAAAGATAAACTTTTACTGCTATCATAGAATTTTAAGCGCATTATCTGAATCCTTGTATGATATATTTTTGAATACAAGAGCGCTAAAGAACTTTGGAAAGCCTTAGAAGATGAATACGGCTGTGATGATGCCGTAATAGAAAGATTTAATTCTTCAACCTTTAATAGGTATTTCATGGTAAATAACAAGCCAATGAATGACCAGCTCCATGAATTTCAAGAATACCTTAGGCATATTCAAGCCAAAGCCACATCTTTCTCCAATGAGCATAAAATAGGATACCTAATAGACAAGTTACCTCCCTCTTGGTCTGATATTACTAAGGAACTTATCCATACACAAGGAGATCTTACCTACAATTAAGTCCTAAAGAAAATTAGAACCAAAGAACAAATTAGATTGAGGTCTAAGCCTAAGACTGAATCTAAAGCTAAGGTAAACCTTGTAGAAGGCCAAGAAAAACCCAAATCTAATTTTTATTATAAATCCAAAAAGAATTTCTTCAAGAAGAAGAAAAACTTTCAGCCTAACCATCATCACCAAGACCATAAACCTAGAAACTTCAGTCAGACTCAGGATCAAAAGAAATTTTATTTTGTGTGTGGTAAAACAAACCATATGGCCACCAACTGCTACCATAGGAAGAAGGAAGCTGTCCAGACCTCCTACAAAGGAAAGGGCTCAGTTAGACCAGAAGCAAACATGCTTCACAAAGGTTCTTCGAGTTCCTTCAGGTCTGTAAGCTTTCAACCATTTATTAACCTCTTTTACCATTCTGATGATTGGTGGTTGGATTTTGGAGCTAATGTTCACGTTTCATTTGATCGCTCCTGTTTTTCAAACTATCAAGAATCAAGTGGAGAAGATGTGACCCTAGGAGATGGCTCAACGGCACAAATTATTGGAAGAGGAAAAGTTGACCTGAAGATGATATCAGGAAACTCTTCATGATGTTCTTCATGTGCGGTCTGTCAGGAGAAAACTAGTTAGTGGATCCCTTCTTGTAGCCTCAGGATACAAAATTGTAATGGAGACAAATAAAGTAGTATTTTCTAAGCATGACTCCTTTATAGGAAAAGGTTTTGTAAAAGACGGTCTTTTCATTTTTAGCACAATGAATATAATTTTTGATTGTTCTCTCATTATTTCTAATATAGAATCTTCAAATGTTTGGCATGGCAGACTAGGTCATGTGAACCTAGGTTCTATTAAAAGAATGATGACTTTAGATCTTATTTCCAAAACACCAATAGATGACAAACACAAATGTGAGATTTGTGTTCAAGCCAAACACACTAAATTATCTTTCAAATATGTAGAAAGAAATTCTGACCTTCTAGAACTTATCCATAGTGATGTATGTGACTCAAATAGGATTTTGACCAGAGGCGGTAGAAAATACTTTGTTACGTTTATAGATAATTATTCAAAGTATTGTTATATCTACCTTCTCAAAACCAAAGATGAAGTTCTAGATAAATTTAAGGTCTACAAATCTGAAGCTGAGAATCAATTAGAAAGAAATATTAAGATCCTTAGATCTGATCGTGGGGGAGAATATATCTCAAACGAAATAATTAATTTCTGTGAAGAACATAGAATAATTCATGAGGTAACCGCTCCATATTCACCTCAGTCTAACGGAGTTGCTGAACGCAAGAACCAGCAAGAACCGTACTCTGTTAGATATGGTGAATGCCATGCTTCTCAGCTCTGGTGCTCCTGATAACTTGTGGAGAGAAGCCCTTTTAACTGCCTGTTATATTCTTAATAGGATTCCTAGTAAGACAAAAGATAAAGACTCCCTATGAGCTTTGAAAAGGTAGAGCTCCTAGGATTAATTACCTTAGAGTTTGGGGATGCCTTGCTAAAGTCAGAATTCCCAAACCTAAAAAGAGGAAGATTGGTCCCAAGACTGTAGACATTATTTTCATAGGATATGCCTTAGACAGCTATGCCAATAGATTTTTAGTGACTCACTCAGAAGTAAATAAAATCTCTAACAATACCATTATAGAAGCAAGAGATGCAGTTTACTTTGAAAACATATTTCCTTTTAAGGATAGAAGTTCAATCTCTTCCTCCATACCCTCTACTAGTTCTCATGTCCAAATACCGAGCTCACAATCTGAACAAGACTTAGAACCTAGACGGAGTAAAAGGAATAGGATTGAAAAAAAATTAGGAGAAGGATTCTTCACCTTTTTGATAGAGGGTGATCCCTCAACTTATGAAGAAGCAATGTCGTCTCCTGATGTGCCCTTCTGGAAAGAAGCCATTAACAGTGAATACAACTCCATCATGGAGAATAACACTTGGTTTCTAACAGATCTACCTTTAGGCAATAAACCAATAGGTTGTAAGTGGATTTTCAAGAAGAAACTCAGAGCCGGTGGTACTATAGAGAAATACAAAGCTAGATTAGTTGCTAAGGGTTTTACCCAGAAGAAAGGGTTAGATTATTTTGATACCTACTCTCTTGTAGCTAGGATCACATCCATTAGAACTCTCTTGGCCTTAGCATCCATTCATGATATGCTAATCCATCAAATGGATGTAAAGACAGCATTTTTGAATGGAGATCTAGAGAAAGAACTTTATATGGACCAACCAGAAGGTTTCATTGCTAAATGTCAAGAAAAAAAAGTTTGCAGACTAGTAAAATCCCTCTATGGCTTGAAACAAGCTCCCAAACAATGGCACAATAAATTTGACAAAGTAATTTGTGAACATGGTTTCTTGTCAAATAAGTATGACAAATGTATATACTCTAAAGGTACATGTAAAAGTTGTGTCATTTTATGCTTGTATGTAGATGACATCCTTATCCTAGGTTCATCACTGGAATTGATAGATATTACATAGAACTATTTATCTAGCCAGTTTGATATGAAAGATCTAGGAGAAGCCAACTTAATTTTAGGAATGCAAGTGACCAAAGGCAAAGAGGGTTATACTCTATCTTTAGCACATTCAATTGAAAAAATGCTAAAAAAGTTTGAGTTATTTGATAAAAAAATATGTCCTTACTCCTTATGACAGCAGTATCGTACTAAAAAGAATGAAGGATCACCTTTGGAACAACATAAATATTCACAGATGATAGGCTCCCTTATGTATATAACAAACAAGACAAGACCTGATATTGCATTTATTATTGGGAGACTAAGTAGATATACCAGTAAGCCAAATCAGTCACATTGGACTGCCTTGGATATGGTATTTAGATATCTCAAGGGCACCCTAGATTACAAACTTTATTTTTCTAGGCACCCTGATATCATAAAAGGTTATTCATATGCAAACTGGGTAACTGACTCACATGATATAAAATCTACTACTGGATATGTATTTACTCTAGGAGGAGCTGCAATATCCTGGGGCTCTTGTAAGCAAACTATCATAGCTAGGAGTACAATGGACTCTGAAATGATAGCTTTAGATACAACTTGCACAGAAGCTGGATGGCTTAAAAATCTTATTATGCATATACCTGTTTCTCTTAGTCCTGTTCCTGCAATTTCTATAAACTGTGATAATAAATTTGTTATTGAACTACTAAAGCATGATTCTGTGAATGCTAAGATGAACAGGCACCTGCAGCTGCACTTCAAGTCAATAAAAAGCCTACTAGGCAAATATGTGGTTCTTGACTATATAAAGTCAGAAAAGAACCTTGCAGATCACTTGACGAAGGGTCTGTCTAGGACTTTGATCCTAGAATCATCGAGGGAGATGGGGTTAAGCCCATAAGTTAGTCACCAACAGTGGCAACCCAACCGAGTCTGACTGGAGATCCCAAGAAGCCGGTTCAATGGTTAGAAATAAGCTGAACTTATGTGACTTTATGGAACACTGACTCGAGATTAAAGTCTTATTAAAATAAAGCCCAAGCGGCTGTACATGTGTACAATGACTCCCCATCCCTATGGTGACAGTGTTCATGTGTGATATGGTTAAGATGAGGTTAAACTCTTAATAGGTCCAAGCTGTAATGCTGGGTTGATTCATATTACCAACCATTAAGGACTTGCCTATATGAGAGATCGTGAAGGCCGCGACTATGGGACAGGGCGATCCCAGACAACTCTCATGAATGTGGAAAAGTGCGCATGGCCATTTAAAAGTGCCACCCGATAGACCAAGGACCTCTAGCGTACTATGTGTGCTATTTTTCTAAATCTGGTTCAAGAAGTCTGATTCAAGGCATAGTCCATCAAGCACTTCTTCAGATTAAGGCAATAGTCACTACGTGAGATTCAAGGCTGTAGTCCATCTCATCTATGCATAGTATTTTACTGTCCAGATGCTCTCTCTCTTTCTCTCTCTCTCTCTCTCTCTCTCTCTATTTACTTCACTCTTATCTCTGTTTCGAAACTTATTTTTTGGGGGGGTTTCGGAACTTAATTTTTTTTGGGGGGGGGGGATTATTAGTACCATTGCTCAAAAAAACCAACTTCACTTTAATCCCACATCGAATGGGCCAACCCCTCGTTGTGTGTATATATTATTTCCTCTTCATTGCTTTCTTAAAGATGTTGTGTGGAGAACCCCTTGGGCCACACGTGCGCGCCGTCGTCGCCGCCCGGCCCGGCACGGCTCAGCTCGGTTCTATTCTGTTCGCTTCGGTTCGACGCGGGTAATGGGTGCGGGTACGCGCCCACATCTGCGGACGCCGAATGCCGATTTGATTTCCTCTTCGGGTTCGGGCTGAGACCCTAAAATTCTTTTTGCTCCTCTTCAATTTTTTTCGTTTAATATTCTGAACGTTGAAAATAAATTTGTCCGTTACTATTTATTTTTGAACCGTTAATACTTTAAGTGTCCAGATTCATTCTCCATGTGTCTGTGTAACGGCTGAATTAATAGCAAATTAATTTAGACCGTTACATATTGGATGGATTCTTATATATGAGTGGTTTTTTCTTTGTAAACATCATCAGAAATATTTCTCCAAAAACTTGCTGCCAACATATTATTTTGTCCATTCTTCGTCGTTTCACCCGTCTCCAAGCTCTGGACAGAGCTAAGTCCTTATCATTCTCTCCGAGTCGTATGCGGTGACGAGATACCGGTAGTGCGGGGGTTTTATCAATAGGAGCTTC